>CM042085.1:41908720-42508720 GCA_023512835.1 Taxillus chinensis | reverse complement strand
AACAACTGAATTTGAGATGAAAGATTTGGGAGCCTTGAAGTACTTCCTTGGAATTGAAGTATCCCGTTCCAAGCAAGGAATCTTTTTATCTCAACGGAAATATATTCTGGACCTCTTTGCTGAGACTGGGAATTCGGCTTGTGCACCGGCTAACACTCTGAGGTGAATCATGGTTTATCCATCTATACTGATCAAGTTCCAACAAATAAGGAGAGATATCAAAAGTTGGTAGGGAAATTGATCTATTTGACTCACACTAGACCTAACATTTCGTATGCAGTCAGTGCTGTTAGTCAATTCATGCATAATCCGAGTGATCGACACATGGATGCTGTGAACCGTATTCTTGCGTATTTGAAGTCTTCTCCAGGAAAAGGTATTCTCTTTTCAAAGCATGGACACCTCAACATTATGGGCTATACCGATTCAGACTTTGTTGGGTCCAAATTGGATAGAAAGTCTACTTCTAGATACGTGTCATATGTTGGTGGTAATTTGGTAACTTGGAGAAGCAAAAAACAGAATGTGGTGTCATTATCCAGCGCTGAAGCAAAATATCAAGCCCTTCATCATGCCACTAAAGAGCTTACATGGTTACGTATTCTTCTGCGTAATCTCGGTTATGAACCCAAGAAGCCCATGATGCTCTTTTATGACAATACTGCTGCTATTGAAATTGCTAATAATCCAGTCCAGTATGATCGGACGAAGCACATTGAGCTTGACCATAATTACATCAAAGACAATCTTAATTCTGGACGGATAAAGATTTCCTATATTAAGCGCGCGGATCAACTTGCCGATATCATGACGCATGGAGTTTCGGGTGTTTCATTCCACACATCTTTATTCAAGTTGGGCATGTGCGATATCTATGCACCAAGGGGGAGAGTTGGAATGCAGTGGCATGAGTTGTCTTTAGAGAATATTTGATTGATGTGATTAGCGTGTAATTAGCATTGTTACTATTCTTAAATTTTATTCCTAATTTAGGCTATGGGTGAGTTATATATATAATGGGTTGTAATCTTCACATTATTATCAAGGAAAATAATTCATTCCTATCTCTTTTTTACTTAGAATACGCAAGATGACAAAGTTGCGATGACACAAAGCCACAAAGACAACACAAAATCGCGATGTCCCAGTGAGCTATCGAGGAAGCGCAAGATGGTGGAACTTGAAGTCGTATGCGACTAAGGCGTCGTAGGCATCGATGATGGACAAAGTCGAAGCCGTGTAGGGATAAAAGCATCAATGTTGGAACTCGTAGTCATTGTCTAGTAGAAACGGAGTCGTCGATGTCAGGCACAGATGAGGGTGACGATGGTGGATGAAGGCGACAAAGTCGTAGGCGACGATGGTGGATGAAATCAAAGTCGACAAAGGCGTCGAAGCTAGCAGAGGTGTCGTCAGGCAGGGCCATTGTCGACGATATCAAAGAACTCAACATCGTCTAGCACAGGCGTCATTGTTTTAGTAGAGTCGTCGAGCTGTGTTGGATAGAGACGTTGCGATAAGCGTCGGCTTTAAGCAAGGATGTTGTAGTCAAGGCACAGGGACATCATGGTCACGACGCAAGGATGTCGTGGTCAAGACGCAGGGACATCGAAGAACAGATGCTTTGATACCATGATACAAACCAAATATTTCGAATATATTTTTGTATATATTGAAAACAATGTATGAGTACAAATTTATACCAAAAAAAAAAACATATCTATAAAAATATATATAATTAGGATATCAAACATAATCCTTCTCAATTATACTATATCCCTAATTTCATAAATTGCTAATTAAAGAATATTACAATCTCACTAATTATTATAATCTAATAACATTTGTCAACTAAGGCGAACAAATAAAACAAATGATGAAAAGTCACAAAAAGATCATTAGAGCATCTTTAATGCTAGCTAGCTAAATTGACTAGTTAAAGTCATATTTAGCTTGCTACAGTAAGACTTTAACTAATGACATTCTAATGGGGTATCATCTATTTTTTTACTTAATAATTATTTTTCCCAATCTACTCCTGCCTTACATATCCATAAATTTCAAATCCCTAATGGAATTGAGAGAAAACAACACCAAAATATCATCGGCATCTCCGGTCTGATTTGGCCCACCCAACCTGAGGCCACCATCCTCCTCCCTAGCCAAAAGTCAGACTCATCGTTGGAGGCTGTTTCTTCTTCTTAAGTGGCCGCCATTGCTGCCAAATTGAAACTTTCCGGCGAAGAATCAAGCGATGATGCAGCAATGAAAAAGACTGTGACCTCAGTGCCATTGACCATGCTCAACTTCCGCCTGATCAATCGACGAGCTTCCAACACGTGAACGCGTGACGGTGGGCCTGCATTTTTGGTTCATGCCGATGACCACCCAGATCTCCGCCAGTCACTGCAACCTTCCATATGGAGAAGTCATCTCCATCGGCCGCGGTGGACCTACATTTCCGTACCAACGGCCCAACCACAACCTCCGCCAGCATTTCCGTAAGGCAGAGGTGGAGTGGTTGTTCCACGGCAAAGGGAGAGAGAGTGAGGAGAAGGAGGACAATGGGATCATGAAGAGCATTCGAACGGGACACAGTAACCGGATGAGGGACGTAGTTGGATGGGATGCAGTTGAATGAGAGAAAGAAGAGTGAGGGGAGGAGGGTATATGTGACAATTATGAATTATTGATGACATGGCATGTTCAGCTAAAGCAAAAGTCAAATTTTATATTTCTTTTGCTTTAACTATGCATTTAACTAATATATTAGAGAAGATTTTTAGTTAAATATAACTTTAACTTTGTCTTTACCTAATGCATTGAGATGCTTTTAGAAAGTTCTCAACTGCCACTCTTAACTGAATCAGGGCTGAAGTTCACAGCATAATAAATACTAACTAAACCACCACCTTCATCATCGTCAAAGTCAGCAGCATTTGCCCCAACATCTTGCATTCCAGTTTGGTCAGTAACAGCTGATACCTGATCAGAAAGAAAAATTACACAGGCATACACAGAAAAAGATGTATAAGGCAAACTAAACCGAGGACATGGGAAAATGGAGAAAGACAAAAAGAGAGTGAAAGAAACAGCAATAGAGATTTTGATCTGCCAAAAAAAACCTAATAGCCAATCAGCAATAATTTAAAAATCATTTAAAGCTTAAAAAACAGGATCCATAAGCTCAGTAAAGCAAATGTACGGAAAAGGAGAGGGTAAACAGCGCACAAGAACAACAAGCAAGTCTTGTATAATATAGATAATGAAGTGTACAGAAAAAGGAAAAATAAACCTTTTCATAATTTTTAGACATATTCTACATGTTATGTTGCACCATTATTGCTGGGTTGTAGTAATTGGGGCAAGTTGGGCATCTTGAGAAGACAGCATTCATTACCAAGAAAACACAACCAGTACATTACCATATTAACTATGCATCATAATAAAAACCAACGAATCAGAGAATGCCAATAATTATAATTTTATGTAGTAGAATAATGTTAACACCTAGATTTTACGTTCTTGTATACCTCTTTTCCACGTCTAATCTGCATTAGTATCAACTATCTAGTAAAGAAAGCTTTAATGTTGAAATTCCAACAGAGAAATGCAAAATCAGAACTAGATATCTTAATATATTCATGGAAGGTAAAAGATGCGAACGAACTAACCTTGATTATACGACCTGCAATATCCAACTGGCCATTTAAACTCTCTGCAGCTCTAGCATCTTCAAGACGTCCAAACTGCAATCAGCCAATCACCAATTCAAGTTAATCTCCCTTTAGCCTGGAATGAATCTCAATTTACATTTATGGCTATTAGCATTGGTTTTGGAGGCAGTGCCTTGCTTTAAGATTTATAGGTTATACGCATGGTAATAAATACTGATTTCAGAAGTTCACTAGTTAGATGGGCTAGAGCTTTCGTTTACAAATTATTCACCTTTCTTAAATAATTTTTAAAAATCATGCCATAAATCCTCTTATCTTTTGCTGTATATCAAACAAGAAGGTTCTAAAAGACGGTCAATTGGGCCCTTGCTTGCATTGTTTTGAGGGAAAAACTGCCTCACAACCATTACTTCAATTCAGGCCACCCAGACAGGCATTGACCGCTTAAGCAATCTTGTTGACCACTGAAGCAAGTTTTTTCTAGAATAGCCTTAGCAAATGATAAAGAAAAGCAGACTGCATTTGAAAATTGAGCCTCAGGGGTAGAGATGGAGGGTGATGGGGGTGTGATGACCATGGTTCGCAGTCGAGGTCGCGGTAGTCATTGCGGTCGCGGACGACTCATTGCATCTCGGATGAGATGTAACTCCAGGTATAAATGATATTTAATTATTTAAAAAAAAAATTATATAAATATAAGAAAAAATCAGACAATTACATTTGAATCATTAAACAATATAAATATATGATTTAAATAACATAATATTAGTTATTATATTAAAAAAAAAGTACTATTACATTATTGAAGCATTAAAATAAATATATTATTGCGTTGATGTGCCTTTTATAGCATACAACATAGTTTTCTAAGTGTCAAGACAGTCTGAGCATTTAAAGATTCGGGCTAGGCAAACATTGCCTAAGTGATGCTTAAGCAGTCAAGACGTTTCTAATATATATATATATATATATATATATATATATATATATATTATATAAAAAAAATTTATAGTAATTCTAAACATTAAATCATGTAAATCATATAGATATAAAGGAAAAAAGTAATTCTTAGCCTACTTGAATTAAATTATACAGTTCTCTCAATAGTTTTATCACAAATTAAATTAAATTATATAAATTTAATTTATTTAATATTTTAAACTTTAACATATATATATATATTATATATAATATAAGAGATAATGAACTAACTATTGTCACATATAATATATTATAAACTTGCCATCGAATCGTAGATAGTACAATTCCAGTGGAACGAGACTCGAGCCGTCGAGCATTTTACAAGGGAGAGAGAGAGCCACGACCGACGATGGCGATCTCAACGAAAAAGGTGAAAGTCGGCAATCTCTACAGCGACAGCAACGACAAGGGAAAGAGAGAGTAGCGACAATGTCCATCTTACAGTGTGGAGAGGGGATCTCAGGACAGGATAATCCAATGATGGCAATCGTCTTCGTCGAGACTTGAGTCTTCGTTCGTTGGTCGTGGTGGAGTGAATAGGTACGTTGCATTCGTTCGTTGGAGGCTCCCACAAGTCGTGCGTCTCGCAATTCGACCTCGAAATATCATATGAGAAATGATGATTACACTATATCGGGATGATACATGGTGTATCGACCGAAAACCTGTCCGAAATAAACGCGTTTTGCCCTTTCGCCATCTCATTCCTGAATATTGTATCGCTACCTAGCGATACCTGATTGAAACAGCCAAGATACGAACACTCAACTAATATTGCGAACCATGGTGATGACAGTCATTGAGAATTGAGACTTAGGTTAACACATCTGCTGAACTAGTGTCTTATTATTTTTAAAACATATATTTATGCATTGGATTTTGTTAAATTTATTTTATATTTCTCCTTCTTTTGTGCTAGTATTTCGAAAAAATTATCTAACAACTTAAACCACATAGCCAGTCCTAAACCGACTATTGCTTTTTAGAACCTTAAAACTTACAAGATAAAGACACTGTTTCAACAATATCAAGGTTAAATAGTCTCAAAGACACTTACCTCGATAAAACCAAAACCCTTGCACTGCCCAGTCTCTAGGTCAAGGGGCAGTTGCACCAGCTCCACAGTACCAAATGGTTCAAAAACCTGGATATTGCGCATATAGAAGTAATGGTAAATATTGCATATGGGCAGGGCTTATATACAATCAAAACAGTCATATGATAAGAATGCTATCCAAAGAATAAGAGGTACATTATAATTTTAAAAGGCAACTATGACTCCAATATATTTTTTTGAAATTGTGTTGCTGTATTATTTTAGAATTTATAAGGCTCTTCTTTTTCTTCTTCTTCTTCTTCTTTTGGGAGGCGTTAAGTCATTTTTTCTCTGTTTTACAGTAACACCAGATAAGTTAAAATATTTTATGCAAGAAAATGCCCCCTTCAATAAAATATGATGTCTGTAAACAAATGGTGCCTAGGTACGATCCCCAAAATTTTAGGACGCTCAAATATTTTATAATTAATAAATTCAACAAATTGCAGATTGAATTTCCAAAAGACATACGCTCCTGCAACTTCAACAATACTGACATTATGAAACAGAATATTCCAATTTTACATTAAATTCAAACAAGAAGTATACATTGATACCTGACGAAGCTGATCTTTAGTCATAGTGAAATGCAGATTACCAACATAAAGTCTTCTTTCCCCTCCTGAATATGTCCCAACAACCCCAGCTGGTCCACTAGATGCAGCTGTAGTTGACTGGGCAAAATTCTTTTCAGCTTCTGAAGGTTTAACCATCACTGGTTGACTAAGTAAAGGCTGTCCAGAGAGTGCTATAGCCATAGGGACTGACATCGCATCATAGAATTCAATGTAGCTGCCAAATGAATTTCACTCGTATCAAAAATGCAATGGAATGCTGGAAACAATCCATCTAACATATAATCAGTGCGTTGGAACAAAAGTATCTTTCAACAGTTAACAGGAAATACTGTCCTCTGATCACGCTCAGGATCAGCCTCTGGCTCTGCCGCATCATCTTTTTTATCTTTATATCTCCTGCAAGACAACAATACCCATTTTGTATAAAAGAAAATAAGGGGGCAAAAGAATTTGGCAAAAACATGAAAAGAGCAAATGTCGAGAGACTGGACCATCGACGAGGGGGCTAATAGCTTATAAAAGGGTCTTTTGAATAGAACCTCAGGTGGCTACTTATAAGCAACTTATAAATTGGCAAATATGGCTCCAGTGGTTAAATAATAAACAGGAAGAAACAGCAATCCCAAATGGAAGAATTTTGGTGGTTTTAAAGAATTAACCCCGTGAAAAATATCCTGCAGGGCACTAAAAAAAAGTTAAAATAACATAACCAATGAATGGAGGCGGTGAAATCAGAAACTTGATATTAAAATTTACAGAACCGACCTGATATTAGAATACTGGCAGAGGTAATCTGACTAGAAGAAATATAAAGGCAGAGAGAAAACACAACAGAACAAAAATGCATCAACCAGCGCTTGGGCCTCGCAGAGGTCATGTTATCAAAGGTAAAGAGCGGAAAAAAAGGTCTCAAATTTGGCATACTGGAAAAGAGAGGAAGAGAGGTAGAAAAAGATAAAAGAACCAAACTTTGTCCAAAATATTACTAATATTTCAGAGGCTATAGAAATTTCTAATAGTAAAATTACTATCTATAAAAGTTTATGCTATCAGCTCTAAGATTTTTAAAAACAAGAGAATAAAAGTTGGAAAAACAAGATGTCGAAGTGATAGACAGTTCAACGAGAAGCAAGATAAAATAAACATTTAATAGATAGAACAAAAGTGCAACCAATTGCTGTTTGGCGCTTGCAAAACGGCACTCATGTTCTTGAAAAGATGATATTAGAGAACAAATTGCAATCAGTTGCATAGTTGTTATAAAATAAAATCCACTATTATAGCAAAAACTCACTGGCAGCACATAATTCACAATTTCCAGATACAGTTTCTTCGGTAAACACTACAAGCCATTTGAAACCTATATCATAATGACACAATTTAGTTGTAATTCTAATAATAATAAAAATAATAACAATGATAAATATGATATATCCTGGAAATGACTTATGGCCAAACTTGTAGCCAACTGAACAGTGAATGTTCCACAGGCCTCAGAAGATTTAGTGCTTCTGTTAAGCAAATCCCATCACTCTCACATCAGCATTTCTGCAACAGAATAAATATAATTAAGCAACTGAGTTCAAAAGGTGGAGGATATGAAAACCATAAGATGGCATCACAACCCCGATCAGCACCTCTGACTATTGCAACGCCCAATATTGCAATGCAGGCATTATTAATACACATCGCAGGGAGGCTAGAAGGAACATTTAAAACCCATGACCTGAGTTCCTGAACCTGGCTCAGTTGCCAGAGTGGCCACCTGAAGATTTCTCTGGCATATCTGTGATTTCCCATACTCTAATATTCAATATTCAGAATTTTATGACTTATAATACCACAAACAACTATATGTATCTTAAGAACCACTAGTGAAAACAATACACTAAAAAAACAGTATAATACCCGTTATGTAACAGAGAATTATACAGTTATAAAATCAGTGGACAGAGAAAATCTATGACTTTAGGCCAGCTGAAAATAAGATGCTTTCGATGTCCAACAGATGATCTGGCATCAAATTGGATTGGAAGAAGAGTCTAGGCCACAGCAAGAACAAGGGAAACAGAGACCAAATAATTGCATGGTCTGCACAGACTCCTTTAAACTATATACATCAACTACCACAATTTTAGGACAAAAGTTGCAGATGCAGAGGTAATATCCCTGATATCCTGCACAGAATCTTAAACTACATCTATCATATTATGTTTTTTTTTATGAGTAAAAAAACTATAATGAACAAACCAAGCATACAAGAAGCACACAAGGACAAGATTACATATTTTATGTATATTTACATATAGCAAAAGCTTCCATTCCATTATGTAGGGGAGAACAAGGAAGCGAGATCTTTCCATGTCAGTAATTCATATGTAAACCAACTAAAAGTGAATTTTCCTTCGAACTCACCTAAGAAGCCTATCAATGAGTAGCTCATTTCAAAAAAAATTAATAGTTCTAATCATGAAACAACATCACAATCTCCAATTTGGGAAGTTCAAAGACGGTATAATCCATGCTAACTTCCAATAAACAAGTAAAACAATAACTTTCTAAGCAACAAAAACAAGATTATGCAATTTTTCTTTGAAGCAAAATTCACAATGCTTGAAGCACATGAAATTGCAAGAAATCCTTTTTTTTATAAGCCAATAGAAGTACATCAAACATTATCAACTGAAGCTGTGTGATTTCAGCCTTTTTTTCTCCACTTTTTCATCATCTTTGCTTTCTTTTTCATTTATTTTCTTTTATTTGGCCAAGTTCTAAAGTGGTCAAGTATTGTCATTACATTACAAAATCAAAAAAACTTTCAACACTGACAAAAATTGATTCTCCGGTCCTCATTATTGGAAGCCAAAAAGACTTTGGCATAAGAAACCTCATTGGCTAAAAAGTCTCCCCTAGAAGAAAAAAAATGCATATAAATTCTAACTTTCACTATAGCTGCATCATAATAACACATACAACATTATTATGTATGATAAAAAACTTTCAATCAGAAATCAAGTAATTCAATTAGCAGACAATGTAAAAAAATTAATTAATTAGTTGAAGTCTGAAGATTGCTATGTGAACCACAGTTGATTGAAACTGATGATGTTCATTGTTAGGACGATGATGATGAAGCTTATAGATAAGATCATACATCAAATGAAGCATGCAAAGTTATGTGTCTATTTCAATGCATTAGTTCCACAAAGTACCTGTTTTCACGCTCTTTCAACTCCCTTTCTTTCTCTCTCTCTTTTAACTCATTTTCCCGGTCACTATCATTGCGACTGCTGTGTCTTTCTGAATGGCTTCTACTTCGACGTGAATGCTCATTTTCCCTGTCCCTTTCCCTCTCCTTATTTCTTTCTCTATAACCTTCCTGATCCCACTCCTTCCTTTCCTTCTCTGACCCCTTTTCCGTTTCCCGGTCCTGCTCTTTCCAGTCATGGTGACGACCAAGTCCCTGCTCTCTTTCTCTCCCCCTGTTTTTGTGTCTGTCCCTGCCATTCCTCTCCTCCCTGCCCTTGTCTCTGTTCCTTTCTCTATGCTTACTCCGGTGCCTATCGCCTTCACCCTTCTCTCCATCCTTGGAAAATGAGCAGTGGTGCCGCAACAAGCTTCTCTCCCTATGCCTGTCATGATCATACCTATCATCTCCAGACTTCACACACTTAGATCGATGGTCTGAATCATGGTCTCTCACGCCACTCCTATGCTTTGAACCCCAGCTAAGCCCATTATCCTCAGGTTTTACAGTTTCATCAACCCTTTTCACGGTGTGATCCCCTTCCGGATTCTCCACCGTTTTCTCAAGATAATCGATCTCATCAAAATCCATTGTCCTACCAAAAAAAAAAAAAAAAACATAACCAAGTTTAAACACGCAACTCTGTTACATTACTACATGAAATCAATGAAGTCAGAACTCGTAAATCTAAATGACATCAAGGATACCAGTATCTTCATAAATCGAAATTACAAAAAATCTAAACCTAGTAAAATCCAAATAACTTTCAACGCATAAACTAACTCTGTTACGGTACTGGATGAAATCAATGAACTCGTAAATCTATATATCATGAGGGATACTAGCGCATCTTCATAAATAAAAATTACACAAGCTCTGAAACTTGGAAACTCAAAAATGAATGTATGATCGAGGCTGTTGTCGCCCAAAATTGTTGGAGAAAAATGAAATTCGAGGTCAATACAATGAAGACAGCGAGGGTTTGAATGCGAACCAGAGATGTTACTTGAAATCGTGAGAGTAGTAGAACGAAGACGACGAGAGCTGAAGGAACAACGACATTGAGGTTGGGCGGTTAGAACAGCGACGAGAGCATGTTTGGCATTGGTTTTCGTTCTCGGTTTTTAAAAGTAGATTTTAAAAATAATATTAAAAAATTAAAAACGTTGGAAACAAACGTGTTTGGTGATGGTTTTTTCCTTTTTTGTTTTCATTTCTTAGCGACGCCGTGTTGTGGGAGCATCGCAGTCGGAGGTGCACAGCGGGGCAGGGAAGGGGGAGGAAGAGGTTGTCATCACAGCGTCGCGCAGGGGGTTGTCACAGTGATCTGGTCGCGCAGCGGCCGGAGGGTCATCACAGCGTCGCGCCGGGAGGGGAGATCTGGCAGTGGGGGCCGTCGGCCGGGGGGAGGTCGCCGAGCAAGTAGATCTGGGGAGAGGTCGCGTTGGGGGGAGGAGATCGCGCTCGGGTAGGCGACGCGGGGATGCTACGCGCAGGGACGCAGGGAGTTAGCGCAGCGGCGGGGGCGGCGGCAACTCCCGGAAAATACTAAAAATAAAATACAAAAAATGAAAACACATTAAATGTGTTTTTATTTTTCAGTACTCAAAAGCAACTTATTTTGGGAAAAAAAAAACGGATACCAAACAATGAAAGATAATTTTTTATATTTAATACAGTAAACAGAAAAAAAAAAATAGTGCAACCAAACAAGAGCATAATATATATTGTTCTAATATATATATATATATATATATTTAAAGAATATTATAATTATTTTTTATTTTTTATATTATATAATATTAGTTTTGCCTTTATATGTTTATTACATCATCACATATATTAATAAAGAAAATAAAATTATTATTTAAATAAAAATAAAAAAGAATAACAATAGCAACTTCAATAGTTGTTACTTATCCGGAGCACAAAATTCAAGGGAGTACCACTCACCATTCCTCTCAATCCCGTAATAAGAATCATAACATTATTCGAAGAGAAAATGATTTAAACCTCCTCATGAAGCTTATTGAACCTCTCCCACTCAAAAGAAGAGTATTAAGAGGAAAAACTATAGAAAGCCTGAGTCTGCACCCAGATGTTACAAGTGCGGCAGAAAAGGTCACTTTGCTAACAAATGTTATGCAAAGACAGCTTTAAAGGTTATTCAGAATGAGGAAGAACGCCAGAAGTTACAGACGCTTCTTCAGATTAAAGATACAGACTCTGAGTTATCTAGTTCTGAGAGTTCTTTCGATGAAAATGATTATGTTTCCTTAGAAGAAGATTATTATTCTTCTTCCGACAATGACCATTGTTCCCCCAAACAATGTAGTTGTTTGACAGGTAAAGATAATTCCAAATATATGGAAGTAATCCAAACCATGAATGGATTACATATTAGTGTTCTCTCTGCTTCCCAGAATTATATCTTAGATTTAAATGATAAGATAGCTGATCCCCAGGAAAGAGAGAGAGAAATTCGACATTATCTTGATCTTCAGATCCAAGAATCTAGGGCTATTGAAATCAAACACTATCGTAGAAAGAATGAGGCTATTGAACCTTATACTTTTAAGGAAGTCCTTAATAGGCTTAAGGGAGAAGAAAGTTCTTCTAGAACCCCAACTCTTGCATAATTACATCAGGAAGTTCAAACACTCAAAATAGAGGTCAAGGAACTTAAAACTTTCATTAAAACTTTCCAAGAGAATCCGAATTTGATTTATGCATCCCCAGCAGAATCAATTCAACCTGAGATTACTGACAGTACATTTCTTAGTGCTGTAGGAACTACAAAGTGGATAGTCTCTACTACTTTAGTGGTTAGTGACGATGAAATTCATGAAACAATAGCACTCTTAGATTCAGGTGCTGATATGAATTGTCTTAGAGAATGATTATTATCAACTTCTTACTATAAGAAGAAAGCTATGAATATCACTGTTGCAAATAACAAGACAGTGAATATTAAGTATTATTTACCCAAGGCATTCATTTGCAATAATGATGTTTGCATTGAAACAGACTTCATCTTAGTTAAGGATCTTAGTCACCCGATTATTTTAGGAACACCTTTCCTTAGGAAGTTGTATCCTTTTATGATTACTACTGAAGGATTATCTGCCCAGATAGAAGAACACTCTCTGATGTTCATGTAAAGACTCGTATTTGGGTAGTTTTGAGAGATAGTCATTCTATGGGAATGTAACTATCTGGACGATAGTGTAGCCGTCGATGTGAGCATTTTGACTGTACTTGGGCCCAATTCCGAGTCGGGGCCCCGTTTGACCCGACTGTTGATTTTTTTGGGTTTATTGGTTGACTTTGCGTTTGGGTGGTCATTTGGGTGTAATAATATATGTTTAGTGTTGTGCTCGTCATTTCGAGCGTTTTGACTGTAATTTGACTCGATTCGAAGTTCGGGGCCTTGGAGGTCAATTTTTGTGTTGGGAGGTCAATTATTGATTGGGTCAATGGTTGACTAGGTCAGTTGACTGGCAAAAATATAAATAGCAGGAAAAAAAAGAGAAGAAGCTTTCACTTTACGTTTTACGTTTGTGCGTTTGAGAGAGAGAGCTTAAGAGAGCTTGGAGGCCTTGGCGATTTGGGGCGATTTGGGTTCGTGGAGCTCAAAGATTCACTTCAAGTAGGTGTCCTTGAACTTCTTATCTCTCTCTTGTTTTGGATCTACACGAATTTATCATGATTTATGAAATTGAGCATGAACCCTAGAATTTGGGGAAAACCAATTTTGGGTTAGATCTAATGGTTTAGCATAAGATCTGTGGGTAAGAACTGTTTTATATCATTGTGGATATATGTTTATGTGATTTTGGAGTTGATTAACTGTGTTTTTCATGAGGGTTGATAAGTCAACCATGGAAATCTAGGTTTAGATCTAGATTTCTGAAAATCTGGAATTTTATACGTGTTTCTGTTGTTTTTGCGCGATTTAGAGGCGTTCTGGACGCGTTTTGAGGTAGATATCGTAGTTTGTTGCGAAACAGGGGTGTTAGTGAGCAACTGGGAGTTTCTGGGCGCGTTTCAGACGAAGAGTAGGTCAAAACGACGATGAATAGTACCTTGGGCGCATTCCTGGTTGGAAATGACGGAGACCCGAAGTTCTGGGTCGAAAGGTCGTAATTCGTAGTTCGTAGGGTCGTAGTTTGTAAACCCGTAGTTCGTAGCTCGAAGGTTCGTAGTTCGTAGGGTTGTAGTTCGTAGACCCGTAGTTCGTAGCCTCGTAGTTCGTAGTTCGTAGCCGAAGGGTCGAAGTTCGTTGCCTCGTAGGTCGAAGGTCGTAGCCTCGCTTCGAGTCTTCGAGGCGCGCTGCAGCTCCGCACTCCGCAGCTACGAGTCGCAGTTCCGCAGCTACGAGTCGCAGGTTTTGAGCTACGAGTCGCAGCTCCAACAGTGTAACTGGACACTGGACAGCACTGGACTGGACCTATTTACATCGTAACTTAAGTACTTAAGTATTTTGTTAATACTTAAGTTACTATGTAAATAACAAAATACCCCTCATTTGGATTCAAAGAAAAATACTAGAAAAATTAATTCCCACTCTTTCAAAATGTGAAAATTGGGTTTTAGTGAAAAATCTCGAAAAAACCCAAAAGTTCGTAGTGGTGAATTTTTGGAAAGTGGGGTTAGACAACTCAGAAAAATCCCAAAAAATCAGATTATCTTATTTATGATATAGGAACACAATGCTGGGACTTTTGATTTCAAGAAAATAGCTGCTATGGGTACTTCCTTCATAAATCAAGGATTGAGGATTTACTTGTGAAGACTGGCTATAGTTCCAAAGGAAATGTTGAGAATGACATGCCATACTAATGTTAGTATGTTGGTGTGAGGTATTGGGGCATGAACTCCGTGACTTGTTTGGGTTCTTACTGTGATGCACTGATGGTGCTATGTGGTTGACGTGGCAGGCATATGCACCGATGGCAGGCCTGTGTGGCGACTGTGGCCGGGCATATTACGCTGTGGACAGGCTAAGGCCTGAGTTGAGCCATGGGATCCCATGGAGGATCGTGGACAAGTTGTCCTGTGTGGGCAGGCTGAGTCCTGATGTTTGTTTGCAGGCTGAGTCCTGATGATTGTGCACACTACACGGTGCACGAGTACACTGAGCATATAGTATAGACTTATATGTGTTGCATGATGTGGAGTTTTGGGGTCACCTACTAAGCTTGTCGCTCACCCCTACTTGTTGTTTACCCTTTTCAGGTGTGACCCGAGACTAGTGGAGGACTTTTTTCCAGGAGGACGTGCCCACTACTCTGATGTATGATACAATACTGTATTCTGTATTTTATTATGTGATATCCCGAACATGAGTCCGTAGACAGTTGTATTTGCATACTGTATGATGTGATGTTTGTATGATTGTTTGACTCATTGTATGCATGATGATATATGGGAAAGTACAGGATTACCCTTGATGTATGACTGTACATGGTTGCATATTTGAGACAGCACCCGCGGTGTAGTCTCCATTGGTGCTTGTCACCAACCCCTTGACCTTTCGGGTGCGGGCAAGGGGAAGTCATGTACCCGGTTCTGGGTTCCCTGGAATTCGGGGACGTGACAAGTTGGTATCAGAGCATGGTCTAGCGGACCTAGGTTAGTGAGGGGTAGTTAATTGATTCCATGTGACTTGGAAAACTGTAGGGAGGGCGCCTGATCAACGTAGTCCTTACATGTATTCTAGGTTATTTTGGTGTCAGTTAGATCATCCTAGGAGCATACATGGGTATAGGGTGCATTGCTAGTGGTATGATTGTGTGCATATAGGGCACTAGATTGTCTTTGTGTGTGATGTGCTTGTATGTGGTGCCAGGATGGCACGTGGCCGTGAGAGCCAGGACTTGATTATGGTGTACCCTGAGGGGTGATACGATGTTATATGCATGGTTGTGGACCTACGGGTCGTGTGGTGTACCCTGATGGGGGACACAATGCTATATGCATGGTATGGACCTACGGGTCGTGTGGTGAGAACCTACAAGTCGGTTGTGCCTTTGATGGCTGTTTGTGCAGCAGTGCAAGTATTGATCATTTGATTGTTTGTTGTTGTGGCCAGTGTGATGGCACCACCGAGGAGGGTTGTCCGAGGCCAGGGTCCGGCAGAGGAGCCCACGATAGAGTCGGGGCACCAGGGGCAGCAGAGCCCGCAGCAGAGATCGTCAGCTCCTGTTGTGGGACCTGATTTGGCTCAAGTGTTGATTCAGTTGTAGGAGGCCATGCAGGGTATGCAGGGCTCGATGAGGGATATGGCTAGAGAGGTGGATGAGCTGAAGAGGCAACAACAGCCTCAGCAGCAGGAGGCGAGGGTGGTGTAGGATGTGCACCAGCAGGAGGTCGTGATAGAGCCAGCACGACGAGGAGTGGACTGGGCTGCGCAGTTTTTGAAACATGCACTTGAGAATGGTTCGCGGCCAGAGGTAGCCGAGGACTGGATTAGGTGGACAGAGGACATCTTTGAGATGATTGGGGTGCCAGATGAGGAGAGAGTGCGCGTGGCGACGCACTATCTATTGGGTATCCCACGCAAGTGGTGGGAATCCACTAGAGTTGTCCATGGCAGTCAGATGAGCTGGAGAGAGTTTGTTGAGCATTTCTTTGGGGAGTATTTTCCCAGCTCGTTGTAGTATGCTCGACGTAGAGAGTATTATGAGCTTGTGCAGGGTAGCATGACTGTGGGGGAGTATGTACAGGCCTTCACAGATTTAGGGCGGTTTGCTCTTGAGGCTTGGGAAAAGGAAGCTCGTAAGACGTAGGATTTTATTCAGGGCTTGAGGCCATCTCTGAAAAGATAGCTGGAACCGATGCAATTGACCAGCTATCGGGAGGCGGTCGACAAGGCGCTCATTCTTGAGCGAGGTCAGGATCAGGCGAGAGCCCAGAGGCTGGGCAGTTCGGCAGGTCCGAGCAAGAAGAGGCAGTGTGGGGAGAGCAGTGCCGCTCAGCCTGAGAGGAGGCAGGTGCAGAGGGTTTCTAGCTAGGCGGTGGGACCCCGTGAGAGTTCAGCCAGCAGGAGGCCAGGTACCTGTTGGAGTTGTGGTTTGACCGGGCATGTCTCAAGAGACTGCCCAAGGAAAAAGATGACCTGTTTCCGATGCGGGAAAGTGGGGCATGGAGCTAGGGAATGTGTTACCCTTAGCTCAACCAGCAGTGTAGGCCCTCATCCGAGAGATCAGGGACAGAGGAGTGGGCTCCGTCTCAGAGGTCAATGCCGCCGGCACAGAGCACGCAAATGCGACCTGCGGTGCAGCAGCCTCAGTGGGAGGCACAGGGTCATGTTGATCAGCGGGGCAAGGCCCCAATGGGCCAGGCTAGTGGCAGTGGACCCCGAGGGAGGACTTTTGCCCTTACCAGCAGAGAGGCAGAGGTTCCACCAGTGGACAAGGCAGGAGCAGGACATTCAGTGGTGAGAGGTGCCATTATCATTTCTCATACTATCTGTTCAGTTTTGATTGATACTGGTGCTACCCATTCTTTTATTTCGTATGCTACGGTAGTTGGGTTAGAGTTGGACCAGGAGACAGTTAGTCAGTCTCTGGTGGTTGCTTCACCTTTGGGTGGACTTGTGATACTTGAGAGTATCTATCGCGCTTGTCAGGTAACACTTGGGGGTGTTAGCCTGTTGTGTAATATGTATATCATGGAGTTAGATGATTTTGATGTTATCCTGGGTATGGACTGGTTGGTCTCCGTGGAGGCCAAGATTGATTGTTTTCGATGGTGTCTGACGTTCCTTACGCCAGAGGGCACGCGAAGTATCTTTGTGGGTGAGTGGACTAAGGAGGCATGCAAGTTGGGACCTTTGAGGCATGGGTGGGGTGATGTGACCCACCAGTTAGCCAACTTGACGTTGGTTGACAGGAGGAGAGAGGGGAAGGCTGTTTTGCCACCCATTGTAGATCAGTTCCCGGATGTGTTTCCCGAGGACTTGGTCAGTTTGCCACCCGTGAGGGAGGTAGAGTTTTCGATCGAGTTGTTGCCAGGGACAACACCGATCAGGTTAGCGGCCTACAGGATGGCACCGGCAGAGCTTAGAGAGCTCAAGAGACAGATAGATGACCTGTTGGCACGAGGCTTTATCAGGCGGAGTAGCTCACCGTGGGGCGCTCCAGTGTTGTTTGCCAAGAAGGTGGATGGTTCACTTCGGCTGTGTATAAACTACCGGAAGCTGAACCAGGTGACTGTGAAGAACAGGTACCCATTACCGAGGATCGATGATCTGTTCGATCAGTTTCGAGGTGCGAGATGGTTTTCCAAGATAGTCTTGAGATCTGGATACCATTAGTTGAGGGTTAGGGAGGCAGATATCCCTAAGACTGCATTCAGTTGTCGCTATGGGCATTATGAGTGGCTTGTGATGCCGTTTGGGCTCACGAATGCTCCAGCAGTGTTTATGGGATTGATGAACCAGGTGTTTGCTCCATATTTAGATATGTTCGTTGTGGTGTTCATCGACGATATTTTGGTTTATTCAGCGACCAAGAGGAAGCATGAGGAGCTTTTGCAGGTTGTGTTGCAGACCTTGCGGGAGCATCGGTTGTACGCGAAGTTCACGAAATGTGACTTCTGGTTGCAACAGGTATACTTCTTGGGGCATGTGGTATCTTCGGAGGGTATCACAGTGGATCCTGAGAAGATCGAGGCGGTTATGTCGTGGAAGAGGCCCACGAATGTGTTTGAGATTCGTAGCTTCCTTGGTTTGGCAGGCTACTATCGGAGGTTCGTGAAGGATTTTTCCAGGTTGGCAGCTCCTATGACGAACCTGACCAGGAAGGGAGTTCCTTTCATTTGGTCTGATGCGTGTGAGAGTGCTTTCATGGAGCTGAAGGCACGATTGACCTCAACACCTATCTTGATCCCCCCACAAGAGGGTGTGCCTTTTAAGGTGTATTGTGATGCTTCCAGGGTGGGACTTGGTTGTGTGTTGATGCAGACTCGGCAGGTGATTGCTTATGGATTTAGGCAGTTGAGACCACATGAGCAGAACTATCCCATGCATGATTTGGAGTTGGCTGCAGTGATCTTTAAACTTAAGAGCTGGCAGCATTATCTCCTTGGGGAGAAGTTTGTGGTGTATACGGACCATAAGAGCTTGTAGTATATCTTCTCTCAGCAAGACCTGAACCTTAGGCAGAGGCGGTGGGTGGAGTGCCTGCAGCAGTTTCAGTTTGATATGATGTATACCCCTGGGAAGGGTAATGTGGTGGCAGATGCTCTGAGTAGGAAGAGCAGGGCCGTGGTGGCCCATTGTGCCATTAAGGAATGGGAGATGATGGGACAGTTAGCAGCGATGAGGTTGCAGATGGTGACCAGTGAGGGGCGGGGGACCCTCAGTGTTGTTGTAGCAATCCCAGAGATACAACACAGGGTCATAGAGGATCAGCTGGGGGACGTTGATTGTGAGGTCATCCGCGACCGGATTCAGACTGGGCAGACACCTTCTGATTGGACTGAGGATGCAGAGCATGTGCTGCGGTATAGGGGTAGATTGATAGTTCCCACTTCTCTTTAGGAGGAGGTTCTTCGGGAATTTCACCAGTCGAGGTTAGCTGTACATCCTGGTGGGACCAAGATGTACCATGTAAAGACTCGTATTTTGGTAGCTTTGAGAGATAGTCATTCTATGGGAATGCAACTATCTGGACGGTAGTGTAGTCGTCGATGTGAGCATTTTGACTATACTTGGGCCCGATTCCGAGTCGGGGCCCCGTTTGACCCGATTGTTGACTTTTTGGGGTTTATTGGTTGACTTTGCGTTTGGGCGGTCTTTTGGGTGTAATAATATCTGTTTAGTGTTGTGCTCGTCATTTCGAGCGTTTTTACAGTAATTGGGCTCAATTTGGAGTTCGTGACCTCGAGAGGTCAATTATTGCGTGGAGGCCAATTATTCGCAGCAGTATAAATAATTAAGAAACTGCATTATCCCTTTAATTTTGTTTGGTGCGTGCATGTTTGAGCAAGAGAGAGAAAGAGAGAAGGTGAAGAGCTTCACTTGGCGATTTTGGGGCGATTGGAGCTTGTGGATCGCAAATAATCTTCCAGGTAGGTGTCCTTGAACCTCTTATCTCGATTCTCTTGGAATATGCGTGAATTTATCATGAATTATGAATTTGAGCATGAACCCTAAGTTTTGGGGGAAACCCAATTTTGGGGTTAGATCTGATGATTTAGCATAAAATCTGTGGTTAAGAACTGATTTATATCAGTTTGGGTACGTAATTTGGTACTTTGTTTAGTAAAACGCGTGTTTGTGAGTGCCTAGGGGGTTGCTGGGTTGATTCCAGACGAAAACCAGGCCAAAAACGATGATGAACAGTATCTTGGGCAAACTGTAAGGTCGAAGTTCGTAGTTAGTAGCTTCGTGGTCAGCAGCTGTGGAGTCAGCAGCTATGGAGTCAGCAGCTTCGTAGTCAGCAGCTGTGGAGTCAGTAGCTTCGTTAGTCCGGATCAGTAGTCCGGAGCAGTTAGTCCGGATCAGTAGTCCGGAACAGTTAGTCCGGAGTAGTTAGTCCGGATTAGTAGTCCGGAGTAGTTAGTCCGGATCAGTAGTCCGGAGCAGTTAGTCCGGAGCAGTTAGTCCGAATTAGTAGTCCGGATCAGCAGCAGTGATCCGTAGCATCGCTCCGCAGCAGTGATCCGCAGCAGTGCAACTGCACTGCACTGGACATTTACATTGTAAACCATTATGCCTAAGTATTAAACTTAAGTTACAATGTAAATAACGAAATACACCCCATTTGGATTCAAATAAAAATACTAGAAAAATTAATTCCCACTCTTTCAAAATGTGAAAATTGGGATTTAGTGTAAAATCTCGGAAAAACCCAAAAGTTTGTAGTGGTGAATTTTTGGAAAGTGGGATTAGACATCTCAGAAAAATCCCTAAAAATCAGATTATCTTATTTATGATATGGGAACCCAATGTCGGGACTTTTGATTTCAAGAAAATAGTTGCTATGGGTACTTCCTTCATAAATCAAGGATTGAGGTTTTACTTGTGAAGACTGGCTACATTTCCAAAGGAAATGTTGAGAATGACATGCCATACTAATGTTAGTATGTTGGTGTGAGGTATTGGGGCATGGACTCCGTGACTTATTTGGGTTCTCACCGTGATGCACCGATGGTGCTATGTGGTTGACGTGGCAGGCATATGCACCGATGGCAGGCCTGTGTGGCGACTGTGGCCGGGCATATTGCGCTGTGCCGTGACAGGCATATGCGCCGATGACAGGCCGGTGTGGTGACTGTGTCCGGGCATATAGCGTTGTGGTAGGGCTGAGTGCCCTGAGCTGGGATCCTGTTGAGGATCGTGGACAAGCTGTCCTGTGTGGGCAGGCTAGGTCCTGATGTTTGTTTGCAGGCTGAGTCCTGATGATTGTGCACACTACATAGTGTACGAGTACACAGAGCATGTAGTATAGACTTGTATGTCTGCATGATGTGGAGTGTTGGGGTCACCTACTGAGCTTGTCGCTCACCCCTACTTGTTGTTTACCTTTTTCAGGTGTGACCCGAGACTAGTGGAGGACTTTCTTCCAGGAGGACGTGCCCACTACTCGATGTATAATCCGATCGTATTTCGTATTGTGTATTTTATTATATTTGTATCCCGGACATGGGTCCGTGGACAGTTGTATTTGCATACTGTTTGTGATGTGATGTCTGTATGACTGTACAGGGTTGCATATTTGAGACAGCACCCGCGGTGTAGTCTCTATTGGTGCTAGTCGCCAACCCCTTGACCTTTCGGGTGCAGGCAAGGGGAAGTCATGTTCCTGGTTCTAGGTTTTCTTGGAATTCGGGGGCGTGACATACCATGCCGTGAGGAGGCAATTTTGGTGGCCAGGCCTGAAGAAGGCCGTTGCTGATTTTGTGAGGAGGTGTTTGACCTGTCAGCAGGTCAAGGCAGAGCACCTGAGATCAGCTGGTGAGTTGCGATCATTGCCGGTGCGAGTGGAAATGGGACCACGTGACCATGGATTTTGTCACTGGACTTCCTCGTTCCAGGGGACACGACACTATATGGGTTATTGTGGACCGGTTGACCAAATCGGCGCATTTTATTCCGATTCGAGAGACAGACCCGGTGAGGACTTTGGGACAGAGGTATATTGATGTTATTGTGCGGTTGCATGGAGTCCCATTGTCTATTGTATCTGATCGGGATGCGAGGTTCACCTCTCAGTTTTGGAGACAGCTGCAGCGAGCTTTGGGTACTAGGGTGAACCTTAGTACAGCCTTTCATCCGCAGACGGATGGTCAGTCGGAGCGGATGATTCAGACGCTCGAGGATATGTTGCGTGCCTGTGTCCTAGATTTTGGAGGTTGTTGGGAGACTCACCTTCCTTTGGTGGAGTTCTCTTACAACAACAGTTATCAGGCCACGATTGGGAAGGCTCCGTATGAGGCGCTGTATGGGCGGCCTTGTAGATCACCCTTGTGTTGGGCACAAACGGGAGAGACATCAGTTCTCGGTCCCGATATGGTTCGAGAGACCACGGAGATAGTGCAGTTGATTAGACAGCATATGCTGACAGCACAGAGTAGGCAGAAGTCCTACGCGGATCAGAGGCGTCGACCCTTGCAGTTTGAGGTGGGTGACCGTGTATTTTTGCGGGTTTCGCCGCGTCGAGGGCATCGGAGGTTTGGACGTGGATCCAAACTTTCCCCTCGTTTTGTGGGGCCATTTGAGATTGTTGCCACCGTGGGCGTAGTGGCGTACCGATTAGCTTTGCCACCAGAGTTGGCGCGAGTATATGATGTGTTTCATGTGTCTCAGTTGAGGGGGTATCACCCTGATCCTTCTCATGTGTTGGACTATCACGAGATAGACTTGGCTGATGATGGTGCCGTTGTTGAGATGCCGGCACAGATTTTGGACAGGCGGGACCAGGTCTTGCGAGGCAAGACGATCCCACTAGTTCGGGTGTTATGGCGACACCGAGGCATGGAGGAGCAGACTTGGGAGAAAGAGAGCCAGATGCGGGTTCTTCATCCTGAGCTGTTCGAGGACGATCAGTCCTAAGGTGGGGAGGTGTCACGCCCCCAAATCCCAGAAGGACCGGAACTAAGAGTGTGACTTCTCCATGCCCGCACCCGAAGGGTCAAGGGGTTGGTGACTAGTACCGATATGGACTACACATCGGGTGTTGTCCGAGATAAACCTGTACATTCATACATCAGGGGTATTCCTGTACATTCCCACATGTTATGAAGTTAAGGAAAATAATTTATTAATAAGAGAGTCATGCTATAATTCCAATACAACTTCCACGGACCCTCGTCCGGATATTCAAATAATAAAATCAATCATGTTTTACAAAATCCATAAACCAAGTTATTACAAAATTTAAAAAAACAAACAAAAATTAGCTTCGGACCAGCCTCTAGCGGATAAGTCGATACCTGAAACATGTCAACAAAGTAGGGATGAGCACAAATGCCCAGTAGGTGATCTCCATCTCCTCACCATCCTATAACATAAATTCCTAAGTCTACATGATCGGTGTATGCTTGTGCCAGTGTAGTGTCCTACTTTATCACAATAAGCTTACATTCAATCACAAAATATAATATCACACACATTACATTTCATTCATTAAGGGTACACACCAAACAATCCAACCATCCAGGAGATTCCCACATCCATCTCCAAGGATCCCCGCATTATTACGGATAGCCATATGTGGGACCTGTGGTGTCCTTAATGACAACCTGCCACATATGGGACCTCAGTTAACCAGCCACATAGGGGACCTGCGGCCTCTTGCCAGCCCTATGTGGGACCTGCAGTTAACCCAACCAACTCCACCACCAATTCCACATATAATCAATAAATAGAATATTCCAACGGTCAAAATTCAATACAAAAGCCTTACAAAATATTTAATTCATCAATCCAGCGCTAACCACAAAAAATATATATAAATATACATACATATATAAATATTCATCAAACATCCAACACCTTAAATATCAATTAAGTAATATTAAGCTACGTACAAGTAACATTTAAATGCTAAATTTCTAACATTGAAATACAAACAATATTTCTAGTGTCGACTATAAATATCAAGCCACAAACAATGTTTCTAATATCAAACTATTAATGTCAAGCCTCCGATAATATTTTAGATGATAAATTAATAATATCAAGCTTCAAGTAATACTTCATATTATTAAACTATAATATCAAACCCAAGCACTATTTTCATTATTAAACTAACAATATCATAATTCTTGTTTGACCTTGCTATTGGAATAGTATCAATGAACATGTTATTTTTACTACTAAATCAAATTAAATTAAATTTATCTATATATTTTGTTAATTATCAAAATACACATATATAATACCATGCACGACTTCATAATAATGCACGGATTTAATGCATGAATTTATTACCCACATATATTAACTATTGACACGCACGACTTAATTCCCATAATCAATTAAGCCCCCCCTTTTTAAAAAAAAATCTGACACCAAAAAAAAGATGCCCCTTTTCTTTCACTGCCACGAAACCACACATGTAAAGATACCCCTTTTTTGATTAAGAGATAATTAAATAAAATAATACAAAACCCTTGTGCTGCATTGGATCGAACGGATTGTGGAGGCCGGAATGTATAGGCCGCCGCCCCCCGTCATGGAGACGCTAACCAGGCTGTTATTCGATAGCCTGGTGTGCTGCTGCTGCCGCGTGAAAGAAACCAGACCAATTGGCCTGGTACGTGTAGAAATTAATAATAACTAATTAGAATATGATAAAAGGGATAACAGGTGCAGTAGCTCGTCCAAGGATTTAGAACCGGTCGAATCACGCCGCACTGCAACAATCGCCCAGCCGTATGTATATACACGTAAATGAATATATTTATATAAATACATACATATCTAAACATTTATGTATATATATATATATATATATATATTCTAATAGTTTGTGTTCGTGCAATAGAATAACGAGGAATCAAGAATCACCTACCTCTTGCCTTCCGAAGGGATTAAACTCGCAAGAACGGTCTAGAATCGGAGAAGAACGACGAAGAACGCGAAGAACAATATGCACTCCCCTCTGACGGCTAGGGTTTTTCAAAATAGAGTCATAATGAATAATAAAACCCTCAAACCCTATTTTTAATTAAAATTCATCCTCCTTTTTAATAATTTCCAAAAAGCCCTCATAAATTTTATTTTTCATTTATTAACCCTCAATTTAACTTCCAAAAATTACTAAATAACCTCTGAAGGCTTCTGGACCTCAAATTAGGCCCAAATATAGTTAAAGCGATTGTATTAATGGCCACATTCTCAAAATAACTTTTTTTAACATCAAATATAGATTATAAGTTATGCTAACACATATACGGATCGTTACAGGAGGATGTGAGGACTTCCCTGAGGTATGAGTTATGTTTTATGCATTTGTTTTGCATATGTTGTTTGTGATGTGGTTTATAGCTCGTTGTTGTTGGATTTTGTCAGCCCTTTTGGCTTGTTGCGAGTTGCATTGTACATGTGTGATCGGTGATCATGTTTTATGTTTTGTTGTTGGGACATTGAGCTTGAATTTTCCTATGTCCTTTGGGCATGTGTTTTATTTTCGAGGACGAAAAGTCCTAAGGTGGGGAGGATGTAAAGACTCGTATTTGGGTAGTTTTGAGAGATAGTCATTCTATGGGAATGTAACTATCTGGACGATAGTGTAGCTGTCGATGTGAGCATTTTGACTGTACTTGGGCCCGATTCCGAGTCGGGGCCCCATTTGACCCGACTATTGACTTTTCGGGGTTTATTGGTTGACTTTGGGCGGTCATTTGGGTGTAATAATATCTGTTTAGTGTTGTGCTCCTCATTTCGAGCGTTTTGACTGTAGTTTGACTCAATTATTATGTGATATCCCGGACATGGGTCCATGGACAGTTGTATTTGCATACTGTATGATGTGATGTCTGTATGATTGTTTGACTCATTGTATGTGATGATATATGGGAAAGTACAGGATTACCCTTGATGTATGACTGTACAAGGTTGCATATTTGAGACAGCACCCGCGGTGTAGTCTCCATTGGTGCTTGTCACCAACCCCTTGACCTTTCGGGTGCGGGCAAGGGGAAGTCATGTACCCAGTTCCGGGTTCCCTGGAATTCGGGGGCGTGATAGTTCAGATGGTGTAGACCTCATGAAGTCTCTTTACTTCAGACCCTTCAGGAAAAGATTTAGTTGAAGACGTTACATCTTAACTCTCTTCATCAAGAATACCAAATCCTTAAGATTCAGGATAGATTACAATCTTCTGAATTCCAAAAAATCATTAAGGATATTGAATTAGAAATCACCTCATCTATATGTAGTGATTTACCTATTGCTTTCTGGGAAAGAAAGAAACATGTTGTCCATCTTCCCTATGAAAAAGATTTCAACGATAAAATGATTCACACTAAGGCTCGACCCGCTCAGATGAACAAAGAGTTAGTGGATTATCGTAGAAAAGAAATCAATGATCTTCTTCAAAAGAAGTTGATCAGAGAAAGTCGTTCGCCATGGCGCTGCACTGCTTTCTATGTTAATAAGAATGCTGAATTGGAAAGAGGAGTTCCCAGGTTACTCATTAACTATAAGCCTCTTAATAAAGCCTTGCAATGGATAAGGTATCCAATTCCTAATAAAAGTGATTTATTACAAAGATTAAATGAAGTTGTTATCTTGAGAAATTTGATTTAAAATCAGGTTTCGGCAAATCCAGGTTCTTTGAAGAAGACAAGTATAAGATCGCATTCACAGTTCCATTTGGTCAAGTATGAATGGAATGTAATGCCTTTGGTTTGAAAAATGCACCTTCGGAGTTTCAGGAAAATTATGAATGATATATTCACTCCTTACATGCATTTCATTATTGTTTATATTGATGATATTCTTATTTTCTCTAGCACTCTAGACCAGCATATTAAGCATCTTCGTTGTTTCATTAAAAGCGCTTTGCATCATGGTTTAGTTACTTCTGCTAAGAAGATGAAATTATTTCAACTCAATGTTCGCTTTTTAAGCCATAACATTGAAAATGGAAAAATATTACCCATTGAAAGAAGTTTGAGTTTTGGTGATAAATTTTCTGACATTATAACTGATAAAACTAGACTTCAACGATTTCTTGGTAGTTTAAATTATATTAATGATTTCTACCAACACTTAGCTCAAGACAATAAGCTTCTTTATCAAAGATTACGGGAAAACTTCTAGTCCTTGGACCGAAGCTCATACACAAGTTGTTAGAAAAATTAAATTAAAAGTTAAGCAAATTCCTTGTTTAGCTTTAATCAGCCCATCATGGCTTTGTATTGTTGAATCTGATGGCAGTAACATTGGCTATGGTGGTATTTTAAAGCAGAAGAATCCAACCACCAATCAAGAAGTTCTTATTCGATTCACTAGTGGATTATGGAAATCTCTTGAGTTGAATTACTCAACGGTAAGGAAAGAAATGCTTTCTATTGTGAAGTGCGTTTCTAAATTTTAGGAAGATCTACTCAATCAACATTTTATATTACGCATTGATTATCGTAGTGTTAAATTTATCCTTGACAAAGATATTGCTAATTTGGTCTCAAAGCAAATCTTTGCAAGATGGCAAGCTATTCTATCCGTATTTGATTTTTCGATCGAATACATAAAAGGAGAAAATAATTCTCTTCCAGATTTTTTAACCCGTAAATTTTTGCGGAATTCATCATGAATCAGCAAAAAGGAATTGTTATCCATGATTCGGACGAAGCATCACCAATAAGGCAACTTCCTCCATCAAATTCAAGCAAAGGCAAGGGCAAAGAAATTGTTCCTTCCAAGAGGAGTAAAGGATTTTCATCCGCTACTCAAAATCCTACAAAGGATGACAAAAGAGTTGCTCGAGAAGCACACTTTGCAAAAAGATCAACAAAAGAGGCACTTTTAAGTGAGCCCTTTGAGGGATTTATTCCTCTCCCTATTACAGAAGATGTTATCTTCATTTCAAAAGATGATCTTCAATGACGAAATGATCCCTGGTATATTGCTTCCCGATATTTTGACAGGAATTGCAATTATCCATTTGAAAGTCAGAAAACCAGAGAATATGCTAAAGCAATTCTCATGGACATCGGTTATTCAAATTTATCCCATTGATAAATATTCTGGGATAAAAAAAGCATTTATTTCTGAAATCAAGTTACATTTAGACTATGGTTTTAACCCCAATGAATCAAGGATTATTTGGGGAACAGATATTTCTTACAATTATTGGGACTATGTGCAGGCATGGAAGAATGTCTTTCTAGTCCAGAATGATAATAATCGACACTCGTGGTTTATGAGGTTCAACCCAACATTTAATCTCAAAAGGTTACCATCATGGTTTCCTTCTTGGTGGTTAACCCATGGACTCATTGATGAATGTTTACCCTCTGAATTACATGAAAGGTTTTTACTTTTCTGTAAATTTCGGAGTAATGATCCTTTTCCTGTTAAGCATGTACAACCCTTTGAAGGACAGGTACATCATCAGAAGCACATATTAATGCTTCACTTCATGGTTAAGTATCGTCTTCCATGGATATTTGCATGGCAGTATGAAATTGAAGATTCTCCCTTTGGCACTAAGCTAATTCGAAGATTTCTCACTATGTGGTGGAAATCATTTCACCTAGAAGAATACAGAGACTCCAAAGGAACTGTCTTCCCCAGTATTCTTCCTATTATTGACAGAGATCTGGATGCTCTCCAATGACAACACGAAGGAGTTCGTCGAATGGCCTTTGCATTGAACCTTGCTCAGGTGACAGATCCATCAAACCCTTTGAGTATGTTAGGGGGGTTTTTTAAACCTATTTTAGTGTCAAATGAAGGGGATTTTATGAAAAAAATTCACATTTTTAACTTCATTTTGATGTATTTGATTTATAAATGCACTAACCCCCTAACATAGCAATTGTAGATCCTTTGTATGACTTTTGAATGTTTTTGAATGAATAACAGGCCAAGTACAATGATCAAAGAAAGAAGAAAGGTGTGGAAAATAATCTGCACTGCGGTCAATTGAAATTTGAAATGACCAAAATGAAATGACGAAGCCAATTGACTTGACCAAAAACTCTCGAGAGCTTGGTCATGTATAATGGTCATTTCAAATTGAGTTGACTAAATGACTCGACCACGAGCAGTTTCTGCATGACGTATTCTGCCGATACACATGATTCTTTCAGATGCCACTGTCTGATTAGATCTCTTCATTAAAGGATCTGATGACTCTCCATCAACCATTTTGAGAGGGAAACAACTTCAAATTAATGGAGGGAACGGTTATTGACGGTTGGGTGGATCTCACACGCGGGAATGGGTTCTAAAAGGGGGAAATTGATGTATTTTGGAGGTATTGTTGAATTAGGGAGAGAGAGAGGAATCGTTTGGGATTTCATGGCAAGAACAATTGTTTTGTTTATTACTATGGTAGCTTAAACCTCCATGGGAGGAGAATGGATATTGATGTAAGCTTTTAATTTTCTTTCTTTTGGTATGTTAATTTAAATTCCCTTCTTTGTTTATCAAGTCTCTTGAATTTACATGTGAGAATTAGGTTTAGCCATCTTAATTCTTATTTAAGGTTATTCAATTATGGATCGAAAGAAGACGTTGATAAACTGGATAGTTAAGAGATTTGACTTGTAAAGATTATAATTTGCGAAAGCCGATAATCTTGCTTGTAACCTAGTTAGGATTGGTGTGATGTCAATCTACACTCAAACAACTTGAGCACTTAATAGGTTGCCCGTCCCCTAAGCTAGGGTATACACACGGCTAGATCACTCGAAAGAGACTAGTTCATGCAAAGGTGTTAGGTTTTAGACAAAAAGGAAAAGTTTGAATTAATATGTTTTAAGAACTTGGAATAAATAAATTACATCAATTCAAATCCAATTCCCTATTTCTCCCTTAAGATCATTTACATTTTCTTGTTATTTAATTTACAACTTCAAATTGCTAATTATTACAAAACCAATCTTCAAATTACATCATGGAGTTACGAAATGAACTTTATACTTGATCACCTTCCCTGTGGGTTCAACATCCGGACTTTGAGTCCACTTTATTACTTGTAACGATCCGTACGCTTGTGGAATTGTTAACAAGTTTTTGGCTCCATTACCGGGGAAGGTAACAAAGTTAAAAGTGAATTTTGTAATTGTTTGTGAGAGCACGTTTCTTGTAATTACCAAATTCAGTGTGCGGTATTATGTGGGTATGTGTTCAATGTTGTTTTCTACAGGTGTTAATGAATGACCAAGTGTTCATCAACGTTGGATAATTTGTTTGATCCTAAACCAGAGTGTACATTCTTTGCTCGTTTGAGGAAGCAAAGGAGTGTACAGTTAGCTAGTGAAGAGGAATCAAGCTCTGCTCCTGGATTTTGGGGTGAGCCCGAGTTTGATTTGCAGAATTTGTTTTGGGAGGAAGAAAGTGTAGCTTCTGTTGGGATAGTGCTATATAAAGCAATGTGTAATCCTAATAATGTAAAGACTATTTCTGATTAATTGAAATATATTTTGTTTAAATATTTATTAGATTGCATTATTCTGGCTTTCTTATGTGGTGAGCATCATAACATCCCATTACTTATCAAAGTCTATTCTTGGGTATGTGTGTAACACATACAATAGATCCACTAATTAGACTAAGTAAAAATTGGTTCACAATCGGTGAATGGAGTTTGGGATGCTCTGTTCTGATAAGATTGTGGTGCGGACTATTTCCATAGTGGGAGTGATCTAATCTAGGATCATTGTAAAGAGTTTACAAATAGTAAGTGCCAGTATGTAATTATACATATTGAACAGGACCATGATAGAATAAGTTCTTAACTAATATCCGTTGCATTGTATGAAGAATTTTAGATTCTATCGCAGGATGGTGATTTATGAATTGATCTTAATCCAGGACCGTTTGATTAACTCATGTCTATAATTTATGTCTTTTGACTTATTAATGAGTGAGAGGCTTAGTGCTTCAAATACCTCGATATCTTGGAGATATAATATTATAGATAGTGGGAGCGTCAAGTCAGGTGCATGGAATCCATTGCTTCGTTATACGAAGAGTAATGATATTCCCATGTTGTTTAATTCGGGATTCTTGGGTGAATCAAGCGCTTGTAATTATATTAGATATAATTTATTATAAATCCTAATTCATGATTGGATCATGAATAGGTCGCCCATTAGAGAATTAATGGTAACACATGGATAAAAATATAATTAGAGAGGTTGAACGGAATCTATTGATACCTGTCTCTAATTATGAATATCATAGTGGAGGATCATATCACATGGCAATCAGTTATATCGATGGACAAATCATTTATTATGGATTCTTGTAATCATATCTGCTTGATCTTAGAGTGCAGTTTTAGTCCCTTGATCGTGGCTCGGACTAAAACTAATAAATAATGATTTAATTGATTAATGAGATTAATTAATTAAATATTATTTATTGGAGCTTCGATTAAGTGGGTCCATTTGGTCCCTCTTGCTAGCACCGTTTATTCTTGTATGGATCTTGGATCGTTGTGAGTTAATTCTCCTGGTTGTGCTTAAGAGCTAATTAATTAACGTGTGTTAATATATATTTAAGAGTTAAATATATATCACATGGTTATTTATTTAATTAGATTAAATAAATAATAATAAATATTTTATCCATTTAATGTGATTAAATGAATAAATATATTATTTATTTATTTGATAAATAAATAATATTATATATTTATTTAATTAGTTTGTTGCGTAATAATTATATTATTTAAATAGTTTAAATAATATGTATTATTATTATTTAACTAAAGGGGCGTATGCGTAATAGCACAGGGGTAACCCTAGGTCTATAAATAGATACATAGCCTCCTAGGTTAAAGGGGGTGCGTGTGCAATCATTGACAGCCAAGAGAGAGAGAGAGAGACAGGTGACGGCCAATCCTAGCAGAGGTGGTGTTCCTGTTCTTTGATCCAAGGGTGCCACAGCCCTGTACTCCTTGAGAAGGTGAATAGCAGAGAAGGCTATTTGGTGGTTGAATCCAGGAGACTGCGAGGACGATCAAAGGCAGATCGTGAGTTCGTTCTTGGAGGGAAAAGAAGAGGGTTCTAGCTTTACCGTTCTTCAGGTTGGTTTCTTCTTTTCTCTCTTTGCAAAATTAAACGAATTGATTCATGTTTAGATCCTGCTGTTTGTTTGTTGGAATAAAATTTTTAAAATTCGTTTTGCTGCGGTTAATCATTAACCCCATTCCAGTATTCCACCAGCTTCTTGTTCAGACATGGAGAACCAACAGCCACAAGCTCCAGGACCAGATCTTAGGCCAGTCAGAGAATATCACACTCTTGATATTTCAGATGTCAGAAATCCTATTCATCCACCACCGCTTTTGAGAGACAATTTTGAATTCTCTCCACAGCTCATCAATTTGGTAGTACAGAACAGCTTTGGAAGATCCTCATCACCATTTGGCCAGATTTGTGCAAATATGCAGGACTATAAAGAGACAAGGAGTACCTGAAGATTATGTTAGATTAGAGTTATTCCCTTGGTCTTTGAAGGAGGATGCTCTAATATGGTTTAATTCCTTCCCATATGGACATTTTACTGGTTGGGCGAGTGTGCTCAAGAGTTCCTTTCAAAATACTTTCCAAGAAGAAGAACAGTGAGACTTAGGAATAATATTACTGGGTTCACTCAAGCAACTGGAGAAACTCTTGGTGAAGCATGGAATAGATTCAGGGAGTTGCAGAGGAAATGTCCTAACCATGGATTAGAGGATTGGCTTCTTATTGAAGTCTTCTATGGAGGCCTTACAGCTGAAGAGCAATATATGGTGAATGCAGTACCTGGAGGTGCTCTAACAGCAAAGTCAGCGGAAGAAGCTCAAGAAATCATAGAGGAATTGACCAAGGACAAGCTCAGTGGTCATCTAGAAGAGTAGCATCCAAGAAGCCTGGTTTGATAGAAGTAGATAATTTAACTATGTTGAATGCCAAGTTAGAAGCTCTCACCAAGCAAGTAGAAAAATTAAATACTCAGCGTGTAGCAAAGGTGAGTACTTCTTGCCGAGAGTGGGGAGTTGTTCATCAACTCAATGAATGCCCATTAAGGGCTTATGGAGACACAATGGAGGGTTGTTCAGCTATTATAGGAGAAGAGGTAAACTACATAGCCAATCAGAACAGACAGCACAATAACCCTTTCTCTAATACATACAACCCTGGTTGGAGAAATCACCCGAACTTTTCTTGGGGTGGACAAAACACTCAGCAAGGTAATCAAAATAGTGGCAATGCAGTACCAGTGTAGAACAACCAGAATAATTAGTAGTTAAACAGGCAATTTCAGACTGGTACTGAGCAGAGAAAATGGGAGTATGCAATTGAGAAAATGGCAATTTCAATGTCGATTGGGAGTATGCAATTGAGAAAATGGCAACTGATGCTAGCCAGAGATTAAATAAAATTGAGACAGAGACATTGGAAGTAGATTCGACAGAATTGAAAATCACAACATGAAGTTGGAAACACAAATTGCACATATTGCAAATGCTCTCACCATAAGGAACCCAGGTGAACTTCCCAGCAAAACTGAACCAAATCCCAAAGAGTATGTGCAAGCTGTTATGCTAAGGAGTGGAAAGGAGTTACCATAGAGAAAGGGTCCTCAAGTGGAGGGAGTAATTCAGGACAAAAAGGATGAAAGTGATCCTGTATCTGAGAACAGAAAAGAAGAGAAGAAAGGGGAACAGCTTGAAGTTCCTAAAGTGGTGAAGAACTATGCTTCACCCATACCCTTTCCTCAGAGATTGAAGCAAAGGAAAAAAGATGAGCAATACAAAAGATTCATTGAACATCTTAAGGAATTAAAGCTTACTATTCCATTTTTGGAAGCTTTGGCTCAAATGCCTTCGTACTCCAATTTGTTGAAAGAAATGTTGAGTAACAAAAAGAAAATTGAAGAGAATGGGACAATTGCACTCACAGAGGAATGCAGTGCAATCTTACAGAGGAAACTACCCCAGAAAATGGGAGATCCGGGGAGCTTTTTCCATACCTTGTACCATTGGGAAAGTCATATTTGATTCATCTCTGTGTGACTTAGGAGCCAGTGTAAGTCTGATTCCTCTATCCATATGTAGCAAGTTGGGACTGGGGAATTTACAACCCACAAAAGTGACATTACAGTTTGCAGATAAGAGCATCAAATATGCAGCTGGAATCATTGAAAATGCACTTTTGCAAATCCAGAATTTTATTGTATCTATTGATCTCATTGCTTTAGATATGAAGGAAGGTGGGGCGCCATGCCACTTATTTTGAGAAGACCGTTCTTAGCAACTGCTGGTGCAATAATTGATGTCAAGGGTGGCAAGTTAGAATTACACATTGGTGAAGACAAGATAGAATTCAATTTGTATAAAAGTCCGAAAAATCCTCAAGAAGCGGAGCAAACAGGGCGTTTTTGTGGAAGTGTTGAATAGTGTGATTGAAGACTATGCCAAAGGATTCCGAGATCCTTTGGGTTTGTGTTTAGAAAATGTATCTTCAATTGTAATTGAAGAAATTCAAGAGGAGAAACAGGCTTTGGAAGCCACACCAGTTGTTAATTTTCAACCAAAGAAGAAATTTGACAGCATAGGAAGAGTCTTTAAACCAATTTCATCTTTGGAAAAAGCACCAAAAGTTGAATTGAAGATTTTACCAGCTCATCTAAAGTATGCTTTCTTGGGAGCAGAAGGTGAATGACCGGTGATTGTAGCTGCTGAGCTACAAGGAGAACAATTGGATCACTTGTTGATAGTTTTAAAGAAGAGAAAGAGTGTCATTGGTTGGACAATGATGGATATAAAGGGAATTAGCCCCTCAATGTGCATCCACAGAATCTTTCTAGAAGACAAGAGTAAAACTAGCATTGAAAACCAAAGAAGGTTAAACCCAAATATGAAAGAAGTAGTTTGGGCTGAAGTCATGAAGCTACTTGATGCTGGTATTATCTACTCTATCTCAGATAGCCCATGGGTGAGCCCTGTGTAGATTGTCCCTGTAAGGACCCGTACCTTGAGCTAGTCACAGTTTTGCCTTCTGAGTAGAGTTGTTTTCTAGATTTTGACCTAGTGAATGGGCTCAAATGAATTCACGTGCAAAAGGAAAGATGCTTAGAATGATGTCCTCTATCTACCACAGAAGTTTTAGGCCAAACGGACGTGTATGTGGGGTGCACGTGAAATGGGTCCATTTCACGTGCAAGTGTGGTTGTCTTCTACATGATGCAAGGAGGCTAGGGGTGAAGTTTGAGCGCATTTGGAGTGCATTTGGAGTTGCACGTGAATTGGGAAATTCACGTTCAAATTGGCGTGCAGCCATATTTTTGCATGGTTCCCTTGGTTTTGACATTCTAATGATCTTCCTCCAAAGGAACATGTTGAAATTCTAAGTATTTTGGCCTATATGGGTGCGGAAAGGTGCTAACTTGTGTGATCAAAACTACGTCGTTTTGATCCTGGGATTTACTTAATCAAAACTACGTCATTTTGATGTGGGTAGTGTCTATATAATGACGGCTTGAGTTTGAGTTTAGGGTTCTTGTGTTCTTCTTTCTTTGCAGTGCTTTGCCGCGCACAGAGAGAGAGAGAGAGAGAGAGAGAGAGAGAGAGAGAGAGAGAGAGAGAGAGAGAGAGAGAGAGGATCTCCAGGCAGTTGCCGTGGTGGTTCGCGTCGTTGGAAGGTGTCTAGCGTAGAGGTTAGGACAAACATCTGAGGTAGGGATTCATGTTCTTCCTAACTCTCCTCTGTTCTAGGATATTCGCCTATATATATATATATGTAAATCCATATAGGTGTGATCTCCTATATGGATGTTGGCCTTCAGTGGCATGTTCTGTTGATTCTGATGTTGAATTTGGCCTGAGGATTTTCTCGGGTTTGTTTATGCCCACCATGTGTTTGATGAAATGTCCGTGGGGCCCGCACACTATGTATTTGGTAAAATGTCCGTGAGGCCCGCATGCCATGTATTCAATATAATGCCTGTAAGACCTTGTATATGGGTGTCGATGATATACCTGTGTGACTGGTGTGTACTATGTTTGATTTATATTTGATAAAAAGCCTGTGAGGGTGATGTGTGTGGCTTGTATCCGACCATGTTGGTCCCTCCGAAATAAAGTGTAAATCTTTGTCTGAGTTTACATGTCGAGATGTAATGCTATCTTTGTTTCGTTGGTCTGTTTGAGGCGAAGCCGAGATATGGGCCAGGCACAATAGCTGGACCCCTTTGAGATTTGGCCAGGACGTGGTCCTGAGTCTCGGTGTAGCACTCACGACGGTGGGCTAAGTCTACACCCATTCCTGAGGGTAGATATGGCGCCCGAGGAGGTGGTTGACCATATCTGACTCGGGTGGAAAATGTTGCATTGGTGTCCATGCAACATTCGCCTGGATGTGGTATGTCATGTCGCCGTGGTGGCGGGGTGTCCTCTCGCCTTCGGTGCGGGCTCAGGTAAAGAGTGTTTACTGGGTGATGTTTCTTGCTTTAGCCTTAGGCACGACACGAGCACAAGCATACACATATCATGCATGTTGTAGAGCGGGACGGGTCTGGGGAGACTGGATCCCTACTGAGCTATGGTTTGCTCACCCCTCCTATAAACTGTCCTTTTGCAGGGTTTAGCAGGCGGTAGGTGAAGGCTGAGGAGCTAGGTCCCTGAGGCTGGGAGTTTTATGTTATTTCCTTTGTCGTGCTCGTGGCATTATGTTCTGGAATTTGGTTTGGTTTTATTTGTAACAGTACACCTGGCTTCATAGGGGTTTTTCCCCGACTGGGTTGTAATAAACATTTAGTCTTTGAAATGAAATAAAATGAGATGTTGTTATTCAATTTGTGTTTGTGTTCATGGTTTGGGAGCGGGGAGCATGCCCCTTGGCATGTTAGTCGGGTTGTGCAGGTTTGGGACAAGACCCGTGCCGGAAGTCCTTTTAAGGTGCTTGCACCAACCCCTTGTCCCTTCGGGTGCGGGCATGGGCAGTCACTACTCATTTCCAAGTGGAAGGAAATTGGGGCGTGACAATATGGTATCAGAGCGATAGTTCATGGTCTGGTGGACCTAGGATAGTGGGGAGGCCTGGCCGCTTCGAGACTCTTAGGAGGCAATATAGGACACGCCTGATCAACGTGGTCCTATCTGGGTCTTGGGGTGTACTCGGGGGTAGTTAGACCAAGGAGTAGGGCATTTGCATTTGGGTTAAGGGTGCATACATGCATTGGCATTAGGGCACTAGCTTAATTTCAGTATGAGTATCGTGATTGGACATGCTATGTTCTTTGAAACTTGTTCTTAAAAACAAAATTTTGTTCTTTGTGAAATTCGGTGATTTTCCGTGAGGCTTGTTGCTTATGAATTGTCGCTGTGTACTTCGTGATTTACCTGTGTGTTTAAATGTAAAACGTTGCTTGAGTACCTCATGGCCCATGGGGATGAGGGTGTGTAGAGCTTGAGAGAAGCTGATCCTAGTTTGGTTTAAATTATGTAGACTATGCCTCCTAGGAGAGTAACCCGAGCTACTCCAGCTGTAGAAGATGAATCTTCTGCACGTGCTGGAGAGGAAAGAGGACAGCATGTAGAGGGCGATGATCCCCTAGAGCGGATCATGGCCCAAGTCCGGGCCCTAAGTAAGAACATGCAAGGCATGCGTGAGGACCTCAGGGGAGAGATCCTAAACGAGGTGCGTCAGGAGATGATGGCACGACAGGCAGTGCCACCCTCTCCACCCCGTGAGGCGGAACCTCCGTGTAGGCAGGAAGTGCCTATGAGGCGGGAAGAGGGAGACGTGTTGACGCAGTTCCGAAAGGAACATCCACCAAGGTTCAAGGGAGGAGCTGAACCTCTAGGAGCAGAGCACTGGCTGCAGCAGATCGAGCATGTGTTCTCCTTTCTTCGACCCCGGGAGGAAGACAAAGTGAGACTAGCAGTCCGCAAGTTGGAGGAGGAAGCCTTGGAATGGTGGCTTAGCATCTCAAGAAGCCGGGACATGGAGACCATGGCCTGGGATGAGTTCCTCCAGCTGTTCCATGAGGAGTTCTTTCCAGAGTCATTGCAGTGGCAGAAGCGGGAGGAGTTCAGCAGCCTGAAGCAGGGATTGCGCTCAGTAGCAGAGCATGAGCGAGATTTCCGGGGGCTGAGTCGGTTTGCTCCAGAAGCAATATCAAGGGAGGACCTGAAGGCCCATAAGTTTACCATGGGTCTCAAACCTGCCCTGAAGCAAAGGGTGGAGAGGATCTGCGATCGAAGACCTATCTTGAAGTCGTGGACACCGCCAAGATTGTTGAGAGAGGATTAGAGGAGGGAAGATAGGCTCACCAGGAGCGGATGGGGCAGAGCGCGCGCGACAAGCACAGTGAAACCAAGAGGCAAAAGGTTGAGCCCGAGAGTGGGACTTTTCCCAAGGATAGGGGCCAAGCTTCAATGGCTCCGCCCAGATCCCGTTACTTTGGAGGACGGGGAGGCTGGCTTGGGAACTTCCCAAGCGGGTGTACCTGTTGTGGCCTGTCATGGCACGTCAAACGTGAGTGCCCCAAGCAACACTTGAGGTGTCATAGCTGTGGGAAGGTGGGACACATCAGCAAGGTGTGTTTCGGCAAGGGGAACAGCCGAGAGCTGGAAGCTTAGCACAAGGGAGCAGGGGTGGGACCCAATTCCCAGGCCCTGACCCCTAAGCCAGACATTCGTGGCAGGCCGGTCAGGCTGGTTCCGGTCACACTAGGCCACGGGGGAGAGGCAACCACAAGGAGGATCGGAGGGCCGTCCCGGTGGACTGCAGCGGCGGAGCAAAAGGGAAGGCAAGTGAGGCTAATGGTGGGGCAGGCCAAGGCGAGTGTTCGCGCTTACCTCGGCACCAGCTGAAATGGAGGAATTACCATCACCCTCCGAGGAAGGTGGGGCTGGACCTTCGGTGGTTCGAGGTACTATTCTAATATCTCGCACCGTTGTTCTTTGCATTGTTTGATACCGGAGCTTCGTGTTCCCTGATTGCTAAGTCCTTGGTGGAGAGCCTTGGACTTGATTGTGTGGAGGCTGATAGACCTCTGAGGGTCGAGTCCCCAATGGGAGGTGTGGAGTTGATCCACCAAATGTGTCGAGAGTGTGTGCCTACGATAGGAGAGGTTGACCTCTCATTTGATTTGTACGTAATGCCCATGAGGACTTTTAGTTTGATTCTGGGGATGGACTGGTTGATGGCCTTTCAGGCTAAGATTGACTACTATAGGCGACGAGTATCATTTACTACACCCACAGGATCTTCCTGTACCCTAGTGGGTGAATGGGATAGGAATGATGGGAGAGCTGGACCGACGAGGGAGCTATGGGGCAATATTACCCATAGGCTTGCCACCCTAACCTTTGAGGAGGAAGGTAACTTAGAGAAAAGGGTGTGGCCAGATGTTGTCGAAAATTTCCAGGATGTCTTTCCTGGGGAGTTGTTGGAGTTGCCTCCACACTGAAGTATCGAGTTCACGGTTGAACTGTTGCCAGGGGTGGGACCCATCTCACAAGTAGCATACCGGATGGGACCTGTCGAGTTGTGGGAGCTTTAGAAGCAAATAAAGGAACCTGGGAGATAAAGGTTTTATCCGTCCTAGTACCTCACCTTGGGGTGCACCGGTCTTGTTTGCTAAGAAGGCGGATGGTTCGTTGCGACTTTGCATTGATTATCGGAAGTTGAATCAAGTAACGGTAAAGAACAAATACCCTTTGCCGCGGATCGATGACTTATTCGACCAAGTGAGTGGAGCACGGTGGTTCTCAAAAATCGATCTGCGTTCGGGATATCATCAATTGAGGGCCAGGAGCGAAGACATCCCTAAGACGGCGTTCAGGTGCGGATACGGACACCATGAGTGGTTAGTGATGCCTTTTGGGCTCACGAACGCACCTGCCGTGTTCACGCATCTAATGAATCAGATATTTGCCCCATACTTGGATTTCTTCATGGTGGTATTTATTGACGACATCCTTGTGTACTCCAAAACCCAAGCGGAGCATGAGAAGCACTTGGCCGTGGTCTTGCGGGCGCCACGAGATCATCACTTGTATGCTAAATTTAGCAAGTGTGACTTCTGGATGCGAGAGGTGCATTTTCTTGGGCATGTGGTATCTGCCAGGAAGGAGTTAGAGTGGACCCAACCAAGATTGAGTCCGTAGCATCTTGGAAGAGGCCCACAAATGTTTTTGAGATCCGGAGTTTCTTGGGTCCGCGGGGGTATTACCGGCGTTTTGTGGAAGGATTTTCTCGTTGGCGGCGCCCATGACAGCTCTTACACGGAAGGGAGCCAAATTCGAGTGGACGGACAAGTGCCGGCGAGCATTCGAGGAGTTGAAGACTCGCCCGACTACCGCTGCCTGGTGTTGAGCCTACCACGGGAGGGAGTGCCATTCGAGGTGTATTGTGATGCGTCTCGCGTTGGACAGGGGTGTGTTCGATGCAAGAATGCCAAGTCATAGCATATGGCTCGCGACAGTTGAAGTCCCATGAGCAAAACTACCCAACACACGACCTCGAGTTAGCAGCAGTTATTTTTGCCCTGAAGTCTTGGCGACATTACCTGTTGGGAGAGAAATTTGTGGTATATACGGACCACAAAAGCCTACAGTATATCTTCACCCAGAGAAACCTAAATTTGCGACAACAGAGGTGGGTAGAGTACCTGCAAATGTTTGACTTCACGCTCTCCTACACGCCTGGGAAGGGAAATTTAGTAGCCGGCGCGCTAAGTAGAAAAGGGAAAGCTGAGGTTTCCATGAGAGAATGGAAAATGATGGAGCGGTTGGCGGTGCTTCAGGTGCAACTGCTTTCGGCAATGAGGGAGCTATCTTGTGTCCTCTCACTGCGATACCGGAGTTGTATCGGCGTGTCCGTGAGGGCAAGTTAGGCGACATGGATCATTGAGGTGATCCGGGCCCGGATAGAGGCCGGAGAGCTGTCGGAGAGTTGGATAGAAGGAGTTGAGCATGAGCTGAAATTTTGGGGGCGTTTGATAGTACCACCTCCCTTGCGTGAGGATGTGCTTCGAGGGAATTTCATCATTCCCGTTTGGCCGTATATCCAGGAGGAACTAAGATGTATCATGCCGTTCGCGCACGGGTTCGGTGGCCGGGGCTGAAACGGAGGGTAGCGAGTTTGTTTCCAGGTGCCTTACCTGTCGGCAAGTGAAGGCAGAGCACCAACGACCCGCTGGTCAATTGCGGCCTTTACATGTAGCCGAGTGGAAGTGGGAGCATATTACCATGGACTTCGTGACGGGACTTCCTACCACTTCGGGAGGAAGGACATGATTTGGGTCATAGTGGACCGCTTAACTAAGTCAGCCCATTTCTTGGCAATTCAAGAGCGCGACTCTATCGGCACGTTAAGCCGGTTGTATGTTGATGAGATTGTCCGCCCGCACGGAGTGCTCTTGTCTATTGTTTCGGACAGGGATGCGCGGTTTACATCCCGGTTTTGGGGAGGTCCGCAGGAAGCATTAGGAACCCGACTTAATTTGAGTACCGCATTCCATCCCGAGACCAATGGTCAGTCCGAGAGGACCATTTAAACATTGGAAGACTTGTTGAGGGCTTGTGTACTTGATTTTGGAGGATCATGGGCTTCCCACCTTCCTCTGGTGGAGTTTGCCTATAATAACGGTTACCAGTCTTCGATTGGGATGGCCCCGTTTGAGGCATTGTATGGCCGACCGTGTCGGTCTCCATTATGTTGGGCAGAGCCTGGAGAGGCGGCTATGTTAGGACCTCAATTGGTCCAGGAGGCTACGGCAAAAGTTCGACTGATTCGGCAACGCCTTCTTACTGACTCGGAAGCGGCAGAAAGTCTTATGCGAGATCGTCGACGCCGACCGTTGGAGTTTTTGGTGGGAGACCACGTATTCCTCCGTGTTTCTCCACGGAGAGGGCATAAGAGATTTGGGACTGGGTCCAAGTTGTCCCCTCGGTACATTGGACCGTTCGAGATTTTGAGCAGAGTTGGACCTGTTGCTTATAGGTTGGCGTTACCACCTAGTTTGACCAGAGTTCATAATGTTTTCCATGTATCCCGGTTGCGGAAATATCATCCGGATCCCACACACGTGCTAGATTGGGGTACCCTGGATCTTGGAGAGGATGTGTCTGTTGTCGAGGCACCCATCCGTATTGTAGATAGCGCGAGAAGCGGCTGCGAGGTAAGACTATTCCGTTGGTTCGGGTGTTGTGGCAACACCGAGGGCCGGAGGAAGAGACCCTGGGAACGTGAGGCTAAGATGCGTGCTCATTATCCCTGATCTGTTTGAGGACGAACAACTCCGAAGGAAGGGAGGAGGGCAAGCATCAAACTTCAACATAATCAGGTATTTGCCCAACTAGTTAGGTAACCTGAGAATATAACATCGTTACATGACCATGTGGAGTGTATAAATGTGTGAAATAATTTGTGATTTGTTGTGTATTAATTTGTGCTAGAGGGTGTTAGAGGCCTATGCATTGGTTGTGATTGTTTTCTTTCATTCCACCTTTTCTTTTTGAGGACGAAAAGTCTTAAGGGGGAGAGGATGTAAGGACCCGTACCTTGAGCTAGTCACAGTTTTGCCTTCTGAGTAGAGTTGTTTTCTAGATTTTGACCTAGTGAATGGGCTCAAATGAATTCACGTGCAAAAGGAAAGATGCTTAGAATGATGTCCTTTATCTACCACGAAGTTTTAGGCCAAACGGACGTGTATGTGGGGTGCACGTGAAATGGGTCCATTTCACGTGCAAGTGTGGTTGTCTTCTACATGATGCAAGGAGGCTAGGGGTGAAGTTTGAGCGCATTTGGAGTGCATTTGGAGTTGCACGTGAATTGGGAAATTCACGTTCAAATTGGCGTGCAGCCATATTTTTGCATGGTTCCCTTGGTTTTGACATTCTAATGATCTTCCTCCAAAGGAACATGTTGAAATTCTGAGTATTTTGGCCTATATAGGTGCGGAAAGGTGCTAACTTGTGTGATCAAAACTACGTCATTTCGATCCTGGGATTTACTTAATCAAAACTACGTCGTTTTGATGTGGGTAGTGTCTATATAATGAGGGCTTGAGTTTGAGTTTAGGGTTCTTGTGTTCTTCTTTCTTTGCCACACAGAGAGAGAGAGAGAGAGAGAGAGGATCTCCGGGCAATTGCCGTGGTGGTTCGCGTCGTTGGAAGGTGTCTAGCGTAGAGGTTAGGACAAAAGTCCGAGGTAGGGATTCATGTTCTTCCTAACTCTCCTCTGTTCTAGGATATTCGCCATATATATATATATGTAAATCCATATAGGTGTGATCTCCTATATGGATGTTGGCCTTCAGTGGCATGTTCGTTGATTCGATGTTGAATTTGGCCTGAGGATTTTTTGGGGTTTGTTTATGCCCACCATGTGTTTGATGAAATGTTTGTGAGGCCCGCACACTATGTATTTGGTAAAATGTCCGTGAGGTCTGCATGCCATGTATTCAATATAATGCCTGTGAGACCTTGTATATAGGTGTCTCGATGATATACCTGTGTGACTGGTGTGTACTATGTTTGATTTGTATTTGATAAAAAGCCTGTGAGGTGATGTGTGTGGCTTGTATCGACCATGTTGGTCCCTCCGAAATAAAGTGTAAATGATGTGCCGAGTTTACATGTCGAGATGTAATGTTATCTTGTTTTGTTGGTCTATTTGAGGCGAGCTGAGATATGGGCCAGGCACAATAGCTGGACCCCTTTGAGATTTGGCCAGGACGTGGTCCCGAGTCTCGGTGTAGCACTCACGATGGTGGGCTAAGTCTACACCCATTCCTGAGGGTAGATATGGCGCCCGAGGAGGTGGTTGACCATATCCGACTCGGGTGGAAAATGTTGCATTGGTGTCCATGCAACATTCGCCTGGATGTGGTATGTCATGTCGCCGTGGTGGCGGGGTGTCCTCTCGCCCTTCGGTGCGGGCTCGGGTAAAGAGTGTTTCTTGGGTGATGTTTCTTTGCTTTAGCCTTAGGCACGACACGAGCACAAGCATACACATATCATGCATGTTGTAGAGCGGGACGGGTCCGGGGAGACCGGATCCCTACCGAGCTATGGTTTGCTCACCCCTCTTATAAACCGTCCTTTTGCCGGGTTTAGCAGGCGGTAGGTGAAGGCCGAGGAGCTAGGTCCCCAGGCTGGGAGTTTTATGTTATTTCCTTTGTCGTGCTCGTGGTTTTATGTTCGGAATTTGGTTTGGTTTTATTTGTAACAAGACACCTGGCTTCATAGGGGTTTTTCCCCGACCGGGTTGTAATAAACATTTAGTCTTTGAAATGAAATAAAATGAGATGTTGTTATTCAATTTGTGTTTGTGTGCATGGTTTGGGAGCAGGAGCATGCCCCTTGGCATGTTAGCCGGGTTGTGCAAGTTTGGGACAGACACCGTGCCAGAAGTCCTTTTAAGGTGCTTGCACCAACCCCTTGTCCCTTCGGGTGCGGGCATGGGCAGTCACTACTCATTTCCAAGTGGAAGGAAATTGGGCGTGATCAGTCCCTAAGAAAGGAGAGATGACCGTGGTCAAGAATTCTAAAAATGAACTAATTTATACTAAACCATCCTTTGGATGGAGAGTTTGCATAGATTATCGCAAACTCAATGCAAACACAAGAAAAGATCATTTCCCTTTGCCACATATTGATCAAATGTTGGAAAGGTTGGTGGGCACAATTATTATTGTTTTCTTGATGGATATTCTGGGTATAATCAAATACTCATTACACCGAAAGACCAAGACAAAACTACTTTCACATGCCCTTATAGAATATTTGCCTATAGGAGGATGCCTTTTGGACTATGCAATGCTCCTGCCACATTTCAACGCTGCATGATGGCTATCTTTTCAGAGTTTGTAGAGAAAACAATAGAGATTTTTATGGATGACTTCTCTATTTTCGGGTCTTCATATGATGACTGCTTGTCTAATTTATCTCAGATTTTGCAGAGATGTGAAGAGACTAATCTGGTTCTTAACTGGGAGAAATGTCACTTTATGGTACAGGAGGGTATTGTGTTGGGACATAAGGTGTCCAGCAAAGAAATAGAGGTTGATCGTGCCAAGATTACGGCAATAGAATCCATGCCACCACCCACAAATGTCAAGGGAGTTCAAGTTTTTTGGGACATGTAAGATTCTATAGGAGATTCATAAAGGACTTCTCAAGGATTTCCAAACCTCTATACTCTTTGCTAGTAAAGGATGTGGTATTTGATTTTTCTTCTAAGTGTTTAGAAGCTTTTAAGCGACTAAAGAAGGCTCTTTATCATTGCTCCCATTATTATATCTCCAGATTGGAGTTTGCCTTTTGAGCTAATGTGTGATGCAAATGACACGACCATTGGAGTTGTACTTGGACAAAAAAAGGAGAAGAAGGTTCATGTGATTGCTTATGCAAGCAAATTGCTAAATGATACTCAGATTAATTATACCACAACTGAAAAGGAGTTATTGGCTATTGTTTATGCCTTTGACAAATTCGAAGCTACCTTTTGGGATCTCATACTACTGTTTTCACTGATCATGCGGCTATTAAGTACTTGATCACCAAAAAGGAATCAAAACCTCGTCTTATCCGTTGGGTATTGTTGTTGCAAGAATTTGACTTCACAATCAAGGATAAGCAAAGGGCAGAGAATGTTGTGGCAGATCATTTGTCAAGATTAAAAGGTGTTGAAAAGAATTGTGATGAAACTCTACCCATAGTTGAAGATTTTCCAAATGAGAAATTATTTGTTGTGCAAGAACTTACTCCTTGGTATGCAGATCTGGTAAATTATATTGTAGGGGATATTTTTCCTTATGACATCTCATCACAACAAAAGAAGAAGTTTTTATCTGAAGTGAGGAGTTATATTTGGGAGAAACCCTTATTATTCAAGATTTGCACTGATGGTTTAATTAGAAGGTGTATTCCAGGAGGATGAAATGACCAAGATTATTGATCATTGTCACACTAAAGAATGTGGGGGTCATATGGGACCATCTAAAACAACAACAAAAGTTCTTCAAGCTGGTTTCTTTTGGCCCACATTGTTTCATGACACAAGAAGCTTTGTTTGTGAGCAGTGCCAAAAATTTGGAAATTTGACAAGAAAAGATGAGATGCCCTTGACAAACATCTTGGAAATGGAATTGTTCGATGTTTGGGGAATAGATTTCATGGGTCCTTTACCTTCATCTTACAAGAATCAGTATATTTTAGTGGCGTGGACTACGTGTCAAAGTGGGTAGAAGCAATAGCTACCCAAACCAATGATTCAAGAGTGGTACTCAAAGTTCTCAAGAAGAACATTTTTTACCGGATTTGGAGTACCCAGGGCACTAGTCGGTGATGGGGGAAGCCATTTTTGCAATAAGTTTATTGAAAAGTTGCTAAAAAAGTATGGAGTTCATCATCGAATCACTACTCCCTACCACCCTTAAGCCAATGGACAAGTTGAAATCTCAAACAAAGAGATAAAGAGGATACTTGAAAGAACAGTCAACTTGTCTAGGAAGGAATGGGCCAACAAATTGGATGATGCATTATGGGCATATAGAACGGCTTTCAAAACCCCATTGAGTACTTCACCTTTCAAATTGGTTTTTAGAAAAGCATGTCACTTACCTGTGGAACTCGAGCATAAGGCTTATTGGGCCACACACTTCTTGAATTTTGATGCTCGAAATCAGGTGAGTCTAGACTGATGCAACTGAATGAGATTGAAGAATTTAGATTGCATGCATATGAAAATGCAAAAATCTATAAGGAGAAAACCAAGAGATGGCATGATAAGCATCTGCATCTTAAACAGTTCACAGAAGGCCAGAAGGTCTTGTTGTATAACTCTCGATTGAAACTCTTTCCTGGAAAATTGAAGAGTAAAATGGTCTGGTCCTTTTGTGATTAGAAAAGTTTTTGAGAAAGGTGGGGTACTTATTCAACAAGATAATTCTCCAGGATTCACTTGTAAATGGTCATAGATTGAAGCCCTTTGTGGAGCTAGCAGAGAGCTAAGGAAGTTCTTTACCTTGCTCCAAATTCAAGTTAATCAATGGAGAATGTCAAGCTACTGACATTAAATGCAGCGCTTCCAGGAGGCAACCCGAGTTAGTTTGTGAATATTTGTTGATTGTTTGAGTTTTAAGGTTTCAGCTAGAAATCCCAAGGATTAGTGCAGTTGAAGGAGGCAAATTCTAAATTTTAGACTAAAATTGGCAGATTTTAGTGAAGTGGTCATTTGAAAATTTGAAATGGCCGAATTAACTTGACTATGCCATTTGGGATGACCAAAAGCTCCCAAGAGCTTGGTCAATTAAAATTGTCAACTCAATTTTTAATTGACCAAGGGTAGTCAATTAAAAACAATTAATTAAAAATAGGGGACCGATATTTCAGTCACACTTCTCTCGCACGCAACCCGTAATTGCAATCCCTAGAATCTCGCGATTCCAGTTTCGTTCTTCTTATCTCCAAAGGCTGTTTTGATCATCATCAATCTCAACCAAGCGTACATTTGGTTGTCTTTCTCTGAAACGATTCCCATTGCAAAGTCGAGTTCAAACGACCACCCCAGCCGCTCAAATGTCAGGGAGGTGACACCTGGACTGGTATTTCCGTGGGAACTTCTGAAGAATTCTAACATATCGTGGGCGGCCAATATTCAGGAGAATATTCGAATGATAGAACTTGCACAAGGTATGTAGTGATTTGTGCCCTTTGTTGATGGAATTTGCGAAGAAATTTATAACAACTTAAAAATAGAGGAGAAACGCATGATATCTACGGTAGAGGGAAAGAAGGTAGTCATAATTGCTTCCAACATAAGAAAAACCTTCGACTTGCAGAGCAAATGTTGCTCTTTGCCGAATCTAACCGAAAAAGAGTTTAGTGAAGCACTCAATTACTCTAAACCCCAGGGGAATGTGAAGAGGTATCATAAGAAAACAGGGTTTACGGGATATTTGAGATTTTAAGCTATTCTTTTTGGCCGGTGTGTGTTCTCTCAAATGATAGGAATCGATGCAGTGCCCATAGCACATTTGCGGTGCATGTATAGCATCAAGGTTAAACCGCCAATAGATTGGGCAGAGATGATCTTCCAACGGTGGAAGAAGACAATAGACAAGAGTGGTTATGTGAGAATTTTAACAAAAGTTGTGCGAAATGCTACCCTAGCATGTATAAGACGCCTCTAAGACCCCTTACCCAAACAACTTGATCATAAGATGCATAACGAGAGGAAGGTACTGTTGTACCTCATTTTGGCCAGGTTAGATCGCAACCGTACTTGGCAAAGGACCACTAAGTGATAGAGGATGACATTCGGAGAATAACGCACTTGACCACACTTGATTCCGAGGAGAAATGAAATGGCTATGACAAAAGTACCAAGTTGAATTAGACAATCGGTGGGCAGCCCGCTATTTTATTAATAGCTTCCCCGATACTTGTAGTAATCTAACAAAGTCAATTGCATTGATTAGATAACATCTTTATCTATCATTTCCAATTGGCTTGAGAATATTCCGGGCTGTATTCAATTAGTTGTGATTTTTCAAAGTTGGCAACTAAACCTTGTACAAATTTGGGGGAGACAGCCAGTGCGCAGCGCACTATTTTACCAATAACTTTCTCAATACTTATTGGATCTGAATAAAGTCAATTTCATTAGTTAGATAACATCTTTATCTATCATCTCCAACTTGTTTTAGGGTAATCCGAGTTCTGTGCAATTATCTATGAATTTTTGAATTGGACGGGCAGAATGCTCATTTTATCATGTACCTCTGTGAGGTATTTCCCATTTTTATCCTAAATGGATGATCCTTTTGGAGTGATTCCACTTTCAGAAGATAGATAACAGAATTTCGAGAAAACAAAGACCAATTTGACTCTAATCCGAGCTCTGTAGAGAAAGTTATGAATTTTTGAAGTTGCCCCAGAAATCTGCCAATTTTCCACGAATTTTGGTTCTTCATATGCATGTTTGTCCCACATTGCCAGTTTTGCTTCTCCTTCGCCCGGTATATATACAAAGGCACTCTCCTTACACAGCAAGTGATAACAAGAGAGGCCTAAGGAAGCCCAGGTAGAGGTGCCACGTGGCGACCAAGCCCACACGGAATTTTGTGGGGAAGCCCAAATCCGGTGGTTAAACTTGGTCAAATCCGGACTAAGCCCGAATCCGGCAGTCAAACTTGGTCAAATCCGAGCTAAGCCCAAATCCGGTAGTCAAACTTGGTCAAATCCGAGCTAAGCCTACTGATGCGGAATAAGGACCCTACCGATGCGGATTAAGCCCAAACCGTGGTCAAACTTGGTCAAATCCGAGCTACCTATCGATGCGGATTAAGCCCAAATCCGGTGGTCAAACTTGGTCAAATCCGAGCTAAGCCCACTAATGTGGAATAAGGACTTACTGATACGGAATAAGGCCACTGATTCAGAATAACCCCAAATCCAGTGGTCAAACTTGGTCAAATCCGAGCTAAGCCCACTAAAGCGGAATAAGGACATACTAATGCGGAATAAGGCCACTGATCCGGAATAAGCCCAAATTCGGTGGTCAAACTTGATCAAATCCAAGCAAAGCCCACGATGCGGAATAAGGACCTACCGATGCGGAATAAGGCCACCGATCCGGAATAAGCCCAGATCCGGAGGTGATAACGTGCATTTATGCCGTTATCCTATACCTTATATAGGGTGTTTTAGCGTATGTTTTGTACCTATTTGCATGTTATTTTCGACATATTTGCTCTAACCCCTAGGAAGATCCGGTTTGGTGTATAGTGGTACTTTTTGAGTGTTTTTGGCAGGTTTTGGAGCAACCTTTTCCCACACACTCGGCTAGATCACGCCATCAACTCACAAGGAAGCTATAGGAAGAAGATGGAAGCAAGATGAAGGCAAAATCAAGGTGCACGTGAAAAGCCTTCTCACATGCATTCTCACGTTCAAGGATTTTATTATATGGATGTCTTCTACAACTCAAGAGGAAGCTTTGGAGCAAATTTGAGTCGAATGGAGCGCACGCGAAAGGGTCTTCTCACGTGCATTCTCACGTGCAAGCTTTGTTGCGCTCCAAATGATGTATTTTGTTGTTTTAATCATTTTCCTCTAAAGAACTGGGCTCAAATTTGGTGTAGTTTGAGTTTTATGTCGCCTAGAACGTCGATTAGTGTCACTAACCAAAACGACGTCGTTTTGGCCGCGACCACATTTATAATTAGGGCACACCTTTTGTAACCCTGATTTGGCCCACTAAAACCTATAAATAGGGGTCTTTGGAGGCATTGTAAAGCATCTTGAGTGGGAGAATCTGATCTGAGTTCTGAAAAGAGCTATAGCCATTGCTAAAAGATCGGATTGTCCTTGGCAAGGAGTGAGTTTGGGCAAGCGTGACGGAGTCTTTGGAGGCCGGAGTCCTGGTTCATCTTGGGGTCTTCTTTTATTGTCCTAGTACCGTAATCATATTCTTTCTTATGATTGTTATTGTTTTTGTCATGATTATAGAGTAGTCTTGTTAGTCTAGGAGAGCAATGTAGCCCCCAATAAATTGTAGATCAGTTTGGTTATGGTTGTTCAATAAAATAGAATTCAGTTCTTGTTTAATTTACTTCCTTGAATGGAAATGCCTAGTTTATGCATAATTAGGTAATCTTAGCCCTTGTCTAGGGTGGAACACTAGTGAATTAGATTTAATATTGCATGATGGACCAAGTCTGCAACTATTAGATTGTTTGTCTACCTTGATCACTTTTATTCGCATGGACCAAATGGGATAAAAGCCTTAAATCTATCTTAGCATGGACCAAATGTAAGATAGGTAGAAGATAATCAACATGAACTTGAACTAGAACATAAATCAAGAACAAGAGCCATAACCTGATTAGTACAATCAATTGGGTGGTAAACATTGTGACCCTAGATGTCTATACCAACCGCTTGCCAACATTCTGATTTAATATCTTTTTGTTCAAAATATTTACACAACAAACATCAATTGTCCAGGACATAAAATCAACTTGTTAGCTTAGTGCTTGCCGCTTAACAAAGCATTAGCTACCTCCTGTGGGTTCGACAACCGGAGTCTTAATACTCCATTTTATTACTTGACTAGTGCACTTGCCGCAAAACCTTCAGACATAATTTTTGCGGGTCAAGTTTTTGGCGCCGTTGCCGGGGAAGGAATTTGGTAACCACTTGAGCATCATTCTTCCTAGTGGGTATAGCTTCAACCCACTTCGAGAGGTAATCAACAGCCTGGAAGGATGTAAGAAAACCCATCCGATGGTGGGAAAGGTCCCATGAAATCGATTCCCCATATGTCAAAAAGTTCGACTGGCATAATGCCAGTTTGGGGCATCTCTTGCTTCCTTGTAATCCCTCCTGTTCGTTGACACTGATCATGTAATGCCCCCAAATTTGAGACTTCCAAACCGGGTGCGTTAGCGGAAAATAAATATACAAATTTTATATCAATTTCAAACTATTACTTATTTAATCAAACAAACCATTCATTATTACAAATTTCAATCCAAGATCTTTAAGGTTTAGGGGTTTAGAGACTAAGTATCCATAACCCATTATTACATAACAAAGCACACGAGCAAACAACTTAATAAATCTTTAAATTTTCACACAACTTTATTTCCAAGCACTTCTCGACTCCTTATCCTAGTTTCTCCATCCCTTAATTACCTGGGGTTGGAAAAGAAATCATAAAAAAGGGTGAGCTCAAATAGCCCAGTAAGGGTAAACATAAGTGGGTAAGGAAAAATCATGAAGATATCGAACATAGGAAATATAATATTTACACATCATACATGATCAACATTTCACAAGAAAATCATAACATGGAAGATTATGTTTGAACATCATGATCCAGGTTAACTACCCGGATACCATATCATAACATAACATATTATCAACTGGATTGACACTCTCCAGTGATGTTCTTTACCCAATGCATTGGAGGTCTTTCTGGAACCACCCATCATAAACTTACTTTGTCCAAACATAAGAGATTATAACAACTTTAGCATACATAACATGAGGCATATCATAGAATTCCAATAAAACATTCAAGGTTAACAAGGATAACCACGAATATCAAAATGGTTATCTACCCCAATCAATAGCATAGATTATCAAGAGAGAGATTAAAAAGAGACTAATGTTCTCAACAATAAAATGGAAATAGAAGAATAAGAAACATAAAACTCTTATAATAATAATGCCAAATAAAACAAGATAAAGAGGAAGAGAAAAGTCCCTTACAATAATAATGAAATATAGATTATAATGAAAAAGAAAAAGGGAATGAGAAGAAAACCCTTACGAAATATAGACTATAATGAAAAAGAAAAAGAGGATAAGAAAAACCCTTACTATCGCTTGTCGTTCTCCGCGTTCTAAACCTTAAAAATATCAAAACACTAAATTAGCATTAATGCTTGAAAAGTTCAATATCACACATATCTCCTTATATATATATATATATATATATATCATACTTTAACTTATATCTTTTAATAGGCATACCGTGCTTGTGGGGTTGAATATTAATTTGGGTTCCCACTTCTATTGCTGTTCCATATCCTATTTCGATCCCATGCATCATAAGCCTTGAGTTGTGCACTAACTAGGTTATATGCCTTGAGAGTTTTTGAATAAGATTTACTTCTTGTATTGGGTGAACGGAAAAGACGTTCGATAAGCTTATTTTTCCTACGTGTCTTCCACCTTAACCATGAGGGGATATTAGACACGGGTCTAAAGGGACGATCAGGAGGAGATAAGGATGGGGATAGCTGTGAGGTTGAAGCATTAACAATTGGGGGCCGCAGAAGAAGAAGGGCGATTGTCGGGGAATTCATTTTGGAAGTCGTTCCTTACAATCTTCCGATATCTAGAACCTTAAAATAAAAATAAAAACATAAGTTAATATTCTCATCTTTTCACTTGAATTATAGAATGACAACGCTATGATAAAATACTATAATTTAAAATAATTACACAGGTATGTATATGAGGTGGCAAGGCCAACCATGTATGTATATACGAGGTGGTACAACTAATCATATAAATAACATATGTAAGGTGGTAAAACCAACCATGAATATAGTATATATGAGGTGGTAAAACCAACCATATAGATCTACATAATAAATAAGAAGCGACTTAAAAATTTCAAAAATCTTAAGTATTACCTTTCGTAGAACTTCGACGCTTGGTAAGTACCAAAAGCAAAAGAGGATTTGAGTAGAGTATTTGGGATGTTAAGAGGGCTTAAGGGAGTGTTTTGAGAGGGATATTTCGTGGTGTGGCTTGAGGGATTTGTGCTTAAGAGGAGAGGCAAGACACTCCTTATATAGGCAAGGATGGTGGTAGGTGTGTAGTGTGAAAGTAGTGTATGAATTTGACTTTGGCATCAAATTAAATTATGTAAAATATATAAAATACTTTATTTTATTCCTATTATCCTCTCTTAAAACGTGGGTATCTTCTCCTACCATTTAAAAAATGTTTTAAGACTTTTCAACCTAGAAGGTTCCTTTGGCATCAAAAGTCCACATTGGTGTACTCCCTACTAATTCAATTATAACGTTTTTAATTTTGTAGTTTTTGACAAATGGCCAATTGTATTGCATTACTAACTCAAATATCTACAAATGGGTATCAATTTTATAATTTTTGAATATGTATAACAAAAGTTATTGAATTTTAAAGTCATACTAAAATGTTTACCCGTTCATACTGAACCTATGTGTAGTATTTTAAATTCTGGAATTGATTGGCTTCATATTAAATTCTGAAATTTTTACACGTTATAGCTAAGTCATAAATGAAAAAATGGGATTTGGTTTTATGTCAATTGGATCTATATAACTCAAGTTATGAATTTTTGAATGGGACCTCCAGAATCTGCCTCATTCAAATTTTTGGGCCTTACCTATGTTTTATACTTTTGGTAAAGTTAAGGCTTGTAATACTTACTTACCCATAGTAATTTGGTTTAAGAAACTAAATGACATAATATATAGCATCTAAAATTTTTATGACATATAAGAAATTATTTTATTATTATTTTTATAACGTATTTAATATTTACGCGGATAAAATAATATAATTGCATAATCACTAAACAATAAAGTAAGATAACATTATAGCATAAAATATTATAAACTTAAATATAAACATTAATATCATATTCTATGGCCTTCGTAAAATTTCTTGAATTGTATTAGCGTAGGTGCGTAAGACGTGTTGTGCTTGGCAGTAGAACCGCACAACCCTTCGGCTAACATTGTCGTGGTTGTCGCACGAATAACCTCAAACTTCTCCCCGTGTCTCGTTGCATTATATTGCAGCCATTGGACACGAGCATTTAGCTCATCTATAGCAAAGCATAGCTTTGTAACTTCAAGTCGTATTGCTCGCCGATCTTCATCGCGTACACTATTCTCGGATGGCGATCTTGAGAACTTGATGCCATAACTCTTATTCTTCTTCTTCTTACTTCTATACTCTCTTATAAATAAAATCTCATGCTCATACCTATTTATGGAAGTCCAAACGGATACTATTCATAACGGCTAGTTACTATTCTAACGACTACTTATTAGTCACATGTTATTTGAATGACTATATTGGGTGCTTATTTTTATCGTGATAATATCTAAAATATCCTTTCTAACTATTGTTAACAATAACATTATTATTATTTTATTATTATTACTCTTTAAGTAAGAACTTAAATAGCTAAAAATTTTGTGGGTCTTACATCCTACCCTCCTTAAAGAAATTTCGTCCTCGAAATTATTTCGTACCTTCGTTATCACAAAAGCTCATGGTCCCAAGGAGAAAATTATAATTACTTTCTACGGCCTATTCAATATTTCTCGAATTGTGCTCGCATAAACCCTGAGGGTTAAGCGAGCTTCTGCAGAGAGCCACATTGTCCTTCTGCTAACATTGCCGATGTGGTCGCACCTGGATGAGATTAGCCTTTTCCCTCATCCTTGTTTGCTCTAATAGTAGCCAATGATTACGGGGTGTCGGTTCATCTACGGTAAAGAGTAGTCTTGTAATCTCAGCCCGCACCCTTCGTCGATCTTCATCTCGCGTGGTGCTAGATTCGAGTATATACACATGAGAGTTGGATGATGCCATATCGTTGCATCGCTTCCTAAAGATTATCTTCTCCTTCTGTTTATATTTTATATATAGCACTTGCTTAGAGTACTGACTAATGACAATGATATTATAATCGATATAGGTTCTCAAATGTCAAAATAGACTTGTTCTATCATCAATCAAAATCATATCAATCACTTTCTATAGATATAAAATATTGACTAAGATTTGTGGTTTCACATTATAAAACGTGTCCTAGACATTATCACCAATATTATTACTTTCCATTTATTATGTTTATAATATCACTCTTAAAAATTCTAGGGTTATACGATGACATAGGGTTAAAGGCATCATTTATTTAAAACAAAATAAAATACGTGAAATAAAATACACCATACAAATTTCAAATTATGATGGAGCTAAGTGGTTTTCTAGATGTTGTCTAGATTCGATGATCCAACTTGACTTCCCAAAGGTCCTTTGAAATAGCACCTTCACGTGTTGGCTTATATGCCTCCATTTTCCTTAGTAGATCCTTCGCGCTTGCTTACTTACGATGATGATCTTCTTTTGTGATGGTTTAATGAAACCTTCTTCGATGGCGATATCGATTTGGGCTATAAAGGGGTCAAAAAATCCACCTATATTAAGTAAGCCTATGGGTTTATCATGGATACCTAGTTGAGCCCAGTGACAATTTCCATGAATTCCTCCATAGCTCCAAGGTCTCCAGGAAGTATAATGAAGCAATCGAGAGAGTCTAGCGACTTCTTCCTTTCGTTGATGGAGTTCGGAGATCATGTTTCCATGCTCGAATGTGTAGATATATGTCCTCCCGTCGAGCGAACGACTTGAGACAAAAGCTCCGGAAGTCCAATAATTTTGCAATTGCGGACAACGTCTAACCCTTTAGAGACAAGTTCCTCACCGAGTTCTATGGTTGCGATCTTATAACACTCTTTCTTCCCAATGGTTTTTCCTCCAAGAACACCAACTCGTTGGAACCTTGAGTTTCGTGGTAGTTTATAGTAGGAAGCCATTTTTCAACTAAATAGAAATTGTTGTCTAGGTCTAGAACTATGGAAATGGCGCATACTTCCATTTATAGTGCTATTTGTTGGGGTGGGTAAACTTAGCGTGTAAGAAAAAGCAAGCTAAAAGATAACTTAACCGTGTCTTAGAAGCATGGGTGCATTAACTTCTACATATAGCAAGAGCATGGGTGAGTGCCTTTGGCGTGCGGTATAAGGCATGCATGATATAGCGTTAACGTGTAGTAAATCTATACCTATGTAGCTTCAGCGTGCCGCAATATTGAAGTTAGGATTCTTAACTTAAAGCATGGAACAAGATGATAGGTATTTACTTGGGCATTAAAGAAAGGAATATATATCAAAAATAAAATAACCGTGGTATATAAAAAAAATATAAGGGTTACTTAAACTTAAAATGGTAACATAAGTTAAACATAACATGTTGTAATAGTGATATTTCATAATTTAAATTAAGGGGTCATCATTTATTTGCTTCTCTAACCGAGCATTATAGTCCTTACGTTAAATCGGGCTACTTACTTGTATCTTGCTTGGGAGGTGGCCTAATGGTGTCACCTTGTTTGAAGATTCGAACGTCTTGGTTCGGTTCCTATGCGTTTCTGCTGGAGTAGTGGTTGATGATTTGCCACTTACGAGGCCTGCTTGTTATCGAGCTGGTTCGAGCCTAATTACATATACCCGAATTCGGTAGGCCTATAATTGATTTGGGCTAGCAATTATTGTTGAAGTGAACGTGAATCTCCACTTTATTATTTAAAATTCTATTATTATTTTACTTTTACTTTTCCTTTTCTATTTTTTTTTCAACCACATGTTCATACTTTTAACCCTCACCACATATTCTCCATTATAGGCATCTTGACTTCGTCGTCCCGCACCCTTTCGGCTACACCCTTGCCGTTCTTCATCTAGCATCACCGACTTCGGCTAATCCATGTTGATGTCGAAGACTTGCTTGGTGATGTTCTTTTCAACCTTGATGACTTGATTTCCTTGCTAACTAACGCTCTACGAACTAGTTTTGATTGCTATCATTTCTCCGACGAACGTGTTATTCTTACGACAAGCTTTAATCCGGCGAAACAACCACTCCTTCCCTTCGTTACAAAAAATGTTTTCCCTTGTCAAGATCTTGTTTACCTTTCTTGTTATTTTTGTAACATTTTTATTTTTCATGGACGAAGTGTTTAGTCCAATTTTCATACCGTTCGATGACAATCTATCCGTTCTATATTATCGCAATGTTGGTATAATTTTCGTTATGTAATATTTCCTTCCGAATAAAAATAATTTGTGGTTGTGTGTGATATACACTACTATTATTTTATTTTGTAGCGTGCCGAATGACGTACCTTTCACGAGTGTGTTGTCCTAAAATCACGTTGAAGACTTGATAACATACCTTTCACCGTGTCATTTACTAGAATTTCACCATGTCTCGCTTCTTTCAAGATATATACACAAAATACCCGTTAGTCCATCAATAAACGAAATATAATTTTCTAACAATAATCTTATCGTTTACTTAAAGTTTTATTAATTTTGATTTCTTGTAGCATGCTATACTTTATTTCTATGCTTTATACAAAATTATCATTCTAAGACCTTCAACTTACGTATCACACTTCATATTTCTAAGACTCGGTCTCTAACCTATACTAAACCTCGCTATGATACCAACCGTAACGCCCCCAAATTTGAGACTTCCAAACCAGGGTGCGTTAGCGGAAAATAAATATACAAATTTTATATCAATTTCAAACTATTACTTATTTAATCAAACAAACCATTCATTATTACAAATTTCAATCCAAGATCTTTAAGGTTTAGGGGTTTAGAGACTAAGTATCCATAACCCATTATTACATAACAAAGCACACGAGCAAACAACTTAATAAATCTTTAAATTTTCACACAACTTTATTTCCAAGCACTTCTCGACTCCTTATCCTAGTTTCTCCATCCCTTAATTACCGGGGGTTGGAAAAGAAATCATAAAAAAGGGTGAGCTCAAATAGCCCATAAGGGTAAACATAAGTGGGTAAGGAAAAATCATGAAGATATCGAACATAGGAAATATAATATTTACACATCATACATGATCAACATTTCACAAGAAAATCATAACATGGAAGATTATGTTTGAACATCATGATCCAGGTTAACTACCCAGATACCCATATCATAACATAACATATTATCAAGTGGATTGACACTCTCCAGTGATGTTCTTTACCCAATGCATTGGAGGTCTTTCCTGGAACCACCCATCATAAACTTACTTTGTCCAAACATAAGAGATTATAACAACTTTAGCATACATAACATGAGGCATATCATAGAATTCCAATAAAACATTCAAGGTTAACAAGGATAACCACGAATATCAAAATGGTTATCTACCCCAATCAATAGCATAGATTATCAAGAGAGAGATTAAAAAGAGACTAATGTTCTCAACAATAAAATGGAAATAGAAGAATAAGAAACATAAAACTCTTATAATAATAATGCCAAATAAAACAAGATAAAGAGGAAGAGAAAAGTCCCTTACAATAATAATGAAATATAGATTATAATGAAAAAGAAAAAGGGAATGAGAAGAAAACCCTTACGAAATATAGACTATAATGAAAAAGAAAAAGAGGATAAGAAAAACCCTTACTATCGCTTGTCGTTCTCCGCGTTCTAAACCTTAAAAATATCAAAACACTAAATTAGCATTAATGCTTGAAAAGTTCAATATCACACATATCTCCTTATATATATATATATATATATCATACTTTAACTTATATCTTTTAATAGGCATACCGTGCTTGTGGGGTTGAATATTAATTTGGGTTCCCACTTCTATTGCTGTTCCATATCCTATTTCGATCCCATGCATCATAAGCCTTGAGTTGTGCACTAACTAGGTTATATGCCTTGAGAGTTTTTGAATAAGATTTACTTCTTGTATTGGGTGAACGGAAAAGACGTTCGATAAGCTTATTTTTCCTACGTGTCTTCCACCTTAACCATGAGGGGATATTAGACACGGGTCTAAAGGGACGATCAGGAGGAGATAAGGATGGGGATACTTGTGAGGTTCAAGCATTAACAATTGGGGCCAAAGAAGAAGAAGGGCGATTGTCGGGGAATTCATTTTGGAAGTCGTTCCTTACAATCTTCCGATATCTAGAACCTTAAAATAAAAATAAAAACATAAGTTAATATTCTCATCTTTTCACTTGAATTATAGAATGACAACGCTATGATAAAATACTATAATTTAAAATAATTACACAGGTATGTATATGAGGTGGCAAGGCCAACCATGTATGTATATACGAGGTGGTACAACTAATCATATAAATAACATATGTAAGGTGGTAAAACCAACCATGAATATAGTATATATGAGGTGGTAAAACCAACCATATAGATCTACATAATAAATAAGAAGCGACTTAAAAATTTCAAAAATCTTAAGTATTACCTTTCGTAGAACTTCGACGCTTGGTAAGTACCAAAAGCAAAAGAGGATTTGAGTAGAGTATTTGGGATGTTAAGAGGGCTTAAGGGAGTGTTTTGAGAGGGATATTTCGTGGTGTGGCTTGAGGGATTTGTGCTTAAGAGGAGAGGCAAGACACTCCTTATATAGGCAAGGATGGTGGTAGGTGTGTAGTGTGAAAGTAGTGTATGAATTTGACTTTGGCATCAAATTAAATTATGTAAAATATATAAAATACTTTATTTTATTCCTATTATCCTCTCTTAAAACGTGGGTATCTTCTCCTACCATTTAAAAAATGTTTTAAGACTTTTCAACCTAGAAGGTTCCTTTGGCATCAAAAGTCCACATTGGTGTACTCCTACTAATTCAATTATAACGTTTTTAATTTTGTAGTTTTTGACAAATGGCCAATTGTATTGCATTACTAACTCAAATATCTACAAATGGGTATCAATTTTATAATTTTTGAATATGTATGACAAAAGTTATTGAATTTTAAAGTCATACTAAAATGTTTACCCGTTCATACTGAACCTATGTGTAGTATTTTAAATTCTGGAATTGATTGGCTTCATATTAAATTCTGAAATTTTTACACGTTATAGCTAAGTCATAAATGAAAAAATGGGATTTGGTTTTATGTCAATTGGATCTATATAACTCAAGTTATGAATTTTTGAATGGGACCTCCAGAATCTGCCTCATTCAAATTTTTGGGCCTTACCTATGTTTTATACTTTTGGTAAAGTTAAGGCTTGTAATACTTACTTACCCATAGTAATTTGGTTTAAGAAACTAAATGACATAATATATAGCATCTAAAATTTTTATGACATATAAGAAATTATTTTATTATTATTTTTATAACGTATTTAATATTTACGCGGATAAAATAATATAATTGCATAATCACTAAACAATAAAGTAAGATAACATTATAGCATAAAATATTATAAACTTAAATATAAACATTAATATCATATTCTATGGCCTTCGTAAAATTTCTTGAATTGTATTAGCGTAGGTGCGTAAGACGTGTTGTGCTCGGCAAGAGAATCGCACTACCCTTCTGGCTAACATTGTCGTGGTTGTCGCACGAATAACCTCAAACTTCTCCCTGTGTCTCGTTGCATTATATTGCAGCCATTGGACACGAGCATTTAGCTCATCTATAGCAAAGCATAGCTTTGTAACTTCAAGTCGTATTGCTCGCCGATCTTCATCGCGTACACTATTCTCGGATGGCGAAGACTTGAGAACTTGATGCCATAACTCTATTCTTCTTCTTCTTACTTCTATACTCTCTTATAAATAAAATCTCATGCTCATACCTATTTATGGAAGTCCAAACGGATACTATTCATAACGGCTAGTTACTATTCTAACGACTACTTATTAGTCACATGTTATTTGAATGACTATATTGGGTGCTTATTTTTATCGTGATAATATCTAAAATATCCTTTCTAACTATTGTTAACAATAACATTATTATTATTTTATTATTATTACTCTTTAAGTAAGAACTTAAATAGCTAAAAATTTTACGGGTCTTACAGATCACATGTCTTAACAAAGGTGTATGTGTCACTCAACATGGTTGGCCAGTAAAACCCACTTTGTAGGATCTTTGCCACCGTCCTTTGTACTCCTAAATGGCCAGGATAGTCGGATGAATGACAATGCGTCAAGTATGCTGTCCACTTCCTCTTCTTGCACACATTTTTCGATGATCGATCAACACATAGCCGGTATAGAACAGGCTCATCCCAAATGTATCTTCTTGCATTAAAGAGGAACCTCTTCTTTTCCTGATAAGTGAACTCTGCAGTACATAGTCACATGCATGGTAGTTCACTATATCAGCAAACCATGGCGTCTTTGCTTCAGCCTACAAAGAGCTGCTCATCGGGGAAGGTGTCGGAAATAGTAGCACCTTGAGTACTACCTTCCCCTAGCTCGAGCCTTGACAAATGGTCCGCCACGGTGTTAGAAGTCCCCTTCAAGTCTTTAATCTCCAAGATCAAACTCTTGGAGTAACAAAACCCATCTAATCAACCTGGGTTTTGCATCCTTCTTGCTGAACAAATATCTCAGGGCAGCGTGGTCGGTGTAAACAATGACCTTAGTGCCCTGAAGATATGACCAGGAAACTTATCACAAGCAAACACCACGACAAGTAACTCCTTCTTCAGTAGTAGTGTAATTGAGCTGGGCCTCATTGAGTGTGGACCGGCATAATATATTGCCCTGAAAATTTTGTCCCGTTTCGCCCAAGCACCGCTCCGACCGCAAAGTCACTTGCATCACACATCACTCAAAGGGTTGTGACCGGCCTGGGAGCCACTTATCACCGGTCTTGAACCGAGCTTCTCTTTCAACATCGTAAAGGCCTGAAGGCGATCTTCCGAAAATATGAAAGGAACATCCTTCTCTAAAAGCATGCTTAGAGGCTTGGCAATTTTTGAGAAGTCTTTGATGAACCGCCGATAAAACCCCGCATGACCCGAAAGCTCCGGATGCCCTTCACATTAGTGGGAGGAGGTAGACTCTCAATGGTAGAGATCTTTGCTCTATCTACTTCCAACCAGTGCGGACACTCTATGCCCAAGGACAACTCCTTCCTTGACCATGAAGTGACACTTCTCCCGATTCAAGACCAGATCCTTTTCCTTGCATCGGACTAACACGGTTTCCAGATTTCGGAGGCGGATGAAAAAAGTTGAACCGAATACCGAGAAGTCATCCATAAAGACTTCCATAATGTCCTCCACTAACCCTTGAAAAATTGCCATCATACACCTCTTGAAAGGTACAGGTGCGTTGCAAAGACCAAATGGCATATGCCGGAAAGCATACGTGCCAAAAGGGCACGTGAATGTAGTCTTCTCTTGATCCTCCTGGGGCAAGCGCTATCTGGTTGTATCCGGAATAACCGTCTAGAAAACAATAATATGGGTAGCCGACTAACCGATCTAGCATTTGATCAATGAAAGGTAACGGAAAGTGGTCTTACGCGTGGCTTTATTCAACTTGCGGTAATCAATGCACACGCGCCACCCGGTCCATTGTGCGGGATGGAATAAGCTCGTTCTTCTCATTGCGTATCACCTGTCATGCCACCCTTCTTGGGAACCACTTACCTTGGACTAACCCAGGAGCTATCTGAAATGGCATATATGATGCCCTTTCCTCCACTTCGAATCTCCTTGCCAACGACTTCCTTCATTGCAGGGATTGAGCCTGCGTTGGCGCTCTACGGTAGGAGTATAAGACTCCTCCATCGGTATCTTGTGCATGCAGACCGCTGGACTTATACCTTTTATATCATCCAGAGACCACCCCAGGGCCGCTTATGCTCCCTTAAGACTTCTAGTAGCTGTCTGGTTTCTTCTACTCATTAGGACGCAGCCTACTATCACGGATAACGCCCTTGTGTATCCAAGAACTCGTACCTCGGATGTTCGGGAGTTGCTTCGAACCGGCAACGGTTCGTGATTGCCGAGGATTCGATTGAGGATTTCAAGACTTCATAAGTCTCTTTCGGTTCCACCTCCGCAAAATCCACCGTCGCAATTCGTGATCCAAGCTTTCGGTGATCAAGCTCTCTTCGAAAAAAGCGTCCACGAATTCAGCAATCTGATCAATCCAATAACACTAGAATGATCATTCGCCTTGCGCATCGAACGCTCCATGTTGAACACCATTGCGTCTTCATCCACACGCACGTCAACTCCCCCGAGTTTACATCGATCAAGGCCCTTCCTGGATCGAGGAATGGCCTTCCAAGAATCAATTGGACTCCTTTATCTTCTTCCATTTCCAATACAACAAAATCCATTGGGAAGATAAAGCGATCCACCTTGATTAAAACATCTTCAATAATGCCCGCGGTTTTCCTATCGATCGATCAGCAAATTGTAAAGATATGGACGTGGGATTTATGCCAGTCAAGCCCGGCCGCCGATAAATGGACATTGGCATCAGATTTATACTTGCCCCTAAATCACATAGGGCCTGCTCAACGCGAGGTGCCAATGGTACAGGTCAGCGTGAAACTACCCGGATCTTTAAGCTTGGGTGGTAGCTTGTCTGAACCATTGCACTAATGTCATTGGTGAGAGCTACTATCTCACAATCAGTGTAACTTCTCCTCTTGGACAGTAGATCCTTTAGAAATTTGACATATCCAGGCATCTGTTCCAAGGCTTCTATGAATGGGATGTTCACCTCCGACTTCTTGAAGATATCTAAAAATTCTAGGGCCCGAGCATCTAATTTCTTTTTCCTCGGCCTTTGAGGATACGGCATAGGAGGTTTATACGGAGCGGGAGAGCTAACTTCAGGCTGACGGATTGTCGGTTGACTACTCCCAACCTTTTTCGTCTGGTCCTTACGTTGCTCGGCATCCCCTTCTTTAGCTTCCTCCTGGGCAAGCCGTTCGTCTCCTCCTTTGTTAGCTCGATTTTCTTCTCTCCACTGGTAGTTCTTTCCCACTTCTAAGCATTATAGCTTTGCATTGCTCCCTTGGGTTGACCTCTCGTATTCAGGGAAAAGTATTTGATGAAGATGGCCTAACTGCATTTGCTAATCGCCAATCTGTTTGCTCGATATTCTTCATGGCAGCCCCAAGATCCTGGACGGACGTGGTAAGGGACTCAATCCTTGTCTCCCCCCTTACTCATTCTGTCAATTGCTTGCTTAGCAAATTGATAAAAGAAGTTCCGCATCTCTTCATCCTTTGCCTTCTCTTTGTCTTCCTCCTTTCGTTGAGGCATCTTCTGGAACCCAGGAGGAAGTTGTGACCGAGAATGTTCTCCATCTTGTGATGCTCCCAAGTCAGGAACCTTATTCTGCCTTTGCCATAAGTAAGGCTGTTGTTGTTGAAATTGGTGAGGTCCTCCTTGATTTCGAAAGTTGTTGGGCCGAGGAGGATTCGGTACTAGTTTGGATTCTGATATTGTCGCTGAAATCCTCCACCTCGATTCCCAACATATTGGGCTTCTTCGTATAGGCTTGGTCGAAAGATCTTCGTAAATCGCCTTAGGTGGTTCGGTTACGCCCTCCATGCGAACGGCCATTACCGACATTTGCTCGTCGTAACTCCATCTTCCTTGTCAACTCATCGAACCGAGTTGAATTTGACATGCAATCTTGACCACCGGCTCGGCTCTGGGCGTCGTCATTGGACCATTGGCGGTTTGACAACGCCATTCGCCTATAAGCTCCACTGCCGAAGGCTCCATCATCATGAACGCTCCTCCAGCGGCCGCATCTATCATGCTCCTTGTATTTGCGTGCAACCGCATAAAAAGATTCGACTTGTAACCATTCTGGCCTGCCATGATTAGGACACCTCCTCACCAAGTCTTTAAACCGCTCCCAGGCCTCGTATAGTGACTCATCACCATCTTTGGGTGAATTGATTTATCTGGCTCCTTAGATGAATAACTCTTGTTGGTGGAAAGTACTTGGAGAGAAACTTCTCCACCATTTGGTCCCATGTGTGTATCTTTGCCAGTGGGTAGGACCGGAACCAACCAAGAGCTCGGTCCTTCAGGGAAAACGGAAAGAGTCGCCGCTAATGGCGTCATCCGAGACTCCATTAATTTTGATGGTGTCGCAAATTTGCAAGAATCGCGCTAGATGGTTGTGTGGATCATCTGGCGAGCCTCGGAATGCATCTTGCCCAACCATTTGCGAAGGCGCAGGCTTCGGCTCGAAGTTGTTTGCTTGGACCGGCACCCTTCTAATGCCTGAATACTCATCCGATAATAGTCTAGCATAATCCATGAAGGTCCTTGGCCGATAACCTCCTTGGCCGTTGTGTCCCTGATCTTCCCTTGCTCTGTTTTCAGCCATGATTTCTTCACACAAGGTATGTAAGCCTTCCACTGCTGTTCGGCCATGCTAATACCCTCGAGCTCTTGTTTGCTCTCGCAATGTTCGTTCGATTTCGGGATCGTATGGTAATAGCTCACCCCTGGTGTGACGCATACACAGAGGAATTTTCTCAAACACCTAAGGTGCACTCCGACACGTAGCAAAAACAAAAAAAAAAAGGAGAAAAAAAAAAAAAAGTGTTTGCCAGGAATAAAAGCCACAATGGCTTACTTGTTTCTATGTGTTTTTGTTTTCGTGTTGCGGCCATAATGGCTAAGTTGTTTGTCTTGCAATTTGTTTCACAAGTGTGAGCTTCCATCTTTAGCTCCAAGTGTTGGTCCAAAAGTAGACTAGAGGGTGTGTTTCCCTTGACGAGCACAATGGGGATCTCTTATGTTTACGTGGCAAAACTTACTCAATAGTTAGTAGTGGGTGAAAGAGTAAATCCTTAGCTGCTAGGCATTGATAGTAGGGCCTGAAAGGAGAGAAAAGAAAGTGACATTTAAGTGAGGCTGCTCTAACCTTGGTGCGGACTTTCAGGGGGCGCTCAGTTCAATTTATCCTGGCATGTTTGCTTCTATCTGGACTGTTAGTAACGATATTACATGGTTGTTGGACTTAATAGTAAGGGCATGTTTTGATTAACTTATGATTCATTTTTAGCTATTGGAATGTCTACTTCATCATGATAGAAATGTATGCCTTGGGAAACCATGCCTCTCTTGTTTGTTAGTTTATTCATTCTTTTCCGTTTAGTTGTGTGTTTATTTCTTTTTGCTTGAGGACAAGCAAAGGTTCAAGTATGGGGGGAATTTGATAACGTGCATTTATGCCGTTATCCTATACCTTATATAGGGTGTTTTAGCGTATGTTTTGTACCTATTTGCATGTTATTTTCGACATATTTGCTCTAACCCCTAGGAAGATCCGGTTTGGTGTATAGTGGTACTTTTTGAGTGTTTTTGGCAGGTTTTGGAGCAACCTTTTCCCACACACTCTGGCTAGATCACGCCATCAACTCACAAGGAAGCTATAGGAAGAAGATGGAAGCAAGATGAAGGCAAAATCAAGGTGCACGTGAAAAGCCTTCTCACGTGCATTTTCACGTTCAAGGATTTTATTGTATGGATGTCTTCTACAACTCAAGAGGAAGCTTTGGAGCAAATTTGAGTCGAATTGGAGCTGCACGCGAAAAGGGTCTTCTCACGTGCATTCTCACGTGCAAGCTTTGTTGCGCTCCAAATGATGTATTTTGTTGTTTTAATCATTTTCCTCTAAAGAACTGGGCTCAAATTTGGTGTAGTTTGAGTTTTATGTCGCCTAGAACGTCGATTAGTGTCACTAACCAAAACGACGTCGTTTTGGCCGCGACCACATTTATAATTAGGGCACACCTTTTGTAACCCTGATTTGGCCCACTAAAACCTATAAATAGGGGTCTTTGGAGGCATTGTAAAGCATCTTGAGTGGGAGAATCTGACCTGAGTTCGAAAAGAGCTATAGCCATTGCTAAAAGATCGGATTGTCCTTGGCAAGGAGTGAGTTTGGGCAAGCAGACGCCGGAGTCTTTGGAGGCGGGAGTCCTGGTTCATCTTGGGGTCTTCCTTTATTGTCCTGATCTTGTAATCATGTTCTTTCTTATGATTGTTATTGTTTTTGTCATGATTATGGAGTAGTCTTGTTAGTCTAGGGGAGCAATGTAGCCCCCAATAAATTGTAGTCGGTTTGGTTATGGTTGTTCAATAAAATAGAATTCGAGTTCTTGTTTAATTCACTTGCTTGAATGGAAATGCCTAGTTTATGCATAATTAGGTAATCTTAGCCCTTGTCTAGGGTGGAACACTAGTGAATTAGATTTAATATTGCATGATGGACCAAGTCTGCAACTATTAGATTGTTTGTCTACCTTGATCACTTTTATTCGCATGGACCAAATGGGATAAAAGCCTTAAATCTATCTTAGCATGGACCAAATGTAAGATAGGTAGGAGATAATCAACATGAACTTGAACTAGAACATAAATCAAGAACAAGAGCCATAACCTGATTAGTACAATCGATTGGGTGGTAAACATTGTGACCCTGGATGTCTATACCAACCGCTTGCCAACATTCGATTTAATATCTTTTTTGTTCAAAATATTTGCACAACAAACATCAATTGTCCAGGACATAAAATCAACTTGTTAGCTTAGTGCTTTGTCGCTTAACAGCATTAGCTACCTCCCTGTGGGTTCGACAACCGGAGTCTTAATACTCCATTTTATTACTTGACCAGTGCACTTGCTGCAAAACCTTCAGACATAATTTATGCGGGTCAGGAGGTCAAACCTGGTCAATCCGAGCTAAGCTCATTGATGCGGAATAAGCTCATTAGTGCGGAATAAGGACCTATTGATGCGGAATAAGGCTACTGATCCGAAATAAGCCTAGATCCGGAGGTCAAACCTGGTCAATAATTTTGAAAAAACTCCAAAATAGCTCCTCTACAGGTCTGGGAGTGACTCTAAAGCACCGGGACTCTGAAAAATCCAGAAACTTCTTTTTAAGTGCATTAAAGGCCACCAGTGTCTCGGAACCCCCTTTTTAAGCGTGGGAATTGAGGAGTCTCCGAATATTAAATTGAAATGTCTCGGAACTCCATTTTTGAGCATAAGGACGGAAAACCTCTATAATTAAATGTCATTTTCCTCGAGACATCACAGTTGACCCTAGGACTGCATAACTATTAATTCCCAATGGCTCCAATACAGCCGGAAATGCATTCATTCCTTACCCACCAAGGCGTCCAGGTACAACAGAGGATTAAATAATCTCAAACGATTTATTTATTTTCAGGCATTGGGACTCCTTTTTCAAAGCACGGGAACTGTGAATCCCATTTCCAAAGTCATTAATTCATTGGAACGATGTAGTTGACTCATGGGGACCGTAAGGCATCCAATAAATGCCAAGGCACGGGCTGTCTCCCGGGGGATTCCTATAAATAGGCTGCCCCAAGAGGCAAGGAGGAGGGCATCAATTATCAAGTAGCAAAAGAGGTTATTCGGGAGAGAGCTTTCGACTAGATTTCTTAGAGATAAAAATCGAGAGAGGGAGAGAGAGCGTACCTATAAATTTTCAAAGAGATTTTGCAAAGGGGAAAGCACCCGAATTACTATTCTTCACGGGAAGGAGCTGAGATTGGAAAGGCTTCTTTTTCTAACCTTTGTGTTTTCGGGAAAGCGTCACTTGAAGGGAAAAGGAACTCAAACCTGCATCATTCATTCTTTCAGGTTCTCTATTTCCGTTTATTTTATTTTATTTGTGTTGTTTTCAAACATAAAACCCAAAAATTTCTCTATTTTCTTTTTTTTTTCATTATTTCTCATAGTTTAAAAAACGAAAATACAAAAAAACAAACATTTTGCATATCTTTCTCTCCTTTATTGTTAAAAAAAATATAAAAAAACAAAACTTAAATCTTTTCTAGAAAATGTAAACAAGGCCTGGGTGGTCATGAGGGTTGAGCCCTAGATGCTCACATCCTAGTCTGCCTGGGCCAATATCAATTGTGGCAGTATTTTCTTATTTGAATTCAAATTGCTTTTGTTTTCTTTTCTAAAAAAAAGGAAAATTACTTTTGTTTTCTTATAAAAATGCAATACTGTCACATGGGCCTAGATCCCACATTCTTTTTCTAAAATTAGAATGTCCCTTTTTATTTACTTTATTAAAATCTTTTTCTTTGTTGTTTTAAGGCCTAGATCCTGAAATCTTTCTTTTTCTTAAAATTAAAAATACAAAAACTCTTTTTTTTAAAATAAATAGTAAAGCAAGCAAACACTCATAGATCAAGACTAGGTACCAATTGTGGGCGTTGTGGGGGTGCAAGAGTTTTTCTTCCTTCCCCACATGTAACCGACTCCCGAACCTAATTCTCTGGAACCGTAGACCCTTTCTTTTTCTAGGTGCCTAATCACACCTTTAATTTGTTTGGTGGCGACTCTATGTTTTTCTTTTCTTTAATGGTTTGTGCGAGCCTTGTGCGAGGATGACTCTAGGATCAACCGAATGAACTAGCATGGAGTCCTTTTCACAAAAGCAAGATCTGAGCCCGGTCAAAAACGGTGATGATGAAACTGGCGACTCTCTGTGGGGACTTTGTGAGAGTCTAGCCATGGTCTCAATTTTTGGAATGTTTGCTTGCTTGTTTTTTTCTGTTTATTGTCTTTTTTATTCTATAATTATTTTAACCGTGCATACATGCTTCTCTCTCTTTTTCCAACCCTATACCCGGGTTTTCTCTAACACAACCAGGATTAGAAGAGGCTAGTAAAGGTTTGCCTATGTGGACTTGGTTGTGCTTGTCTACGTGGAATACCCGAAATGTCTCACTCAGGCAGTGGTCCTTTCTTGTTAATGCCCCAAGAGGTACAAGAAGGACCCCCTTCGTTAATGCCCTTTGGGGTACGGGGGCTCCCTCTTCGTTCTTGTTAATGCCCTCGTGGTACAAGGCTAAGTAGGGAATGCTTGGAAACCAATGAATAAGATAGGCGATTTAGAAGCACATTAGGGGCATGACCTTCTTGTGTTTGAGCCTTGCTATGACATTTGTGTACTTGCCTTGCTTGAACTTTGTATATATTGCCCATGTATTAACCCCTTGTATATATTATCCATCATTTGTTTACTAACCCCTCATTTTCATTCATTGCATATCATAACATTACACACATTCATTTAGGAAATATGGCAAGCTTTGATCATCTTCTAGCTAACAAGGTGGACAGAGAAGACGTGTAAGAGGTCACTCTCGCATCAAGGATAATCCAAAGTGATGGTCCCTTGGAGCCTAGAGGGGGGTGAATAGGCTCTTATCGAAACTCTTTTTATTCTCTTATGACACAACACTTATCTAGTTAAGTGATAGAATCACCGCGGAAGACAACCAGGATAGTGGAAATATTTTGTTTTATTATCAAGAGATAAGTACAACAAAATAGAAGCAAGACTCTCTTACACCTCTTGTTTTATAAAAGGATTCACACACTAGCCTAGATTATATCTTTGAGCTTTTGTGCATACACGAGGTTGATTCAGGCTCGCTCACTCGCATTCTTACAATTCAAATATACAAGTATGAATATTTATACAAAGACATTCCTAAAAGACAACCTTGGAACTTGTAGTTCCGGAATGCATTCGGCACTAACTATTCCTCGGTAATCTCTCTGCCTTGACTGTTGCGGTTTGTGGAGCTCAAGATCTTGGGTTTGAAGAGTATAAGTGTCTTTGTGAGTTCCCAAATATAATTAAAGTTGTGTCCACATATCCGGGTGATCCACGTGTAAGATTCTTCAGGTTCTCGACAAGTTTGTCTTACATTGGGACACCACGAGCTGATAACTTTAAATGTGGTAAGTTGAGGTAGCATCTTCTTGATCCAGTGTAATTTTCCTTACTCCGTTGCTAACGAAGCTCGGAACTTTACTCCGTGTCAGTGGTTGCTTAGTCCGTATCTATTTGGTACTGAAATCCTTAGTCCGTGTCAGCGCGTCCTTACTCCGTGTGAATGAGAAGGTCGGAGTGCTTATTCCGTATCAGCGCTTCCTTACTCCACATGTAAGTTCCTTACTCCGTATGTAAGTTCCTTACTCCGTATGTAAGTTCCTTACTCTGTGCTACTTTAAAGGATCGGATGGTTTACTCCGTACTAGCGCATCCTTACTCCGCATAAGTGAGTGGTCCGGATTCCTTACTCCGCAATACTTCCTTATTCCATATGTATGAAAGACTCGGATGCCTTACTCCGTGTCTTCTTTACTTTAGTTCGCTTGAGTAGAAAACTTAACTTTTAACTCCGTGTCGACTCTTTAACTTCGTGCAACCTTGTAGATCAAGACTCTTACTCCGCATTAGTTTGACTTAGTCCGTTTGAGGCATTAAGAGCAGATTCCGTAATCCGTAGCTTTTTAAGTTCTTTGTCCGCACGAATGTTCCTTATTCCGTATGTATTGGTGACTTGGTTATTTACCAAGTGTTTGACGACACTCACTCTTGTCCGGATCAGGATTATGTATCCTGTCCTTAGCTTTGCTCTCACGAGTGTATCTCCAGATTAATAACATATCTTCTGCAACGATCAAAGAAACACAAAAGATCTCAGATCCAATTACATAGGGCTTTATCAGCATTATCCAAATTCTGGGCTTGATCCAACACAAAGGGACTTGGGAAATTTTTCTCAAGAGGAGCCACGGAAATTCCGAGACCTACACATTGAGCTCCCAAAGAATCATGCTCCTGAACTCACATCCATATGGAGGAAGTGGTCTTCAAGGAGTCAAGCCGCATACATCAAGCATTTTGGGGATCTGTTACATCTAACTCAACTACCAATAGATGAGAATATGATCATTGCAGCAGGTGAACTTGGGATCCAAGGCGAAGGTGCTTTGTTTTAATGGCGTGGATTTGGTCCCAACTATTGAAAAATACAAAAGGTTTCTTGATCAAGAAGTGGAAAGAAGGCAATCTTTAACTATGATCCTCGAAAATCATGTCGGCGTACTTTGGCTTGTCTCCTAGATATACAAGCTAAAGAAGTTCCTCCAATCATTCAAAATGATGGGAAACATGAAGTTATTCCATGGGAGTTCTTCAAGAGGATGATGCAACATTCAACTCAAGAGGAGACCCATATACTTTTCACCGTTGTTGTCTATGGTCGCTTATTTTCCCTCGAAATCCAAACTTCATTGACGGGGAAGTCCTGGAACTTGTCCTGCAATTGATAAAGGGAAATGACCCTATTCCTGCCATCTTAGCTAAAACCATTAGGTCCTTATCCTACATCCGAGTAAGAGGCCGAGGACAATTCAGAGGTTGTCTTCCTCTCCTATGCACATGGTTGAAGAGTCACTTCCTATGCAGCTTTCCATGCTTCAAGGAAGTGTATGTGTTACCTGCTACGACCTTGCTAGATATTCTCGACAGGTGGGTGGCGGCTACCCAATGACAAGGAAGGTTGGATGCACAAGTTCCATACACTAGGAGATGAGGATATCATTTGGAGGGCCCCTTGGATGCATAGATCAAGCATGCTATATAGCTACGGCAACTATAATTGGGTACCACTAGTTGGTCCTTGGGGAAGCACCGCATACGCACCATTACAGGTGGGAAGACAACTTGAAGGGCATCAAATCATCCCGGTCTTACATGGAATGGAAGCCTGCAATAAGGAATATGGAGCTCCTGGGGCAAAACGGGCAATCTTTGAAATGCACGAGCTTGGGCCACCCTCGACGAATCAAGGCCAACCTACACACTACTCCTGTCTTATTAGAATACAAGGCATGGAAATAGAAGTTGTTCCCTCTCCCCAACACAGGCGAGGACATTACAAGCTAAAGAGGTGGCCTCCAACGAAGAACCTGCGGTTGTCCTAGATACAACTCTATCCTTGCTTACAAGAGAATGGCGTTTTGAAGCAAACAGTGCAAGAACAAGGGGAAGCCATACGAGAAAATGGTGGAACAGTTGGAAGCGGCTAAGATGCGAAGTGTCATGCAAGGAAGCAATCATTGGCAAGGGGGATGGTCATCAATAGGCTTGAACAAGAGAATGAGAGACTAAGGAACCTCCGAAGAAGACAACTGCTAGGAGATAATCAAAGCTTGTCCTAGAACATATAGTTTTAGGGATTTCATGTCCTTTTACTTGTTTTAAATTCGGTTTGATCGTTTGTACTCTTTGAAGTTTGGTTTCCAACTTAATAAAGTTTGTGTCTTTGCATCTCATGCATATCATGCACTCATACTTAAAAAGTGAGAACCAAAATAAACTTTCCCATTCGCCAGAGTTTGCTAGAAGGCCTTCGGCGAATTGGGCACTCATACAACTTAAGGTCCTCCGGTCGTCGGACATCTCCTGCAATGGCGAGCATACCGAGGACAGACTTACGGTCTTAAGCAGGCTCAAGAAGAGATCGGGGGAGCATGCTCCAAGTGCGAGCTCGGTTAAAAACTATGATGGACATGCTAGCCAAGCCGACCGTCGAGAGAGAAGCTAGCCCAACTACGGGAGCTATTAATCAAGAGCAAGAACATGCACCACATGCTTCACAAGCCTATGCTCCAACAAACATGGTTCCGGGGGCATCACATCAAGTCCCACCTACACCACCCGCTATGGGGCGCCAACCCCAAATATTATGGAAGCTATGGAATCCCTCGCTCAACCATCCGATTGGAAATCTATTGAGGCCCGACTAAAAAGCCGTGAAGGGGGTGAAAACATATGGAGGGACCGATCCTCATGATTTATGCTTGGTGCTAGGCATAGTACTTCCTTCCAAGTTCAAGATGCCCGATTTTGAAAAGTTCAATGGTACTCAGTGTCCTAGAACACATGTGACCATGTACTGCCGCAAGATGGCAGCCCATGCAGACAACAGCAAACTCTTAATGCATTGCTTCCAGGAGAGCCTAACCGGTGGTCCACTGCGATGGTATATCCAACTTGAAGGTAGCCGTATCAGAACATGGAGTGAGATTGCCACGGCATTCTTAGCTCAATACAAGCATGTCACCAAGCGGCGTTAGATCGGCTGGCCCTACAGTTATTTGAAAAAGGAAGTAATGAAAGCTTCAAAGTTTATGCCCGACGATGGAGAGAGGTAGCAATGGATGTTCAGCCTCCACTCATCGAAAGAGAACTCACTACCCGCTTCATCAGGACCATGAAGGGGGTTTACTACAAAAAACTAATTGGGAATGTTTCAAGTAACTTCGTAAATTTGGTCGCCTTAGGAGAACGAATTGAAGGTGGCATAAGGGAAGGTAAACTCGGGGGAAGCAAGTATGAAGTTTCTAGAAAGCCCTCTTCCTCCAATCGAAAGAAAGAAGGAGAATCCCAGGCAGTATGGCAACCCAAGGCTGACTATAACAGCACCGGGTCACAACAACCCCAACAATCGACCACACCTGGGTGTTATGGAGGATCTCCGATAGTGTCCTACATTGCGCAAGCCCCGAACCCACAATACCAGCCTCAAGGTGGGAACTCCTACTCAAACAATCCATCCCAGCCTGAGCAGTCAAAGCAGCCATGGCAGAAATAGAAAGCAGGAAAGGAGACATTTGATCCAATTCCTATCACATATACAGAAGCACATACTCGACTGTTGGCAGCGGGACTTGTTAGTCCAGTACCTCTAAAAAAGGTAAACCCTCCATTTCCTAATTGGTACAAAGCTGATGCCAGTTGTGCGTACCATGGGGGTGGAATTAGACATGACATAGAAAATTGTATTGCTTTGAAAAGAAAGGTACTGACATTTGAGAGATCTTTGGATGGTTGGATTTTCTAAAATGACTGGCACTCCCAATGTGGGTACCAACCCTCTTCGGGAACACTCAGGCAACGTTGCCCATATAATAGCCGAATATGGAAGTTCTCTAGACAAGGCTTCCACAATCAAGATGGACAAGTGTCAGCTGTTCACGACCCTACACAAAAATGGACTCATAGTAACCAAAGATGTGACTGAGGCCAATAGGGGCAACAACTGGAAGAGACGCTGCCTCTATCATAAGACAGCTTATGGACACGATTTAAAAGAGTGTACAGAATTCCAAAAAGCAGTTCAAAAGCTGCTAGACTCCAAAAGGCTGGAGATCTCAGGATTGGAAGAACGTCATGAGATCTGCATGGCCTCCACGGACAGGACACAAATGGCACCCAGGCCTGGGGCACCGAAACCCTTAATTATCCTGTACACAGAGAAGCCAAAGGCCGACTCATTGATACAAAAGATCAAAACTCTTACTATTCAGGAGCCGTCACCTTTCCCATACAAGGACGATAAAGCGGTGCCGTGGGACTATCATTGCAAATCCGTTATCACGGGGCTCCCTTTAGAAGAAAAGAAAACAAGGAGTGGTCGTTCATACACATCACCAAGAAATCAACAAAGCCGATAAGGGTAAAGTTGTGGAGCAAGATATCATCCCAAGATCGGTGCCAAGGGATAAGAATACCTCTATCTCGAAGAAGAGGTAATAGAATTTCTTAAGCTAATTAAGCAAAGTGAGTACAACATCATTGACCGGTTGAGTCGACGACCATCTCGCATCTCACTATTATCTCTGCTCATGGATTCCACTCCACATCGAGAGACCCTTATGAAAGTCTTAAGCAAAGCCTATGTTCCTCCGTCCATCTCCGTGGAGAATTTAGATGGGATTGCAAATAATATTGTGGCAAGCAACTTTCTCGGCTTCGGCGAAGAAGAGCTCCCTCGAAGGTGTTGGGCATATCAAGGCTTTGCATATTTACGTTAAATGCAAGGATCATATTATCTCGCGTGTCTTCGATTGATAATGGATCCTCTCTAAACATTATGCCAACTCCCATTCTAAAGCAACTACCAATGGATCCGTCTTACATCCGCCCCACTAACATGATTGTCGGGGCTTTCGATGGAGAAAAGCGAGAAGTAGTGGGAACCCTAGATGTACCACTACAAATCGGTCCAAGCACTTTCATTGTGGAGTTCCAAGTCATGGATATCGCTCCTTACTATAGTTGCCTACCTGGGAAGGTCATGGATTCATGCAGCAGGGACAATCCCCTCAACCCTCCATCGAGAAGGTTAAATTTATTGTAGACGGGCAACGCGATATGTGTGTCCGGGGAAGCAGAAATCCTCATCACCAAACCTCTCTCGTCCCTTACATTGAAACGGCGAAGATATCCCTGAATGTTCCTTCCGCTCATTCGAAGTTGTCAATGCAACCTACTTCCCGAATCCAACAATAGATCGGGATATTGGGACACGGCTACCAAAAGCATCAAGGATGGTAGCATCGGTCATGTTGAAGCCGGGCCACAAAGCAGGGAAAAGGATTAGGCTTGCAAGGACAAAGGATCAAAGAACTCATTACCATTCGAAGCACAATTGGAAGATTTGGGCTGAGGCTACAAGCCCACTAAAGGCGACAGGCAATTAGAGACCTCAAGAAGAAGGGATAGCCGACTGGATAAGCTGGAGAAAAGAGCTTTCCAAGAACAGAAGATGATTTTCCCACCGCTCGAGCTACATTCGGGAGCGCGGGATTCATAAATAAGAGGGAAGAGACAAGTGGCCGCTATAGGGGATGACAATGAAGTGTCGGAACCGGTTCGGGTATGCCAAGGAGATCCGGGACAGCAATTGGATAACCTGGAAAAGCTTGGACCTCCCTATCATGTAAATGGTTCAAGGAACCTCTCTGGGGCATTTTAATGTTTTCTTTTTGTTGTTTTTTTTTTATGTTCAAACTCGAATTTCTTGTAACCTTTATTTTGAAAATGGGAATAAAATGAAACTTTTTTAAAGCATCCCCTTGCATTTCATGGCACGTGCATTATCATATATAGTTGAGTAAGTCGGACTTTTTCAAACAGGTATGATAAATTCGGAGATATGGTAAGGAAAAAAAACGAGTTGCTTGAGACTTGACCATAATCCAAATTGGGAACAATCAATGTCCGAGATAGAGGAAGCTGGAACAGTAGAAGATCCCGAGCTACCAGAAGACATCAAGCTCTGGCTAGAAAAGAAGACCAGCCCACTATCCCTAGTGAAGACCCGATCCACGATCGTAAACTTTGAACGACATTGAGCCAAAAGAATTGAGATTGGGGTCTTTAATCCCCAATAATGTCAAAGATCAGCTACTTGATCTTCTCAAGTCCTACATTGATGTGTTCGCCTGGTCTACAAAGATATGCCAGGATTGGATATAGATATAGTGCAACACCAGTTGCCTTTGAGACCCAGTGTAAGCCTGTCTAGCAAAAGCTAAGGAGGATGGGACCGGAGATGATACTAAAGATCAAGGAAGAAGTCAAAAAGCAATGGGATGAAGGGTTCCTTAGTGTGGCCCACTATCCAGGAATGGGTGGCCAATATCGTGCCGGGTCCAAAGAAAGGGGGGGAAGGTCCGTATGTGTGTAGACTATCGCGACCTCAATAGGGCTAATCCTAAAGATAACTTCCCACTACCTCACATTGACACTTTGGTAGATAACACTGCAAGACATACTATGTTTTCCTTCATGGATGGGTTCTCTGGCTATAACCAAATTCGGATGGATCCTGAACACAAGGAAAAGACTACATTCATCACTATATGGGGCACCTTTTGCTACAATGTCATGCCTTTCGGACTCAAAAATCTTTGGGGCAACTTATCAAAGAGCCATGGTAACCTTGTTCCATGACATGATGCACGAGAGAAGTAGAGGTCTATGTCGATGATATGATCGCTAAATCAAAAGGAGACATGGACCATGTCGAAGTGTTGCGTAAGCTCTTCGACAAACTACGAAAATATCAATTGAAGTTAAATCCGGCTAAATGTACCTTTGGGGCTACATCAGGCAAGCTATTGGGATTCATCGTCAGTCAACAGGGAATTAAAATTGATCCCGATAAAGTCCGGGCCATCCAAGATATGCCTGTGCCAAAAACTATCAAGGAAGTTAGAGGATTCCTCGGAAGACTCAACTACATCGCTCGGTTCATTTCACAATTCACTATGACTTGTGAACCCGTCTTCAAGGTGCTGCGCAAGAATAGTCCCGAAATGTGGAACAAAGAATGTCGGGGAGGCCTTTGATACAATTAAGCAAGATTTGATGAACCCTCCAATTTTGGTTCCCCCAGATCTCGGTCAACCTCTGATTTTGTACTTAACAGTCCGAGACACCTCGATGGGTTGTGTACTGGACAACATGATGCCTCAGGGAAGAAAGAGCAAATCATTTACTATCTGAGTAAGTTTACACCTTGTGAGGAAAAGTACACTCCTCTGGAAAAGACTTGTTGTGCCCTCGCTTGGACAGCACGAAGATTAAGGCAGTATATACTCTACCATACCACGTGGCTCATCTCTAGACATGACCCGCTCAAATACCTATTGGAAAAGCCATCCATGATGGGAAGAATTGCTAAATGGCAGCTACTCTTAGCAGAATATGACATTGTCTATGTGCCTCAAAAGGCCATCAAAGGAAGTGCCATAGCTGATTATCTAGCGTATCGAGCCTTGGAAGAGTATGAGCCAGCAATCTCGATTTTCTGACGAATTCATCAACACCATCCAAGAAAATGAAGAGTCGGACACATGGACCCTTTGGTTTGATGGAGCATCAAGCTTATCCGGTCATGGGCTCGGGGCATTCCTAATTTCCCCATCCGAAGTACATTTTCCGATGGCCGCCAAGTTGACATTCCCTTACACAAATAATATAGCAGAATATGAAGCTTGTGTAATGGGCCTCCAAGAGGCATTGAGTAAAGGAATCGAGAAAGTTACAAGTATTCGGTGATTCAACTCTAGTCATTTATCAAGTTAGAAAGGAATGGGAAACTCGAAATCACAAGTTGATTCCTTACCGACAAATGATTTGTGAAATGGCTAACCTATTTGATGAAATTACATTTGAACACATGTCAAGAGAGCATAATCGAATTCCCGATGCTTTAGCGACTCTAGCCTCCCTCCTTCGATTGGACACATGTTTCGAAATACCATGCTTTGACATCAATGTGAACAAGGAACCCATTTACAACATGGTAACCAATGTTGGCACCGATAACAAGCCTTGGTATCAAGATATCAAACGTCACTGTCCCAAGACTCATATCCGGTAGGGGCCTCGAAGCGAGAAAAAAGAAACATCCGATGAGCAAGCATCAATTACTTCCTCGACGGTTCAATCCTATACGGACGCAACCATAACCAAGTTTCTTGCGGTGCTTAGACAAAGATGAAGCGACTCGAGTCACCAATGAGGTTCACAACGGCGATCTGCGGATCTCATGCAAATGGGCATACACTAACTAGGTAGATCATGAGGATGGGCTACTATTGGGTTACTATGGAAAAGGACTACATCAAGCATGTGCGTAAATGTCTTAAATGCCAGGTTTATGGGGATCGCATTCAAGCACTCCCATCTAAGTTACACGTGCTTACATCTCCGTGGCCATTTGTATTGTGGGGCATGGACATCATTGGGCCCATATTCCCAAAAGCCTCCAATGGACATAGATTCATTCTTGTAGCCATCGACTATTTCACTAAGTGGGTCGAACGGCCTCCTACATCCAAGTCACTCAGTCAGTAATCACTAAATTTGTCCGTAACAACATCGTGTGCCAGCTATGGGCTCCCAGAGCATATTATAACGGATAATCTTTGCCAATCTAAATAACCTGGATGATGGACAATTTGTGTGAACAGTTCAAAATCCGACATCGCAACTCAACACCGTACCGTCCTCAAATGAACGTAGCGGTAGAAGCAGCAAACAAGAACATCAAGAACATTATCTGGAAAATGACTGAGACGTACAAAGATTGGAGCGAGAAACTCCCATATGCACTACATGCCTATAGAACCACGATTCGGACTTAACCGGGGCAACGCCATTTTCCTTAGTTTATGGCATGGAGGCCTTTTACCAGTGGAAGTAGAAATCCCATCTCGAGGGTGCTCATGGATACCAAGCTAGATGAAGCCGAATGGGTTAAGAACCGTTTTGAACAGTTGAACCTGATTGACGGAAGCGATTCACGAGGTTGCCGAGGTCGGCTTTATCAAAAGAGAATGATGGCTAGCTTCAACAAAAAGGTGCGACCAAGGGCATTTCGGAAGGAGACCTGGTCCCGAAAAAGATACTACCAATACAACATGATCACGAGAGGCAAATGGACTCCAAATTATGAGGGGCCGTATGTTGTAAAAAGAGCATTCTCGGGTGGTGCACTCGTCCTCACCAAAATGGATGGAGACGAAGTCCCGAACCCCTGTGATGATCTTTGTAAAGAAATTTTATGTTTAATTTCCGTTCTTGTACCAAAGTGGATTTGAAATTGCCATTTATTGAAAGAATTCTCCATGTTCTTGAACCTTTTCTCTATCCTTATTTACCATTTAGGGAGCCTTTCCCTGAGTAAAAGCAAAAAAGAAAGCACCAAAGGGCCAAAAAAAGGCTTTCTCATCTTGCAAAAGAATTCCAAACAGTCATTCATTATTTTTGCCAAATCAAAACCAGCTTGCCCAAGTGAGTCTAAATCTCACGCTCATCATCTCCTTCATATAAATGGCAACAAAAATTTCATTTTGGTACAAAGACAAGGAAGTCACAACTAAGAGCGAACTTGGTGAAAACCCGAAAGGGCGCCAAGGGTAAAATACAAAGCTCGTGAAAAGAGAGAAGAATTAAAGGTAGATTTAGTGAAAACCCGAATGGGCACTAAGGGTAAAATATAAAGCCAAACAAAAGGACCAGGATCCAAAGTCACCTAAAGCGACTGATAGAATCTCGAAGCACCTCAGAGGGACTGATCGGTTACTCCACATCAAAGGCTGCTTTGTGAATAGAAGGATTGGTCAAGTTTTGAGCACACTTTAATCAACTTTGTAAACCAATATCTTAAAAAATTATCATTCTGTTTTATAAAAGGAAGACTTGTTAAACTCTTATGATAATGCATGAGTCATGTTGTGTATGATGATGTACTTTTCTCAAAATTCTTTTTCAAAATTTCTTTTTTTTTAAAAAAATTCCCCAAGCAGAGTTTTCTTGAACATTCCATGCATGGGGATATCAACATGCAGAAAAGATGGAGCCCCGGTCTCTTGCAGCAAAGAGAGAACAAAAAGCACAAGTCATCCACTGGCCTCTTTCCCAAGCGGAGGAGAAAGATTTACAAACTTAATCATATAGTCACATACATTCATGCATCTTCATGCATCATTAGCATACATCCTAGCATGTTTGTTCTTCTTACTCACAGGATTATCCCTATACCAAAATGGCATGCGGATTCATCTCATGATCTACCAACAGTTAAGCTTCAAGACCGATGAGGACTCACCCTTGACAAACAGAATTCCCTTTCAAAATCAAAGAACTAAATCCGGCAGACCTAGATCGTAAGCCCAAGCATGACTCTTGAGTGGTAATCTCGTAGAGCGATCTCTTAGAGTGAACTCGTAGAGGGAGCCATGATAGAGTCACCTATCCATAGCCCAAGATGCTATTCATTATCATTCGACCCAAGATGTCGTATTTGGCCCAAGAAGCCATCCTTACAGCCTAAGATGCTGGTCGACCCAAGATGTCATATTCGGCCCAAGAAGCCACCCTTATAGCCCAAGAAGCTAATCGACCCAAGATGTCACTCATTTTCGACCCAAGATGTCGTATCATAGCCCAAGAAGCTATTCGGCCCAAGAAGCCACCCTTATAGCCCAAGAAGCTAATCAACCCAAGATGTCATATCATAGCCCAAGAAGCCACCCTCATAACCAAAAATGTCGCATCAATCTCACAGCAATGCCAAACTCCAAGGAGATCTAACCATTCAAAATGGGTATTTGGTTATCTTTGTACATCATTTGTATACAAACAATGCACAAAGAGGGGCAGCTATTGTACCTCATTTTGAACGGGTTAGATCGTAACCATACTTGGCAAAGGACCACTAAGTGATAGAGGATGACATTCGGAGAATAACGCACTTGACCACATTTGATTCTGAGGAGAAATGAAATGGCTATGACAAAAGTACCAAGTTGAATTAGACAATCGGTGGGCAGCCCGCTATTTTATTAATAACTTCCCCGATACTTGTCGTAATCCAACAAAGTCAATTGCATTGATTAGATAACATCTTTATCTATCATTTCCAATTGGTTTGAGAATATTCCGGGCTGTATTCAATTAGTTATGATTTTTCAAAGTTGGCAACCAAACCTTGTACAAATTTGGGGGAGACAGCCAATGCGCAGCGTACTATTTTGCCAATAACTTTCTCAATACTTATTTGATCTGAATAAAGTCAATTGCATTAGTTAGATAACATCTTTATCTATCATCTCCAACTGGTTTTAGGGTAATCCGAGTTCTGTGCAATTATCTATGAATTTTTTGAATTGGACGGGTAGAATGCTCATTTTATCATGTACCTCTATGCAGTATTTCCCACTTTTCTCCTAAATGGATGATCCTTTTGGATTAATTCCACTTTCAGAAGATAGATAACAGAATTTCGAGAAAAACAAGACCAATTTGGCTCTAATCCGAGCTCTGTGGAGAAAGTTATGAATTTTTGAAGTTGCCCCGAAATCTGCCAATTTTCCACGAATTTTGGTTCTTCATATGCATGTTTGTCCCACATTGCCGTTTTGCTTCTCCTTTGCCCGGTATATATACAAAGGCACTCTCCATACACAGCAAGTGATAACAAGAGAGGCCTAAGGAAGCCCAAGTAAAGGTCCAATCTGGCCCACTAATGTGGAATAAGGCACGATTTTCAAGAAGCCCAAATCCGGTGGTCAAACTTGGTCAAATCCGAGCTAAGCCCTACTTATGCGGTAAGACTTGATCAATGTGGACTAGGCCCAAACCGGTGGTCAAACTTGGTCAAATCCGAGCTAAGCCCACTGATACGCGGAATAAGCCCAAATCCGGTGGTCAAACTTGGTCAAATCCGAGCTAAGCCTACTTATGCGGAATAAGGACCACTCGATGTGGACTAGGCCCAAATCCGGTGGTCAAACTTGGTCAAATCCGAGCTAAGCCCACTAATGCGGAATAAGGCCACGGATCGATCCGTAATAAGCCCAAATTTGGTGGTCAAACTTGGTCAAATCCGAGCAAAGCCCAGCGATGCGGAATAAGGACCTGCCGATGCGGAATAAGGCCCTTTAGAATAAGCCCATCGGTGGTCAAACTTGGTCAAATCCGGACTAAGCCCATTGATGCGGAATAAGGCTTATTAATGCGGAATAAGGCCAATTGATGCGGAAATGATCCCTTCTGGAATTCTAAAACCCGATTCTGTAAAATTAAAACAAAACTTTTTAATAAACTCCAAAATAGCTCCTCTACATGTCCGGGAGTGACTCCAAAGCACCGGGACTCGAAAAATCCGGAAAAATCTTTTTAAGTGCATTAAAGGCCACCGGTGTCTCGGAACCCCCTTTTAAGCGTGGGAATTGAGGAGTCTCCGAATATTAAATTCAAATGTCTCGGAACTCCATTTTTGAGCATAAGGACGAAAGACCTCTATAATTAAATGTCATTTTCCTCGGGACATCATAGTTGACCCTGGGACTGCATAACTATTAATTCCCAACGGCTCCAATACATCCAGGAAATGCATTCATCCCTTACCTGCCAAGGCGTCCAGGTACAATAGAGGATTAAATAATCTCAAACGATTTATTTATTTTCAGGCATTGGGACTCCTTTTTCAAAGCACGGAACTGTGAATCCCATTTCCGAAGTCATTAATTCATTGGAACGATGTAGTTGACTCATGGGGACTGTAAGGCATCCAATAAATGCCGAGGCATGGGCCGTCTCCCCGGGGATTCCTATAAATAGATCGCCCCAAGAGGCAAGGAGGAGGGCATCAATTATCAAGTAGCAGAAGAGGTTATTGGGAGAGAGCTTTCGACTAGATTTCTTAGAGATAAAAACCGAGAGAGGGAGAGAGAGCGTACCTCGTAAATTTTCAAAGAGATATATACTCATTTGCAAAGGGGAAAGCACCCAGGAATCACTGTTCTTCACGGGAAGGAGCTGAGATTGGAAAGGCTTCTTTTTTCTAACCTTTGTGTTTTCAGGAAAGTGTCACTTGAAGGGAAAAGGAACTCAAACTGCATCATTCATTCTTTCGGGTTCTCTATTTCTGTTTATTTTATTTTATTTGTGTTGTTTTCAAACATAAAACCCAAAAATTTCTCTATTTTCTTTTTTTCATTATTTCTCATAGTTTAAAAAACAAAAATACAAAAAAAACAAACATTTTGCATATCTTTCTCTCCTTTATTGTTAAAAAAAATATAAAAAAATAAAACTTAAATCTTTTCTAGAAAATTTAAACAAGGCCTGGGCGGTCATGAGGGTTGAGCCCTAGATGCTCATATCCTAGTGTGCCTGGGCCAATATCAATTGTGGCGAGTATTTTCTTATTTGAATTCAAATTGCTTTTATTTTATTTTCTAAAAAAAAAGGAAAATTACTTTTGTTTTCTTATAAAAATGCAATACTATCACATGGGCCTAGATCCCACATTCTTTTTCTAAAATTAGAATGTCCCTTTTTATTTACTTTATTAAAATCTTTTTCTTTGTTGTTTTAAGGCCTAGATCCTGAAATCTTTCTTTTTCTTAAAATTAAAAATACAAAAACTCTTTTTTTTAAAAAATAAATAATAAAGTAAGCAAACACTCACAGATCAAGACTAGGTACCAATTGTGGGCGTTGTGGGGGTGCAAGACTTTTTCTTCCTTCCCCACACGTAACCGACTCCCGAACCTAATTCTCGGAACCGTAGACCCTTTCTTTTCTAGGTGCCCAATCACACCTTTAATTTGTTTGGTGGCGACTTTGTGCTTTTCTTTTCTTTAATGGTTTGTGCGAGTCTTGTGCAAGGATGACTCTAGGATCAACCGAATGAACTAGCATGGAGTCCTTTTCACAAAAGCGTGCACGAGCCCAGGTCAAAAACGGGTGATGACAGGGACTATTCTTTGTAAGATTGGTTGGACCGATGTTTCATAGAGTCAAGCAAGCCTCTCTGTAAAGGGTGATTCAACCCTCCCACTTAGATTTCTTTAGGCGAGGAGGAAGAGCCTACGAGAGGGAAGTGCGTAAGAAAATGTGAAAGGATTTGAGAAATCTTTCACTGAAGGTTCAAGAGATGCAATGGGAAGTTCCAAGATAGAAGCTGCATTACTTAAACTTCAGAGAGATGTCAAGGCAACTTATGAGAATCATATGCAACAAATTTCAGAATTACTAACAATGGTGCAGCAAGACAAGAAGGAATCAACAAAGGCTCAGACTACATCAGAAAAGGGGCAGTAAAAATCTGAAGAAGAAGTAGCTTCTACTCATAAGGCCACACCAAAACCATCTGCTGAGAAGCAGAAATTTGAAGAGGAAGAAGAGGTAGAGAGAGACCCATCTCCATTGGCAGTGCGAAGTATGCACCGTTTGAAATCAAAAGTATTGAGCATCTTGTAAGTCCTTATTCAGGAAACGCCAAAAGAGAACCAGTGGTCCAACAAGAAGAGCTCAAACAAGATCTCAAAAGAAAAAGAAAATGGAGTCGACATTAGACTTGCATACAACTCCTCTTTGGTCATTGTTGGACATAGTTATCACCCCAGAGCTTGAAACAAAGGAGATAAGAGAGAAATATTCCCAATTCAAGAGCTCGACCGGGGAACTTTACAGAGCAACCAGACATTTGGAGCATTTTTATCCGAGAAGACATGAGGAGAATTGTTGGTGTTCAGAATTGGATAGAGTCATCCGATATGGGCAATTTTATTTTTGCCCTAAGAATCGCCATCGGACAAGAACCAAATATTTTCAAACATGGTAAAGACCGTGAAGTGCTTCCCTTGTTTGCTAATTCTCCCTGCTCTTAAGCCGGAGAGACTTGCTGCATATATGATAGGGAGTGAAGAAGGTTTTAGACCTTGGGTGGAATTAAAAGCTATTTTGATTCCCATCCATATTCTAGATCACTATATCCTACTAAGTATACAATGGGGCACAATGTTATCCATGTTTATGATTCTTTGAGAGCAAACAATGCAAGCAAATTGGAAGCTCTATCAGCAGGGGTAAGAGAAGCTCTACATCAGGCCTTGAAGATAGCTCGGATCTACACTCATTTTGGCATGAAGGAACTAGAGAAACAATTGCCATTCTCGGTCCACCAGCACCTCTCCAAGTGCACACTGCAAGCTGTGGACCTATTGTTTGCTATTATATGACAACTTGCATGCAAACTCATAGAGGTATATGAGATGCTCCAAAGTCAAATCCAATGCCTGTGCAAGCTCTCCGCGAATTGATAGCTCAGATTATATACTACTACAGTGAATCAGCTCCTTCTCGTCAAAGGAGGAAAAAGAAGGTGTAAACTTTGTCTCTTTTTCGTCTGCAACTCTTGTGAGAATGTGCATAACTCCAAGTGTGGAGTTGTTGTTTAAGTTGCAATATGGATAAATCTTGTTATGAGTGTTATCTTATCATGTTGACTTGTGAAATTATGAAAGAAGAATTGCATGATTGGATAAGGAATGCATAAAACAGACCTTAAAATGTTTATATGTAGTATGTTTGGGAATGAAATGCTTAGAACCAAGGGGAGTTTATTAATATCTTGCATGAAATTCAAGTAACTTGAAATGATATCATCATGTGTTAGAACAAAGGCTTGGATCTCTAATGAATTGATAACTTCTGAATAAATAACTTAATTCCTTGAATGAGTGAGCACACAACATACCGAGAGCAATATATTATTGAGTGTTGCTTCATGGAATATAAACTTGAATAAGTGTTTCTATAGTTCTACTTGGTGATTGGATATGTTGGAATGGTGGAGTTGGAGTCTTAGCCATTTGTCGAATAAAGTATAATGTTCCAAATTGTATAGCATGTTGTGGAAATAGTGAGTTAAATTTGGTTACATCTTGTACATAAAAGTACATTAAGTGTGTTTGTATGTTCTAAAAAAAGGGGGTATGGATTGTGGAGATATATAACCCATCAAAAAGAAGAAAAATTCTTGTAAGGTTATATAGACTATCGCAACATAGAAAAAAAAAAAGAAAAGCATAAAAAAAAATGTACGGTTTCAATTTTAGAGTGAGTTATGCATAGAATCTCCTTGTACATAGAGAAGCAATAAGGAGTGTGTTGGGCATTGTTACTTCTATATCAATGTGGTTAATGGCAAAGACTAATTGGGCATTGAAATGATGGTTGAATCACCAAAAAGAGTTAGGAAGCCACTTGTTTAGTTTAATTCCATGAAGATTTGAGAGAGAGTGAAGTAAGACTACTTTATGAGTGAGGCTGCTTTGCTCGTTACATATTGCAAGGAATTAAGGAATTGTTTAGAATGTTTGATATTCAATTGTTTCTTAGTCTTTTGTGATGAAAATATATGATTGTTGGATTGAGATTACAGATTTCATGTATGATATTGAAAGAGGAACCATTGTCTTTCCGATTATTTCATTCTATTCACATGCTTTTAAAATCAAATCAAAGTCTTATTTTTGCTATGCCTCATAATTCTAATTGCCTCGGGACCGAGCAACTTCTAAGTGTGGAGTTGTTGTTAGGGGTTTTTCAAACCTATTTTAGTGTCAAATGAAGGGGATTTTTATGAAAAAAGATCACATTTTTAACTTCATTTTGATGTATTTGATTTATAAATGCACTAACCCCCTAACATAGCAATTGTGGATCCTTTGTATGGCTTTTGGATGTTTTTGAATGAATAACGAGCCAAGTACAATGATCAAAGAAAGAAGAAAGGCGTGGAAAACAATCAGACTGCGGTCATTGGAATTTGAAATGACCAAAATGAAATGACGAAGCCAATTGACTTGACCAAAAGCTCCCAGAGAGCTTGGTCATGTGTAATAGTCATTTCAAATTGAGTTGACCAAATGACTCGACCACGAGCGGTTTCGCACGACGTATTCCCGAGATCCACGTGATTCTTTCGGATGCCACCTATACGACTTAGATCTCTTCATTAAAGGATCTAACGACTCTCCATCAACCATTTTGAGAGGGAAACAACTTTAAATTAATGCAGGAACGGTTATTGACGGTTGGGTGGATCTCACACGCGGGAATGGGTTCTAAAAGGGGGAAATTGATGTATTTTGGGGGGTATCGTTGAATTAGGGAGAGAGAGAGGAATCATTTGGGATTTCATGGCAAGAACAATTGTTTTGTTTATTACTATGGTAGCTTAAACCTCCATGTGAGGAGGATGGATATTGATGTAAGCTTTTAATTTCCTTTCTTTTGGTATGTTAATTTAAATTCCCTTCTTTGTTTATCAAGTCTCTTGAATTTACATGTGAGAATTAGGTTTGACCATCTTAATTCTTGTTTAAGGTTATTCAATTATGGATCGAAAGAAGACGTTGATAACCGAATAGTTAAGAAATTTGGCTTGTAAAGATTATAATTTGCGAAAGCCGATAATCTTGCTTGTAACCTAGTTAGGATTGGTGTGATGTCAATCTACACTCAAACAACTTGAGCACTTAATGGGTTGCCCGCCCCCTAAGCTAGGGTATACACATGGCTAGATTACTCGAAAGAGGCTAGTTCATGCAAAGGTGTAGGGTTTTAGATAAAAAGGGAAAGTTTGAATTAATATGCTTTAAGAACTTGGAATAAATAAATTATATCAATTCAAATCCAATTCCCTATTTCTCCCTTAAGATCATTTACATTTGCTTGTTATTTAATTTACAACTTCAAATTGCTAATTATTACAAAACCAATCTTCAAATTACATCATGGAGTTACAAAATGAACTTTATACTTGATCACCTTCCCTGTGGGTTCGACATCCGGACTTTGAGTCCACTTTATTACTTGTAACGATACGTACACTTCATGGAATTGTTAATAGTATTGTGCAACATCTCGTACAATCTCAAGCATCAAATGAAGCTCAAGATTTCAAGAAACAACTTCTTGAATATCTCATGAAAGATAATGTTGAGAAATTGATCATACCATCACCTGCAGGTTCGACCGACAACATGAGCGTCAACAACAGTTCAGACCATCTTGATAATATCCATCTTTATCAAGATGCCCAAGATCCAGCAGAAGATGATGAGCTTGAAGCCTAATCTTCTACAAATGAAGAAGCAGATGAAACCCAACTCACTATTGAAAGGGATTTCATTCTACAAAGGCCCAAGTCCAAGAAGGTAGTCCAAAAATCCAAATGGGCTCAACCGTCTTCATCAAAATCCCCATCTAATGGCCAGAGTAGCAAGGATTTTTCAAAATTACCCTCTCCTAAACGTAAGCAATGACATTAAGGAAGCAATTATGCAGCCACCCTATGTCAGCAAAACTTATGGCGCACTCTTCCACAGATTTGATGGCCACTTTTGACAAAAAAATCATTATTAGGTAGAATTCATCATTATGTGCCTAAAATGTCAAAAGTTACTTTATTAAAGTAGCTTTAGGAAAAGCAATGTAATAATTTACTTTTCCTGTTTATCTTTAGACTTTCGAGGCTTGTGGGACCTCTTTGCTTAGCAATGAAGGCCCGTCCTCTCTTTAAATAGCTCTCCATTCATTTGAAGGAGGCAGAGCTCAATTTTCACTCTCTCTCCCTAACCTTACACCATAGGAAGAAAGAGACGCCGTTGTAATGATAGTCATCTAAGGGAGACGTCCCTTTGTAACCCTTCGGGTATGTAAAAATTAATAAATATGTAATTGTTTATTTTATGTTGTTTATTTTCATTTTAATTTTATGTGCTAGTTAGTACTTGGGAATTTCCGCTGCCCAAGCACGTTCACACAAGTAGTATACCTGTGTGTGTTTTGGTATCGAGCCATTAAAGGCCGTATGTGATGATTATCGTATGGGTGATCATATTACTCTTCAATTATGTTTTTTGTTGGTATGATTCCCGGAAGGTTGTTTGTTTAAGTATTTTGTAGTGTTTTGTTCTCTCATGTGTTACCATCACGTTGGGTTCGTTCGCCGTGAGTAAGTCCCAAGAGTGGCAGTGAGGCATTTTCTCCCGTAATCAGTCGTGGTGTGTGTAGTAGTCGTCTACTACGGAAGGAGAATGGAGCGTACGTAGGAGCTTGATCAACAATCCTATCTGGGATCCAAATCAGTGAAGAACATGGTTGAGGAAGAATATGATAACTGGAATAGGCAATCACGGATTGGTCTTTACCGGTTGTGAAACCATCAAGTATCTACAAAATAGGTACGTTTGATTTGAAATCATGTTATGTGATTAAATCTATGGAGCAACACTTCCAATAAGAAGTCGTTCTTCAAGCACTTTTTAGTTGCTTGATTCCTCCATCTTTAAGTATCAAAAGGCTTACCAATATCTCCATATTGGGATGATCCAAATTGGATTAAAGCCACTTATCGGAGGTGGCTTGATATTGGTGGAATAACCTTTGGTTTTATAACCGTAGGTGAAGGAATGGAAGAAGAGGGTAAAAACCCGCCAACTTTCTCTTTTCCTTTAGTAATTTTTCTCACATCCTCATTCGGAGTAAAAACTCTAGAATTGAGTTGATGCAAGCTAGTCTTGAGAAAATTATTCGCTTGATGATTAAATAATCACGTCGAGCAATCGAGTTGAATCTTTTTTCTCAACATATGTCATACCCACCACTCGAAAGGTTTGATCGTTGATTATTTAATCAACAAGAGGTGGCTCCGGAATGATTCTTATTATTTGATCGTTGATTATATATATATATATATTATATTTAAAGAATATTATAATTATTATTTATTTTTTATATTATATAATATTAGTTTTGCCTTTATATGTTTATTACATCATCACATATATTAATAAAAAAATAAAATTATTATTTAAATAAAAATAAAAAAGAATAACAATAGCAACTTCAATAGTTTTTTTATTTTATTTCTATTTTTACATAATTTTTTATTCATTTCATAATTTTAATTTTAATATTTTTTTATTTTTTATTTTTATTTTTATTAAAATAATATTTTTAAAATTTGTTTAAAATTGTTAATTTTAGTTTTTTAATACACGTGAAAGAAATATAAAATAAATAAAGATTTTTTAAAAATATTATAATATTAAATAGAATATTAGTTAGTTAAAAAAATTAATAAATCTGTTAACATAAAGCCATATTGACAATAGATTGTATTTTAAATTTATATATTACTTATAAATTTTATTAAAATTTGAAAATTTAAAATTAAATTTAATCAAATTTAATTATTTCTGTATCTTAAAATTTTAAATTTTAATAAAATTTATAATTAAAATATAAAATTTAAGTATAATTTATAATTAATATTATTCCAATAATTTTAAAGTCGCGAAAATTACTTTAAGACGACAGCGAGTAAGTTGGTGAAGGGACGATAATGAAAATTTGACTTTATTTATTTAATAAATTAGTAAATTTCCACGATGTTTGGGCGGAAACAGAGGATACTAGATCTGAAGTCATCTCTCTCTGTGGAAGAGTCTCAGCCTCGCAGGGAAGGAGGGTCTCTTCGATCCCTCGGAGGAAGCGAACAGAGGAAATAATATAATCTCCTCTCGGAAATGGATCAGATATTGAACAAGGTTGGTTCGTACTGGATAGGTCAAAAGGCCAGCAAGGAGTTCAACTCCGTCGGCGATGATATCAACGTGATCCTTTTGCCCTTCTCTATTTCATTGCGATTCATTCGATTTGTCCTTCAATTTTACTGCCTTAATAATAATTTCGTACTGCGTTGTTGATGTCATCGATAAGGTTGTTTTCTATTAATGATTTGTTACCAAAATGCAAAATCCCGCTGTATATTTATGGATTGATTATATTTTGCGAGAGTATGATAAGTATAATTTTATGGAAACTTAAAGGCTTAATAGAACTATTCATTTATTATCAGTGCAAATTAATGAAATGAGCGTGATACTTTATTTAGATGGTAGTTGTTCCAGTTGACATGCAATGCAATCATATCTGTCCAGTTATTGTTATTTGTTGGCCCATTTCATTTCTTCATAACAATTTAAACCAGCTCCTATGATTTTCTGGGATTCCCTTGCGTTCCAATTTCTCAAACATTTGTGATTGGGTGGCAACTTAAAAATAATTTTTGGGATCCCGTTTTCAAGAAGGACAATGAGCAGGACATATGGGGTATGCAACGAACACAAGTTGATGCTTTGCAATCAAGAATGCTGTTGACAGGTGGACACGGAACTAGCCCCAAAAGCCTCCAATAATTTACTTAGTGGGTATAATTCTAATGTAATATGGATTCTAAGCTAGCAGGCATGGATGCTGCAGAATGGTGGCCTTTCTATTTAAATCTCACTCTGTTTTTGAAAAGGCTATTGTGGCCTTGAAAAGTAAACAAAAAAAGTAGGTCCTGTCTATAGGCTTCACATGAAAAATGACCAAGGACTTATTATGGATTTAACTCAAAGGTCCTGTCTTTTTTTTCTTTATAACTTTCCATTCATGAAAATGATATATCTTCTTTGCTGTAATTGTGGGTTTTTCTGGTTCCATTTGTGATAGTGAAATTGTAGGGCCCACATCAATATATTATATTTGCAATTCACATGTCTCTAGATCATATGTAATGTTGGATCCCATTTTGTCCAGGTTGGACATATTAACCCCATTTTGCATATTTATCTCCCATTACCATGTCTTGTGAACACTAAACAGGCCCAAGGAAGCCCACGGTTGAGAAACTCCGTTACAAGCCCATAAAGTTCCCCAAGGCCAACCCCAGGAGATAGAGGATGAAATTTGGAGACTAACGCACTTGATTGTGCTCGGATCCGATGTAAAACGAAAGAGTTATGACCAAAACGGTTTCGGAAGAAAAAGTCAAACTTGTCAAAAGACGGTCAACGCCCCTGGTCAAACTGCCCGGCAAAAAATGACCATTCAAAAAAAAAAAAAGCCTCGAAGACTCATAGCCTCCACGTCTTCGAGGATTGACCTTCGACCCTTTACTTCGACCTTTGACCCATGCCTATGACCCTTCAATCGTGCCTTCGAAGGGAGACCTCCGAGTCTATGACCCTCCTATTCGCGACCTTCGAAGAAAGACCTCCGAGCCTATGACCCTCCTATCCGCGACCTTCGAAGGAAGGTCTCCGAGTCTACGACCCTCCACTCTGCGACCTTCGAAGGAAGACCTCCGAGTCTACGACTCTCCCGTCTGCGACCTTCGAAGGATGACCTTCGAGTCTAAGACTTCGACCCGTTGACCGTTGACTTACGACCCTTGACTTTTAACCCTTCGACCCTTGCCCTTCGACTCTTGACCTTCGACCCATTGACCGTTGACCTTCGAGCCACCGAATCGTCTTCCCACCGACCTTTGATCCCGCCGACACTTCAACTTGCCGACACTCGACTCTTTGATCGTTGCTGGCCTGACTGTTTGGCCGTATTCGGAATCTTTCTGTGTAGTCACGAGACACGTTTTTTATGTCTTGGCCATCGACAATTGTTTTTCAACACCTGTCGGTCACAAGTGTTAACGAAATATTAAAAAAGGACAATCATGAACTGCACAGGTCGCCAGACCACCCCGACAACACATAGAATCTGGAAATAAAATATTGATATCAATAATATAACATTAAATGCTGCAATCAGTAAGATGCAGCCGACCCCTTTAAATTCAATCTTTTGTCGTCCACGCGAAAGAAAAAAGAAAAAGAGGAGAGTACAGAGCAAAAAAAGGGATAGGAGGAAGAAAAACGAACAGAGGAGGACAGAGCAAAAAAAAGGGCTTTAGTTATTTGTCCAAAAAGGGTTCACGCTCAAAAAAAAAAAAGAAAAAGGAAGAACGCTTAGATTACGCCCATTCAAAAAGAGAACAAAGCGAATTATGCAAGCAAAAAAAGAAGAAGAAAGAGAAACAGGTTCCTTGAGGTCCAGTGCGGCATTCAACCTCTAGCCTAATTTCAACCAACTAGTCTTAGAAGTCTCACCCTCACGGATATACTTGCAATTCCACCCAAAGCCAACGTTCTTATTTGCGGGTTCCGACCAACGTTGCCGCCACCGAAGTCGAGAAGAATTACAAGATCGCCTAAGCTCAAGACAAAGTCGGTTTCATTATTATTATTATATTTATATATGGTTATTATTCTTATCACTTGTGTTGATTTCGTTTAGTTGTTTCGTTTATTGTTTTCATTGTTTTGCTATTATTTTCTATTCAAATTGTAATATGTAATAGCCAATAGTAAAAACAAAAGCAAAAAAAAAAAAGAGAAAACAAAAGGAGAGACATGAAAAACAAGAAAAGAAAAAAAGTGAGTTTCTAGTTATGTCACAATCACATACTTCACATTTGTTTTGATGTATGTTTTCTCTAAACAAAAAAAAAAAAAAACTAAAAAACTAAACCAATGTTTTTCTCACAAAAAAAAACGAAAAAATGGGAATTTTGCTTAGGATGTATTTCGCAAACAAAAAAACAAAAACAAAAACAAAAAAAAAAAAAAAAGGCCTTCAAAGTACATTTCAATTTTTTTTTTAATGTCAAAAGAACAAAAAAAAACAAAAAAAACCATTACCTTAAGATTTCATTTTCGACTTCAAACAAAAAAAGAAAAAAACAAAACTTTTAGGATTCCCTTTTAGAAATTTAGGATAAATTAATTTTAATCATAACTTTAACAAGAACTTAGCCAAATAAAAAACTTAGACTTTAGGAAAACAATAATGTCTTCATCCAGTCAAAACAGGTGAAAAACAAATAAAAACATTACCGAAAGGGCGTCGTAGGAGTGCTAATCCTTCCCTATACGTAACCAACCCCCGAACCCTTATTTACGGTAATGTAGATCACTCACATTTTAGGTGACCAATTACACCCAAAAAACAATTGGTGGCGACTCTGTACATTTCAGCATTCGGTTACGGCCCGGATGAAAATCGGTGATAACATATAATGTTAGCCAACTTTTTGAAACCTCGTGTCTTGCCAGTTTTTTGGTGTTCAAATATATCAGCTATTATTTACTCTATTGTATTCATTATGTTCTGCTGGTCTTGACAATAGATTTCTTGGTTTGCTGACATTTTCTCTTTTTATTAGTCATTGTCAAACACCATTGAAGGAGGTACCAAGTGGTTTCTTAACAAACTCAAAGGTATTTTCTTCATGTTCTGTTCTACAATTCTGTCTATATTCTGTTTGTGTGATAAGGAAATTTTATTTCATGTTGCTCAAACCTCATTCAATGGTTGCTTCTACAACCATTGAAAATAAACAGGTCTGCATTATCATTCTCCATCAATTATGTACATCTTTGGCTATTTATTTATTTATTTTCAATGGTCACTAAATTTGGTACTTAGGCTCAGTTTGTGTGGTGGAATATAAGTTTCATTAGGAAAACAGAATCCTAGAAATCATTTTTATGGAATATAAAATTCTTTTCTATTGTTTGGTGATTTTATAAAAAATTATGGGAAACATGTTTTGTTTAGTTAAAAAACTTTAATTTGTAAAATCCTAAAAAAGCTTGTTCCTTATTCGGGTATTTTATCAAACAGCTTGTTTGCATTCTCACACGCCAATTCCAAAAATCAATTAACACTCCCAAAGCTTTCTCATACCAATTTCCGCTCAAACAATGAAAAGAGTATTTTTTATCAAATAATTTTTCAAAATTAAATTTACTAAATTATATTAATCTACAAGGCGTCGATCATGGTTTGAAAATACGGGTTGAGGATCCAGCATGAGGCCGTGCCTTGGCCGCCTCGGAGGATACCCTTATTGGAATTGGCAACCCATAACGCTGCTTTCTCAACACTCGCCTCTTTCGGGTGAGGCGGGGTGAGAATTTCCGTTCGCCACCTTATACGAAATACAGGATGAGGCGGCCATGTCTATGATCATTGTCGAAGCAATAATGACATCTACAAGCAATCATTATCGAAGCAACATCAATGGTTGTTGATCATCATCAAAGTAGCAATGATGTTTGTGAGTGATCATCATCGAAGCGACAATGATCATCTGCGAGCAACAACAACCATCATCAATCTTCGGTGAAGCAATAGTGATGTCTGCGAGTGATCGTCGTCAAAGCAACGGTGATCATCTTTGATGCCTCCTCTCTCCATCATTGATCATCATCAAGGCTTCCTCTCTTTGTCATCAACATCGTTTGCCGTCTCTCCTCCTCAACTCTCTAAACATCCGTGTCAAAGCGAGAGGCCCCTGTTTGCACTATCCACCCATGTTATATCAATTGTCGGTGGTTGCAATCGCTTTCATAATACCGCATCACTATCACTCTCAAATTCTCGTCTCATTGTGATGTCGCGTTGCTTTCGATGAAGTCTGCAATCCATCATCACCGGCCATTTTATTTGTGCTTGTTTTTCAATTATAATATATTTTTTGTATTTTTTTAAACTATCAATTGTTTTTTTAAGTTTGTTTTTCAATTATGTTTATTTATTAAGAATGCTAGATGAGGCAGACTATTTTTAAATTTTCAATATAAACTTATTTTTTAATAAAGACTTAATTTAGATTTGATGAATAACTATGAAGACTTCATTTAGTATTTTTAGTATAGTTTTATTATTCTAAAATTAATTTTGCATAATTTTTATTCCATTTCATTTATTTAAAAAATATTTCCTTTTATTGTGGTAAACCATTGAGCCGCATGTCTTAAACGTCTTGAGGTACCTGCCTCACCATACTGCCTAAGATGCATACCCCACCATCAATGTTGCAATTGTTTGTAGACATGGATGATGATATGTCATCCAGCATGACAATCCAAAATGGAAAATATTAAGGAAACGTTTTTAAATGCTTTTTGTCAGCATGCCATTCTAATCTTAAAAATATTAAGGAAAAGGTTTTAAAGGCCCTTTGTGATAATAAGAGCTGAAAATTTAATGTATACCTCCTTTCAAGTTTTAAAATCAACAAATTACAATAGAATTTCATATCATAGGCACTGCATTCATTCCAAATAAGGGTACCTTTCTTTCAGCTCTTTTGCATAAATTGCAATGAGAAAGAACTTGAAAATTTTAGTGGATCTAATTTTTTTTAGGAAGAATATCTCTCTCTCTCTCTCCAAGCAAAGCTCTCTAAGTTCATTGACCGACAACCAAAACAAGTAAAATCGAAGTTTAGTGGAAAAAAGGAATTTCCGAAGTTTGGTGCCCACCGTAAAAACTTACCCTTACAACTCAGACGTAAAGTTGCTAGATTGGATATCTTACATGTGAAAGTTGCATACAATATTTAATCATGTTAAGAATTTGTTGGTACCGAATTCTTAGGTGGGTTTTTTGGTCTTCTAAAAGACTCTTGAAAAAGTGAAATGGAATTAAAATAAAAATCACCATCAAGGTTGTAGATTACAAGAGCTGGAATGTATCAAGTGAATCAATGGCATCAACATCCAAAGTTTCACTATAACAAAGTGTAAGGTTCCTTAACAATCCCCATAGTTTGTATTTCATTTTCTCACAGACATATTATTTTGGATGCTCCAAATTATTCAATGTTATGTGTACTAGTGATTGTAGCAATGGACTAATCTATCAGTAGTTATACAAATCACTTGGATGCTTAGCCATTATTTTTCCACGTTAGAATTGGTAATTCATATATAATTTCATCTCTATGATATCATTGTCTTATCCATTCTGTGATTCTATATCTTTTTCCTTAGACCAAATTTCCAAGTTGGAATATTTTCTGGAAGTGTATTCTAGTTTGTAGAGTTGAGACACAAGCATTGTTATCACTTGTTTTGATCCGTGTGGGGACGTGAGATTTTTCTATTCACAATGGGCTTTGACTTAAAAATGAGAAAATAAGTAGAAAGACTTGAAATCATTACCATTTAATTACGTCACCTGCTACTAAAAGTAGCAAGTAGGATTTACATTACTGAGATGAATTCAAGAATATGGTTATGTTATATATAGGAAAAGATTAGCACGCCAACTAACACTTAAAAAATTGTTCAAATTTGGTTATGATTTTTTTTCTCACATTGTTTATGTTAAGACCTAAAAAAGGATAATACTATTGGGGTGCGTTGCATATTGTGCTACAAGATAATATTGTGCTTTTGCACTTTGGTGCATGGCCAAAGGTCAAGAGAGGCCTCCCTAGTGGGGTTTTCATGGGTAGCACCCCTAAGCTGCTAGCAGGTTTTGTTTTAAAAGTCGTGACAAATATAGCTAAAAAGAAATTTTGAGGACAAAAATTGTGTAGGTCCCTAAGGAGATATATGGAAAGGGATTAGCTCTCAAAAAATTAATGTGGAAAACACTAAATAAAACACACATGGCAATGAACATGAACAATTAGAAGCAGTAATAGTAGTTGAGATGAACGCCCTTTACCGGTTTACCCTACTTCTCTTTTACTAACAAGTGAAAGTACCCACTAATACCATTTTACAAGTTTGCATTATGTGAGTTACGTGAAAAACTCAACTGTTTTAAGATCACAGCTCTACTATACTGAATATTCAGTGCTTCAAACAAGAAACTCAGACAAACGTGAGGGTCTTATGGAGTCTCAAATGAATAGTCATTAACAGCAATCAAATAATCAATTAATAATGTAAATGAATGCTACAAATAGTAGTTGAAAAACATAGATTAGAAAATTCTCATTTGTTTTGTAGCTCGGTGATAAAGTCGAAGCCTTTTTTTCTTCATAGTCTAACTTCAAACTTTGATGTTTTAATCTTAATGCTTGTTCACACAAATTGTTATAACGCTCTTGTAGTTCGTTTATTGGTGTTCAATTGATCATTGGTGTTGAGATTTCCAAAGCAGTTCTTATATAGAGTTTGGTCACAAACCTTGAATATCTTCTTGAAATTGATTTTGGTCAAATCAAAACGTTCAATGTCTTTAATACTTTAATCCATTCTTATCCCAAAAAAAAACTTTAATCCATTGATTCACGATGAGTGATTTGCACTTTTTGATCTCTTGTTGAAGTCATTTGAATGATTCAAAACCAAATTGTTCTTTATCTTAAAATAACTTCTAAGATATTTATGTTAGTTGAATGGCGTCATTTAGGTCACGTTCACAAGATTTTTTTTGAGTAAATTCTATCATTTGTTATCTTTCATCATTTTTTTGTCGGATGACATCATCCAAAGTTAATGATCTTTGTTGACTTCTTTCTTTGGTCAACATTCTAGTCATATGCACCTTTCGGGAATTTTAAGTGATGTCAATCGGGGCTTTTGTTGCATCATCACTAATTTTTGTGAAACCAGCATTAGAATTTTTACGTCATCAAGTTCTTGGTACATATCTAGTTTGCCTTCCTTAGATACAATACTGGTACATCATCGAGAATGTCTTGCTTATGTCTAAGAAAAAGCTTGTGTCAATAAGAAAATCTTGCTTGCTAGGGTGAGTTACGAGGGTTGTAAACTTGCTACCTATGATTTGTTACGGAAAATCGAAGCCAAACATCAAGTCCGGAAGATTACCATCACGCCTCCTCGGCAACCTACGAGATCAGGGCCTAAAAGTATGCGGGAGCTTAAATGGCTCGCATCTTCGATTAATTATGATGTCGGGAGTTTCGGACTTCTAAAGTAAGGCGGTTTGGATGGTCTGTCTCTTAGGAGTTCTTGCGTTCTTCCCATAAGTGGATTGTTTTTTGTTGAGTTCTTATGGTTTTATTGTAATATTTGTATAGGCTCTCCTCTTTTCTTGGGTATGACTATCCTTTTCCTTTTTACTTGTACTTTTTATTTTCTCTTAATGCGATATTTATTACTTATAAAAGAAAAATCTTGCTTGTGTAAGCCAGTAAGACTGATGTGTCGTTCTCTAATGCTAAGATTTGCGGTTTAGTTTTTAAAGTCTTGTTGTTGATCTTCGTAAATTTGCGGTTTAAAATCTTTTAGGTTTTTGTTTCGCTCATCAATGTTACAACTTTCGGTTCTAAAGGGCGTGGTCAACTTTCAGTCTCACAATTTAAAGCTTGCTGTCCTGTACTCCAAAACTTTATCAATAACTTACTCTTGCTGATTTTTTATAAAATTGTTGAGTAGACTTTTGTCTAAAAGTCTTCTGCAAAATCTTGCTGTCTTTACTTTATTTGATCAAGAGTTTTTGCTTACATGTAGCTGATGTATGCCAACAAGTATGATCTAAAAAAGAAGATCATACTTGGAAATTTTTACATTTTCAAAATAGTCTAGGATTTTCCATCATTTTTCAAACGCCTGTTGTTCCATATAGAAGATTTGGAGAGGCAAAACATGGTCGTTCAGCTATGAAATGAAATTTAAACACTTGTTTGACAAATTGATCATTTTCACTTATGAAACATTTTAATAATCTAAATCTATCTCTGTTTTAAGGAGATGACTTTACAAAGTTATTTTCATGATTTTTACTTTTTTCTCGTACTCTTAAAAGTTTGCTTAAATCTTCATTATAGGTTCTAATCAAGTATAGCATGATCATTTCTCTAAATTAAATGTGGTCGTGTTTTATAAAAGTTGGAGGCAGTGAGTGCTTGTTTTTGCACTTGACAATGTGTGTGAGGCACATGATCATTTCTCTTTTATTGTAGAAAATTGGTTCATCTAGGTTTCTATGAGTATCATGTTAGTGTCTGCAAAGACGGACGATTTATGAAGTTCCTTTAATCTTAGTTGAGTAACCGAACCATCAACTTGAGTGAGACATGATCGTGTCTCCTACTAGGGATGGCAATTCTGATTCAATCCGTTTCGTTTCGGACTGTTTTTATCCATAAAAACAATGTTTATGCAGGCATGGGTATTGGTCGACCCCTGACTTTTTCCAATGTTTTAAATTAGTTTTAGTTTAAAATACCTGTCTCGATCCTGTCCCGACCCATCGTGCTCTTTAATCCTACCCCATTTAGACCCGAATCAAACCCTTTTGGGATGGGTTCGGGACTACGTAAGACACTTTTTTGTTTTGTTGTTTTGATGCTTTAACTCAATGCAAACCCACAAGGTAAACTACCAAACTCTAATTACTTGCAAAGAGATAGGAGTTTGAGTTGTGGTCGCACTTCGTTTCTCCTCTTTTGTGTGGCTCACGTTTTCTGGTGGTTTAAATGCAGTGGCTAACGCGTTCAGACATGGAGCAATACTTTTTCTTTTTCTTTTTCTTTTTTTGAACTCTCAGCTACTCCCCTTGTAATTCCTATGCCTCATTCTCCCTTTTTTATTTCTCTTTTTGTTATGGCATGTGACCTTCTTTGGCGTAGCTCACGTTTTCTCTCTTTTTTAAGTGCCCTTTTTTCTTTTTGCTACGTTCTTCTCTCTTTGAACTGATGCACTGTTGCCTGCCCTCATCTTCTATTTAACTGGTGCGATTTTCCGGGCATTGACATTTCCTTCTCATGTCTTTGTCTTTATTCTCTCTTACATAATGTCTTTAAGTCCAAAAAAAATAACTCTCCTTCGTTGTTTTCTTACCACTCACGGCACAATTTTATTAAGTATAGTTTTATAGTAAGAAGGATCAGAATTATAGTAGTAATGATAAAATGAGACATGGCCTTGTTAATGGTAGGGCATGATCTGTTGTTCCCCTCTTTTGTTTTTATTTTTATTTTAATATATATTGTTTAAAAACGAAATTCTAATAACAAATTGAATCTTTGAAAATAATTGAAAATAACGTGATAATATTCAGCTCCAAAACAGCAAAGCATGCGCTAATTTTGTTCTAAAGATAAGTACTATAGCACGTCAGTTCCCTAATCTAAGTTGGTCTGGCCTACCTTCCTTTTCTCCATTTTAATGATTTAAAATTTAATTTTACTATGAGCAAATTAAAAGAGAGGCATCCAGGTTGGTGGTTATTGGAATAACTTCAACTATATGAATATTTAAAATGTTAATTAATAGAACAGAATGTGTTTTAATATATCTTTCCATGTTAGATGATGGGCAGTTCATATTTATTTCAGTTTGCATGAAGTTGTTCTGGTCAGTAATCCATGCTACATACATCCTGATAAGATATTTACGAAGGCTGGTGGCAGCACATTCCTAGTGTATTCTTAAGTTAAAATTCTTGAATTCAATTTAATAAAAGTGATCTGTTTGCAGGAAAAATGCAAAAGCCATTGCCAGATCTACTGAAGGAGTACGGCTTGCCCGTTGGCATCTTTCCCGGCGATGCAACTAACTACGAATACAGTGAAGAGACAAAAAAGCTCACAGTTTTCATACCCTCAGTTTGCGAAGTGGGTTACAGGGACTCATCCGTGCTGAGATTTTTAACCACTGTAACTGGGTATCTTGAGAAGGGGAAACTGGTTGACGTGGAAGGGATGAAGACAAAGGTGATTGTTTGGGTAAAAGTGACCGCCATTTAGGCAGATGATCGAAACATCAGCTTCACTGCCGGCATGAAGAAGAAGAGGAGTAGGGGTGCTTATGAGGTCATTAGGGATGGAATATCCGTAGACAAATTCTAACATGGCCAGAATTTGTGAGTTATTGCGTCCTGCATGATGATGGGTTGCCTTGTCAAACGTTGAGGATTCCTTGCCTGGTCTTCCAGTTTCTGCACCCAAATTTCATGTTGAAAATCAATTAAACCTTCGTCGAGCTATGTTTTATTCGCGAAGTTGTGATGATGCCTATAGTCTGTATAATATGTTTGAAAGTGATGGTATGATATCGTTTCTGAATCAAGATTAACGTACGAATCCAGGAATGTTCCTTCCTTTGGTCGCCCATCTCCTGTAAAACTCAGATTCCGAAATTAATGAACTGTGGGAATCGAACACACTCTTTGAATTCACAGAAGTAAAAGATTCATCAAATCCCTGTTGCTTCTAATAATGCTAATATAAATTTCTTTCAAAAAAAAAAAATACAATACTAATGAAGCAACGCAGGCTGGACTTCTGGGACGTTGTTGCCGTGAGACCGGCTGTACTAGTAGATCAAACCCCAAGAAAGTCTATCCAGAACTTTCCCTCGCATACAGCCGGTAACAACGAAGGTAAAGACGATATTCATGAGGGTCTGCTGTTGGGCAGTAGAATTTTTCATGATCAACAATATCATCATCATCGACATATCTACCAACAAGGCGTCAAAAACTGCCACAGGGTCGTAACTGACGGCAGATTATCGTCCAGCGAGGGCAGCCACCCACCAATAAAAGGGAATTCTCGCGTGCCACAGTCGCCTATTTCCTTTATTATCAACACATCTCTCAATCATCACCTTCACGGCTTAGACTCAGCCTTCTGAGTAAAAAGGATAGGAAAATTTTAAAATAACAAACATGACTAAATTTATTTTTTATTTGTACGGATGCTCATTAGGGTGTCGAAATCAATGATGATAAAACTAAGCCGTTTCTAATTATTTTTGGAATATAATTGAATATTCTATCTTGATTAGTTAAGATATACTATACGTTATAAGATAAGATTTGGGAGTTGGTTACGTAAAGAATCTATCTTAGGAGGAATAAGTTTATATTATATTTTAACTGCCTTTCGACTAGTTTATGGCAAAAAAATTTCCTAAGGACCTAAAATTATACTCTTTTTATTTCTCTAAGTTAGAGCGTGTTTGACGAAGTGTGTTTTCAACGTTTTTTGTACTCAAACACTAAAAACTATATCCAGCACTTGTTTGGTAATTGATTTCATATTTGATATTCAAATTTTTTTCTTGTAGAACGATCTTGAATCGCATTAAAATAAAAACATCTTTTACATGTTTTCATTTTGCGTTTTCTGTACTCCGTTTATTTCTGCCGTCATCTTTGCCCCGCCTTGAACAACCTGGATCTAGCCAAAGACCCCCGATGATGTATCATCACCTGTAACCCTCCCTCCCGCTACCATCGATGGAGAATGTCAACGCTTCTCTCCCTCGCCCTGATGACTATTTATGCACATAGTCAGTCCTCTTAAGATCCCTCTTCCCCAAAATCTAGGGTTGAGGTTTGCATGTTCCACAAAGAAGAAGAAGAACAGAAGAAACTGAAGAACAAGAAGAAGAAGAAGAAATTCGATCCGATCAGACAAAGCAAATTGGAAAGGGGATTATCGTCTTTGTCTGCAGCGGCGACGACGTCTAGTGGTGATCTCGTCCAAGCACAACACCTTCCGATCCCCCCTCATGCCCATCGCTGTTTACCCCATTAGTGTCCTCCTTAAGCATGACACCTTCCGCTCGGATACCATGACAAATAGGGATGGTGATCTCGTCCTTGCTTGAGTCTCCTCATGTCTTGAATTTGTGTGCAATGATGGGACTGGAGGTAGGAAGGAAAGAGGCATGAAGGTAGGGGTGTGGCTGTTTGTGCACACAATCCAAAGGGAAAAAATAGTTTTCTAACATCAATAGAAAATTAGTGCCAAACAAAAAAAAGGTATATTGGATTTGGGTGAAAACGCTTTTTCAATTTAAATTTTGAAAACAATTTTTCAGTGCATAAAACTGAATATTACACCAAACATATCCTTACTTGTCAAAGTTAAGATCGAATTTGATTACCCTATGCTTCTAAAAGAGGTCCTAAAGATTTTGGTCATTTCTTTTTATTTATAAGTTCTTTATTGAAATTGAATGTTAAATTAAATAGTCTAAAGGTATCCTAGGGATGCTAAAAATTATTTTTACTCCTAAGAATAAATTTTTTGGGATGCTTTTTTGTTCTTTTTTGTTTTTTTGTTTTTTGTTTTGTTTTGTTTTCGGAAAATGTTCATAGAGAAAAGGTGAGAAAATTGTTTTTTTACAATAATGAAAAAAAAGAGCTAACACCTATTAAAAATAAATATGATGTTTTTTGGTTTTTTTTAAAGAGAAAGCTTTTTTTCTTTTTCCTTTTGACATAATAAGAACCAAGAATTAACATATATAAAATTATAAAAGATAATATATGTAATTGTGACATTCACAAACACAATAAAGGCTAACTTCTCTTCTTTTCATGTCTCCCTTTCTTGTTTTCTCTCTCTATTTTTACTCTAATTTTCTTTTTGTTGGATCAAACCCAGAATTAAAAAAATACGGATGAAATCCTATATAATTTGAATTAAGATTTTTATATTTCATATCCTAACATGATGCAGAAGATAAAACAAATTATTAAACTGAGAATCACCAATGAGAGATACATACAAAGCGGGTCTTATCCAAATTCCCTTTACAACATACATCATGGGTATGAAAGTACTTTTCCAATGCCAAATTAACATTAAGTATGTTAATAAAGTCATCACACAAACCAATCAATTCATTATAAGCGTCCAGAGCCTTATGCAGGAAAGTAAAGTTGATAAAATTAACATCTAAACAAAGTTCATACATCAAGCAAATAACTTCACCGAGCAACGTAATCCAATTGGCCTATAAAATATACCATTTTGTAGCTTTTTAACCCTCTATGCATTAAAAAATATAATAAAAATAAAATAAGGTAAAAAAAGTGCTTGGCACCCATGCATGACGTGAATGCGCTGCGATCGCCACGTCGGTGACATCTATTGCCACGTGCACACCTTGCATGTCTCCTTGCCTTGATCAACCACGCCACGTGTCGTCGTGCACCTCAAACGTGCCATTCCATGTAATCACTATTGATCGTTGACTGTTGTATGAGCGATGCATCGCTACTTGGATGATAAACCATAGTACGAGAACAAATCTTCATAGTCCGAAATAAGAAGTCATGATATGGAGTAAGCATCTAAATCTTGCGATAACATGGAATAAGCGAACAAAGACTTAAAACAAACCCTCATCGTCCGAAATAAGGTTTCATAGTACGAAATAAGCATCCAAGCTTTTCAATGACATGGAATAAGTGAACAAAAGCTCGGTATAAGCCTCCAACTTCCATAATAAAGAATCATGATGCAAAATAAACATTCGAGTCTTTATAAGCCTTCATGCTCCAGAAAAAGGGAACAATGATCCGGATAAAGCTCACTCGGTCAAAACAGCGCATTAAAGCTCAAAACAACTCACTTTGTCCCGATGTAGAAGAGTCACCCATATTAAAGACTTCAACGATTTCTTACACGTGGATAAGCTATTCATTTCTAATGACTTCGAGTTAAGCATCGGCAAGTGTACCAAGGAAGAGACATTAACATTTTGGATTTCCAAGGAGAAGAAGTTTATCATTGTAACTCACTATTCCAGGAAGAACATCAAAGTGCCAAAAAGAAAGGTCAAAGGTAGTGTGTATAAATAGAAAGATTCATATACTTGTAAGATGCGCGAACATTGTATAATCAAGCACTAGAGTATGTGCTTTGTAATCTTAATAGAATAATCTCGAGTGCTACCGTAATCGGAGAGAGATTCTTCCAGTAGATAAATAGCTTGTGCAAATAACTTTATCTCTGCTTTCCATTTTGTTGTAATTATCTTTTCATAATAAAACAAAATACTTCTACTAGATCCGATTATATTTGGAAATGATCTTATCTTTCAATCAATATTTGAGTGTTGTGCCAAATAGAAAGAATATTTTTAAAGAGCTTATTCACCCACCTCTAGGCTCTCAAGGACCAATAAATGGTATCAGAGCACGTTCTATCTCCTCAAATAGATATTCTTTTTTCTTCAAAACTACTCAATGGTTTAAGAAAGCAGCATGTCGTATAACAACAACCCAACTATTCTTGATCCCAACACCAATCGTAGTGGCAGTGGCAACACAAATTCAAACACTCAAGCCACTGCTCCACATTTTAAGAGCTTCGCATTCACATTGACCAAACCACCCAAATTCACACCCGAACTCTTCTTATAATGGAAGGTTCGCATGTGCATATTCATGACCTTCTGAGATCATCTTATGTGACCCTATCTTCATTAGGAAGTTCCAACTCTGATGGCAATCAGAGAAAATAGAGTAAGAAAGCCAAAAACTAACACTGAGCTGACAAATGAAGAACGAGCTTGGCAATTTGCCAATGAGAAAGCACTGGCCTATGTTGCATCCTCATTAAACTCAGAATCTTTTGTGGATGTCCAAGGCTGCATGAAGGCGAAGGTGGTCTGGGACAAATTGATAATTCTCTGTGAGGGAAATCAATCCCAAATGTAAAAGCCTGGTATAAGCCTGGTGAATCACTCAAAAGCACTTATAGATAATTCAGCAAGCTTTATTCTTGACCTGAAGACAGTCAATGAGTGCTACTCTAACTTCCAAATCAATGACAAATTCTTTAGCTCCTTGCCTGATCACTACTACTCCAAACAACTTCAAATGAAGCCCACAAATCACTGGATGTACAAACTGTCATCATCGGTTTTCGTCCAGGCCGTAACCGAATGATGAAATGTACGAGTCTCCACCAGTTGTTTTGGGGGGGCAATTGGTCACCTAAAATGTGGGTGGTCTATGTTACCAAGGATAAGGGTTCGGGGGTTGGTTACGTGTAGGGAAGGATTAGCACCCCTACAACGCCCTTTCAGTACCTATAGGAGGAGGAGGTTTCTATTTATTTTTCATTGTTTTGACTGAGTGGAGACATTATTGTTTTCATAAAGTTTAAGTTTTTTATTTTTCTAAGTTATTTGTCAATGTTATGGGTAAAATTAATGTATCCTAAATTTCTAAAAGGGAAACTTAAAAGTTTTGTTTTGTTTTTTTTTTTGTTTGAAGTGGAAAATGAAATCCTAAGGTTATGATTTTTTCATTTTTTTTGTTCTTTGGACATTAAAAAAAAATTGAAATGTGATTTGAAGACCTTTTTTTTGTTTTTGTTTTTGTTTTTGCTTTTTTTTTTTATTTTTTTGTTTGCGAAATACATCCTAAGCAAAATCCCTATTTTTTTTTTGTGAGAAAAACATTGGTTTAGTTTTTTAGTTTTTTTGTTTACAGAAAACACACATCAAAACATATGTGAAGTGTGTGATTGTGACATAACTAGAAATTCACTTTTTTTTCTTGTTTTTCATGTCTCTCCTTTTGTTTTCTCTTTTTTTTTTCTTTTGTTTTTACTATTGGCTATTTTACATATTACAATTTGAATAGAAGATAATAGCAAAACAATGAAAATAATAAACGAAATAACTAAACTAAATCAACACAAGTGATAAGAATAATAACCATATATAGATATAATAATAATAATAATAATAATAATAATAATAATGAAACCGACTTTGTCTTGAGCTTAGAAGATGCTGTAATTCTTCTTGACTTCGGTGGCAGCAATGTTGGCTAGAATCGCAAATAAGAATGTTGGCTTTGGCTGGAACCGCAAGTACGTGCGTGAGGGTGAGACTTCCAAGGTTGGTCGGTTAGAATTAGGGCTGGAGGTTGAATGCCGGAGACCAGAACTAAAGGAACCTGTTTCTCTTTTTTTTTTCTTGCACAATTCGCTATCTTCTCTTTTTCATTGGGCGTAATTTGGGCGTTCTTCCTTTTTCTTTTTCTTTTTTGAGCATGAACTCTTTTCGGACAAATAACTAAAGCCCTTTTTTTTTGCTCTGTCCTCCTCTGTTCTTTTTCCTTCCTCCTGTCCGTTTTTTCGCTTTGTACTTTCCTCTTTTTTTTGCGTGGACGATAGAAGATTGAATTTAAAGGGGTCAGCTGCATCTTACTGATTGCAGCATTTAATGTTGTATTATTGATGCCAGTACTTTATTTCTAGATTCTGTGCGTTGTCGGGTGGTCTGGCGACTTATGTAGCTCATGATTATCCTTTTTTAATATTTCGTTAACACCTGTGTCCAACAGGTGTTGAAAAACAGCTGTCAGATGGCCAGTGCATGAAAAATGTGTCTAGTGATTGCACAGAAAAGATTCTGCGGAATACAGCCAAACAGTAAAGGTCAACAATCAAAGAGTCGAGTGTCGGCAGGTCGAAGTGTCGGCAGGGTCGAAGGTCAGCGGGAAGATGATTTGGTGGGTTAAAGGTCAACGATCAACAGGTCAAAGGTCAAGAGTCAAAAGGCAAGGGCCGAAGTTCAAGGGTCGAAGGGCAAGGGTTGAAGGGTTGAAAGTCAAGGGTCGTAGGTCAACGGTCAATGGGTCGGAGTCTCAAACTCGAAGGTCATCCTTCGAAGGTCGCAGATTGGAGAATTATAGACTTGGTGGTCTTCCTTCGAAGGTCGCGGATAGGAGGGTCGTAGACTCGGAGGTCTTCCTTTGAAGGTCGCGGATAGGAGGGTCATAGACTCGGAGGTCTTCCTTTGAAGGCACAGATTGGAGGGTCGTAGGCAAGGGTTGAAGGTCAATCCTCGAAGACGTGAAGGGTACGAGTCTTCGAGTCTAATTTTTTTTGTTTTATTTTTATTTTTTTTTGTTTTTTGAATGGTCATTTTTTTCTCGGGCAGTTTGACCAGGGGCATTGACCTTCTTTTGGCAAGTTTGACTTTTTCTTCTAAAAATTGTTTTGGCCATAACTCCTTCGTTTTATGTCGGATTTGAGCACGGTCAAGTGCGTTAGTCTCCAAATTTTATCCTCTATCTCCTGGTGTTGGCCTTGGGGCACTTTGTGGGCTTGTAGTGGAGTTTCTCAACTATGGGCTTCCCTGGGCTTGTTTAGTGTTCACAAAACATGGTAATGGGATATAAATATACAAAATGGGGTTAGTATGTCCAACCCAAACAAAATGGGGTCCAACGGCTGCCCCTCTTTGTGCATTTTTGTATACAAATAATGTACAAAGATAAGAGGGATGCATTTTGGATGGGTTGGAGCACTTACCCGACTTACCAGCTATGAAGAAAGAGGAGAGTAGGATGTGGGTAGGAAGGGATAGGTACAAGGGAACTGCTTGCGGACTACCCTGAAATTGAAAAGAAAATGCGGGATAAATGAAACCCAGACCGCCCCGGGAAAACTGAAATCCTGATCGCCCAAGATAGAAAGAAAGTAGCTAATTCCAGTCTGTTCAGGAAGAAGCCAGACACACAAACCTGGACCGTCCCGGGGAAAAACTGAAATGAAACGAGCTAAAACCAGTCTGTTCAGGAAGAAGCTCAAACAAAAGAAATTCGGCCGCCTCGGGAAAACTAAAATCCTAACAGCCCAGGATGGAAAGAAAATAGCTAATTCCAGTCCGTTCAAGAAAAAGCTAGACACACAAACCCGGACCGCCCCGGGAAAATTGAAATGAAAAGAGCTAAAACCAGTCTGTTCAGGAAGAAGCTCAAACAAAAAGAAATCCAGACTGCCTCGGGAAAACTGAAATCCTGACCGCCCATGATGGAAAGAAAATAGCTAATTCCAGTTTGTTCAGAAAGAAGCTAAGCACACAAATCCGGACCACCCCGGGAAAACTGAAATGAAAAGAGCTAAAACCAGTCTATTTAGGAAGAAGCTCAAACAAAAAGAAATCCGGACCGCCCTAGGAAAACTAAAATCCTGACCGCCTAGGATCAAAAGAAAATAGCTAATTCCAGTCTGTTCAGGAAGAAGCTAAACACATAAATCCGGCCGCCCCAGGAAAACGGAAAACCATTCTGTTCAGAAAGAAGCTCAAACAAAAGAAATCCGGTCCGCCCTGAGAAAACTAAAATTCTGACCGCCCAGGATGGAAAGAAAATAGCTAATTCCAGTCTATTCAAGAAGAAGCTAGACACACAAACCTGAACTGCCCCGGGAAAACTGAAATGAAAAGAGCTAAAACCAGTCTATTCAGAAAGAAACTCAAACAAAAAGAAATCCGAACCGCCTCGGGACAAAAAGAAAGTAGTTGTCTGATTATGTATTATGATGTATGTTACTATAATGATTGCTTGATGCAGGATGCATGTATGAAGGATGCCTGAATGGATAATGTAGTGATTCCTAGCTGTAAACTTTGAAGTACTTGATGCTCGCGTGAATGCATGGTCATGAAATGATATATGATGCTTGCATCCTTTGTTAAGGGAGCTTAATCCGTTGGTGGTTACCAGGTTACTTTTGGTGTAGGGGAAATGATCCAGTATCTCTCTCGAAGTTTGGCCTACTGGGGGAAACTTGCTTGATTTTTGGAGGACATATGTCTTGGGGTAGTTATCTAGCTGAACCAAAGTTATTGAATAACATGCCGAGGAACCCAACTAGGGAATAGGCTTTTTATTTAAACACACACATGCAAAATTTTGAGAGTTGAAACAAAGCTTTGATGAAAATAATTTTTTTTATTTGGAGTATGCAATGTTCCGTCATAACTTATTGTCCTCTTCTGATAGAGGTAATAATGTTTGGGTTATCCTGGTATAGCTTTCAACTTGGGATATATTTTATTTCGAGCCCTGGTTGATTGGGATGAATGGGAATTCTGATGGTTTGAGTCAGTGCTCGGGGCTAAGTTGAAGATATTGTTTGTTTGTTTCCTCATGAGGTTTAGGGACTTATCAGAGTTTCCACTTGTCGGTTGGATTATCTCTGTGCATTGCGGTGTAGGGAGTTGATTTGAAAGGATTTGTTGGGTTTGGTATTAGGGTGCCTGAGTATGCCGGTCCTAAGGTTCGATGTTGGCTGCTCTCGGGCCTTGAGTACTTGACATTCCTTTTGTGGCTTTTCACTTTTGCTCTTAGTGCCCTTTTCGGGTTTTCACTAAGCCTGCCTTGTTTTCTGCTTGTTATTCCTTCTACTTGTAGTTGGCTTTGTATTTTACCCTTGATGCCTTTGCGAGTTATCATCAAGTTCACCTTGCATCCTTGATCTCTATAATGCTGTTCCGAATTGCGCATATGAGAAATAACTTTGATCATTTAATTTGAGAGGACTTTCTTAGGACTGTAATGTAGGTTGGGCTACTGGGTTTATCAAGAAAGGGATATAACAAGCTCAAACCTATTCTAGGTTGGTTGTGATCCATATTTCAAACAGGACTCTCCTTTTTTGTTTGTCAAAAAATTTGCCCATCTGTGGGACATTATTGTTGCTCAAATGATTTTTTTCTTTTTACCACTATCCACAGTGTCAGGGGATTTCACAAAAGTCCCAATTTGTGATATTCAAAATATTTCTTTTTTTTCTTTCATTCTCTTTTTTTTTTCGCTTTGACGTACTAATTGCCCCATGAATGGAATCTTGACATTCAAAACTGGCCCTAGTGTGAGGTGAACTATGGATTAGGTTATATATACAAGAAGAATTTGGTCGAGCTCAAAAGGGCTAGCGAGGGTAGTATCACGAGATAGTGAAAGATGGCCTCTCTTCATTTTAAACAATCAAAGTCTTTCTCAAAGTGCACAAGAAGGAACTTTCAATGATAGAATGAACTTTGTCATGCCCAGTTTGACATAGGCACAGTTTCGTTGCCTTTCACACTGACATGCTCTTCTAATTTGCTTGGAGTTTGAGGTACAACTGAAATGGCTTAGGTTTCTTTGGCTTGATATACCCTAGTTTGGACCTATTACCCATGCCAAAAGAGTAAACAAGTAGTGACCGACGTTGCATACAAAAATTGTAGGTAAAATAAACTTAATAAAATGGGGTTGATTGAACACACAAAACAAAAGAAAATTGCCACATCCCCAGAGAGTGTTCTCACAACATCATAAACCTGGCTATTTTATTTTCGTGGCTTCATTATTTATTGGCTTGGATGTTTCGGTAATGGGTTTGCAGGTCTTGTTGGCATTGCTCCAGACTAACAAATCTGTTTTCTATTTGTTCTGCCATTGAAGTGGATAGTTGTTGCTGTCGGGATCTGAGGTTGTATTGGTGTGCAATCTTGGCTGTGGCAGCAATGGACTGCGGTAACCAACTGTTTTGGGGTACAGTTAGATACCCTATACTTTGAGTAGTTTAAGGTGTGGTCTGCATTATCAGAGAAGGGTTCGGGAGTGGTTACGTGTAGGGAAGGATTAGCACCCTTACAACGCCCTTTTGGTATCTATTTTCGGAGGAGGAGGTTTTTTATTTATTTTCACTGTTGTGATTGGGTTGAGTTTCCTAGAAAGTTTATGCCTTCTATTTTAGCTAATTTATTTATTAAAGTTATGGTTAAAAATTGATTTATCCTAAATTTCTAAAGGGAATCCTAAAAGTTTTATTTTAGTTTTTTTGTTTAAAGTGAAAAATGAAATCCTAAGGTTTTTTTGGTTTTGGTTTTTATTTTTTTTTTGTTTTTTAGTAACCATTTTTATTTTATTTTATTTGTTTTTTTGTGTGTTTTGTTTTGTTTTTTTTTTTTTTTTTTGGAAAAAAGTTTTTTTTTATTTTTTGGAAAACGTGCTATTTTTTTTGTTTTTTTTTGTTTTTTTTGAAAAATTTTCCTTTTTTGTTTTGAAAACCCAAAGCACACATGTTACAAATGCATATCAAAGTAATGAACACATACACCAAAATAAACGTGGAGTGTGTGATTATGACATCTACAAATAAATAAAAAATAAAGTCATTCTCTTGTTCTTCTTCTTTTTTTTTTCATCTCTTTTTTTGTTTTTTTTTTGTTTTTTTTGCTTTTTACATATTACAATTATATACAATAAAATACACAAAACAAACAAGCAAAAGAAAAATGATTACATCGCTAAAAGAGAGGAAACAAAAAAACAAATGAAAAATGAAAATAAAATGAAATACAAATAAGTGAAACGAAAATGAACAATAGAGCATAAGACAAACAATAATAAGGTAGCTGAACCGACTTTATTGATCACTACATCCGAGTTCTCCGATTGGCGTCGGTAGTCTTGGAAGAACCTCCAAGTTCGGTGGAAAGCTTTGAACTCACCTGTGCAGCGCGCCGGAGTTTGGCCGAAATTTGAAATTGACGCCGGAGATGGACTGGAACTGGGGAAGGATTGGAGGAAAGCTCTTAGGATTTTTTGGCTTTTTGTGGGTTTTTATTTTAGAGAGAGATTGGAACAAAGACTCTTGGGTTTTTTTTTTTGGATTTTCATGGGTGTTTTGAATGTAATCTCTGGACTAGGGCATTTTTTTTTGTGAGACTAGGGAAAGGAAAGAGCTTGGGCGTAATTAGTTTTTGGGCGTAAGTTTGGGCGTGAAGACTCTTGGGAAAGGGAAGAGCTTGGGTGTAATCAGTCTCTGGGTGTGTGTTTCTGGGCAAAGGGAAAAAGCTTGGGCGTTTTTGGGCGTGAAAGACTCTCTTTTCGCGTAGATAGACGACTTGATTTAAAGGGGTTGGCTCAATTTGGCTAGACCGTCATTATTATGCATTTATTGCTCTATTATGAATGCCAGGATTTTTTAATTGCAAGATTATGGCTTTTGTCTGGTGGTTGGACAACCTGTGCGTAAAATAGGGCAGCTTGTGATTGCTTTTTTGTTCTTTTGTGAGCACATGCGTTTGGCAGGCGTTGAAAAGCATCTCTGACAATTGCCAACTAATAAAAATGGGTCTCGTGGCTGCATAGGAAAGATCCCACGAAAAAAAAAGGCCAAATAGTGAAAGTCGAAGGTCAAAGAGTCGAAGTGTCGGTAGGTCAAAAGTCAATGGTAAATGGGACGAAGGCCGGTGGGTCAAAGGTCAATAGTCAATGGGTAGAAGGTCAACGGTCAACGGGTCGAAGGTCAACAATTGAATGCTAAGGGTCGAAGGGTCTAGGTCGGAACCAAGGGTCGAAGTCAAGGATTGAAGGTCAGCCTCGAAGAGTCAAGGGTCGAAGGTCAATGGTCGAAGGTTAGAGTCAAGGGTCGAAGGTCAATCCTTGAAGATCTGCGGGTTGAAAGATCGATGGTCAAGGGTCGAAGTTAACAGTCGAAGGTCAATCTTCGAAGACTTGAAAGCTTCCTTGGTCGAAGATAGGCTTCGGAGCTTCGAGTCTACGAGTCTAGTTTTTTTTTTTTTGAAAAAAAAGTACATTTTATTGAAAAGTTTTAATAAAAACACATGTCCGCTTCAAAAGACATTGAAATAGAATACATGAGTTTCAGAAAGTCTACGGTCTCTTCTTCAGTGACCAGTGTTCCTTTCTTCGTTGCCTCTAGTATTGGCTCAATGTCTTGTTCCACAGCTTTTTCTTTCCTTGCCTTGTCAGCCATATCCGGGGCATATTCCCGACCGCTCCTAGTTTTCTTTTCTACTGCGGTGGCTCCTTGGACTATTTCACAGTTGTAGTTTCATGGGACTGCTTTATCCGTCTTGTAAGGGAAAGGGGCAGGAACGCGTATGGTGAGAGGTGTAATCCCATTAAGCAGTTGTGGGATTTCTGTTTTTACCTTCTTGTCTGGCACAAGATTTGCATCATGTATGGTGAGAGGCCTGATTCCATGTGGCAGTAGTGGGATTCCTGGAACCTTAATGTTCAAGACAAGGGGTGCTGGCACCCATGATTGGTATGAACTGTCTCTTTGGATCATGTAGCTTTGATTGTCCGTATCTTCTCTTGAGAATTCGATCCTCCTTTGGTCCATGAGTTTTTGCACCACCTCGGAAAACTCACTACATTCTTCGATGTCATGTCCCCACGACATCTTGTGGTATGGGCATTATTTTTCCATATGTACCCCCCCTCTGCTTCTGATATGTCTTTGGCTCATATATATCCATGTTTTTGTAACAATTGAAACAAATACAGCTTTTTCATATGTATTTGTGAAGCCTTCTTCAATTGTCCTTCGGTCTCGATACTAGCCACATTATTGGAGTATTCTGGGAGAGAGTTGCTGTTCACATTTGGCGCCCCCGTCATTGTGGAAAAATCTAACCAATTTGCATCTTTCAAATCTTGGACCTTCCTCTTGAATGCTATGTAGTTTTCAATATCATGTCCTGCTCCACCCACATTGTTGGACCCCATTTTGTCCGGGTTGGACATACTAACCCCACGTTTTTCTATATACCATCCTGCCCATGCCATATACCTTGTTAAACAAGTCCATAAATGGATACACTTGCACGAACGGGAAAGCCCAAAATGGATAACCATTGATACAAGTCCCTGAAGTACCCCAAGACCAATACCAGGGGATAGAGGAGGAAATTTGGAGAATAACGCACTTGACTGAGCTTAATTCCGATGAAAAACGAAGAAGTTATGGCCAAAACAACTTTCGTTGGAAAAAGTCAAACCTATCAAAAGACGGTCAATGCCCCTGGTCAAACTGCCCGGAAAAGTGACTATGCAAAATTCTCTAAAACATCTATTTAAGCAAATACGGGTCTTCCTAAACAATCCCCGAAAGGTCGTCTATTTTCGCATTTTGGGTGGGGGTAAAAAAATAATTAAAAGTTAAAAAAAAAAATTGACTCGTAGCCTCGAAGCCTCAAAGCCTTGAAGCCTTGAAGACTTGAAGCCTCGAAGCCTCGAAGACTCGAAGCGTCAAAGCCTGTAAGCCTCCGACACACTAAGCTTCGGGTCTTCAAGGAGTGACCCTTCGACCCTGCCGACACTTCAACCCGTGGACCTTCGACCCTTGGCCCCTTTGATCTTCGACCCTTGACCTTCGAGGTTTGGCCTATGACCCATTGACTGTTGACTTACGACCCGTTGACCATTGACCTACGACCCATTGACCGTTGACCTTCGACCCACCAACTTTCGACCTTGCTGACACTCCGACCCTTTGACCTCTGACCTTCGTTGTTTGGCCTCTTTCGCTGGTTCTCTCGCTGTTTGCTCACGGGATGCGTTTTCATTTGCTGGCAATTGTCAGAGATGCTTTTCAATGCCTGTCAGACGCATGTGCTCACAAAAGAACAAAAAAGCAATCATAAGCTACCCCATTTTACGCACAGGTCATCCAACCACCAGACAAAGCATAGAATCTAGAAATTAATAATACTGAGATTAATAATACACCCGACAAAGTATTAAATGCAGCAATTAATGAGATGCAGCCAACCCCTTTAAATCCAGCCTTCTGTCCACACCATTAAGGAGAACAGAGATTACGCCCGAAAAAAAACCCCTCACTGACTGAAAAATTGCTGCTATTTTCTCTTAGATTCATCCTAAAAAATGCCCAGAGCCTTTAATGCCTGCCCAGATCTTCACCAAAACCTTTTTCCAAAAATCAAAAGAAGAAAAGCTCTTCTGCCATCTTCACACCCAGCTCCCTAATCCCAAAACAAAAACAAAACAAAACAAAACACCCGGGTAGCTTTCTGCCATTCTGAAAAACCAAATCGCCCATCCTTCCCAACTTCTCTTTCCCTATTATTTGGTTCCAGCTCTCTTTTTCCCAGCAGAAGAAAGAACAAAAAAACAACTCCAGTATGCCCTTTCTTTCTTTTTTTCTTACGTTTCCGTCACAAAAACAAAAAAAATCCTAGCGTACCTTGGCAGTCTCCACAGTACGTCCTACCTGATCGTTGCACTTGGCGCTGCTGGAATTTGGTGATTTGGGTGAGCAAGCGTCTTTCGGTACAGACAAAATATTTCAGACGGACATCCCGTGCTAAAGCCCCATTCAAGCCAAAGTCAGTGTAATTTACATTTGCTGCTCTATTTTTTTTAGCTTATTTGTATTTATATTTAATGTAATTTTAGTATTTTCCTGGTTTTCATTTTTTAGCTTGTCTCTATATTCGACGTAATTTTTAGTATTTGCCGTTGTATTTTCCTTCTTTGTATGTTATACGTTGTAATATGTAAAATATAGTGGAAAAAAAAACAGAGAGTGCAAGGAGAGGCATAAAAAAAAAGAGAAGATGAAAAAAAAAGAAAAAGAAAAAAGAGTGCTTTTATGTTTATTTATTTGTGGATGTCATAATCACACATTCCACATTTGTTTATTTTAATGTATGTGTTCATTACTTTGATACGCATTTATGACTTTGGGTTTTCAAAATAAAACAAAAAAAAAAGGAAAAGCTTTCAAAAGTTAAAAACAAAAAAAAACTTTTAGGATTCCCTTTAGAAATTTAGGGTAAATCAATTGAACCATAACTTGAACAAATAACTTAGCCAAATAAACAGCCTAGACTTTCTAGGAAACCCAACCCAAGCACAGTAGTGACAATAAATAGAAAATTTCCTTTTTCAAAAATAGATACTGAAAGGGCGTTGTAGGGGTACTAATCCTTCCCCACACGTAACCAACTCCCGAACCCTTCTCTGATAACGCAGACCACACTTTACACTACTCAAAGTAGAGGGTACCCAACTATACCCCAAAAACAGTTGGTGGCGACTCTAAATTTCTCACCATTGGTTTAGTTTGAGCTCACCCCAAATGGGCCCGAACGCAAACCAGTGATGACACGTATGATACTCACATCTGGCATCTGGTTTATACCAAACCGGGGGAGGAGACCTTATTTCTCCCAAGGGTGTAGGGAGTACCAGCCTTGCTTCTAGAAACTTGGGGTATAATTTGGCATATGTCATTGGAATTGGGTCAAACTCTTGTCGTGGCTGACGAGGAGCCTGATTCGCTCCCGCATGTTGAGTCTGGGCCCTTGGTTACCCCAGTCCTTGGAATGCGGGTCTAGGTCCTTTTGGAGCTAACCCCCTTGGTTGCTCTTGGTATGGTGCTCTCGGTTGAAATGGGTTTTGGTGCCATTGGATATGGAAATGGAACCCCTCCTTGTGGTAAATAGGGAGCGAAGGTTGGTTGTATTGTCGGGTGCAATTGGTATACCAGGTTGGTCTCACTTTCCTTCTTCTTTGCCGGTGGTTGAAAACTTTTTGATACCTCGGACGCATCACCCTTTAGCTTTCCTCCTTTAATGCCACTTTCAACACGTTCACCAGATGCGACCAAGTCTGCAAAGCTGCTGGAGACGTTGCCGATCAATTTCTCGTAATATATGCCTTTAAGTGTGTTAACAAAAAGAGTAGTGAGTTCTCTTTTTGTAACGGGAGGTTGGACCTCCACAGCCGTCTCTCTCCATCTCCATGCATAATCCTTCAAGCTTTCGTGGACCCCTTTTCCAAGGACTGCAGGGTTAGTCAATCTAGTGCTAGCTCGGTGACGTGTTTGTATTGTACCAAGAAGGATGTGGCCAATTCTTTCCAGGTCTTGATACGGTTGCCATCCAATTAAATTACCAGCAGAGGGATGCCCTAGTTAGGCTTTCCTGGAAATAATGCATAAGGAGCTTGTCTTTGCCTGCATAAGCTGCCATCTTTTGACAATACATGGCAAGGTGTGTCCTCGGGCAACGGGTCCCGTTGAACTTCTCAAATTTTGGCATCTTGAATTTTGGTGGTAGCACCACTCCAGGGACTAAGCATAAGTCTTGTGGGCTAATCATGCCATAGCTGTCAATGCCTTCTACAACTTTCAGTCTTTCCTCCAGTCGTCTTAAAGTTGGAGAGTCAACATTCTCCTTAGGAGCTGGGGATCCCACTACTTCCATCGCTTTGCTTGATATTGGCATAGTGAAATGAGTTTGATTTGGGGTTGGAGGTTGTACCATAGTAGGATGATATGTGGGTGCCTGACTTGGAGCCAGATTGGGCGGTTGAACGGCCTCCTGCCCCTGCTCTTGACGAGGATTTGTAGTTCCCTCTGTCGGGATTCTTTCTCTTTCTTTAGTCAACTTGGTGAGCATGTCCATCATCAAAGCCATTTGCCCCTCCAGGGCTTGTTGTGACTGTTCTAAATCCATGAGTTTGTTCTTTACTTCGTCTGCCATCGGTTGTGGCTATGATACCTGATTACGTCGGATATGAGATTGTAAGAGTGCGCAATCCTGGGGAAAGGCGGCTACCCACCTGGATACAAGGTAATGTTTATTTTTTATACACGTATGTATAAAATGAATGAATGTATGAGGAAGGGTTAGATAACAAACAAATTTATTGCAACAAACAAACACACAATACAAACATACAATGCTGAAAGGCCATGGGAAATGAAAGCTATCACTACATGATCTTAAAGCATTCTTCCAATCATCTCCTAAGAAGCACAACACCTCTTCCTCTGGAGTGGTCGCTCACCTGCTTCCTCCCTTTGTTTCAATATGGTCTCAATTTGTTTTTCCCTTAGCTACAACCTTTGTAGAGCTCCTTCTAGAGATGCTTCTAACCTTTGGATCTGCTGGCTTAGAGTCTGATTCTCCTGGAGGACAGCTCTCATGTCTGTAGTTAATTATGGCTTGTGTTATGCCCTGTAGGGTATGTATGCCGAATAAAGGCTAGGTTTTTGACTATTGGGTTGGATCTTGTGTGGGATGGACTATGCCTGATACATCTTATTACCTTTTTCTACGAGCATGGTTCTGATGTAAGTGAAGTCACAATCGTCCATGCCAAATAACACAGGGATAATTTGATGATGCCCAGCTTGTCTTCCACCTTGCAGTCGTGCATATGCAGTTCCTCCCTAAGGCCCTAAGAGTGGGACCCAATTATAGTCCCCGTAGCTATAAGTCATGGAGATCACCGGCATCCAGGGAGTAGTCCAGGTAATGTTAGCTTTTGTGAGGTTCTCTAACTTCTTCCTCTAGTCTTCGAAGCCTTTAGGTAAGCTCCACTTGCTGAGCAAAATATCCAATAGTGTTGTGGCTGGCAATTGATAAACAGCCAAAAAATGAGAGAAACACTACAAGGGAAATGACCTTGCAGCCAAGTGCACAAGAGAGACAGGCACCCCATGAACTACCCCGAGCCTTTATTCCTTAGATAAGTAAGAGATTGAATGATTTCAGCCAATATAGCAGGAGTAGGGTCACATCCATTGAGCACCTACTAGAGCAAATCCACAATTGCTCCATCGATGTGGGCCGGTATCCTTGGGAAAATGACTAGCCCGTATCGAAGGGGCAGCTATTGCTAGACCTATCTTATTCGTTGGTTCCCAAACTTCCTCTTTAGAGGGCTCCGTACACCATGGGATTTCCGGAGGGGGGTCTTAAAAGGACAAGCCTTAAAAGAACCTCAAGCTTGAGTGTGGAATCCGAGGCCCCATTGCGGATAATGATCAACGAGCTAGGGACCGTACTAAACCTCGCTAACCTAGATTGTGATAAACCCGGGTATAAGGTTATGCATGGATGCAACAGGTAGGGAAAATAGTAAATCACAACTATCATGACATGTTTTTTGTAATAACGAATATCCTGGCAATTAAAGCATATAAATAAATCAGAATTACAGTTAAAAAAACAAAAGGACAGTTATTATGGCTGTTGAAGTGTATAAATAAATCACAAAACTATCACAATAGTTAAATATATACAAAAATAAGATAACCTCCTATTCCTAATGCTAGACCTAACTCTCTAACTGTTGTCCCCAGCAGAGTCGCCAGTTGTCATCACCGGTTTTCGTTCAGACCATAACTAAATGATGAAATTGTACAGAGTCGCCACCAATTATTTTTGGGGTGCAGTTGGTCACCAAAAATGTGGGTAGTCTACATTACCAGAGATACAGGTTCAGGGGTTGGTTACGTGTAGGGAAGGATTAACACCTTTACAGTGCCCTTTCGGTATCTATAGGAGGAGGAGGTTTCTATTTGTTTTTCAATGTTTTGACTAGGTCGAGGCACTATGGTTTTCCTAGAAAGTCTAAGTTTTTTATTTGGCTAAGTTGTTTGTCAAAGTTATGGTTAAAATTAATTTACCCTAAATTTCTAAAAGGGAATCCTAAAAGTTTTGTTTTTTTTTTAAGTGGAAAATGAAATCCTAAGGTTATGGTTTTTTCATTTTTTTTTGTTCTTTGGACATTAAAAAAATTTAAAATGTGCTTTGGAGACCTTTTTTTGTTTTTGTTTTTGTTTTTGTTATTTTGTTTGCGAAATACATCCTAAGCAAAATCCCCATTTTTCGTTTTTTTTTTGTGAGAAAAAAATTGGTTTAGTTTTTCTGTTTTTTGTTTTGTTTAGAGAAAACACACATCAAAACAAATGTGAAGTGTGTGATTGTGACACAACTAGAAACTCACTTTTTTTTTTCTTTTCTTGTTTTTCATGTGTCTCCTTTTGTTTTCTCTCTTTTTTTTTGCTTTTGTTTTTACTATTGGCTATTACATATTACAATTTGAATAGAAAATAACAGCAAAACAATGAAAACAATAAATGAAACAACTAAACAAAATCAACACAAGTGATAAGAATAATAACCATATATAGATATAATAATAATAATGAAACTGACTCTTGAGCTAGACGATGCTGTAATTCTTCTTGACTTCGGTGGCAGCAACGTTGGCTAAAACTGCAAATAAGAACGTTGGCTTTGGCTAGAACTACAAGTACGTCTGTGAGGGTGAGACTTCCAAGGCTGGTCGGTTGGAATTAGGTCGGAGGTTGAATGTCGTAGACCAGAACTAAACGAACTTGTTTCTCTTTTTTTCTTGCACAATTCGCTGTGTTCTCTTTTTGAATGAGCGTAATCTGAGAGTTCTTACTTTTTCTTATTTTTTTCTTGAGCGTGAACTCTTTTTGGACAAATAACTAAAGCCCTTTTTTTTGCTCTGTCCTCCTCTATTCCTTTTTCTTCCTCCTCTCCCTTTTTTTGTTTTGTACTCTCCTCTTTTTTTTTTTTCGCGTGGACGACAGAAGATTGAGTTTAAAAGGGTCGGCTGTATCTTACTAATTGCAGCATTTAATGCTGTATTATTGATGCCAGTATTTTATTTCCAGATTCTGTGCATTGTTGGGTGGTCTGGCGACCTGTGCAGCTTGTGATTGTCCTTTTTTAATATTTCATTAACACCTATGACCAACAAGTGTTGAAAAATAGCTGTCAAATGGCCAACGCATAAAAAACGTGTCTCGTGACTGCATAGGAAAGATTCTGCGGAATACGGCCAAACAACAAAGGTCAACGGTCAAAGAGTTGAGTGTCGGCAGGTTGAAGTGTCGGTAGGGTCGAAGGTCAATGGGAAGACGGTTCGGTGGGTCGAAGGTCAACGGTCAATGAGTCGAAGGTCAAGAGTCGAAGGACAAGGGCCGAAGGTCAAGAGTCGAAGGGTAAGGTTTGAAGGGTTGAAAGTCAAGGGTCGTAGGTCAATGGTCAACGGGTTGGAGTCTCAGACTCGAAGGTCATCCTTCGAAGGTCGCAGATCAGAGAGTTATAGACTTGGAGGTCTTCCTTCGAAGGTCGCAGAGTGGAGGGTCATAGACTTGGAGGTCTTCCTTCAAAGGTCACGGATAGGAGGGTCATAGACTCGGAGGTCTCCCTTCGAAGGTCACGGATAGGAGGGTCATAGACTCGGAGGTTTTCCTTCGAAGGTTGTAGATAGGAGGGTCATAGACTCGGAGGTCTTCCTTCGAAGGTGCAGATTGGAGGGTCGAAGGTCGGAGTAAAGGATCGAAGGTCAATCCACGAAGATGCGGAGGCTACGAGTCTTCGAGTCTAGTTTTTTTTTTTTGAATGGTCATTTTTTTCTGGTAGTTTGACCAGGGGCATTGACCGTCTTTTGGCAAGTTTGATTTTTTCTTCCAAAAACTGTTTTGGCCATAACTCCTTCATTTTACGTTGGATTTGAGCATGGTCTAGTGTGTTAGTCTCCAAATTTCATTCCCTATCTCCTGTTGTTTGCCTTGGGGCACTTTATGGGCTTGTAGTGGAGTTTCTCAACTATGGGCTTCCCTAGGCCTATTTAGTGTTCACAAGACATTGTAATGGGGGATAAATATACAAAATGAGGTTAGTATGTCCAACCTGAAAAAAATGGGGTCCAACACAAACCCCTCAAAGAAATATATGGAGAGCTGAGAACTCACAAGGTCAGATTTAAATATACTGATCGAGATGAGAAAATAGCTCATGTAGGTCCCAAAGTGAGTCTAGAGGGGGGTGAAAAGACATTTTTCGCGAAAGCTTAGAATTACTAAAGGAACTTTAAAGAGAATGACTATAATTCAGTAATAAATGAGAAGTGGACAAAAGAGAATAGAAGTGATAATGAGCTTACACAAATATTTGAGATGAGTTAATGATCTTGACATGAAAGACCTCAGATCGTATAGGAATATTCCAACGATAGTTAATATAGAAAGACAAACACCGTTTGCAGAATATTCTTCCACATGTTGTTGATTGTGGATGATCAACACAGAGATTGACAAGATGATTGTGCTGAATCTTTGATCAAGGATTGATGAATGATTCAAAGTGTGATCTTGTTCTTGTTCTTCACGTGCACAACACTTAGCAAGTATTCTCACAGTTTACTCTCTCACGTTAGAACTCTCGAATTGATTCTCAAAAAGTTATTTTGTTTTGCATGTGAGAATTGATTATATGTTTTTCTTAGAGTTCCAAGTTCTCGCTTTTTGTGAGTTATGTTACTTTATTGTTAATGTGCATATGAGGAATTAATTCAATGTTGGAGTGCATGTGCGTGTGACTTTTTATCCCGATAAATTGACTTTTGCCATTAAATTGCAGGAGTATAGGGGATGGGATGATCTACTTGTATCTTACAGATCCGCTACCCATACTAGATCTTTTAATCTTCATCGTTCATCTTGTTGGACCCCATTTTATTCGGGTTGGACATACTAACCCCATTTGTATACTTGTCTGCCAATGCCATATACCTTATTAAATAGGTTCTTAAGGATTCCCCACTACCAAGGAATGGTTTGGAGTTGATGTTAACCCCAATTTGCACAAGATGGATACACTAACATGAACAGGAAATCCCAAAATTGATAACCTCTGCTACAAGCCTTTGAAGTGCCCCATGACCAACACCAAGTGATAGAGGATGAAATTTGGAGATTAACGCACTTGACCGAGCTCAATTACGATGTAAAACGAAGAAGTTATGGCCAAGACAATATGTGTCGGAAAAAGTCAAACTTGCCAAAAGATGGTCAATGCCCCTGGTCAAAGGGCCCAGAAATGTGACCATTCGAGATTCTCCAAAATGACTATTCAGGCGAATACGGGACTTTGCAAATAATCCCCCAAAGTTATTCCATTTTAGCATTTTGGGTGGGGGTGAAAGGGTAGAGAAGTGGTCAAATCCGTAGTATTGTGGTCAAATCCGGGACATCACTAGTCCGGACTAAGCTTCCACTACTATGGAGTAAGGATCCGAGCCTTCCATTGTTCCAGACTAAGCTTCCACTGACACGGAGTAAGCTCCAATCGTCTGGAATAGCCTTCCATTGATCCGGATTCGACCTTCCCACACTTCAAACCTTTGACCGTTGACCTTCGCTGTTTGGCTGTATTTCTGCGGACACTTTCCTGTGCAGTCACAAGACACGTTTTTTATGAGCTAGCCATCCGACAGAGCTGTTTTTCAATACCTGTGTGCTAATAAAAACTTTAAAAAGGACAATCACGAGTTGCATAGGTCGCTATTCCTTCCGATAAAAGGCAGAATCTGGAAATAGAAAATGCTAGCATTAATAATACAACATTAAATGCAGCAATTAATGGGGTGTGGCCAACCTCTTTAAAAGCAAGACATATCCACGCGAAAAAAGAGAGGACACCCAAGCTCTTTCCCTTGGCACAGACTTACGCCCAAAGGATGCCCTAGGAGAGTTCAAGTCCAAAAAAAAAAAAAACGCCTAGTCTTTAAATTGCTGCCATCTTACACCCAGTTCATCCCTCCCATTACTTTTTCCATTCCTTTCTTCTTCTTCCAAATCCCATGACTTTTCTCCATTATATTTCTAGCGAATTGTCCAAGCAAAAAAAAAAAAAAAGGAGAAACATGTTCCTTTCTAGTTCTGGTCCGCAGCACCCAACCTTTGGCCATTTTCCAACTAACTAACCTTTGAAGTTTCACCCTCAAAGACTTATTTGCAGTTTTATCCAAGACTAACGTTATTATTTGCACTTCTATCCAACTTTACTACCACCGAAGTCAAGAAGAATCACAGCATCGCCTAAGCCCAAGACAAAGTTGATTTCATTATTATTATATATATGTATTCCATTCTCTTCATATATTCTTATCGCTTGTGATGTGATTTTGCTTGCTGTTAATTTCATTTCGTTTGTTGTTCCCATGATCTTATTGGTTGTCATTGTTGTCAACATTATGCAACATTATATGGAAGCGGGTAGATGCTGGGTTGAAGATCCATACTGGGTTGGATAATTTCATAGAGTGATCTCTTAGAGTGAGCTCGTAGAGGGAGTCTAACTATGTACCTACTAATATCGAAGATCTGGGTCGACGATCAGATGACTCGAAGGTGCTGGGTCGAAGACTCGTAGATTACTGGGTTGAAGATCAGATGACTCAAAGGTACTAGGTCGAAGATCATTAGGCCAGCAAGTTCGAAGCACCACTGGAGGTACACAAGGTCACAAACTTGTAGATCCACAGGGTCAAAGATTCGAAGATCACTGGTGTAGAGCAACGTCTCGGAGACTCAAAGACTTGCAGGCTCGAAGACCCATAGGGTATCGAGTAGCATTGTTGTAGAGTTGAAGTTCGCAGGTCGAAACTCGCAGGGTCGAAGATTAGTAGACCCATTGAGGTGAACAAATGATTAGTCCAGGAAGAGTGTGGTTGTACTTGACGTGAAACTGGAGACTCGTAGAGTTCAAAGGCTCGTAGAGTGAGACGTCAGTTGAGCACCGATTCTACCGAGCTTCAAATCCAGAGAGCAAAAGAATTGGAAGATCAATTCTCGAGGTTCGAAGACTTAGACTCAAAGGTTCATAGACTTGGAGGTAGCTTGTGAAGTAAGAGCGAAGCTATGAGGCACATATAACTACGAGGTTGTGGCTAGTTGAAGATGCGAAACGCACTGAAGACCGCGTTTAAGTAAGTTATCACTCGGATAGCATCTCTGAGCACGCTAAGTGTTGGGAAACACGTGGACGTCATCCGAGGCTAGCGTAACATGTTTCAACAGTGAAGATCAAGAGGTGAAACATGCTTAACCCTAGCAAAAGGGTTTCTTACTAAGGCCAACCTATAAAAAGTAAGGAATATGCCTTACTTCAAAGGCGGATATCGTCAGAATATCGTAGAATGCAAGAAACGTATCTGAAGCGATACAAGAAAGACACGGACTAGTTCGTTCAATATACATATATAGAGAGAAAATTGAAAGCAAGATAATAGTGAGTTAATCTGTTTTTCTTTCTCATACATTTGATGAACAGTGTGTACGTTCGGCAAAGGAGTGTGTAATATCCCGAATCTGGAAATGGCATGAGATAGCCCATATTTGGGGTCTAGTTCACCTAAGGGCATTATTGAAATTTCATGTGGTGAGTTAAAGAGGTAAAATGGTTAATTTGGTCATTTGGGATTTAAGAATGTTAACATTTAAAAATAGCAATATGAATTTGTAATTCATAGACTTTTGGTATTTTTAGAATTGTTTTAAATAGAAGTTTTAATATAATTAGGAAATCTAGTTTAAAAGGGTTTCTTAATTGCCAAGAAATCAAAGTTAAAATGAAATAGGACTCTTGAGCCGTCTCTCTATATATAGAGAGGCCGTCTTAAAGGTGTAGGTTGTTGATTCTTTGAGTATTTGGAGCCCTAGTCGTCTTTTGTCAAGAGGAGAGAGAAAAGGAGGTCAAAGCTTGGAGTTTTACAGCATTGTTGGGCGTTTCGGCGAGTATAACCAATTTTTTCGTGTTTGAGGTAGGTGATTCTGCCTTTCTTAATCTTTTAAAGATTTAATGACAAATAGGGTTGGTTTTATTGAAGGATAGAACTTAGAATGAACAAGTTTGCATGTAACTTAGATAAAACATAGAGTTGTGAAATTAAACGGAATAATTGTGTTAGGGCTTAATAACTCATTATCCGTAGCAAAAGTTGGGTTCAAGGCTAGGGGATGTGCAAGGTGTGCACGTGGTGGTGCACATAGCACTGCACGTGGCGATACACGCGGTGGTTCATGTGGCACTACACGTGGCGATGCACATGTTGTGTCGCCACGTGCACTTTTTTTTACCTTATTTTATGTTTATTATATTTTTAGTGCATGGAGGGTTGAAATAGCTACAAAATGGTATATTTCATAAGCCAATCGAAGTTCTGTGGAAATAGTTATGATTTTTTGAAGTTTGAAGCAAAACTGGAAAATAGCTCTGCATGTGGCGAGCATTGCTACATGATTTTTTTTATTTTTTATTTTTGGATAGCCAGTTAAAAACCCTTTGAAATGGTAGGTATCATAAGCAAATCAGAGGTCTATAGAATTAGTTGTGATTTTTCAAAGTTAGGACAGAATCTTCACTATTTTAACAACCTATTTTGCTTCTTTTAGTTTGTTAATGAGAATTTAAGTTTGAAACCTTTACATACTAAGTCCCCCAACTCAGAGTACCCATATCTCCACAGAATATCACTATCTCTAGAGAAGTCGTCAAGTCAAGCTCCTCAATGTGGCGAAGCTAAATTAAACAGACCCTTCATCCACAAAAGGGAGTTCCCCAACAAAGATAGAGCGGACTCCCCATCCGAAGAGAAAATTGTTCCCCAACAAGTTGAATGTTAACCAACCTCTCTAACAACATTGAGATAAATCCCCAATCCTGGCCAAACCCTTAGTGATACATCACATTGCATTCGATGCATACATCGCGTCGCATCACATTGCATCATATTGCTCCACGGGTTGAGGTTTATGCATCCCCGCATACAGCACACTGCATTCCATGCATCATTTGCATACATTCAGCATACCTTGTAATTTCAGGAATGTTGTCACCTCTGAAGATCCTAAGAGCTCATACTCAGCAAGCTTCTCATCAAGCTATCCTAGCTTTGTTTGTTCAACTGTACAAATCTTTCTTTACAATTTCCCCAAGCTCTAAACACATCCTTCGGGCACGTGAACAAACTTTTTCCCTTTTTGGGTCACCTCATAGAGCGATCTCCTTGAGTGAACTCGTAAAGAGAGCCCAGATTGGGTTACTTCCCAATCTCACCAATTCCCCAAAGCATTTCCCTCAAATATCAATTGATGTCTCCAACAAGTCTCTCCAGTTTAAGCCTACCGTTGCTGTGGGCCTTTCAATTTTCAATTCAAGCCTATCGTTGCTGTGGGCTTTCCATTTTCAATTCGAGCCTATCGTTGCTGTGGGCCTTTCCATTTTCAATTCAAGCCTATCGTTGCTGTGGGCTTTCCATTTTCAATTCGAGCCTATCGTTGTTGTGGGCCTTTCCATTTTCAATTCAAGCCTATCGTTGCTGTGGGCTTTCCATTTTCAATTCGAGCCTATCGTTGTTGTGGGCCTTTCTATTGGTCCCTGTTAGCCTAAAGGGGGGGGGGGGAATAGGCTTAAATCAAAAACTCTTTTCTCACAGGTGTAACACAATCTGGTTAAAGGATATAAAATCAGTGCGGAAGATAACCAGATAGTGGAAGTATTTTGCTTTATTATCAAATGATAATTACAACAAAATAAGCAGCAGTTAGTTAATTACACTAGCACTCGGCTTTACATTCACACACACTGGCGTTAATAATCTCTATAAGCTCTTGTACAATAACTTTGCTCACGCGCGTATCAGTTTTCCTTTGTATGTGTACGCACACTTTTAATGTACAACACTACAAATATATATATATATATATATATATATATATATATATATATATATATATATATATATATATATATATATAGACATCCTAGGAATCTATCTTGGAACTGTGTTTTCTGAGCGCTGTGTGGACATTAAGTTCTTCTCGGAAAATGCTTCTGCTATAACTGCTTTGGATGTGGAGCTTGAAATATTGGAAGCATAAGTAAATTAAATAACTTCGCTCACTTCCAACTACATTTGGGACTGCATCCATACCTCCGAGTGGTCCACGTGTAAGACAGTTTAGATCTTCAATGAGTTTGTCTTACATCGGAACACAACGAGCTGATATCATAAATGCGGTATTGATAAGTTGAAGTAGCATCCTTTTAGTTCGGTGTAGCTTTCCTGACTCCGTATCAACGAGGTTCGGATCCTTACTCTATATTAGTTATTGCTTACTCTGCGTACATGAAGTCCTGAAATCATTATTCCGTGTCAGCGCTTCCTTACTCCGCATGAGGTAGATATACAGAATCCTTATTCCGCATTAGATGTTCTTACTTTGCATCAGTTGTCCTTACTCCGCACCAGTCGTCCTTACTCCGCTCGAATGAAAGACTTGGATTCCTTAGTCCGAATCTTCTTTTCCTTAGACAGCTGGAGTAAAGGACTTAATTCTTTCTCTGCAACAAATCTCTCTTACTCCATACGAGGCGTAGACTCGGATTCTCATTCCGTATAAAATGACTTAGTCCAATCAACAATAAGAGCGCGGAATCCTTAGTCCTTTTGACAAGTGATTAGTTCGTACGAGAGGGTCCTTACTCCGGATGAAGACTTGGTTATTTACCAAGTGTTAAACGACACTCATGATGACCCGGATCAGGATTATATATCCTGTCCTTTGCTTTGCTCTTACAGGAGTAGGTCTGAATAATAATTTTATCTTCTGCACAGACTTAAAACAAACATGAAACAACTAAAATCAAATTACATTAGGTTTGATTCGCATCATCCAAATTCTAGGTTTGATCTAACACTTTCAATTTCCAGTTTAAGCCTATTGTTGTTGTGGGCTTTTCCATTTTCAATTCAAGCCTATCATTGCTGTGGGCTTTCCATTTTCAATTCGAGCCTATCGTTGCTGTGGGCTTTCCATTTTCAATTCGAGCCTATCGTTGCTGTGGGCCTTTCCATTTTCAATTCAAGCCTATCGTTGATGTGGGCTTTCCATTTTCAATTCAAGCCTATCGTTGCTGTGGGCCTTTCCATTTTCAATTCAAGCCTATCGTTGCTGTGGGCCTTTCAATTTTCAGTTTAAAGCCTATCGTTGTTGTGGGCTTTTCCATTTTCAATTCAAGCCTATCATTGTTGTGGGCCTTTTCATTTTCAACCCAAGTCTATCGTTGCCATAGGCTTTCATTTTCAATTCAAGTCTATCGTTGTCGTAGGCTTTCTTTTTCCGTTCACGCCTATTACGTTGTTGTAGGCTTTCAATCACCAGTATCTTCATTTTCATATCCTAGATACCTCATCAAGGTATTATCCAAGTCCACCGGCTTATGAAGCCCCTTTTCCCTGTTGGGGACAGACCCAATCGTTACATTTTACTCTTTCTCTGTGCTAGGTAAGTCAGGTAAGTGCTCCAACCCGTCCAAAATGACTCCTTTCTATCTTTGTACACTGTTTGTACACAAACAATGCACAAAGAAGGGCAGCTGTTGGACCCCATTTTGTCCGGGTTGGACATGCTAACCCAATTTGATGTATGTACCTTTTGCCCATGCCATATACCTTGTTGAACAAGTCCTTAAAGATTCCATGTGATTTGCACAAGATGGATGCATTGACACGAACCGGGAAGCCCAAAATTGATAACCTCTGTTGCTAGCCCCTAAAGTTCCCCAAGATCAATGCCAGGTGATAGAGGATGAAATTTGGAGACTAACGCACTTGACCGAGCTCAATTATGATTTAAAATGAAGAAGTTATGGCCAAAACAATTTTCGTCGGGAAAAGTCAAACTTGCCAAAAGATGGTCAATGCCCCTAGTCAAATTGCCCAAAAATGTGCACGTGAGGAATAGTCCGAAATGTCTATTTAGGTGAATACGGGTCTTCCTAAACAATCCCTGAAAGGTCATCCATTTTTGGTATTTTAAGTGGGGGTAAAAGGGTAGGTCGAAGCCTCGAAGCCTCGAAGACTCGAAGCCTCGAAGACTCGAAGCCTCGAAGCCTCGAAGCCCCGTTGCCGACACTCCGACCTTCGACTCGCCCCTTCGACCAACCAACCCTCGAAGCCCCACTACCGACACTCCGACCTTCGACTCGCAGACCTTCGACCCTTGCTCTTCAACAAGTGACACTCTTGCTACCGACACTCCGAGCTTCGACTCGCCCCTTCGACCTTCAACCCACCAACCTTCGAAGCCTGTATGCCTGCCGACACTCCGACCTTCCGACACTTCGACTCGCCCCTTTGACCTTCGACCTGTCGACACTTCGACCCTTTGACCGTTGACCTTCGACCCTGCCGACACTTCGACCCTTTGACCTGTTGACCTTCGCTGTTTGGCTTCTTTTGCTGGCTCTCTCGCTGGCATCCTCGTTGGCTACTCACAGGATACATTTTAATGAGCTGGCCATCAGACAGAATCGTTTTTCAATGCTTGTCGGTCACATGCGCTAAATGAAAAGTTAAAAAAGGACAATCACGAGCTGCAGAAGTCGCTGTTCCCTCCGACAAAAGGCAGAATCTGAAAATAAAAAATACTGCATCAATAATACAGCATTAATTGCCGCAATCAATGCAATCCAGCCAATTCTTTTAAATGCAGTCTTCTGTCCACGCAAAAGAGGGGGGTTCGTTTGTGCGAAAAAGAGTTTGTCTTTCAGGGAAAAAAAGAAAGTCCAGCAGAGAGAAAAAACAGGGTTCAGCCCTAGAAAAGAAAAAAAAAGAAGAGAGAGATTCACGCCCAGAAAAAGAAAAAGAGAGAGAACGCCTAGAAAAAAGAAAAGAGGAGAACGCCCAGATTTGCTGCCATTTTCGTCCAACTCTTGCATTAAAAAAAAACAACTTTCTGCTATTCTGCAACCAAAAATTGCCCATTCTTTCTGCATCCTCTTTCCCTCTTATCTCGTTCCAGCCCTCTTTTTCCCAGAAAACGAAAAACACAAAAAACAACTCCATTCCTACTTTTTCCTTACGTTTCCCTCATAAAAAAAATACAAAAAAAAACAATAATTCCTTTTCATTCCCTATTCCTTACACCCACTCTCCTCAATTCCAACCACAAAAAAAATCTTAATCCTCCTTTCCCACGTTTTCTACCCAAAACCCAGAAAAAATTCTCATCTTCTCTTATCTCCACACATCACTGCGATCTCCAAATCAAAATCCCAACTGATTTTTGCCATTTGCGCTATTGGAATTTGGTGATTTGGTAATTCGAGCAGGCGACTGTTGGTGCAGACAAGGATCCAAGTAGAAGTCTGGATGGAAGCCCCAAAGTCGGTTCTATATTTATTACCTTTTTTTACTTATGTATATTCATATTTGATGTAAGATATTTTCCTGTATTTTGTTTTGCTGTGTTGTATGTTTCTTGTTCTATGTATTTTTATTTATTTGTTTGTTTTTTTCTGAAGTTATAGGTATATGTTATATATGTTGTAATTGTAATAGGTGAAGAATAAATAAAAAGAAAGAGACAAAAAGGAGAGATATGAGAAAAAAAAAGAAAAAGAAGAGAAAAAAGAGAGAGAGGGTGGTTTTGTGCTTTATGTTATTTTTGTATGTCACAACCACACAATTCACGTTTTATTTTGATAGGCATGTATTTTATATGGCAATTCTAAAAAAAAAGAAACAAAAAAACAACAAAATATTTTCCACAAAATGTTTTCCAAAACGTTTTCAATAAAAGGTTTTCAGAATGTTTTCAAAAATATCTCCTTAAAAAAAACAAACAAATAAAAAATATAAAAACAAAACAAAAAACATTTTACAATAAAATGTTTTTAATAAAATGTTTTGAAAATGTTTTAATAAAATGTTTTCCAAAATGTCTTTCAAAAAAAAAAAACAAAAAACCAAAAAAAAAGGAAAGTAAAAAAAACATATGTCCATTTTTTAGGGCTTCAATTTCCAAAATAAAACCAAAAACCAAAACCAACCCCTAGGATCTCATTCTCCACTTCAAACAAAAACCCAAAACTTTTAGGATTCCCTTTAGAAATTTAGGATAAATCCATTTTAACCATGACTTTAATAAATAACCTAGCTGAATAAAAATTATAGACTTTTTAGGAAACTTAACCCCATCATGACAGTGCAAATAAAATAGAAAACCTCCTCCTCCGAAAATAGATACTGAAAGGGCGCTGTAGGGGTGCTAATCCTTCCCTACACGTAACCAACTCCCGAACCCTTCTCTGATAACGCAGACCACACCTTTAAACTACTCAAAGTAGAGGGTATCCAACTGTACCCCAAAAACAGTTGGTGGCGACTCTAAATTTTCTCACCATTGGTTTGGTTTGAGCTCACCCCAAATGGGCCCGGACGAAAACCAGTGATGCCAGTAGTGTACCTCTTATTATTATCATTGAGGTGCATATATTTATTCTTATGTTGAGAACACGTCTATAATAATTATACGCTGGTGAGGTTATACTACGAATGTTATGTGATGAGTGTTTAATAGTAATATTTACGTGTTATGGAATGAATATGATGAGTTATTGGTGGACTCCATTTTGTCCGAGTTGGACATACACATTTATTTTTTACTTTAAACTTCATTCCTATTTGTTAATCACTTTGTACAGATAAATAAAGAGACGTAACCTTCGATTCGAAGGGGGCAATTGCAACAACTTCTTTGAAAAGACTTTCAAATGCCAAATAGTCAGTTCTGGGTAATAAAAAATCAAATTTGAGGATCAATGCCTTCGACCGTGCTCAAATTCGAGGTCAAACGAAGAAGTTATGGTCAAAACTGTATTTGGACAGCTAATGGCGATCAACTGACGGCAAACATTCAAAACGATACTCCGGATCAGGTCACAAACCTCATTTTTGCATTCTACTCGCTTTCTTGAGAATTTTGACATATATATTGCATTTATTTACTCCTAGAGTTTATTTTCGAAAAATAAAAAAAATGCTTTTTTCGGTAATAAAACGGTTTAAGGACGCGCAGTACAATTTTGGCAAAAAAATAAATTCATTTTCAAGAAAAAAGGATACAGGGTCGCTCGTCGCGATGCTCTGAGTCAAAAAATAGAATTTTCACATTTTATTGAAAACTGCATTGTTTTGCCGATCCCAAAAACCCAAAACAATAGTTAAAATTACAAAATTAAGCAATAAAAACTTTTTTTATTTTTCTTTATTCTTTTCCGCCTACCCTTGGCCACATGTCAGCTTTCTATTGGTTCATAATAATAAAACAAAAAAGCACAAAAACAAAAACAAAACAAAACAAAACAAAAACAAAAGAAAATAAAATTTAAAACAAAAAACGCAGCCACAGAAAAGCTTATCTCTTCAACATTGTCTCCTTCTCTCTCCCCACGCCTCGTCGTCTTCCTCTCCTCCTTGCCACGGCAGCTATGCCGTCCATATGACCGAGGACCACCCCCATGCCCGGCCAACCTTCTCCATGCTTGCCCATGTCTTCCCGAGCCAAGTCACCCCACCCGAGCCAGACGATCGGCCATGCCGAAGCAATCTCCAAATCCCATTCCAACCACTCTGATTCAAACCTAAACCCTAAAATGCATCCTCTATAAATTCAATGGATCGAGCGATCACAAAGGGGGGCTCTATGAAAAAAACTGCCATAATTTCTCACCTCTTCCAATATCGAAATCCCTAGAAAGTTCCCCAGGTAGGCGGAATCCCTCCGCCAGCCACCGTCATTCCCATGCCTTTATCACTCTCCTTTCTATGATCCCAACCAGCCCAGTCTGAACCTCCATCAACAAGTCCAAACAGCTATGGTTCGTCTCCTCCAACCCCAAATTTGAAAACACCCAGAATCCTAAAGCTCGGTTCATCATTTTCAAAATACAGATACCCGCTTTTCCTTTCTAATCCATCTAAAGCTCTACTTTCCCATTGGCTGGCATACCATTCGTCAGTCACTGTGGGGCGGGACTCGATCACCGTTGCCGTTGGAGCATCCATCATTGCTCGTCCCAGGGTCAACACGAGGAAGGCGAAGGACTCCCGGGACCACTCCAACATGTCATGGTAGTCGGATGGAGGCACCTAAGAGGCAACGCGGGAGGTACCAATGAGGCTTAGAAGGCACTCGATTTCGTTGCCGCCATCATTCGCTGCCACTGTTATTCGGTCGGAGGCTAGCGCAGAGGACATCCGGTTTGGGTGTATGAGGACAAACGTCACGCAGAGAAGAAAAATAGCTTTGGTAATGCCTTCATTCCATGATGCTTTGATTCTATGTTTTCTTGTTTGAAATCGTTAAACATCCTGCTTGCGTGCTATTATGAGTGCTAATGGATTCCAATCAATAAAATAAATATCATGTTTCTGTGCTAGTAGGTGTGCTCGTATGGTTGAGTATCATGTTTGTGTGCTTTGATTCTATGTTTCATGATTTTGGTTAAGTATCATGTCCATGGACTTTCATTCTGTTTGGTCTCCGTTTGCTTTTATTCTCTGTCTATGTATATCCTGTTTTTGCTTCATGACATAGGACTTTCCAAATGTGAATACTGGTAGTTTTGAAAATGTGTTAGAGGCTTGGGTCTATTTACAAAACAATGACTACTTGGGTTTTGCCCTTGGATCCGTGATAACATTTTTGACTTTGTTTGGTTTTCAAGAAAGATGGTTTCCAATTTATTCTTTTGGGTTGTTTTCAAAGGTTGTATAATTTTGAAAATGATTTAGCCGTGGTCTTACTTTCTACGTTTATGACACTAGTTTTGGCTTGCATGGATCTATTTCTCGTTGTGGTTTATTCCATATTTATGCATTTTCTGTCTCTGCTTATGGTTGTTGTTTTCCCCATGTTCCCCCTTGCTTATGTTGCCTTTGTTTTATTGTTTTCCCTCGGTTATATCCATTTGGCGTGGGCTGGACGAGCGCATGGCGTGGGGGCCATTTCTTCCTGTTGCGTGCATAAATTTTGTTTCCGGTTTGGTTAATTTACGGATTGTGTTTGAGATCCAACATGTTTTATCATAGGGGTCTTTAGGGGTGTGTTAGTTTTGGGCCCATAGAAATTTTGTTAGACTGGGCCTTGTAATTATGTGTCACATCATTTGTAATTTGTAAATAAGTATAATAAAAAAAGAGAAAAAAAACCAAAAAGAGAAAAAGAGAGAGCCAAAAAAAGAAAGAAAGAAAGAAAGAAAAAGTGAGCTTGTTTTTATTTTGATGTATGTCACAATCACACACAACACACTTTTGTTTATTTGTTTTTAATTTGTATTGTTTTTCAGCAAAAAAAAACATTTCTCAAATTCAAAAAAATGTTTGCTTAAGTTTTAAAAAAACTTTCTTAAATAAACAATATTTTCTGAACAAATAAAAAAAACAACCAAACAAACAAATAAAAAAAACGTTTTCAAACACTTGGGCATTTCAACATTTTTTTTAACACTTGAATTTCTTTTAACACTTAGGCTTTTAAACATTGTAAACATTTGGGTTATTATTAGTTTTTGCCTTTAACATCATTGTAAACATTAATTAAGGCAACAGTTAAAACAATAACTTTGGGTTTCCTTTAGACTTTTAGATAACCTAGAATTAATTTTAATTTGTAAAAGAATATTATTAGAGACTTAGAATCAATTGAATTTAATCTCAACTTCAATAAATGACTTAGAAAAATAAAAAGAGTAGGACTTAGGCTATAGGAAAATTCAACATCATTTTTGGCAAAAATTAAGACAAAAGTTAAAACAAATTAGAAACCTCCCTTCTCCTAAGATAGGTACCGAAAGGGCGTTACGGGGGTGTTAATCCTTCAATGCGCGTAATCAAACTCCCGAACTCATCTTTGGCAACGTAGATCATTTTAGGTGACCAACTGCACCCCAAAAATAATTAGTGGGGACTCTGTTCTTTTTCATCATCATTCGGGTGAAGGGTGGGAGAACCACATCTCCAAAAGCGGGTTTCTACCCAGACGAAATCTGGTGATGACAACTGGCGACTCTGTTGGGGAATGTAGAGAGTTAGGCCAAGAATTAGGATTGAGAGGTTTCTTTTTTGTTTTTACTCACTTAACTATTCCTTATTTGTTTATTTTGTTCGCTTACATTGTTGTTGTATGATAGTTGTGCTTTACACACTTTGATACCATGATAGTTATGTTTTATTGCTTTTCCTAACTGTTGCATTCATGCATAACCCTATACCTGGGTTTTGGTCACAAATTAGGTTAGTGAGGTTTATTAGGGTGTCCTGCGCGTTGATCATTATCTGCAATGGGACCCCGGACTCCTCACTTAAGTTGGAGGTTCTTTTAAGGCTCATCCTTCTAAGGCCCCCCTTCGGTAAATCCCATGGTATACGGAGCCCTCTATTGAGGTAGCTTGGGGACTAACGAATAAGATAGGTTTAGCGGTAAAAGCTCATTAAGGGCATTGATTCACATGTTGTTTGCTCATTTTAGCCTTTCTTTTGAAGGATAGGTGCATTCATATTAGACCATGTTGTTTTATTACTGCTATCTTGTTGTATACTGTCTTGTAAATATTTTTGTTGTTATTGTTCATATATTGTCTTTCTTTTTTATATTGTTATTTTTTTACTAACTTTGTTTCGATTTATGTAATTATTCATATGAATATTATTATTTTACTAACCTTATCTTATGTATATTATTATTTTTTTACTAACCTTGTTTTTATTGTATAAATATTAATGTTTTTTTTAACCTTATCTTGTATATTGTTATTCTTTTAATCTAACCTTCATTCATATAATTGTTCAAATAGTCTTCGGACATAAATACCGAACTTAAATTTAATTGTACATAAAGCATTCATTATTTAGTTTAGGGATAGTTGAGACTAGTCTTCATTAATCCATATGTGTTCATGCATTTCATAATTACAAAAAGACAAAAGACAAAACAAAAAAATTGTGACCAAAAAAGGGGAGATCATTTAAATAATACAAACCGTTAGGACTCATAACATGCTTCATGCATCACTCTAAGAATGGTAGGTTTTTAAAACTCCCATGCACATTCTTGTATTCATGCATGCCTTCAGCACAAAAAAAATGAAAAGAATGAAATAGAATAAAAGGGAGCTTACTGCATCTCACTTCTGTCGCGGTCAATGCAATCAGAGATCCCGACATCATCCATCCACCTCAATGTTAGAACTCAAAGCAGTCTAGTGCTCAAAATGTCAGCTCGAACTCGTCGTGGGAGTATTCTTTCCAGTGAACAAGAGGGCCATAGAAAATGAAGAACAAGTTTTGCGATACCTGTGGAAACTCTTTGAGAATATAAGTGTTTTCTTTAACCAAAAAAAATAAAGAGTTATTTTTCTGTTTTCCAATAAAACAAATTGTACATATTTTATGCGTGCTTTTTGAAATTATAAACTTTGTTCCTTTGTTTGGCATTTGTGAAAAAATAATCAAGCCTATCTTTTTAAAAGTTGTTTTACCCACATTTTGTGTGCAATGTCCATTATCACTTGTTTACTCTCTTGACATAGGTAATAAGCCCAACAGGGGCATACCAAACAAAGAATATGGGCTATCTAAGTCTATCCAAAACCAAAAGGATGATCAAGGAGCAATTAACATTGAAATCAAAGGACAAGACTCAAGAGAAATAGCATCCACTTCAAATAGGGTCATTTGACACCGAAGGGTTCCTTCTGCCACCGAAAGATAAGTTCATTTCTCTTTTGAGCATTTTGAGACAAATTATGATTATTTAAAATGAAGAGAGGCCGTTTTTTATTTCCTTGTAATACTACCATTGCCAGCCTTTTTGAGCCTGAGTATATTTCTTTCAAATAACCTGATCTGTAGTTCACCCCACATTGGGGCAATCAACTAAGTGTCAAGGCCTCACCTCACACTGGGGCAGTTTTGCAAAATGATTCTTATACTAGGGTAGTTTTCAAGACGCGTCATAGATACATACCCCACAATTTGGGCAGTTTTTGTAAAAAAAAAAAACAAAAGAAAAGAAAGAAGGAAAAAAGCATAACTCTCACATCGGGGCAGTTTTTAAGACCCCTCATAGAGATATATACCCCATACATGGGGCAAAAAGAAAAAAAAAGACACATTTTGTAGCAGAATCCCGCATTGGGACAGTTTTGTAAAGTACCCCCTGCATTGGGGCAATTTTAGCAATTTTGTAAAGTTAGTCTGAACTATGGATCAATTCTAGCCTAGAATAGGTTTGAGCCGCTTTATATCCTTTCTTGTTAAACCCAATAACCCAAGCCAACATTATAGTCCTATTAAAGTCCTCTCAGATTAAACAGTCAACATTATTTCTCAAATACTTAAAAAGAAACATAGTCATGGATATCCAAGGCGGACTTGATGAAAACTTGTAAGGGCATCAAGGGTAAAATACAAAGCCAGCTATGATGCAGAAGGAACAACAAACACAAAATAAGGTGGGCTTAGTGAAAACCCGAAAGGGCACTAAGAGCAAAATTCAAAGCCAAGAAAGGAAGATCAAACACTCAGGACCCAAGATTAGTCAACATATTCTCCAATTAAGTCATTGAGCATCAAGACTTAGGCAATCAGATATCTTCTCAAATCATACCTTTGCACAACAATCCCAAGATCTGAAAGCATCTTCTTACAACTGAACCCTTGAATATCAATTGAGGTCCAAAATCATCCCAACTTTTTTTTCCATTCGAGTTTCAAAGCATCAAGCCATCACTATCAAGCCAGCAGCTAGAATCCCAATCAAGTCCTTAAGCCTCAGGATTCAAACAATCAGGCATTCTCTCTAACCGAGCCTCTGAGTACTTAGATCCAAGCTGTCAGATAAAATTTCCTAATTTCACATAAGTTAGCTCAGTCCATTGATATTTCACCATGAAAAAACACTGAGCCCTCAAATCAATGCAAGGCATCGTTAGAGGCTACACCTAGTTAGTTCAGAAACTTTGGAAGGTTTCCCCCTCAAAAGATTTTGCCTCTCCCAAGCGAGAAAGCAAGTGGTAATTTTACATTGCATATTCATGTTTTAAAAAAAAATTCATTTTCAATAAAATTTTGTTTTCAAAATTCAACAGCTTTGTGCGCATTGTTTTTAATAAAATGCTTATGCTACAGCTGAGTTTCCTAGGGTGTCACTTAACAAGAACACTCCGACCAAGCAAGAAAGGGTTCCTGACTGAATGAACCTACTCCTTAACCAAAGCCAAAGCCACCATCCTCAAGTACAATGACCTCTTAGCAAGGTTCAATTGATTCAAAAAAGCTCTCTCGGGCCTTCCAAAATTCTAAAGAAAGCAAACAAGCCACCCCAGTGACTGGAGCACTTTCGACTAAAGAGCTTTTCAGATGAAACCTGAATCACATTCCCCAGCTAGTCCAGTTGAATTCCAGTAACACCAAATCCACTAGCGGTTTAAGCTCCCTTTTAACATAAAATTCATCATGCATCATAGACATGCATTTCATTGTATTACATGCATCACTTGCATACATTTATCATTTTCTTCAGTTTCAGGAATGTTGTTGCCTTTGAAGATCCCAAGAGATCATTCTTAACAAGCTTCCCAAAATAACCAAGTCCTAAAGGTTTCCGTTGTCCAACCATGAGAGTTATTCTTTGTGATTTCTTAAGCCCTAGAAGCCTCTGTGACAATCAAATAAGCATCTCATTCTTTTTCAGGTAACCTCGTAGAGCGATCTCATTAAGTGAACTCTTAGAGGGAGCCCATATTGAGTTATTAGCAAATTTCTTCAGCAATCATTGATTCCTTTCAGGCCCTAGATGCCATTTCAGTCCCTCTCAACCTCAGAGATCATCCCCTGTACATACCCTTATCTTTTTATCCCTTTGGGAAGTCCATAGGCAGTTCCCCTGCACGTATCTCGCTTTTCTTTTTCATCCTTTCAGGAAGTCCGCTGGCAGGTCCCCGATACCTATCCTCAGTCTTTAAATTTACTTTTGGGAAGTTCACAAGCAGTTCCCCTGCACCTATCCCACCTTTTCTGTTTTATCCTTTCAGGAAGTCCACCGGCAGTTCCCCGGTAACCATCCTCAGTTTTTAAATTTACTTTTGGGAAGTCTACAGGCAGTTCCCCTACACCTATCCCGCCTTTCTTTTTCATCCTTTCAGGAAGTCCACCGGTAGGTCCCCGGTACCTATCCTCGGTCTTTAAATTTACTTTTGGGAAGTCCGTAGGCAGTTCCCTGTAGTTATCCCACCTTCTCTGTTTTATCCTTTTAGGAGTCCACCGGAAGGTCTCTAGTGCCTATCCTCAATCTTTAAATTTAGTTTTGGGAAGTCCACAGGCAGTTCCCCTGCACCTATCCCACCTTTTTGTTTAATCTTTTTCGGAAGTCCAATGGAAGTTCTCCGGTATCTATCCTCAGTGGTTAAATTTAATTTCGGGAAGTTCGCAGGTAGTCCCCCTGCATCTATCGCACATTTCCTTTCAATTTCAAGTAAGTCGGTAGGTGGTTCCCCTGCACTTATCCTTCTCGTTTTCTCTGTTTGTGAAGTTTGCAGGCATTTCTCCTGCATATATCCCACCTTTACTTTCCAGTTCCTGCCGGCCCTAGATGCCTTCTGAATTCATGTTAGCCATAGATACCTTTTAAACTTCCAACATATTTTTGCCCTTTCCAATTCTTGTTGGCCCTAGATGCTTCTCCAATTTTCATTGGCCTTAAAAGCCTCCTTTCCACCATGATGTTATACCTTGCTACCGCATTAGGTAAGTCAGGTAAGTGCTCCAACCCGTCCAAAATGATTCCATTCTTATCTTTGCACACTGTTTGTATACAAACAATGTACAAACAGGGGCAGCTGTTGGACCCCATTTTGTCAGGGTTGGACATACACATTTATTTTTCACTTTAAACTTTGTTCTTATTTGTTAATCACTTTGTACAGATAAATAAAGAGACATGACCTTCGATTCGAAAGGCGCAATTGCAATGACTTCTTCGAAAAGACTTTCAATTGCCAAATAGTCAGTTCCGGGCGATAAAAAATCAAACTTGAGGATCAACGCCTTCGACCGTGCTCAAATTCGAGGTCAAACGAAGAAGTTATAGTCAAAAACTGTATTTGGACCACTAATGGTGATCAACTAATGGCCAACATTCAAAACGATACTCTGGATCAGGTCACAAACCTGATCCAATACTGGAATCCCTAGAGAGTTCCCCCGGTAGCCGGAATCCCTCCGCCGGCCACCGTCATTCCCATGCCTTCATCGTTCCCCTTTCTATGATCCCGACCATCCCAGTCTGAACCTCCATCAACAAGTCTGAACAGTTGTGGTTCGTCTCCTAAAACCCCAAATTCGAAAACACCTAGAATCCTAAAGCTCGGTTCATCATTTTCAAAATATAGATACCCGTTTTTCGTTTCGAATCCTAAACCTCCATCATGATTTTTGTTAAGTATCATGTTCGTGGACTTTCATTCTATTTGGCATACGATGCCTATTTTCCATTTTCTGTTTGGTCTCTATTTGCTTTTATTCTCTGTCTATGGATATCCTATTTTTGCTTTCACGACATAGGACTTTCCAAATGTGAATATTGGTAGTTTTGAAAATGTGTTAGAGGCTTGGGTCAATTTACAAAACAATGAGTGCTTGGGTTTTGCCCTTGGATCCGTGATAACATTTTTGACTTTGTTTGGTTTTCAAGAAAGATGGTTTCTACATTTATGACACTAGTTTTGGCCTGCATGGATCTATTTCTCGCTGTGGTTTACTCCACATTTATGCATTTTCTGTCTCTGCTTATGGTTGTTGTTTTCCCCATGTTTCGTCCTACTTATGTTGCCTTTGTTTTATTGTTTTCCCTGGGTTATATCCATTTGGCGTGGGCTGGACGAGTGCATAGCGTGGGGGCCATTTCTTTCTGTTGCGTGCATAAATTTGTTTCCAGTTTGGTTAATTTGCGGATTGTGTTTGAGATCCAACGTGTTTTATCATAGGGGGCTGTAAGGGGTTTGTCGTTCCCCCAAGGTTACATTGTCATTATTGTCAACATGTTGTAGGAATTAGAACGCACAGGCTCGAATGTCTGGGTCAAAGATCTGCCGTACTTGGTTGGACAACTTCGTAGAGTGATCTCTTAGAGTGAGCTCGTAGAGGGAGTCTACCTATGTACGTCATAACTCGAAGGTCGTAGATCCACAGGTCGTAGATCAGAAGACTCAAAGGTCGTAGATCAAAAGACTCGAAGGTCGAAGACTCGCAGGTCGTAGACTGACAGACCATGAGGCTCGTAGCACCCTCAAAGGACCACAGGGTTGAAGCCTCGTAGAGGTACAGGGTCGAAGCCTCGAAGGGACACAGGGTCGTAGGGTCGTAGACTCAAGGTGCAGACTGATGCAGAGCCACGTCTCGCAGATTCGAAGCTAAGACTCGTAGCTCGTAGGGTTGTAGTCTGAAGGTCACAGGGTCGTAGGACCTGTTACACAGACTCGAAAGTAGCTACTTGAAGACTCGTAGAGCTTAAAAACTCGTAGCACTGATTCTGACCTAGCTTCAAAGAATCGAAGAGGAAGACTCGTAGAAAGGCTACGAGGCAATATCTCCGAGGTTGTGGCTTGTGAAAGGAACGGAGCGCGCTACGAAGGAGTGAAACGCGTGGACACTCACCGTTTCAGTAAGTCGTTACCCGGGCAGTGGTTTTAAGTACACTAAGTACTGCAAAACATGTGGACGTCATCCGAGAGGGGTTTAACTTGTTTCTACGGTGAAGATCATAGGCTGAAACATGCTTAACCCTAGCTGGAGGGTTTCAGACTTCGGCTGGCCTATAAAAAGCAAGGAATGTGCCTAATGTAAAAGCACGCTGAATAATATTCTCTATGCAGTAAAAAGAAACATATTTGCAGAGATACAAGAGGCGACGTAGAGTAGTTCATACACAGAGAGAGAGAGAGGGAGATTGAAAGAAAGATAACAGTGACTTCATCCATCTTTCTTCCTTATACATTTGGTGAACAGATCGTGAGTCCAACAAAGGAGTGATTGAAGGTCGAGCATAGCAAACGGTCAACAACGTAGGAGCAGATTGCGCAGACAGATTTTTACAGTGAGGAAAGTCTAGAGCAATACTGTTTTTGTATTTGCATTGAAAAGAAGAGAGAGTTGATCCTACAAGATATATAGTGGATTCGACTTGGTGTAGGTACACCCTCACCACTGTGGAGTAGATCACATTGATCGAACCACGTATATTGTGTGTCTCTGTCTTTCTTTCCCACACATGCTTGCTTGTGACTGATTTTCCGTGAGACACTAGTACATCACCCAAACGAAGACCACATCAGTGAAAGAACTCTCCTAAGTATCCTACTCATAAAACTTAATGAAAAGTTTTATAGTATACAGATTCACCTCTCTCTCTGTATACAAACACATACATCAAGATAACTGTGCTTGGAACCTGGGAATATCAGGGTGTGTTAGTTTTGGGACCGCAGGAATTTTGTTAGATTGGGCCTTGTAATTATGGGTCACATCATTTGTAATTTGTAAATAAGTATAGTAGAAAAGAGAGAGAGAGAGAGAGAGAGAGAGACAGAACCAAAAAGGAAAAAAAAGAGCAAAAAAAAGAAAGAAAGAAAAAAAAGTGAGTTTGTTTTTATTTTGATGTATGTCACAGTCACACACAATACACTTTTGTTTATTTGTTTTTAATTTGTATTGTTTTTCAGCAAAAAAAAAACATTTCTCAAATTAAAAAAAAAATTGCTTAAGTTTTAAAAAAACTTTCTTAAATAATTTTTTTTTCGAACAAATAAAAAAAAACAAACAAACAAACAAATAAAAAAACATTTTCAAAGACTTGGGCATTTCAACATTTGTTTTTTTTAACACTTGAATTTTTTTTAACACTTAGGCTTTTAAACATTGTAAGCATTTGGGTTATTATTAGTTTTTGCCTTTAACATCATTGTAAACATTAATTAAGGCAACAGTTAAAACAATAATTTTGGGTTTCCTTTAGACTTTTAGATAACTTAGAATTAATTTTGATTTGTAAAAGAATATTATTAGAGACTTAAGAATCAATTAAAATTAATCTCAACTTCAATAAATGACTTAGAAAAATAAAAAGAGTAGGACTTAGGCTATAGGAAAATTCAACATCATTTTTGGCAAAAATTAAAACAAAAGTTAAAACAAATTAGAAACCTCCCTCTTCTTGAGATAGGTACCGAAAGGGCGTTACAGGAGTGTTAATCCTTCCGCGCGCGTAATCAAACTCCCAAACTCAGCCTTGGCAACGTAGATCATTTTAGGTGACCAATTGCACCCCAAAAACCGTTAGTGGCGACTCTATTCTTTTTAATCACCATTCGGGTGAAGGGTGGGAGAACCGCATTGTCACGCCCCAATTTCCTTTCACTTGGAAATGGGTAGTGACTGCCTATGCCCGCACCCGAAGGGTCAAAGGGTTGGTGCAAACACCTAAAAAGGACTTATGACACGGGTGCTGTCCCAACTTGTACAACCAGGCTGACATGCCACGGGGCATGCTCCTGCTCCCAAACCATGCACACAACCACAAATCAAACAAGAACCATATCTCAATTTATTACATTTCAAAGGGGCTCAATGTTCATTACAACTTAATTGGAGAAAAACTCCCATCAAACCACAATATGTTCTGTTTACAAACAATCCAAACCATAAAAACACAAATCTACAAAAGCAATGAAATTAATATAAAGTCTTCAGCCTCAGTAGCCTACCACCACAGCTCTTCCACCTACCGCCTGCTAGACACTGCAAAAGAACAGTTTATAGGAGGGGTGAGCAAACCATAGCTCAGTAGGGTTCTAGTCTCCCCAGACCCGTCCCACTCTACAATATGCATGACAAGTGTATACTTGTGCTCGTGTAGTGCCTAAAGCTAAAGCAGCAAACATCACCCATTAACACACCATTTACCTGAGCCCACACTAGAGGGCAGAGGACACCCCGCCACCACGGCGACATGACATACCACATCCAGGAGAATGTTACATGGTCACCAATGCAACATTTCCCACCCGAGTCAGATATGGCCATCACCTCCTCGGACGCCATACTTACCCTCAGGAATGGGTGCAGACTTAGCCCACCGTCGTGAGTGCTACATCGAGACTCAGGACCGCAGTTCTGACCAAATCTCAAAGGGGTCCAGTTATTGTGCCTGGCCCATAACTCAGCTCAACCCACATGTATTTGGGTACTCAATCTCAATCAACAATTCAATCAGTTTCAATAGTACAACTCAGGTATACATCTCAACTCAATACAACTCATTAGTGCAACTCAACAAGTATATCTCAAACATATGATTGTAACTCAGCATTCTCAACACATTTCAGTCCTCAAAACTCAGGTTATCAATTATCTCCTCAACAAATCTCAAACAAGATTCACACAGGCCAACATAGTTAGTTACAGACAATATACGCCAGCCACACAGGCTTAAAACCAAACACGCAACATACATTAGTCACACAGGTATATTATCAAACACATAATGGGCATAGCCACACAGGCATACTATCAAACACATAATAGGCATAGACAACCCAACGATTTCCAGCCCAATCCCAATCATCAGAATCACAACCAATATGCCATTGAAGGCCAACATCCATATAGGAGATCACACCTATATGGATTTACATATATATATATAAGCTTGTATATAGCACAAATACCCTAGGACAGAGACGGATTTGGAAGAACAGAATCCCTACCTTGCAAGTGTCCTCCCGCTCTTGCCTCCACGCTAGACACCGTCTACTCACACGAACCACCACGGCAACGATCCGGATCTCCTCTCTCTCTCTCTCTGCGGCTGCGGCGGCTGACAATCCCTAAACCTAAAGCATAAGGCCTCCTCATCCTTATATAGACACCTCACTATGAAAACGACGTAGTTTTGATTAAGTGAAACCCAACATCAAAACGACGTAGTTTTGATCGCACAAGCTACAAACTTGCTGCATCCATACAAGACAAAATACTCATAATTCCAACATGGCCCTTTGGGAAAAGATTATTAGAATCACAAAACCAAGGTGATGGTACAAAAATATGGTTGCACGCCATAATGCACGTCATATCCCCATATGACGTGTAGTTACAAATGCTATGAAATTCGACCCCAAGCTTCCTTGCATCATTTAGAAGGCAGGCATGCAATAAAAACCTTGCACGTCATAATGACCCATATGACGTGCACTTTATTTCTGCCTCCCTTGGCTGCCCTCTTTCATCAAAAGTTCCCTATTTGGTAAATACCATGATTTGGCTGAAGTCCATGAGTAGAAGTTCCCCAAAAACTAGAAAATTGCCACTCAAAAGGCAAAACTGTGACTAACTCCACACATCCCAAAACACGGGTCCTTACATCCTCTCCCTAGACTTTTCATCCTCGAAAAGAAAATGTGGAATGAAAGAAAACAACAGCCACAACCAATGAATAGACCTCTAACATAAATTAATACACTCCACATGGTCATGCAACGATGTCAAAACGCAACGATATCAAAAGAAATACTCTCAGGTCACATAACCAGTTGGACAAGTACCTGATTATGTTGATGTTTGATGTTTGCCTTTCTCCCCTCCTTCAGGGTTGTTTGTCCTCGAACAGATCAGGGTAGTGAGCACGCATCTCAGCCTCACGTTCCCAAGTCTTTTCCTCCATACCTCGGTGTTTCCACAACACCCGAACCAACGGAATAGTCTTACCTTGCAGCTGCTTCCTCGCGCCTATCCAAAATACGGATTGGTGCCTCAACAACCGACACATCCTCCTCAATATCTAGAGTACTCCAATCCAACACATGTGTGGGATCTGGATGATATTTCCGCAACTGGGATATATGGAAAACATCATGGACTCTGCTTAAACTGGGAGGTAATGCCAACCTATAAGCAACAGGTCCAACTCTGCTCAAAATCTCAAACGGTCCAATGTATCGAGGAGACAACTTGGACCCCTTTCCAAATCTTTTATGCCCCCTTCGTGGAGAAACACGAAGGAATACGTGGTCTCCCACCAAAAACTCCAACGGTCGGCGTCAGCGATCCGCATAAGACTTTTGTCTGCTCTGAGCTGTAAGAAGGCGTTGTCTAATTAGCTTTACTTTTACCGTAGCCTCATGGACCAATTGAGGTCCCAACATAGCTGCCTCTCCAGCTTCTGCCCAACACAATGGAGACCGACAGGGTCTACCATACAAAGCCTCAAACGGGGCCATCCCTATGGAAGCCTGGTAGTTGTTATTATAGGCAAATTCTACTAGAGGAAGGTGAGAAGCCCATGATCCTCCAAAATCAAGCACACAGGCTCTCAACAAATCTTCCAGTGTCTGAATAGTCCTCTCTGACTGACCATCAGTCTCGGGGTGATAAGCAGTACTCAAATTAAGTCGTGTCCCCAATGCCTCTTGCAAACCACTCCAAAATCATGAGGTAAACCGTGCATCTCTGTCTGAAACAATAGACACGGGTATTCCATGCAATCGGACAATTTCATCGATATACAACTGGCTTAACATCGTGATGGAGTCTCACTCCCGAATAGCCAAGAAATGGGCTGATTTGGTCAATCGGTCTACAATGACCCAAATCATGTCCTTCCTCCCTGAAGTAGTAGGAAGTCCTGTCACAAAGTCCATGGTAATATGTTCCCACTTCCACTCAGCCACAGGCAAAGGCTGCAATTGACCAGCAGGTCGTTGGTGCTCTGCCTTCACTTGTTGACAAATAAGGAATCTGGAAACAAACTATGCTATACTTCTCTTCAGTCCCGGCCACCAGAACTGTGCTCGCACGGCGTGATACATCTTTGTCCCTCCTGGATGTACAACCAAACGGGAATGATAAAACTCCCTCATCACATCCTCTCGAAGGGAGGGCAGTACTATCGGCGCCCCTGAAATCTCAACTCATGTTCAGCTCCTTCTGTCCACTCTTCTGATATCTCACCGGCCTTTATCTGGGCCCGGATTACTTCACAGTCCAGGTCTCCCAACTGGTCATCACGGACATGTTGGTATAACTCTGGCATCGCGATGATAGGACACAGGACTACTTCCCCATTGCTAAGATCAGGCTGTACCTAAAGCACTACTAACTGTTCCATCATTTTCCATTCTATAATGGAAACCTCAGCTTTTCCCTTCCTATTCAGTGCATCTACAACTACATTCCCCTTCCCAGGCGTATAGGAGAGTGTAAAATCAAACATTTGCAGGTACTCTACCCATCTCCTTTGTCTCAAATTCAGGTCTCTCTGGGTGAAGATATACTGTAGGCTTTTGTGGTCAGTGTATACCACAAATTTCTCCCCCAAAAGGTAATGTTGCCAAGATTTTAGGGCAAAAATAACTGCTGCGAACTCCAGGTCGTGCGTTGGGTAATTCTGCTCATGGGGCTTCAGCTGTCGCGAGCCATAGGCTATGACTTTGTGTTCCTGCATCAGAACACACCCCAGTCCAACTCGAGATGCATCGTAATATACCTCGAATGGCACTCCCTCCTGTGGTAGACTCAACACTGGTACAGTAGTCAGTCGAGTCTTCAATTCCTCAAAAGCTTTCTGACACTTGTCCGTCCACTCAAATTTGGCTCCCTTCTGTGTAAGAGCTGTCATGGGTGCTGCCAACCGAGAAAACCCTTCCACGAAACGCCGGTAATACCCCACCAGACCCAAGAAACTGCGTATCTCAAAAATGTTCATGGGCCTCTTCCAAGATGATACCGACTCAATCTTGGTTGGGTCCACTCTAACTCCTTCAGCGGATACCACATGTCCAAGAAAATGCACCTCTTGCATATAGAAGTCACACTTGCTAAATTTAGCATACAATTGATGATCTCACAGTGTCTGCAACACCATAGTCAGGTGCTCCTCATGCTCAGTTCGTGTCTTATAGTTTACATATTTTAAGCAGAACTAGAGTCAGCATCTCTCAGGCTCTATACACCCTCATCCATATGGGCTATGAGGTACTGAAGCAACGTTTCACATGTAAACATACAGGACAATCACAGAATTGCACAGCAACAATTCTCAGCAAAAATTTTCAGCAACAACTTTCAGCAACACAACATTCCAAATCATAACATTTATATTGAAATTAAACTAGTGCCCTAATGCTAATGCATGTATGCACCCGAACCCAAATGCAAATGTCCTACTCTTTGGTCTAACTACCCCTGAATACACCCCAGAAAACCAGATAGAACCACGGTGATCAGGCGTGTCCTATACTGCCTCCTAAGGGTCTTAGAAGCAGTCATCCCTCCCCACTATCCTAGATCCACTAGACTATGAACTTGGGCTCTGATACCATATTGTCATGTCCCAATTTTCTTTCACTTGGAAATGGGTAGTGACTGCCCATGCCCGCACTCGAAGGGTTAAGGGGTTGGTGCAAGCACCTAAAAAGGACTTATGACACGGGTGCTGTCCCAACTTGTACAACCAGGCTGACATGCCACGGGGCATGCTCCTGCTCCCAAACCATGCACACAACCACAAATCAAACAAGAACCATATCTCAATTTATTACATTTTAAAGGGGCTCAATGTTTATTACAACTTAATTGGAGAAAAACTCCCATCAAACCACAATATGTTCTGTTTACAAACAATCCAAACCATAAAAACACAAATCTACAAAAGTAATGAAATTAATATAAAGTCTTCAGCCTCAGTAGCCTACCACCACATCTCTTCCACCTACTGCCTACTAGACCCTGTAAAAGAACAGTTTATACGAGGGGTGAGCAAACCATAGCTCAGTAGGGTTCTAGTCTCCCCAGACCCGTCCCACTCTACAATATGCATGACAAGTGTATACTTGTGCTCGTGTAGTGCCTAAAGCTAAAGCAGCAAACATCACCTAGTAACACACCATTTACTTGAGCCCACACTGGTGGGCAGAGGACACCCCGCCACCACGGCGACATGACATACCACATCCAGGCGAATGTTGCATGGTCACCAATGCAATATTTTCCACCCGAGTCAAATATGGCCATCACCTCCTCGGACGCCATACCTACCTTCAGGAATGGGTGCCGACTCAGCCCACCGTCGTGAGTGCTACACCGAGACTCAAGACCGCAGTCCTGGCCAAATCTCAAAGGGGTCCAGTTATTGTGCCTAGCCCATAACTCAGCTCAACTCACATGTATTTGGGTACTCAATCTCAATCAACAACCTCATGTGGTTGATCTGGTAGTGGTAGGTTGTTAGGAACTCCACAGTTAAGTGAGGATATGACCAGAGCAATTCTAGGATGGGTGACCTCCAGGAAACCCACCCATGAAGGTATTTCTTGGAGCCGAAACAACTCCAACCACGGGGTGGAGGTGGGCCGAGGGCTACCAGCTCTGGGGGGTCAGGTGGACGGCCTTCACGATTATGACCCAGGATCGGCCTCGCTCGGTTTCCGAACCATATTCCCGGGATTCCGGGCCATAGATACCCCTGGGGGGGGTCTCTAGGTCAGCCACCAAGTTCACGAGACAGTACCAGGGAGGATGATAACATGAGGTGGTGGGGTAATAAACCCACTTTGGGCCAGCGTACCCGGATGGGCACCCCCGGGTGACCATCGGAGAGGACAACTGCGATCTGGGGTGGGTATCAGCATAACATAAAAAAAAATTGGGGTGTCTGGCCAGAGATGAAGCCGTGGATGGGAAACCTCCAGGTGACCAACTATCAGGTAACAAATGTGACCAGATCCCAGCTCCATGAAGTCGTGGATGGGAAGCCGTGGATGGGAAACCCACCCATGAAGGTATTTCTTGGAGCCGAAACAACTCCAACCACGGGGTGGAGGTGGGCCGAGGGCTACCAGCTCTGGGGGGTCAGGTGGACGGCCTTCACGATTATGACCCAGGATCGGCCTCGCTCGGTTTCCGAACCATATTCCCGGGATTCCGGGCCATAGATACCCCTGGGGGTGGGGGGGTCTCTAGGTCAGCCACCAAGTTCACGAGACAGTACCAGGGAGGATGATAACATGAGGTGGTGGGGTAATAAACCCACTTCGGGCCAGCGTACCCGGATGGGCACCCCCGGGTGACCATCGAGAGAGGACAACTGCGATCTGGGGTGGGTATCAGCATAACATAAAAAAAAATTGGGGTGTCTGGCCAGAGATGAAGCCGTGGATGGGAAACCTCCAGGTGACCAACTATCAGGTAACAAATGTGACCCGATCCCAAAAAAAAAATAAAAAAAATAAAAATCTCAATCAACAATTCAATCAGTTTCAATAATACAACTCAGGAACACATCTCAACTCAATACAACTCAGTAGTGCAACTCAACAAGTATATCTCAAATATATGATTGTAACTCAACATTCTCAACACATTCTAGTCCTCAAAACTCAGGTTATCAATTATCTCCTCAAAAAATCTCAAACAAGATTCACACAGGCCAACATAGTCAGTTACAAGCAACATATGCTAGCCACACAGGTATATTATCAAACACATAATGGGCATAGCCACACAGGCATACTATCAAACACATAATAGGCATAGATAACCCAACGATTTCCAGCCCGATCCTAAACATCAGAATCACAACCAATATGCCATTGAAGGCCAACATCCACCTATATGGATTCACACACACACACACACACATATATATATATATATAAGCATGTATAGACCACAAATACCCTAAGACAGAGAAGGATTAGGAAGAATAGAATCCCTACCTTGCAAGTGTCCTCTTGCTCTTGCGTCCACGCTAGACACCATCCACTCACGCGAACCACCACGGCAACGATCCGGATCTCCTCTCTCTCTCTCTCTCTCTCTCTCTCTCTCTCTCTCTCTCTCTCTCTCTGGCTGCGGCGGTTGACAATCCCTAAACCTAAAACAAGAGGGCTCCTCATCCTTATATAGACACCTCACTATCAAAATAACGTAGTTTTGATTAAGTGAAACCCAGCATTAAAACGACATAGTTTTGATAGCACAAGCTATAACCTTCCCGCATCCATACAAGACAAAATACTCATAATTCCAACATGGCCCTTTGGGAAAAGATTATTAGAATCACAAAATCAAGGTGATGGTGCAAAAACATGGATGCACACCATAATGCACGTCATATCCCCATATGACGTGCAGCTCCAAATGCTGTGAAATTCGACCCAAGCTTCCTTGCACGTCATAATGCCCCATAATACGTGCACTCTATTTCTGCTTCCCTAGGCTGCCCTCTTTCGTCAAAAGTTCCCTATTTGGTAAATACAATGATTTGGATGATGTCCATGAGTAGACGTTCCCCAAAAACTAGAAAATTACCACTCAAAAGGCAGAATTGTGACTAACTCCACACATCCCAAAACACGGGTCCTTACACACATCCCCAAAAGCGGGTTTCTCCCCGAACAAAATCCAGTGATGACAGTCATGATATGATTTTTTATGATGTTATTATATTGTGGTACACATGAATGCTTAATTTATGTGTAGTGGGCTCGATAAGCCGATAATTTGGCATGCGAGTCTCTATCACTGGGATATGGCACGATGAGCAGATACTTGGCCTGTGAGCAACTATTATTGTGGGATGAATGGTGAATATGGTTGCATGTGTGGCGGTATGATGGATATGGGTACCTGTGTGAGTTTTGAACACTCGTTTAAATTGTTGTGCCACATTAATATCTAATAACTCTGACTACACGTGCACATGAGCACAACATGTAGCTTAGTAATAGATAGAAGGTTAGGAGTAGTAGTTCACCTATTGAGCTTTGTGCTCACCCCTACTTGTTGATTTGTTTTTCAGGTGCTGGCAGGTGCTAGCTGAACCAATGACAAGACTTAGATTTTATTTATGTATGGACCTTAGGTTTATTTTTGTTATTTGTTTAATTGGTGTTTGTTTCCCAGACATGGGTCTGTGGGTAGTTGTAATGAATGGTTTCAAAAATGTAGAATGATGATTTTATAATATGATACTTTGAAATTTCTTGGATGACATTTTGGGAAGTACTTTTATACCCTTGTTGTATGGTTGTACAAGGGAAAGTCACGTGCTTAGTTGTGGATCTTTGGAATTGGGGACGTGACAAGTTGGTATAAGAGCCAATGGTTTAGTTGGTCCTAGGCTAGATATGGGAGTGGTTGGTTGGCACTTAGGAGCTTGGCATACTATAAGGAGGGCACCTGATCACCGCATTCCTTATATATGTTCTAGGTTACCTAGGGAATCAATCAGATCATTCTAGGATGCATGGGAATGGGTGCATTACATATTGCTTGTGCATAATAGGCACTAGGAATTATTGTGTGCATGACTCTGATGATTGATATGTATATTTGAATTGTTGGATGTTTTACACTAGTGTGATAATTATATTGACTGTTGTACCCCGTTGGTGGGTGGAAGGTGTTGGTCCCTGAGAGCCTAGAGGGGGGTGAATAGGCTCTTAGCGAAAACTCTTTTCTCACTCTTAGCACTACACTTATCTGGTTAAGAGATAGAGTCAATGCGGAAGATAACTAGATAGTGAAAGTATTTTGCTTTATTATCAACGGATAAGTACAACAAAATAAAAGGAGATTAAAGCTTGTAAAGCCTTTAGATCTACTGCAAGACTTTCTTACACTCTGTTAACAAAATGACTCACGCACTAGCCTCTGTGATCTCAATGAGCTTTAGTATACACTTATTTTAAACTCACGAATGATCAACGAACTTCTACACCTTCTTCTCTCTAATGTACAAGCTTTACATTATATATAACACATCCTTGAGAGACAGTCTTGGAACTTGTTGTTCTGGACTATGTGCACATTGACTGTTCCTCGAAATTCTCTCTGCCTTGAATGCTGCGGATGTGGAGCTCAAGGTCTTGGGTTTGCAAAGCATAAGTGCGTTTGTGAGTTCCCAAGTTCAGTTAAAGTTGTGTCCACATATCTGGATGATCCACGTGTAAGCTACTTTAAGTTCTCAACGAGTTTGTCTTACATCGGGAAGCAGCGAGCTGGTGACTTTAAATGTGAAGAGATAAGTTGAAGCAGCATCTTCTTAATCCGGTGTAATGTTCCTTACTCCGTGTTAACTAAGCTCGGATCCTTACTCCGTGTCAGTGATTGCTTACTCCGTATCAATTCAGTACTGGAATCCTTATTCCGTGTTAGCGCTTCCTTACTCCATACGAATGAGAAGGTCGGAGTGCTTACTCCGTGTCAGCGCTTTCTTACTCTATGAGAGTTCTTTACTATGCGTGAGTTAAAGGATCGGATGGCTTACTCTGTATCAGCACATCCTTACTCCGTATGAGTAATAGGTTCGGATTCCTTACTCTGCATTTAGTTTCCTTACTCCGTGCGAATAAAGACTCGGGTCTTTATTCCACACAAGTCATTCCTTACTCCGCATGTATGGAAGACTCGGATTTCTTACTCTGTGTCTTCTTTTCCTTAGTCCACTTGAGTGGAAGATTTGGCCTTTTACTCCGCGATAACTATGTCTTACTCCGTGCGACTTGTAGACTAGGATTCTTACTCCACATCTATTTGACTTGGTCCATTTAAGGTGTTAGGCGCAGTTTACTCAGTCCGTAGCATTAAGTGTTTAATCCGCACGAATGTTCCTTATTTCGTATGAAGGACAGACTTGGTTATATACCAAGTGTTTGATGACTCTCACTCTAACCTGGATCAGGATTATATATCCTGTCCTTTAGCTTTGTTCTCACGAGTGTAGGTCCGGATTAAGATCATATCTTCTGCAATAACTTAAGATAAAAACAACTTAAGTCTCAAATCAAATTACATAGTGTTTTATCAGCATCATCCAAATTCTGGGCTTGATCCAACAGAAGGGATTTAAGAGTCCTGGTGTTATGAATAAGTTATGGTTAAGGTAGATAAGCCTTAGTAGATCAGTAGGTCAGTTGCTACTTTTGAGCAATTAAGTTATATGTTTAGGATGGTTCTTAACCATAGCATTGTTATTTTGGTTGGTGTAGTTATGGCACCACCGCGTATGAGCGATAGGGAAAAGGACCAGCGGAGGAACCATCGGTTGAGTCTGGGCCATAGGAGCAGCATGGCCTACAAGCGACTGGGTTAGGAGCCGATCAGATAGCTCAGCTTGGGGCTATGTTGCTGGGTCAGCTGCAAGGTGCCCTCCAGGGAACTATTCAGGATGTGGCTAAGGATGCAGTTAGAGCAGCAGCCCAAGATGTTACTAGGGAAGCTGTGAGGGAAGAGATGCAAAGACAACATCCATCTTTTCATCAGGAGCCAGATCAACAAAACGCGGAGCAAGAGGTGAACCATCAGCCTATAACAATTAACGCAGCCGTGATTCCGGTAGACTGGGATGGAAGGTTGAAAAAGCATGGACCAATGAAATTTGAAGGTGGTCAGAAGCCAGACAAGGTGGAAGAATGGATCCAAAGCACTGAGTATATTTTAAAATTGATTCAAGCTCCAGAAGAGCTTAGGGTTCGCTTGGCCACACACTTTCTAGCTGGAGGAGCTCGTAGGTCGTGGGACTCTCTAAGGGTAGTTCACGGAAGTCGGCTTATACGGGAAGAGTTTGTTGGGCTCTTCCATGTAGAATATTTTCCCCAGTCAATACAGAAGGCAAAGCGGAGAGAATACTACACACTAGAACAAGGTAACAAGACCATGGCCAAATACGCGAAAGAATTTGTTGAATTGGGCCGTTATGCTCCTGAGGCTAGAGGAGATGAGGAAAATAGAGCTCAAGATTTTATTGATGGGCTAAAACCAGCACGAAAGGGAATAAATATGCTAGAATTGGCCACTTTCAGAAAGGCGGTTAGTAAGGCAACAATTGTGGAACAGGATTTAGACAAGATCAGATTCCAGAAGCCTATTAGAGCGTCTGGGGGAAACTTTAAGAGGCCAAGAGAGGAAGGTAACATTGAGGAACCTGACAAGAAGCAAGTGTCGAAATTTTCTTCCAAGAGAGGACCCTCGGGTGGTAACTTCACCCCTAAGAACTAGTTGATATGTAGGGGGTGTGGTTTGTAAAGCCATTTCTAGAAAGATTGCCTAAGAAAGTTAATGAAATGCTATAAGTGTGGGCAGTTAGGGCATCTTGAGAGGACGTATCCAAGGGCTAGTTCAGCGAGTGTGGCAGGACCATAGCGAGCCCGTGATCAAGGCCAGCTGTCACGCCCCGGATTTCCAACCCGAGGAAACCGGTACGTGACTCCCCTTGTACCCACACGGAGGGCAAAGGGATTAGGGTGCAAACCCCGAACATAACATTTTAAACATCCACAACACATTCAAGACAGTAAAGTTCATAAAAGCAATCCACAATCCAAACCAGTCTTTATTACAACAAAATCCTCTTTTCAATCCATCCCCACTGGGGTTACATCAATTCTCATAAAAATAACATAAATGGTAGACAGTAAAGTAAATAAGGTCTTCCACCTTGGGGTCCCTCCTAACGCCTGTATGTTCCTGAAAGAAAACACAACATAGAGGGAGGGGTGAGCAACCACAGCTCAGTAGGGATCATGTCTCCCCAACCCATCCCATGCTCCTAATGTCTACATGAGTGTGTACAGGTGCAGTGTAGTGACAATAAAATGTAAACAAGTTGGATTCCACATTCAAATGGCACCCACCTATCCACAGCCATACAGGCTTAGCCATATAGGCTAACATATCCACAGCCACTCAGGCTTAGCCACACGGGCTAACATATCCTGACCTCTCAGGCTTAGCCACACGGGCTAACATATCCACGGCCATATAGGCTTAGCCACACGGACTAACATATCCACAGCCATATAGGCTTAGCCATACAGGCTAACAGTTCCAGTCCCGGGCTTCCACAGCCACCGGGTTCCACAAGCACAGCATACAAGGTCACACAGGCATTAAACCAAACACGTAGCATACACACTTTCACAGGCATAATACCAAACACTTAGTTCGCACAGCTCATCAGGCATAAAATCAAACACATACTAGGCATATTCACACAGACATATCCACACAGGCATTTTATCGAACACTTAATATGCACACCATCCAACACCAGAATACACCAAAAACTGCCATTGAAGGCCAACATCTATATAGGAGATCACACCTATATGGATTACATATATATATATATATATATAAACAGGTATAACTCTATAATCTGCCCTAGAACCCTAGGACAGAGGAGGATTTAGGAAGAACAGAACCCCTACCTTGTATGTTCTCCTGCTCCCACTTCCACGCAAGACTCCAACCACCACGCAAGACGCTCCGGCAGCCACCAGAAGCTCTCCTTCCCTCTCTCTCTCTCTCTCTCTCTCTCTCTCTGGACGGCGGTGGAGCAACAAACCCTAACCCTAAAACAGAGGGGCTTCTCCTCCTTATATAGACAACACAACATCAAAACGACGTAGTTTTGATTAAGTGAATCGCAGCATCAAAACGACGTAGTTTTGATGGAACAAGCTATGACCTTCCCACATCCATACACACCAAAATAGTCACAATTTTAACATGGTCCTTTGGGAAAAGATGATTAGAATGTCAAAACCAAGGGAACCATGCAAAAATATGCCTGAACGCCAATTTGCACGTGAATTGGGGAATTCACGTGCAACTCCAAATGCACTCCAAATGCGCTCAAACTTCACCCCTAGCCTTCTTGCATCATGTAGAAGACAACCACACTTGCACGTGAAATGGGCCCATTTCACGTGCACCTCACATACACGTCCGTTTGGCCTGAAACTTCTGTGGTAGATAGAGGACATCATTCTAAGCATCTTTCCTTTTGCACGTGAATTCATTGGAGTCCATTCACTAGGTCAAAATCTAGAAAAAAACTCTACTTAGAAGGCAAAACTGTGACTAACTCAAGGTATGGGTCCTTACATCCTCTCCCCCTTAAGACTTTTCATCCTCGAAAAGAAATGACATACGAGGAAAACAAACACAAGCTACCCATTTGCCACATGGCGAGCCACAACACCCAAATGGGTCATACACCGCGCACAACACATAACAACACATAACAAGGTACCACCATAATCCATAACCACAATAATGCATATAACACATGTCCGCATGTCACGAATACACATCTCAAAACACATCACAAATAAGAACACATGTCTTTAAAAGACAATACAAATACACCAAATCGTACACAACTAATACAAGAAAACACATCACGATCCCTTGGCCAACAGCCACCTCCCACGCTTAAGATTGTTCGTCCTCGAACAATTCTGGGTGCTGCTCATGCATCACGGACTCACGTTCCCATGTCTCCTCCGCAATGCCACGGTGCTGCCACAGCACACGAACCAAAGGAAGAGCACGACCACGCAAAAGCTTCTCTCGCCGATCTAGGATACGGATAGGGGCCTCAACAACGGACAGGTCATCCTCAATGTCTAAGGTCCCCCAATCGATCACATGGGTGGGGTCAGGGTGATACTTCCGCAACTGGGACACGTGGAAGACATTGTGTACTCGACTCAGCCGCGGTGGTAACGCTAAGCGGTAGGCTACAGGCCCCACACGATCCAGAATCTCAAAAGGACCAATAAACCGCGGAGATAGCTTGGAACCTCACCCAAACCGTCGATGTCCACGACGTGGGGAAACACGAAGAAACACATGATCACCAACAGAAAACTCCAAAGGTCGCCGCCGCTGATCCGCATAAGATTTCTGCCGACTCTGAGCTGATAACAAACGCTGACGAATCAACTTAACCTTCTCGGTAGCCTCTTGAACCAACTGCGGTCCCAAGAGAGCTGTCTCCCCCACCTCGGTCCAACACAAAGGTGATCGACACGGCCGCCCATACAACGCCTCAAAAGGAGTCATCCCAATGGATGCCTGATAACTGTTATTGTAGGCAAACTCCACCAAAGGAAGGTGAGTTGCCCACGAACCCCCAAAATCTAACACACAGGCCCGTAACATGTCCTCCAAAGTCTGGTTCGTCCTCTCTGTCTGACCGTCAGTCTCAGGGTGAAAGGCTGTACTCAAGTGAAGCTTGGTCCCCATACGATACGCTACTTGGGAAATCGGACCCGTTCCCGGCACCAATTCAATGGTGAACTCCACACTCCTCTGCGGAGGTAAACTCCTCAACTGGTCAGGGAAGACATCCTGAAATTGGTCCACAACAGCGGGCCACACCCTCTTTTCCACCTTACCCACCTCAGCAAAGGTCAGGGCTGCCAACCTGTGGGTAATGGCACCCCACTGGTCCAACACCGGCCCGGCCCGACTCGCCTCACAGTCCCACTCCCCCTGCAGGGTGCAAGAGGTCCCTGCAGGTGTCACGAACGATACACGCCGCCGATAACAATCTATCTTGGCCTGGAAGGCCATAAGCCAATCCATACCCAAGATCAGGTCAAATGTCCTCAAAGGCATTACATGCAAGTCAAAACTCAGCTCCACCTCTCCTAGGGTTAACACACAGTCACGACACACACGCCGTACCTCAATCATCCCACCGGAGACTCCACAACTAGGGGCCTTGCGGCCTCCACACAAGCTAACCCCAAGCCGTCTATTATAAGCTCAGCAACAAACGAACATGATGCACCCGTATCGAAAAGAACAGAAGCTAATGTACGGGAGATCAAAAGGGTACCTCTAACCACCGATGATCCTGCTCCACCCTCAGCTGGTGGGGGTGGTAGCTCAGCCTCCTCCTGGTACGTCGCCTCCAGCGCAAACACCCTTCCTTGGCCCATGCCACTGGTCGGCTCACTCACTGGACGCTTCCTGCTAAGGTTGCCTCCAGCTTCAGTCTGTTGCCGCTCCGGCCTCCCCTGGGGTTGGGTCTGACTCGATCCTGCCTGACTAGCCTACCACTGACGAGCTGGTCTCTCTGCTGGTGTACGGAAACTGGTGTCACTCCTCATGCTGGATGCCATGCCTCCAACTCCCTTGTTGCTACTCCGGTAAACCCAGCTCAAATGGCCTTCCCGTCCACAGCTATTGCATCGCCAGTTCTTCTTGGAACACTCCCTCTTGAAGTGGCCTTGCTCCCCACATCAATGACAACCGCTGGGGAGTCCTCCTGTCGGACCTTCCTGTCTGCTACCGCCAAAGCTAGACCTCCCTGGGGGCACTGATGGTTGTCCCCGGCTGCGGAAAGAACTGCTATCCCTTTCCTCAGTCTTGGGCCGCTTAGACCCGGAATCACGCTCTGACCCACCTTGCAACGGGCGACCCTGATGGGTCTGCCTCCCATCATCTAGCTCCCTCTCAGCTATACGGGCCGTCTCCACAACCTCAGCATAGGTCCTCAAGCGTAGAATTGCCACCCTCTGCCTAAGGGCTGGCCTGAGACCCAAGGTGAACTTGTGGGCCTTCAGGTCCTCCCTTGCCACAGTCTCAGGAGCAAACCTACTCAAGCTCCGGAACTCCCGCTCATACTCAGGTATCGTCCTGGATCCCTGCTTTAAGCTGCCGAATTCTTCCCTCTTCTGCCATCTCACTGATTCCGGGAAGAACTCCTCATGGAAGAGTTGCAAGAACTCCTCCCAAAGCATGAGTTGCACCGCACGGCTCCCCGCGACACTCGTCCACCACTCCAAAGCATCCCCCTCCATTGCCAGTGCCGGTCGCACCTTATCCTCTTCCCGGGGCAGGAGAAAGGAGAACACATGCTCGATCTGCCTCAACCACTGTTCAGCTACCACGGGTTCACCTTCCCCCTTGAATCGCGGAGGTTGTTCCTTTCGAAACCGTGTCACCACGTCATCCTCTGCACGAGTCGGTACACCACCCGGCGAACTCTCACGCTCACGTGGCAGCTCTCCTATTGGTGGTGGTGGTGGTACCACCTGCTGTGCTGCCATCTCACGGTGCACCTCCTCCCGAACCTCCTGCCGGAGTCCCTCCCGTAGCTCTCGTACCTCCAGCCGGATGCCTTCTCGTAGCTGTGCCAGCAACAACGCATGCCCTCCAACGGACGGTCCCGCACCCGGACCCTCATGGGCAGATGACTCATCGCCCATCGCCCCGGACGCATGTGTCACTCTCCTCGGCGGCATTCTTACTACACGAAGTAAGAAGCACAACGTCAAAACAATTTTATAATCTATCGCGTCACTACCTTTACCCCACTGATCAATTCCACTATCACATGACATTGCACACATACATCGTATCAATCACATTGCACAGTTCAATACACATTGCCAAACAAATCAGAGTTGCACATTTCACTTAATCATATGATCTTATCCACAGTTCAGCACACATTCACAGCAAATGCAACTAGTGCCCTAATGCCAATGCATGCAAATCCTACCACAAGACTGGACTACCCTAAGCATACCTTGGAGGCTCAAAGAGGACCATGTTGATCAGGCATGTCCCTCCAGGCTCCTCCAAACGACTTAGGATAACCAGGTCTGCCCACTACCCTAGGCCAACTAGACCACGCTCTGATACCATATTGTCACGCCCCGGATTTCCAACCCGAGGAAACCGGTACGTGACTCCCCTTGTACCCACACGGAGGGCAAAGGGATTAGGGTGCAAACCCCGAACATAACATTTTAAACATCCACAACACATTCAAGACAGTAAAGTTCATAAAAGCAATCCACAATCCAAACCAGTCTTTATTACAACAAAATCCTCTTTCCAATCCATCCCCACTGGGGTTACATCAATTCTCATAAAAATAACATAAATGGTAGACAGTAAAGTAAATAAGGTCTTCCACCTTGGGGTCCCTCCTAACGCCTGTATGTTCCTGAAAGAAAACACAACATAGAGGGAGGGGTGAGCAACCACACCTCAGTAGGGATCATGTCTCCCCAACCCATCCCATGCTCCTAACGTCTACATGAGTGTGTACAAGTGCAGTGTAGTGACAATAAAATGTAAACAAGTTGTATTCCACATTCAAATGGCACCCACCTATCCACAGCCATACAGGCTTAGCCATATAGGCTAACTTATCCATAGCCACTCAGGCTTAGCCACACGGGCTAACATATCCACAGCCTCTCAGGCTTAGCCACACGGGCTAACATATCCACGGCCATATAGGCTTAGCCACACGGACTAACATATCCACAGCCATATAGGCTCAGCCATACAAAGCACAGTTCAGTCCTAGGCTTCCACAGCCACCGGGTTCCATAAGCACAGCATACAAGGTCACACAGGCATTAAACCAAACACGTAGCATACACACTTCCACAGGCATAATACCAAACACTTAGTTCGCACAGCCCATCAGGCATAAAATCAAACATATACTAGGCATATTCACATAGACATATCCACACAGGCATTTTATCGAACACTTAATATGCACACCATCCAACACCAGAATACACCAAAAACTGCCATTGAAGGCTAACATCCATATAGGAGATCACACCTATATGGATTACATATATATATATATATATAAACAGGTATAACTCTATAATCTGCCCTAGAACCCTAGGACAGAGGAGGATTTAGGAAGAACAGAACCCCTACTTTGTATGTTCTCCTGCTCCCACTTCCACGCAAGACTCCGACCACCACGCAAGACGCTCCGGCAGCCACCAGAAGCTCTCCTTCCTCTCTCTCTCTCTCTCTCTCTCTCTCTCTCTCTCTCTCTGCAACGGCTGGTGGAGCAACAAACCCTAACCCTAAAACAGAGGGGCTTCTCCTCCTTATATAGACAACACAACATCAAAACGACGTAGTTTTGATTAAGTGAATCGCAGCATCAAAACGACGTAGTTTTGATGGAACAAGCTATGACCTTCCCACATCCATACACACCAAAATAGTCACAATTTCAACATGGTCCTTTGGGAAAAGATGATTAGAATGTCAAAACCAAGGGAACCATGCAAAAATATGCCTGAACGCCAATTTGCACGTGAATTCCCCAATTCACGTGCAACTCCAAATGCACTCCAAATGCGCTCAAACTTCACCCCTTGTAAGGACCCGTACCTTGAGTTAGTCACAGTTTTGCCTTCTGAGTAGAGTTTTTCTAGATTTTGACCTAGTGAATGGGCTCAAATGAATTCACGTGCAAAAGGAAAGATGCTTAGAATGATGTCCTCTATCTACCACAGAAGTTTCAGGCCAAACGGACATGTATGTGAGGTGCACGTGATATGGGTCCAATTCACGTGCAAGTGTGGTTGTCTTCTAAATGATGCAAGGAGGCTAGGGGTGAAGTTTGAGCGCATTTGGAGTGCATATGGAGTTGCACGTGAATTGGGGAATTCACGTGCAAATTGGCGTGCAGCCATATTTTTGCATGGTCCCCTTGGTTTTGACATTCTAATGAACTTTCTCCAAAGGACCATGTTGAAATTCTGAGTATTTTGGCCTATATGGGTGCGGAAAGGTGCTAACTTGTGTGATCAAAACTACGTCGTTTTGATCCTGGGTTTACTTAATCAAAACTACGTCGTTTTGATGTGGGTAGTGTCTATATAATGAGGGCTTGAGTTTGAGTTTAGGGTTCTTGTGTTCTTCTTTCTTTGCATTGCTGCTTTAGAGAGAGAGGAGAGAGAGAGAGAGGGGATCTCCGGGCAGTTGCCGTGGTGGTTCGTGTCGTTGGGAGATGTCTAGCATGGAGGTTAGGACAAAAGTCTGAGGTAGGGATTCCTGTTCTTCCTAACTCTCCTCTGTTTTAGGATATTCACCTATATATATATATATGTAAATCCATATAGGTGTGATCTCCTATATGGATGTTGGCCTTCAGTGGCATGTTCTGTTGATTTTGATGTTGAATTTGGCCTGAGGATTTTTTGGGTTTGTTTATGCCCACCATGTGTTTGATGAAATGTCTGTGAGGCCCGCACACTATGTATTTGATATAATGCATGTGAGACCTTATAAATGGGTGTCGATGATATACCTACGTGATTGGTGTGTCTTGTGTTTGATTTGTATTTGATTCTAAGCCTATGAGGCTGATGTGTGTGGCTTGTACCTGACCATGTTGGTCCCTCCGAAATAAAGTGTAAATCTTGTCTTGAGTTACATGTTGAGATGTAATGCTTTATCTTGTCCGTTGATCTGTTTGAGACCGAGTTGAGATATGGGCCAGGCACAATAGCTGGACCCCTTTGAGATTTGGCCAGGACGTGGTCCTGAGTCTCGGTGTAGCACTCACGACGGTGGGCTAAGTCTACACCCATTCCTGAGGGTAGGTATGGCGCCCGAGGAGGTGGTTGACCATATCTGACTCGGGTGGAAAATGTTGCATTGGTGTCCATGCAACATTCGCCTGGATGTGGTATGTCATGTCGCCGTGGTGGCGGGGTGTCCTCTCGCCCTCCGGTGCGGGCTCAGGTAAAGAGTGTTTACCGGGTGATGTTTCCGCTTTAGCCTTAGGCACGACACGAGCACAAGCATACACATATCATGCATGTTGTAGAGCGGGACGGGTGCCGGGGAAACCGGATCCTCCTCGAGCTATGGTTTGCTCACCCCTCCTATAAACTGTTCTTTTGCAGGGTTTAGTAGGCGGTAGGTGAAGGCTGAGGAGCTAGGCCCCTGGGGCTGGGAGTTTTATGCTATTTCCTTTGTTGTACTTTGGTTTTATGTTCTAGAATTTGGTTTGGTTTTATTTGTAACAATATACTTGGCTTCATAGGGGTTTTTCCCCGGCGGGTTGTAATAGACATTTAGTCTTTGAAATGAAATAAAATGAGATGTTGTTATTCAATTTGTGTTTAAGTGCATGGTTTGGGAGCAGGAGCATGCTCCTTGGCATGTTAGCCTGGTTGTGCAGGTTTGGGACAGCACCCGTGCCAGAAGTCCTTTTAAGGTGCTTGCACCAACCCCTTGTCCCTTCGGGTGCGGGCATGGGCAGTCACTACTCATTTCTAAGTGGAAGGAAATTGGGGCGTGACAATATGGTATCAGAGTGATAGTTCATGGTCTGGTGGACCTAGGATAGTGGGGAGGCTTGGCTGCTTCTGAGACTCTTAGGAGGCAGTATAGGACACGCCCGATCAACGTGGTCCTATCTGGGTTTTCTGGGGTGTACTCGGGGGGTAGTTAGACCAAGGAGTAGGGCACTTGCATTTGGGTTGAGGGTGCATACATGCATTGGCATTAGGGCACTAGTTTAATTTTAGTATGAGTATTGTGATTAGACATGCTATGTTGCTTGAAACTTGTTGCTAATAATAAAATTTTGTTCTTTGTGAAATTCGGTGATTTTCGTGAGGCTTGTTGCTATGAATTGCTGCTGTGTACTTCGTGATTTACCTGTGTGTTTAAATGTAAAATGTTGCTTGAGTACCTCATGGCCCATGGGGATGAGGGTGTGTAGAGCTTGAGAGAAGCCGATCCTAGTTTGGTTTAAATTATGTAGACTATGCCTCCTAGGAGAGTAACCCGAGCTACTCAATTGTAGAAGATGAATCTTCTGCCCGTCTTGGAGAGGGAAGAGGACAACGTGTAGAGGGTGATGATCCCCTGGAGCGGATCATGGCCCAAGTCCGGGCCCTAAGTGAGAACGTGCAAGGCATGCGTGAGGACCTCGGGGGGAGAGATCCTAAATGAGGTGCGTCAGGAGATGATGGCACGACAGGTAGTGCCACCCCCCTCCACCCCGTGAGGCGGAACCTCCGTGTAGGCAGGAAGTGCCGGTGAGGCGGGAAGAGGGAGACGTGTTGACGCGAGTCCGAAAGGAACATCCACCAAGGTTCAAGGGAGGAGATGAACCTCTAGGAGCAGAGCACCTGGCTGCGGCAGATCGAGCATGTGTTCTCCTTTCTTCGACCCCGGGAGGAAGACAAAGTGAGACTAGCAGTCCGGCAGTTGGAGGAGGAAGCCTTGGAATGGTGGCTTAGCATCTCAGGAAGCCGGGACATGGAGACTATGGCCTGGAATGAGTTCCTCCGGCTATTCCATGAGGAGTTCTTTCCAGAGTCATTGCGGTGGCGAAGCGGGAGGAGTTCGGCGGCTGAAGCAAGGGATCGCGCTCGAAGAGCGAGTATGAGCGAGATTTCCGGGGGCCGAGTCGGTTTGCTCCGAAGCAATATCAAGGGAGGACCTGAAGGCCCATAAGTTTACCATGGGTCTCAAACCTGCCCTGAAGCAAAGGGTAGAGATCTTGCGGCCGAAGACCTATCTTGAAGTCGTGGACACCGACAAGATTGTTGAGAGAGGATTAGAGGAGGGAAGACAGGCTCACCAGGAGCGGATGGGGGCGAGCGCGCGCGACAAGCACGGTGAAACCAAGAGGCGAAGGTTGAGCCCGGGAGTGGGACTTTTCCCAAGGATGGGGGCCAAGCTTCAATGGCTCCACCCGGATCCCGTTACTTTGGAGGACAGGGGAGTCGGCCTGGGAACTTCCCAAGCGGGTGTACCTGTTGTGGGCTGTCAGGGCACGTCAAACGTGAGTGCCCCAAGCAAGACTTGACGTGTCATAGTCGTGGGAAGGTGGGACACATCAGCAAGGTGTGTTTCAAGCAAGGGGAACAGCCGGGGAGCTGGAAGCTTAGCACAAGGGAGCAGGGGTGGAACCCAATTTCAGGCCCCAGCCCCTAAGCCGGCACATTCGTGGCAGGCCGGTCAGCCGGTTCCGGTCACACTAGGCCACAGGGGGAGAGGCAACCACAAGGAGGATCGGAGGGGCGTCCCGGTGGACCGCAGCGGGAGCAAAAGGGAAGGCAAGTGAGGCCGGTGGTGGGGCAAGCCAAGGCAGAGTGTTCGCGCTACCTCAAGCACCAACCGAAATGGAGGATTTACCATCACCCTCCGAGGAAGGTGGAGCTGGACCTTCGGTGGTTCGAGGTACTATTCTAATATCTCGCACCGTTGTTGCTTTGCATTGTTTGATACCGGAGCTTCGTGTTCCCTAATTGCTAAGTCCTTGGTGGAGAGCCTTGGACTTGATTGTGTGGAGGCTGATAGACCTCTGAGGGTCGAGTCCCCAATGGGAGGTGTGGAGTTGATCCACCAAATGTGTCGAGAGTGTGCGCTTACGATAAAAGAGGTTGACCTCTCATTTGATTTGTATGTAATGCCCATGAGGATTTTTAGTTTGATTCTGGGGATGGACTGGTTGATGGCCTTTCAGGCTAAGATTGACTGCTATAGGCGACGAGTATCATTTACTACACCCACAGGATCTTCCTGTACCCTAGTGGGTGAATGGGATAGGAATGCTGGGAGAGCTGGACCGACGAGGGAGCTATGGGGCAATATTACCTATAGGCTTGCCACCCTAACCTTTGAGGAGGAAGGTAACTTAGAGAAAAGGGTGTGGCCAGGATGTTGTCAAGAATTTCCAGGATGTCTTTCCTGGGGAGTTGTTGGAGTTGCCTCCACACGAAGTATCGAGTTCACGATTGAACCGTTGCCAGGGGTGGGACCCATCTCACAAGTAGCATACCGGATGGGACCCGCTGAGTTGCGGGAGCTTCGAGCGAGATAAAGGAACCGGGAGATAAAGGTTTTATCTGTCCTAGTACCTCACCTTGGGGTGCACCGATCTTGTTTGCTAAGAAGGCGGATGGTTCGTTGCGACTTTGCATTGATTATCGGGAGGTGAATCAAGTAACGGTAAAGAACAAGTACCCTTTGCCGCGGATTGATGACTTATTCGACCAGCTAAGTGGAGCACGGTGGTTCTCAAAAATCGATCTGCATTCGGGATATCATCAATTGAGGGTCGGGAGCGAAGACATCCCTAAGACGGCGTTCAGGTGCGGATACGGACACTATGAGTGGTTAGTGATGCCTTTTGGGCTCACGAACGCACTGCTTGTGTTCATGCATCTAATGAATCGGTATTTGCCCCATACCTGGATTCCTTCGTGGTGGTATTTATTGACGACATCCTTGTGTACTCCAAAACCCAAGCCGAGCATGAGGAGCACTTGGCCGTGGTGCTGCAGGCGCTACGAGATCATCACTTGTATGCTAAATTTAGCAAGTGTGACTTCTGGATGCGAGAGGTGCATTTTCTTGGGCATGTGGTATCTGCCGGAAGGAGTTAGAGTGGACCCAACCAAGATTGAGTCCGTAGCATCTTGGAAGAGGCCCACAAATGTTTTTGAGATCCGGAGTTTCTTGGGTCCTGGGGGTATTATCGGCGTTTTGTGGAAGGGTTTTCTCGGTTGGCGGCGCCCATGACAGCTCTTACACGGAAGGGAGCCAAATTCGAGTGGAGGGACAAGTGCCAAGCAGGCATTCGAGGAGTTGAAGACTCGCCGACTACCGCACCGGTGTTGAGTCTACCGAGGAGGGAGTGCCATTCGAGGTGTATTGTGATGCGTCTCACGTTGGGCCGGGGCATGTTCGATGCAAGAACGCCAGGTCATAGCATATGGCTCGCGACAGCTGAAGTCCCATGAGCAAAACTACCCAACACACGACCTGGAGTTAGCAGCGATTATTTTTGCCCTGAAGTCTTTGCGACATTATTCCTGCTGGGAGAGAAATTTGTGGTATATACCGACCACAAAAGCCTACGATATATCTTTACCCGAGAGAGACCTAAATTTGCGACAACGGAGGTGGGTAGAGTACCCGCAAATGTTTGACTTCACACTCTCCTACACGCCTGGGAAGGGAAATTTAGTAGCCGACGCGCTAAGTAGAAAAGGGAAAGCCGAGGTTTCCATGAGAGAATGGAAAATGATGGAGCAGTTGGCGGTGCTTCGGGTGCAACTGCTTTCAGCGATGAGGGAGCTATCCTGTGTCCTCTCACTGTGATACCAGAGTTGTATCAGCGTGTCCATGAGGGACAGTTAGGCGACGTGGATCGTGAGGTGATCCGGGCCCAGGATAGAGGCCGGAGAGCCGTCGAGGAGGACTGGACGAAGGAGTTGAGCATGAGCTGAAATTTCGGGGGCGTCGATAGTACCACCTCCCTTGCGTGAGGATGTCTTGAGGGAATTTCATCATTCCCGTTTGGCTGTACATCCAGGAGGAACTAAGATGTATCATGCCGTTCGCGCACGGTTCTGGTGGCCGGGGCTGAAACGGAGTGTAGCAGAGTTTGTTTCCAGGTGCCTTACCGGTCGGCAAGTGAAGGCGAGAACACCAACGACCCACTGGTCAATTGCGGCCTTTACCTGTAGTCGAGTGGAAGTGGGAGCATATTACCATGGACTTTGTGACGGGACTTCCTACCACTTCTGGGAGAAAGGACATGATTTGGGTCATAGTGGACCGCTTAACTAAGTCAGCCCATTTCTTGGCAATTCGAGAGCGCGACTCTATCGGCACGTTAAGCCGGTTGTATGTTGATGAGATTGTCCGCTTGCACGGAGTGCCCTTGTCTATTGTTTCGGACGGGGATGCGCGGTTTACATCCCGGTTTTGGGGAGGTCTGCAGGAAGCATTAGGAACCCGACTTAATTTGAGTACCGCATTCCATCCCGAGACCGATGGTTAGTCCGAGAGGACCATTCAAACATTGGAAGACTTGTTGAGGGCTTGTGTACTTGATTTTGGAGGATCATGGGCTTCCCACCTTCCTCCTGGTGGAGTTTGCCTATAATAACGGTTACCGGTCTTCGATTGGGATGGCTCCGTTTGAGGCATTGTATGGCCGACCGTGTCGGTCTCCATTATGTTGGGTAGAAGGCTGGAGAGGCAGCTATGTTAGGACCTCAATTGGTCCAGGAGGCTACGGCAAAAGTTCACTGATTCGGCAACGCCTTCTCTGCACTCGGAAGCGCATGAAGTCTTATGCGGATCGCCGACGCCGACCGTTGGAGTTTTTGGTGGGAGACCACGTATTCCTTCGTGTTTCTCCACGGAGAGGGCATAAGAGATTTGGGACTGGGTCCAAGTTGTCCCCTCGGTACATTGGACCGTTCGAGATTTTGAGCAGAGTTGGACCTGTTTCTTATAGGTTGGCATTACCACCTAGTTTGAGCAAAGTTCATAATGTTTTCCATGTATCCCAGTTGCGGAAATATCATCCAGATCCCACACACGTGCTAGATTGGGGTACCCTGGATCTTGGAGAGGATGTGTCTGTTGTCGAGGCACCCATCCGTATTGTAGATAGGCGCGAGAAGCAGCTGCGAGGTAAGACTATTCCGTTGGTTCAGGTGTTGTGGCAACACCGAGGGCTGGAAGAAGAGACCTGGGAACGTGAGACTGAGATGCGTGCTCATTATCCTGATCTGTTTGAGGACGAACAACTCTGAAGGAGGGGAGGAGGGCAAGCATCAAACTTCAAATCAGGTATTTGCCCAACTAGTCATCGCTACATGACCATGTGGAGTGTATAAATGTGTGAAATAATTTGTGATTTGTTGTGTATTAATTTGTGCTAGAGGGTGTTAGAGGCCTATGCATTGGTTGTGATTTTCTTTCATTCCACCTTTTCTTTTCGAGGACGAAAAGTCTTAAGGGGGAGAGGATGTAAGGACCCGTACCTTGAGTTAGTCACAGTTTTGCCTTCTGAGTAGAGTTTTTCTAGATTTTGACCTAGTGAATGGGCTCAAATGAATTCACGTGCAAAAGGAAAGATGCTTAGAATGATGTCCTCTATCTACCACAGAAGTTTCAGGCCAAACGGACGTGTATGTGAGGTGCACGTGATATGGGTCCAATTCACGTGCAAGTGTGGTTGTCTTCTAAATGATGCAAGGAGGCTAGGGGTGAAGTTTGAGCGCATTTGGAGTGCATATGGAGTTGCACGTGAATTGGGGAATTCACGTGCAAATTGGCGTGCAGCCATATTTTTGCATGGTCCCCTTGGTTTTGACATTCTAATGAACTTTCTCCAAAGGACCATGTTGAAATTTGAGTATTTTGGCCTATATGGGTGCGGAAAGGTGCTAACTTGTGTGATCAAAACTACGTCGTTTTGATCCTGGGTTTACTTAATCAAAACTACGTCGTTTTGATGTGGGTAGTGTCTATATAATGAGGGCTTGAGTTTGAGTTTAGGGTTCTTGTGTTCTTCTTTGCTGCAGCTGCTGCTAGAGAGAGGGAGAGAGAGAGAGAGGGGATCTCCGGGCAGTTGCCGTGGTGGTTCGTGTCGTTGGGAGCTGTCTAGCATGGAGGTTAGGACAAAAGTCTGAGGTAGGGATTCCTGTTCTTCCTAACTCTCCTCTGTTTTAGGATATTCACCTATATATATATATGTAAATCCATATAGGTGTGATCTCCTATATGGATGTTGGCCTTCAGTGGCATGTTCTGTTGATTTTGATGTTGAATTTGGCCTGAGGATTTTTTGGGTTTGTTTATGCCCACCATGTGTTTGATGAAATGTCTGTGAGGCCTGCACACTATGTATTTGATATAATGCATGTGAGACCTTATAAATGGGTGTCTGATGATATACCTACGTGACTGGTGTGTACTATGTTTGATTTGTATTTGATTCTAAGCCTATGAGGCTGATGTGTGTGGCTTGTACCTGACCATGTTGGTCCCTCTGAAATAAAGTGTAAATGCTGTGCTGAGTTACATGTTGAGATGTAATGCTTTATGCTGTTCTGTTGATCTGTTTGAGACTGAGTTGAGATATGGGCCAGGCACAATACTGGACCCCTTTGAGATTTGGCCAGGACGTGGTCCTGAGTCTCGGTGTAGCACTCACGACGGTGGGCTAAGTCTACACCCATTCCTGAGGGTAGGTATGGCGCCCGAGGAGGTGGTTGACCATATCTGACTCGGGTGGAAAATGTTGCATTGGTGTCCATGCAACATTCGCCTGGATGTGGTATGTCATGTCGCCGTGGTGGCAAGGTGTCCTCTGCCCTCCAGTGCGGGCTCGGGTAAAGAGTGTTTACCGGGTGATGTTTCTTGCTTTAGCCTTAGGCACGACACGAGCACAAGCATACACATATCATGCATGTTGTAGAGCGGGACGGGTCCGGGGAGACCGGATCCCTGGCTGAGCTATGGTTTGCTCACCCCTCCTATAAACTGTTCTTTTGCAGGGTTTAGTAGGCGGTAGGTGAAGGCTGAGGAGCTAGGCCCCTGGGGCTGGGAGTTTTATGCTATTTCCTTTGTTGTACTTTGGTTTTATGTTCTAGAATTTGGTTTGGTTTTATTTGTAACAATATACTTGGCTTCATAGGGGTTTTTCCCCGACTGGGTTGTAATAGACATTTAGTCTTTGAAATGAAATAAAATGAGATGTTGTTATTCAATTTGTGTTTAAGTGCATGGTTTGGGAGCAGGAGCATGCCCCTTGGCATGTTTGCCTGGTTGTGCAGGTTTGGGATAGCACCCGTGCCAGAAGTCCTTTTAAGGTGCTTGCACCAACCCCTTGTCCCTTCGGGTGCGGGCATGGGCAGTCACTACTCATTTCTAAGTGGAAGGAAATTGGGGCGTGACACCCCTAGCCTCTTTGCATCATGTAGAAGACAACCACACTTGCACGTGAAATGGGCCCATTTCACGTGCACCTCACATACACGTCCGTTTGGCCTGAAACTTCTATGGTAGATAGAGGACATCATTCTAAGCATCTTTTCTTTTGCACGTGAATTCATTGTAGTCCATTCACTAGGTCAAAATCTAGAAAAAACTCTACTTAGAAGGCAAAACTGTGACTAACTCAAGGTACGGGTCCTTACACCAGCGGAGTGGTTGTCCTTATGAAAGGGCGGCACAAGCTGCACAATCAAACCAAGGGCAGTCCACATTTCAGTAAACCCAGCAGGGGACTCAGTCTCAAAGGGGATAGGTAGATCGAGCACCGACGGGAAGAACAGAAGATAGTATGCAGCGTGGGAGGACCTATGATGTAATGGATTCAACAATGGGAGTACTACCAATGGATGAGGCGGGGCAGGGACCATCAGCAATTAGAGGTACCATAATTGTTTTTCATACTGTGTACAGTTTTAATTGATAATGGTGCTACACATTCATTTGTTTCTCAAGCATTGGTAAATGAGTTAGAGTTGGATTGTGATACCGTAGCTAAACCATTACTTGTTGAGTTTCCAGTAGATGGGGAGTTAACATTAAATAAGATTTGTCGTAGTTGTCGGATTTCCCTTAGGGGTGTAGAACTCCAATGGGACTTGTTCGTAATTAGTTTGGTGGCATATGATGTTCTATTAGGCATGGATTGGTTGGTAAATATGGAGGCAAAATCGACTGTTATCGACGTCGGATGACCTTTCTCTCACCAGAGGGCGTTCGATGCGTGTTTGTGGGTGAATGGACGGATGAAGCTTGCAGGTTAGGGCCATTATGTCAAGGGTGGGGTGATGTAACCCATCAACAGGCCAACTTAACATTGGTGGATTCACAAAAAGAGGGAAAAGGTGCTCTACCTCGAATTGTAGATCAATTCCCTCATGTTTTTCTGGAAGATTTAGTTGATTTACCACCAAGGAGAGAAGTCGAATTCACTATCGAACTGGTACCGGGGACATCACCGATCAGACTGGCAGCCTATAGGATGGCACCAACTGAATTAAGGGAATTGAAGAAGCAATTGGATGACCTGTTAGCTCGAGGGTTCATTAGACGGAGTAGCTCACCCTGGGGTGCTCCGATTTTATTTGCTAAGAAAGCGGATGGTTCACTCCGGCTATGTATTGACTACCAGAAGTTGAATCAAGTAACAGTGAAGAATAGGTATCCTTTACCAAGAATTGATGATCTATTTGATCAGTTTAAGGGAGCTAAGTGGTTTTCAAAAATAGATTTAAGATCAGGATATCATCAATTGAGAGATCGAGAAGCAGACTTTTCGAAGACAACTTTTAGTTGCTGGTACGGTCATTATGAATGGCTAGTGATGCCTTTCTGATTCACAAATGCACTAGCAGTTTTTATGGGCCTGATGAATCAGATATTTGCCCCTTATCTAGATATATTAGTGTACTCCAAGTCTGTGGGCAAGCATGAGGAGCATTTACAAGTTGTGTTACAAATTTTGCGTGATCATAAATTGCATGCTAAGTTCACCAAATGTGACTTTTGGTTACAAGAAGTGAAGTTCCTTGGTCATGTAGTTTCATGGTGACCCTGCAAAGATTGAAGCAGTGACTTTATGGAAAAGACCTTCTAATGTTTTTTGAGATCCGTAGTTTCCTTGGTCTGGCAGGGTACTACAAAAGGTTTGTGAAAGATTTCTCTAGATTGGCAGCACCATTAACTGGTTTGACCCATAAGGGAGTTCGATTCCATTGGACTAACGCATGTGAAGAGGCCTTTAAGGAACTAAAGGCTCGATTAACCTCAACACCTATCCTTGTGCTTCCATAGGAAGGTGTTCCCTTTGAGGTTTATTGTGATGCCTCACGAGTTGGTTTGGGTTATGTGTTGATGCAAGAGTGTTAAGTCATAGCTTATGGTTCCAAATAGTTAAAGTCATATGAACAGAACTATCCAACTCATGATTTGGAGTTGGCAGCTGTGATTTCGCTCTTAAGAGCTGGCATCATTATCTTCTTGGGGAGAAATTTGTAGTGTATACTGACTATAAAAGTTTACAGTATATTTTCTCCCAAAGGGATTTGAATTTAAGGCAACGGCGATGGGTAGAATATCTCCAACAATTCCACTTTGACATATTGTATAAACCTGGAAAGGGTAATGTGGTAGCTGATGCCTTGAGTAGGAAAAACATGGCTGAAGTTGCTCACTATGCTATTAAGGAGTGGGAAATGATGGGACATTTGGCTGTGATGAATGTGCAACCAATTAATTATGATGGTCGGGGTGTTCTTTGTGCCATTGTGGCTATTCCTGAGCTACAGCAGCATGTCAAAGAAAACCAACTGGGGGATATTGAGTTCAGGTCATCCGTGACAGAATTCAGCAGGGTGAATTACAAACGGACTGGATGGAAGACATAGACCATGTGTTGTGGTTCCGAGGACGGTTGGTAGTTCCAGCATTAGTTCAAGATGAGGTTTTGAAAGAGTTTCATTAGTCAAGATTGGTTGTACATCCTAGAGGGACAAAGATGTACAACCTTAAGGAGGCAATTTTTGTGGCCTGGATTAAATAAAGCTGTGACTGGCTATGTTCAGTGATGTTTGGTTTGTCAACAGGTAAAAACCGAACATTCGAGATCGGCTGGTGAGTTACAGTCCTTACCTGTGCCTGAGTGGAAGTGGGATCATGTGACTATGGATTTTGTTACTGGTTTACCCCATTCGAGAGGCCATGACACTATTTGGGTTATCGTAGATTGATTGACAAAATCTTCCCATTTTATTCCAATCCAGGAAACGGATCCTGTCAGAATTTTGGGACAGAAATATGTAGATGAAATAGTAAAATTGCATGGTGTTCCACTTTCAATCGTTTCTGATAGAGATGCAAGATTTACTTCTCAGTTTTGGTAGCAGTTACAAAGGGCTTTGGGTACGCGTGATAATTTAAGTACGGCTTATCATCCTTAAACTGATGGATAGTCGGAATGGATGATTCAAATGCTTAAAGACATGTTGAGGGCATGTGTTGATGGGGTAGTTGGGAGACTCATTTTCCTATAGTAGAGTTTTCTTATAATAATAGTTTTCAAGCTACCATCGGAATGGCTCCCTATGAGGCATTGTATGGACGACCATGTCGCTCTCCTTTGTGTTGGACTCAAGCAGGAGAAGCGGCAGTCCTTGGTCTAGATATGGTTCAATAGTCCACAGAGAAGATCCAATTAATCCAGCAGCGAATGTTGACAGCCCAAAGTCGTCAGAAATCTTATGCGGATAAGAGGCAACAACCATTGCAATTTCAAGTTGGTGATCGTGTGTTCCTACGAGTTTCTCCACGGCGAGGACATCGAAGGTTTGGTAGGGGATCCAAGCTCTCTCCATGCTTTGTGGGGCCTTTTGAGATTGTTGCCATAGTTGGGCCAGTTGCCTATCGGTTAGCCTCCAGAATTAGCTAGGGTGCATAACGTTTTTCATGTCTCTCAACTAAGAAAATATTACCCTGAACCATCTCATGTGATCGACTGGCGTGAAATCGATTTAGCTGATGTTGGTTCCGTAATCGAGGCAGCAGTTAAGATCGTGGATCTATAGGATCGGGTTTTACGTGGTCACCGGATTCCATTAGTCCGAGTCTTGTCGCGGAACCGTGATATTGAGGAGGAAACGTGGGAGAAAGAGAGTCAAATTCGTGTCCTTCATCCAGAGCTGTTTGAGGACGACCAGTCTTAAGGTGGGTAGGATGTGAGGACCACTTCATATTTTTATCTATGTTATGAGGTATGCTAGGGGGTTGTAATTTTATCAATTTGTTATTGTTATTAATTTTTGTTGTCTCGGTGTTTTTGGAAATGATTGTTTCTGTTGTGATTTGGCACTCATTCAAAGTATCCTTAATTGATGATTTAATAATTGGGGTCATGTTGTTGGGTTGTGTTGGTTGCCTTTTCGAGGACGAAAGGTGGGGAGGATGTAATATCCCGAATCTGGAAATGGCATGAGATAGCACATATTTGGGGTCTAGTTCACCTAAGGGCATTATTGAAATTTCATGTGGTGAGTTAAAGAGGTAAAATGGTTAATTTGGTCATTTGGGATTTAAGAATGTTAACATTTAAAAATAGCAATACGAATTTGTAATTCATAAAGACTTTTGGTATTTTTATAATTGTTTTAAATAGAGTTTTAGTATAATTAGGAAATCTAGTTTAAAGGGGTTTCTTAATTGCCAAGAAATTAAAGTTAAAAAGAAATAGGACTCTTGAGCCGTCTCTCTATATATAGAGAGGTTGTCTTAAAGGTGTAGGCTGTTGATTCTTTGAGTATTTGGAGCCCTAGTTGTCTTTCATCAAGAGGAGAGAGAAATGGAGGTCAAAGCTTGGAGTTTTATAGCGTTGTTGGGCGTTTCGGAGAGTATAACCAATTCCTTCATGTTTAGAGATTTAATGACAAATAGGGTTGGTTTGATTAAGGATAGAACTTAGAATGAACAAGTTTGCATGTAATTTAGATAGAACTTAGAGCTGTGAAATTAAACGGAATAATTGTGTTAGTGCTTAATAACTCATTATCTGTAGCGGAAGTTGGGTTCAAGGCTAGGGGATGTGCAAGGTGTGCACATGGCGGTGCACGCAACACTGCACGTGGCGATGCACATGGTGTGTCACCACGTGTATTTTTTTTACCTTATTTTATTTTTCTTATATTTGTAGTGCATAGAGGGTTGAAATAGCTACAAAATGGTATATTTTATAGGCCAATCAGAGTTCTGTGGAAATAGTTATAATCTTTTGAAGTAAGAAGCAAAACTGGAAAACATCTCTGCACGTGGCGATGCATGTAGCGATGCACGTGGCGAACATCACTATGTGCAAATGTTTTATATTTTCTTTGGATAGCCAGTTAAAAACCCTTCGAAACGGTAGGTATCGTAAGCAAATCAGAGGTCTATAGAATTAGTTATGATTTTTCAAAGTTTGGACAGAATCTGAACTATTTTAACAGCCTATTTTGCTTCTTTTAGTTTCTTAATGAGAATTTAAGTTTGAAACCTTTAGAGGGGGACCCTAAGGATCATTTGAGGATTGTAGTGTGCCTCTTATTATTATAATTGAGGTGCATATATTTATTCTTATATTGAGAACACGTCCGTAATAATTATACGCTGGTGAGGTTATACTGCAAATGTTATGTGATGAGTGTTTAATGGTAATGTTTATGTGTTATGGAATGAATATGATGAGTCATGATATGATTGTTTATGATGTTATTATATTGTGGTACACATGAATGCTTAGTTTGTGTGTAGTGGGCTCGATAAGCCGATAGTTTGGCATGCAAGTCTCTGTCACTGGGATATGGCTCGATGAGCAGATAGTTGGCCTGTAAGCAACTATCATTGTCAGATGAATGGTGGATATGGTTGCTTGTGTGGCGGTATGGTGGGTATGGTTGCCTGTGTGGCGGTATGATGAATATGGGTGCCTGTGTGAGTTTTAAACACTGGTTTAAATTGTTGTGTCACATTAATATCTATTAACTCTCACTACACGTGCACATGAGCACAACATGTAGCTTAGTAATAGATAGAAGGTGAGGAGTGGTAGTTCACCTACTGAGCTTTGTGCTCACCCCTATTTGTTCATCTGTTTTTCAGTTGCTGGCGGGTGCTAGCTGAACCAATGACAAGACCAAGATTTTATTTATGTATGGGTTTGTTGGCAGTTGTAATGAATGGTTGCAAAAATGTGGAATGATGATTTGATAATATGATACTTTGAAATTTCTTGGATGACATTTTGGGAAGTACTTTTATACCCTTGTTGTATGGTTTTACAAGGGAAAGTCATGTGCTTAGTTCTGGATCTCTGGAATTGGGGACGTGACAGAGTGGTAAAAGGTCAAACAGTGCAAACAGTTGAATGCGCAGGAGCAGATTACGCTAGACAGTTCTTCACAGTGAGTGAGTACTAAAGTAATACTATTTTATATTTGCATTTAAAAGAAGAGAGAGAGAGTTAATCCTGTTGTAACAAGGGCTAGACCCTACTGTACTAAAAGCATATAGTGGATTATACTCGGTGTAGGTTCACCCTCACCACCATGGAGTATATCACATTGATCGAACCACGTAATCCGTGTATCTCTGTCTTTTTCTTCCCATACATATCTGCTGTTAACTGATATTGCATGAGACACTAATATACTATCCTAAACACTAACTACATCTATAGAATACCTCTAAGTATTACACTACTCTTAAAACTAAAAGGAAATAGTTTTAAGTATACAGATTCACCCCCCTCTTTGTATACAAACTCATATACCCATTCGATATAGCTTGGATATTGGGAATATCAATTGGTATCTGAGCTAAGTTCTCACTGGACATAGATTTATCACTCTGTGGAGAAGTGATCTCACAGATCGATAAATTGTGTTATTGCGATCTGTGGCTTAACAGCTTAGTGACCAAGCAAGAATTCATTGGGTAAACATATATAATGGAGATTCCTATCAGTGGACTGAGTACTAGCTCCAACTACGCAAAGAGGGCGCCTATTTTTGATGGCACAAATTACAAGATGTGAAGAGCGAGAATGGAGACTGTATTCATGTCCATGGGTATGGATGTTGAGCGGGTAATCAAAGATGGTTATATAGAACCTGCCAATGACAGAGAACCCACAGAAGCTGAGAGAAGAACCTATGAGCTAAATGGCAAAGCCTTGGGTGTTATTACATTTGCACTCACAGACTTTGAATATGCAAAGGTCATGGACTGTAGGGTTGCGAAAGATTTATGGGACAGACTAGAGAGTGTCTATCAAGGAGATGGTAGACTAAAGGAAACCAGGCTGCAATTGTACACGCAGAGATTTGAAGCTCTCAAGATGGAGGAGCAGGAAAGTGTACAAGAGTTCTTTGTACGTTTGACAGAGATTGTTAATGACATGAGAAGTCATGACAAGAATAAGAAGAACTATGCAATTATAAAGAAGGTGCTGCGAGTTCTGCCCAAGAGATTCATCCCAAGGGCGGAAGTTCTAGAAAACAACCGAGACCTGGAAACGATGACATTGCGAGAGCTGCAGTGCAGTCTAACTGCATTCGAAATGAAACTGCACTCTTATAAAGAGTCATCTACATCAACACCCTAGCCCACAACCAAAGAATCAAAAGAAGTAGCCTTTAAGGCTATGAAAAAATTTAAAATAAAGAAAGAAGCTGAGTCCTTAGAAGAACAAGAGGACAGTGATAGCGAAGAAGGTGAAGATGAGGTGGTAGCCCACTTCACTAGAAAGTTTAGAAAAGGTGGAGCAGGAAAACAAGCTGGAGGAAAAGGAAAAGGAGGACTTTCCCTAAGATGTTTTAAGTGTGGAAAGTGGGGGCACTTTGCATCTCAATATAAAGTGAAAGCTAATGACTCAGATGAGGAAGCCTCAGATGAAGAGGATACAAAGTGGAAGAAGTCATCACACCGACGAAGCAGTACCACAAGGAGGCCAGCAGCTCCACAAAAGAAAAGGAGCTCACACAAGAACTATATGAGCCGAATTGCTGAATCAGATGATGATGATGATGAATGCTCATTAGATTATGCCTTTGTTGCCAAGATAGAGGTAGACAATGGCAACACTGCCTCAGAGGAGGATGAGGCAGAAGAAGAAGAAGTTGATCTGGAGGAGGAGCTTGAGCTTGCAACAGAAGAGATCTACAAAAGAGGATGCATGATTAAGCAGCTCAAGGGAGAGCTCAAGCAAGTCAAGGGAGAGCTTGCAGAGACCAAAGGGGAGAAGGATATGGTGCTAGAGGACTCCAAGAAGTTCTGTGAGGAAATTGTTAGTCTAAAGCTCAAACAAGAGGAGCAAATCAAGATATGTGATGACATTACCATAGAACTTACCACCAGAGACACCACAATCCAATGGCTTGAAGAAGAACTAGTAGGCCTTCAATAGAAGATCTCAAAGGACAGAGCCAGTCAAGCCTCAACCTCTGGAAGTTTCCAAATCACATCACTCATCACACCACAACACGATCAGAAAACCAGGGCAACACTGTAGGTGGATAGGAAGAATATCAATCCAGATTTCCATGACAATCCTACGTAGACCATTGTTGTGACCTGAATCAACATGAAAGGGAAGGGTGGTGTAAATGATGAGAACATGGAGAGACACCCGAAGGAAGTCAAGATTACTGGAGTGACCAAATGCGTTCAAAAATCTGAGCATTCCAAGAATGTGAAGAAATCTAATGCAATTGTCATTTCTATGAGTGTACGGGTGCTCCACAGGAAAGAAAAAAAGCCTATGTGAATCCAACCATCAAGGTCAAGCCTATTCCGAAGAAGATCCCATATGTACAGTAACTAAGCAACACCAACTTTCAGGGTCATTGCTACTGCTGTGCAGTGTGGGGTCACATGGCAAGATTTTGTTGGTGGAGGTATCTGATACAAGCTTCCCGAATAGAGATGAAGACAACTAGAAGGAGCTTGTATCCTGTAAAGAGAAAGAAACTAGTTAGAAGTTTTTGCACTTACTGTCAGAAATGTCAGAAACGAGGACATGATGAGACTTCATGCTGGTGGAAACCAAAGCCCATTTCTACGAACAACAAGTTTGTTGTACTTGCAGATTTGGAAGTTTGTGACAAGTGCGGTAGTGAACGTCATAGTTCTAGAAAAGTGCTTATTCCTGAGCAGAATAAGAAGAAGAATACTATAAAAGTTCAAGAGAAAAGGAAAGAGAAAGCATCTCAGAAGACTGTGAAACCTACACCTCAGAGGGAGTGCTTCAAGTCTAAAGTAAAACAGGAAGAGCGCTTCAAGTCTAAAGTAAAACAAGTCTATGTGGCTAAGGGAAAAGAAGTGGGGCTCATATTGCTGAGACTACATTGAAAGCAGACATCAAGGACAGACAGTGGATCCTTGATAGCGGCTGCTCATGTCACATGACTGGTGATCTAAAGAAATTGCCAGATGTGAATAAAGACAAGTCTGGCAAGGTAAGATTTGGCAATGATAGCTCTTTGAAGATCAAGGGATTAGGATCCGCCAAATAGGGAAAGAGTAAACTGAAGGATTGAAGTACAATCTAGCATCTGTTAGTCAGCTGTGTGATGCAGGTCATAAAGTGACCTTTACTAAAACTGGTTGCCAAGTGAAGAGAAAAAATTGTAACACAGTAGCAGCTGGAAGAAGGACAGATTGCAACACAGTAGCAGCTGGAAGAAGGACACAGTAGGAAAAAATTGCAACACTCATAGCTGTCATATAACAAAGACAGAAGAGAATGAACTCTGGCATAGAAGACTGGACATCTAAATAAAAAAAATATGAGAAGACTTGTTAACTGCAAGGCTATCGGAGATATCCTAGATATTAAAAGAGATAAAAAGCATGTCTACTTAGCATGTTTACATGGAAAGTAGACCAGATTTCATTATAAAGTGAAGGAGTATAGTTCAGAACTAGCTCTGGACATTGTGCATACTGATTTGTTCGGACCTATGACGAACAAGGAACTCAACGGTGAAAGATACTTCATCTTGTTTGTGGATGATTTCACCAGGAGGACCTGCATTATGTATTCAAAGCACAAGACAGAAGCTCTAGATTGCTTCAAGAAGTACAGAAGAATGGCTGAGAATGACTGTGGTCGAAGGATTAAGATCTTAGGATCTGATCAGGGTACGAAGTTTACAAATGAGACCTTTGAAATATATTTAGATAACATGGGATTCAACATCAACTATCAGCAGCAAGAACTCCACAACAAAATGGAGTTGTTGAAAGATAGAACAGGGCTATCATTGAAATGGGTAGAACCTTATTGTTGGAAGCTAATCTTCATGCAAGGTTTTGGACAGAGGCAACAAGAACAGCAGTACACCTCCTCAACAGAGTAACTCTTAGACCAAAGACAGACTACACACCCTATGAATTATGGTGCGGGAAGAAGTCAATAGCCATGTACTTAAGGATATTTGGAAGTCCTTGTTTTGTTAAGATAAAGGAACAAGGAAGAGGAAAGTTTTGTGCCAGATCTGAGGAAGGAATTTTTGTTGGATACTCATATCAGACAAAGGGATATAGAGTATTTCTTCCAAGGCTCGAAAAAGTCATAACTTCAAGCGAAGTTAAGGTTGATGAGAACTGGAAGAAGGATGTATCTGAGGATGAGAGTCCAGACTTTGAAATAGAAGAACCTTAGGAAGAATAAAAGTCTAAGCATGAAAAAGAAAAGAAGAATGAGGACACAAACTTAGAGAAGTCTGATGAGGAAGAGAAGGGAGAGTCCAATCCTAGAAATGGTTCAAACAAGAAAACCAGGAGGACATGGTCCAGTGTACATGACAAAGATAAGATCCTTGGTGATCCCAAAGTAGGTGTAACTACTAGAAGAAAATTTACAAGAGCTACTGCATTGCTGTCACAAGTTGAACCAAAGTCAGTTGGAGAGGCAGTAGAGGACGAAGCTTGGATCACAACAATGAATGAGGAGTTGGATCAAATTGAAAAGAATAAGACATGGGAGTTGGTTCCTAGACCCAAGAACAAGAATGTTATCAGCACAAAATGGGTGTTCAGGAATAAACTAAATGAGGATGGCAAGGTTGATAGGAACAAGGCTAGATTGGTATATAAGGGATATTCTCAAATTGAGGGAATAGATGTGGATGAAACTTTTGCACCAGTGGCGAAGCTAGAAACAATCAGGATGTTTCTCGCATTAACAACACATAAAAAATTAGAGGTTTATCAAATGGATATGAAGTCTGCATTTCTAAATGGTTTGCTACAAGAAGAAGTATACATTGAGCAACCAGATGGAGTACAGATCGCTAATGAGGTGACATATGTGTGTAGATTGAAGAAAGCCTTGTACAGCCGAAAACAAGCTCCTAGAGCATGGTATAGCTGACTGGATGGATATCTAAATAGAATGAATTTTAGCAGAGGAATTGTAGATCATAATCTCTATATTCTGAATTCAGACAAAGGTCAGCTGGCTACCATAGTTTATGTAGATGACATTATCTTTGGAGGAAGTCACTCAGGGTTGTGTGAAGAATTTGCAAAAAGAATCAGTGATGAATTTGAAATGTCTCTCATAGGAGAATTGACATACTTCTTAGGGATGCAGATAAGGCAAACATCTGAGGGTATTTTCATATCACGACATAAATATGCCAAAGAATTGCTAAAGAAGTATGGTATGGAAGATAACAAGCTTGTTGGAACACCAATGGCTACAGGCTGCAAACTACACAAGGATTAGGAAGGCTCTAGTGTCAATCAGAAGGAGTATTGATGCATGATTGGTAGCCTCTTATACATTACAGCCTCTAGACCTGATCTGATACAAGCTGTGTGTCAGGCAAGTAGATACCAAGTAGATCCTAAGGAGTCTCACTTGCTGGAAGTCAAACGGATCCTTAGATACCTACATAGTACATTAGAAATGGGGTTGTGGTATCCCTCTAAGGACTCCATTGAACTACAGGCATACACTGATGCAGACTGGGCTGGAAATATTGATGACAAACGCTCTACTAGTGGCTGCAGTTTTTATCTGAGCTCTGTTGGTCCTTAAGAGCCTAGGGGGGGGGGGGTGAATAGGCTCTAATCGAAAACTCTTTCTTCATCTCTGGCACAACACTTATCTGGTTAAACGATAAAAACAGTGCGGAAGATAACCAGATAGTGGAAGTATTTTGTTTTATTATCAAAAGATAAATACAACAAAATAGTAGCAGATTTAAAGCTAATGAAGCTTTTCGATCTGCTGTAAACTCTCTCACACTCTTTTTACAATGACTCGCACACTAGCCAATATAATCTCTAAGTGCTCTTGTACATGTACATGCATCTATGAAAATATACAAGTGTTAATATATATAGCCATCCGTTAGAAATATTCTTGGAACTTGTTCTTTCGAGCAACGTGCAGCACTGACTGTTCCTCGGAAATCTCTCTGCCTTGCTTGTTACGGATGTGGAGCTCAAAATCTCGGGTCTTTAAACTTTGAATTACTTTGCATGATTCCAAATGCAATTAAAGTTATGTCCACATATCCGTGTGATTCATGTGTAAGATGATTTAGGCTTTCAACGAGTTTCTCTTACATCAAGACACAACGAGCTGACGACTTTGAATGTGAAGCTGATAAGTTGGAGTAGCGTCTTATTAATCCATCGTAAAGTTCCTTACTCCATGTTAATAAAGCTCGGATCCTTACTTCGTGTCAGTAGTTGCTTACTCCGTGTCAGTTTGATACTGGAATCCTTATTCCGTGTCAGCGCTTCCTTACTCCGTATGAACGAGAAGTCCAAAGAGCTTACTCCGTATTAGCGCTTCCTTACTCCGCACGAGTTCCTTACTTTGCATGAGTTAAAAGGTCTAGATGGCTTACTCCGTATTAGCGCATCCTTATTCCGCATGAGTGAAAGGTTCGGATTCCTTACTTCGCATCTCTTTTCTTTACTTCATGCGAATAAAGGACTTGGGTTCTTATTTCGCACAAGTTGTTCCTTACTCCGCATGTATGAAAGACTCAGATTCCTTACTCCGTGTCTTCTTGTCCTTAGTCCACTAGAGTAAAAGACTTAGCTTTTTATTTCGCGATAACTTTCTCTTACTCCGTGCGAGATGTAGACTGGATTCTTATTTCGTAACTTTTTGACTTAGTTCGTTCAAACTGTAAGACGCGGATTCCTTAGTCTGTAACATTAACTATTTGATCCGCACGAGTAATCTTATTCCGTATGAAGACTTGGTTATTTAGCAAGTGTTTGACGACACTCACGATGGTCCGGGTCAAGATTATGTATCCTGTCCTTAGCTTTTCTCTCACGAGTGAAGGTCCGAATTAAGATCATATCTTTTGCAACAACTTAAGAATAAACATGTAAGGTTTTAAATCAAATTACACAGGGTTTTATCCGCATCATCCAAATTCTGGGTTTGATCTGACAATCTCCCCCAATATGGATATGTCAAAACTCTTTATAATCTGATCTGGTAAGTGAAGCAAAAAGATAACATACAGAAATAAAGATAACTTCCACATTTCATTAAGTTAGTAACAACAGTACAATTCATCCTTGATACAAGAATTTTATATTAAAATACATAAGGCTTACTATACTTGAAGATCAAGCCCAGAATTTGGATGATGCGGATAAAACCCTGTGTAATTTGATTTAAAACCTTACATGTTTATTCTTAAGTTGTTGCAAAAGATATGATCTTAATTCCGACCTTCACTTCTGAGAGAAAAGCTAAGGGCAGGATACATAATCAACTGGAACTTCCGAGAAAAGATTTCTCCATGGTTTGTTGTTCTCAGCAGTTCCATCAATGAAGGTCCGAATGTGGGCTACGTCTGGAAGATAGCCCTCAAACCAACATGGCAAGACATCAGACAAGTGTTCGTCCTTGTACAGAGACAGAAATAACCTCATCTCCATCTTTACCGCCCAAGAGAAGTTGTCTATGTCATCAGTGCTAAACAAGCCCTTCTCAGAACGTAGAGTCTGAATATCGTCAGGGGAGAAGGGATAAATATCTAACAGACATCTTCGGTCGGTAGCAGAAGTGGCATACTTGGTCATTTCATTAAAAACACTTCAATCCGCATCATGTGGATCACGATCCGCATATGATGGGAGGAAGGTGACAGCCACAGATGGAGACATCAAAGGAGGAGCTATACTTGAGGAGCTGGGCTAAGAGAAGTGGTTACATTTGGGGATAGGAACTCCCGGAAGCAGTGCAGATGTAGGCCACTTACCTACAAGAGTGGAGGAAGTTGCAGGAGGATCAGATGGCACTTTCTCCCCCGTTTTGGCAGATTGTCGAGCAGCGGTAGGAGGATGAGCCATCATGTGCGACAAGTCCGCAAAAGAGGTAGACAGTGAGTGCACGGAAGAGGCGACACGATCCATCTTCTGCTAAATGGAAGTGGAAGAGTCAGTTAAAACGGAGAGGAGTTGGGCGCCAAGAGCATCAACCTTGACGGCGATGGTAGCAATTTGGGCGCTCTGGGATTGGGCGTGTCAGTCCAGCTGTGCACAGATCATAGCGTCAGAGTGAAATGTGCCAAACGAGGCGCATCCAAGCGCAAACTCCCGGGCTTTGGAGGACACCCCCGCATGAAGAGGTGCAGGAGTGTGGTGGGCAGAGGAGTCAGTAGCTGGAGAGAGGGGTTGGTCATCATCAGCAACAGAGGGACCAGTCGGAGCATCGGAGGCATCCGGGGTAGCAGATCCGCTTTGACTAGAGAGGTCAACAACGGGAATGGCTGCAGCAGGAGAAGAGGGCCTGGCCTCAATAGGGGAAGGAAATCGTGCATCATGGGATGGTCCGGAGGTAATAGTGAAAGGAACATCAGGAATGTAGGCCGATGTAACAAAGTCCTGACCTTAGTTCCAGATGATCATGTCCTCCGGGGTTTTGGTGTTGCGAGTGTAATACACCCGAAGGTCGTTGTCGGGGATGGTGGCTGTGCAGGCGAGGCGGAAATAGAACCAGAGGTCCGTTAGGGTGGCAGCTGGAAGATGGTCTAGGTAGTCTTGAGGTTGAGGAAGTGGGGGCAAAGGTGCTTCCGGAGGAGAGGTAGGGACATCAGCCGCTACCGTAGCAATAGCAACATCAACAGCAATAACAACAGCAGGAGAACGGAGTATGGGGACATCAGCAGCAGAAGGCGCTGGAGAATTAGCTGGAGGATAACTTGGCTGAGACGGCCCCGCAACCTCGAATGGGTCTGCATGAACATTGTGCTAGGAGCTTCGAGAGATGGAAGGAGCAGTTACGGACCGAATCAGTGAGGACTGGTGGGTAGAGCTGACCACAGGGGCAGAGCTATCAGCTGGGTCACCAACCGAGCTACCCTGTTGTTCCATAGTAGGGAAAAGGCGGATAGCAGTAGACGGCCGGCAGGCCATCAGATTCCCGTTAGGCATAAGATGGCGAAGATAGAAGGCCAGGGGAAAGGGGATGACGCCATGTCCGTTGAAGTGGGACGGACAAAGATGCCGGAAGACGATGTTGAGTATCCGCCCAAAGGATTGATTCTTCGGGTTGTTCCCCAACAGCCGAAACAAGAAAGTCCCCTAATCCATCGGGAGACCCTCAAAGACTCCGTACATTGCGAGAAGCAGGTCATGTGGGACAGAGTCGAGGGCTGTTATGTGAGCCAGAAGGCACCGGCTTAGGATGGTCATCATACGTCGGTAGCGACCCTAGGAGAACTTCATCTTATATTCCTTCCCTTTATAAGTGCAACCCATGGAAGTTGCCATCTGTTCTGGGTCCGGTCGCTGATGAGGACCAGAGGGGAGATGAAGAGCAATGCGAAAGATGTTTGGGGTGATGACAATGGATTCACCCTGAATGGTGGAACGGATGGAGTCGGTGGTACAACGAATATTCTGGTAGAACTCAGCGATATCGTTGATAAGGAGATCAACGGGGTCGGAGACCAGGTTTAAGATATGGCTGGCCTCTAGTAGAGGGCAAAGTTCTAGAAACCACGCCGGAGGATTGGACACAGAGGGCCAATCAACCAGATGGCCGAGATTGACGCCGGAGAGAGCAGTCCTGGGTGCCATTTGAAATGGATGTAGAAAAGGGATAGGAAATTTAGGGTTTTCAGAAGATAAAGAGCGACGAAGAAATGTGAGAGTGAGAAATCGCTCTTACGTGAAGGCTTAGGATTTATATAGCGGGTCAGTGGATGCCGGCGGGTCTAGGGTTTAAGTGAAGTGAATAGTGAACCACCTGACAATCTGATGTCATTAGACTTGATAGTTGGCTCCTCCCGAGTAAAGAGATGATGTGGAGGCAGCATAACCAAGCATTTATGACAGGTGTATGCCTTCTTCCGAAAAATGAAGTGACTAATTGCCCGGCTCGAGACATACATTTAATAGACCATCATTATCCCTCCTCAAAAATACGCGATGTAAGATAATACTCTGTTTATCACGATTTGAGAGTTCCAAGTGTCAGGAGGAAGTGAACGGACTTTCATCCGGAGTAAAGATAATCCGTAGAAGAATATCCGGATGAAAAACAAACTGAGTCCGTAGAAACAGGTGTGGTAAGAGAAAAGTATATTCCTTTGCTGCCTTGAAGTCGTATAGAAAAGAAGTACCACAACACTTCAAATCTGAGACATCGGACAAGATATACGTCGATGGAAATACAAAGATAAACTAAAAGAACAGAAGACTTAATAGGTTAGGATTAGTACGGATATAAAATAGATACGACGAGTCAGCATAATCCGAACTAAAATAAAATCAGAACTTATGCATTAAAAATGAAAGCGAGACACATACATACGAGTTGGGAATCATTTTTACTGAAAGTAATGCATATGACAGATAAGAAACACATAAGTTCATATTGGTCAACATAGCAAAACCTTCATGCTGAATAACGTAGCTAAGATGAATTAAATCTATATGAGTTACCTAACTTAAGATTCATGAGTGAGAATGGATTAAAGAACACATGTCAGAAATAATCAATTGATTATTATATTAAAATGCACAGTTGAAGAAACAAATACATGCAAGCATGCCACAATTCCGATTCAACAATTCAAGTCCAATCAGATCCAAAAGTGAGAGTTATAGGGTAAAGCATTCGAGACATATCAAGGGGTTATTACTGAAGCTTTTTCTCCCCCTTAGATCGTGCGATCCTCTTAAGAAAGACTCCCCCTCAGATAGACAGCCAGGAAAGAGGTCATGAGACATATAAGGGGAGTATTACTTGGGTAATTGATAAAGAATTTTCTCCCCCTTAGATCATGCGATCCTCTCGATAGACATTTCCTGCTTAATATTTAGATCTTGAGAAATTGTTGTCTATCCTTGAGGAAACTCCACTTCTGAAGCTAATCAGACTGTAACTGTGATTTTATCCACCAGGCATTCCGAGCTAACCCATTTCATTTCTTCAACCAGGCATGTTAATATTTCAATCAATATGAAAAAGCATTGGACATGTGGTGAGAGATGAAAAATGGAATCATGAAATCCTAAGGAGGTTTTATTCATACATCTTTGATTATGTTAGCTTAAGCGACGTCAGTCCGAAAATGCAAGCATCCTCCTATAATGAACGTATGAGAATTTTATCAGAACACTATGCATGACACAAGTAATGATGATCAGCAGTAAGAGCAGTAAGTGTCTAACACTCATCCCGAAATAATGCATGTTCTGAAAGAAATACTGTTAAATGAATAAATGAGAAGCTATGCAGAAAGGTCAAGCATACCTAATTTGAGGAATAGTTCAAAAATCTTGCATCAGGTAGGGGCTTGGTGAGTATGCCTGCGAGTTGATCATCCATAGCAACATGTTCAAGAGATATGTGCTTTTTGAGAACATGATCTCGGATGAAGTGATACTTGACTTCAATGTGTTTTGTCTTTGGGTGCATGACAAGATTGTTGCTGATGGCAATTGCACTGGTGTTGTCGCAGTATAGTGGAACAGATGTCATGTTAAAACCGTAGTCAGTAAGTTGACTTTGCATCCAGAGAAGCTGTGCACAGCAACTCCCAGTAGCTATGTATTTTGCCTCAGCAGTAGAGGTTGATACAAAATTCTGCTTCTTACTGAACCATGAAATCAATTTGTTTCGAAGGAATTGACAAGTACCACTAGTGCTCTTCCTACCTATGGGACACCCGGCAAAATCAGTATCTGAATATCTAGATAAAGAGAAGTTCGACTCCTTTGGATACCAAAGTCCCAAATTCACAGTCCCTTTAAGATATCGCAATATTCGTTCGAAATGAAGCATGCGTGGCTTATTAGGATTTGCCTGATATCTTGCACATATACAGGTTGCGAACATGATATCAAGGCGACTTGTTATAAGATACAGCAATGATCCTATCATACCTCTGTATTCAGTCACATTTACTGATTCTCCGTTTAGATCAAGATCTAACTTGGCACTGACTGGCATGGGAGTCTTCAGGGGAGTTGTAATGACCCATGCTTTGAGACATGTGGAGTTAGTCACAGTTTTGCCTTTTGAGTGGCAATTTTCTAGTTTTTGGGGAACTTCTACTCATGGACATCAGCCAAATCATTTTATTTACCAAATAGGGAACTTTTGACGAAAGAGGGCAGCCTAGGGAGGCAGAAATAGAGTGCACGTGATATGGGGCATTATCATGTGCAAGGTTTTTATTTCATGCTTGCCTTCTACATGATTCAAGGAAGCATGGGGTAGAATTTCACATCATTTGGAGCTGCACGTAATATGGGGATATGACGTGCATTATGGCATGCAGCCATGTTTTTGCACCATCACCTTGGTTTTGTGTTTCTAATCATCTTTTCCTAAAGGGGCATGTTGGAATTGTGGGTATTTTGTCTTGTGTGGATGCGGGAAGGTTGTAGCCTATTCCATCAAAACTACGTCGTTTTGATGCTAGGATTCACTTAATCAAAATTACGTCGTTTTGATGTTGTGATGTCTATATAAGAAGGAGGAGCCCCTTTGTGTTGTGGTTTTAGGGTTCTTCTGCCGCAGCTGTCACAGAGAGAGAGAGAGAGAGGGAAGTTGAGAGAGAGAGAGCTCCAGATCGTTGCTGCCGTTGTTATTTCCGTGGTTGGACGGCGTAAGGCGTGGAGGAAAGAGCGCGTAGGATATTCCTGAGGTAGGGGTTCTGTTCTTCCTTGAATCTATCCCAGGGTTTTGGCCTTGTGGCTTTTGGATATATCTATACTTATATGTAAATCCATATAGGTGTGATCTCCTATATGGATGTTGGCCTTCAATGGCGTATTTTGTTTGGGGTTTCTGGGGAATATATGTATGTTATGTGTTCGACATTATGTCCGTGAGGCTAAGCATGTTATGTGTTCGATATTATGCCTGTGAGGCTGTGCATGTTAAGTGTTTGATTATATGCCTGTGTGGCTGTGGATTATGTATGCTATGTGTTTGTTTATATGCTTGTGTGGCCGTGGACTCTGGAACACGGTGGCTGTGGAAGCCCGTTGTTATTTTGTGGAACTACTGTAACCCCAATGGGGAAATGATGTAAAGGATTATTGAGTTGAATAAAGATTTGTGGTTTGCCTTCATGGATGTTTACTGTGGTTTGTATGTGAAAAAGATATATGATTTGTTTATGAATATCTATTGGGAATGAAGTGGTGTCCCAAGTGGAATATTTTATCTCAACCCCTTGCCCACCGGGTGGGTAAAGGGGAGTCAAGAACCGATTTCCTCGGGTTGGAAATTCGGGGCGTGACAGGAGTTGAGTTTTGCATTCCGAACTTCTTGATTAAGTCCCTTGTGTACTTAGATTGGTTGATGAAGATTCTATCCTTCATTTGTTTAAATTCTATTCCAAGGAAGTACGATAATTCTCCTATCATGCTCATTTCAAACTTGCCAGTCACCAACTTCGCAAACTCTTCACAAAGCTTCGGATTAGATGATCCGAAAATGATGTCATTCACATAAATTTGTACGACTAGAGAATGACCCTTCTCTTTCTGTAAGAATAATGTGGTGTCTATCTTCCCTTTTCTGAAGTTGTGTTTGAGCAAGAATTCTAATAGTGTGTCGTACCAGGCTCTTGGAGCTTGCTTCAATCCATACAAGGCTTTCCAAAGTTTATACACCATATGTTCAGCCTTATGTTCAATGAATCCTGGAGGTTGTTCAACATAAACCTCCTCTTGAAGATCTCCATTAAGAAAAGCACTCTTGATGTCTATCTGATAAACAGTAAAGTTTTCATATGATGCATATGCCAGGAATATTCGAATCGCCTCAAGTCTAGCTACTAGAGCAAAGGTCTCGTCATAATCAATGCCTTCTTCTTGATGATATCATTTGGCTACCAGTCGAGCTTTGTTCCAGATTACTATTCCATCAGTATCAAGATTGTTCCAGAACACCCATTTAACTCCAATAACTTGTTGCAACCTTGGCCTTGGTATGAGTGTCCACACTTCATTCCCCTTGAACTGATTAAGCTCTTCTTGCATAGCATCTATCCAGTTTGAATCAGAGTTCTTTGACTCGTCCGTATCATCATCCCGGTGTATGCTTAGACATTTTGTAGCTTTAAAAGCTACCCCCTTTTCTTTTCGAGCTATTTTCTCATCTCGGTCAGTATATTTGAACCTGACCTCGTGAGTCCGTAGCTCTCCATATAGTTCTTTGAGGGGAGCATACTGCCAGTTGTTGTTGGCTTGCATCTAGAGCTGTTTGGAGTAGTAGCGATCCGGCAAGGAGCAAAAGAACTTGTCATTGATTTGGAATTGCGTGTAATGCTCATTGACAGTTTTCAGGTCTAGTATGAGCTTGCCGAATCTCCGATAGATGCTCTGAAGGGATTCACCATGTTTATGAGTGAAGCTCTCAAAGTTCTGTCTGAGAGCACAGATGACGTTTTGCATTTGGGACTGACTTCCGTCATAGAGGATTGTCAGTTTATCCCAAACAGTCGCTGTCATGCAGCCTTGGACGTCTGTGGAACTTGTTCTTCCGAGAACCGTGCAACATTGAATGTTCCTCGGAAATCTCTCTGCCTTGATTGCTGCGGATGTGGAGCTCAAGATCTTGGGTCTTTAAACTTTGAATTACTTTGCATGATTCCAACTGCAATTAAAGTTATGTCCACATATCCGTGTGATCCACGTGTAAGATGATTTAGGTTTTCAATGAGTTTGTCTTATATCGGGACACAAAGAGCTGACAACTTTGAATGTGAAGCTGATAAGTTGGAGTAGTGTCTTTTAATCCGTCGTAAAGTTCCTTACTCTGTGTTAATGAAGCTCGAATCCTTACTCCGTGTCAGCAGTTGCTTATTCTGTGTCAGTTTGATACTGGAACACTTATTCCATGTTAGCGCTTCCTTACTCCATATGAAAGAGAAGTCCATAGAGCTTACTCCGTATTAGCGCTTGTCACGCCCCGGATTTCCAACCCGAGGAAACCGGTACGTGACTCCCCATTCACCCACACGGAGGGCAATGGGGTTGGATTACTGGATGCCACACAAGCAAGTCTAACAATTGCAATAAATCAAATAAGCCACATCTTTATTTAATTCCAAAACATCAAAGGTTCACAAAACAACCAAGTCCCTGATTACAGTTCAATCCCTTAGTACATTCCCCTCCTTGGGGTTACATAAATCATAAAAGTACATTACTGAAATGAACAACAAAGTGGAGAGGGTCTTCCACCTTGGTGTATCCACCTAACGCCTGTAAGTCCCTGGAAAAGAAGCAAACACAGTAGGAGGGGTGAGCAACCACAGCTCAGTAGGGATCAAGTCTCCCCAACCCATCCCATGTTCCTAGCATCTACATGCCATGTGTACAAGTGCAGTGTTGTGTTACAATAATTTCAACAAACATAATAAAAACCACATCAACAATTACAACCTTCCCTTGCCACAGGCTAACACTTTATCCACAAGTGATTTAACCGCCTCTTCAGGCCAAGTGATTTAACCGCCTCTTCAGGCCAAGTGATTTAACCGCCTCTTCAGGCCAAGTGATTTAACCGCCTCTTCAGGCCACTGGTTTAACCGCCTCTCAGGCAAAGTTGTTTAACCGCCTCTTCAGGCCAGATACCACAGTCAAGCACACCACACACCATGGTCACTCAAGCATACAACCAAACACTTGGTGTGCACCCGTTCACAAGCGCACAAACCCAGCCATTCAGGCCATAGAGCAAACATCCAGGATACATACATACATTGAACCACAAGTCCAGTCCCTGGACATAATACCAAACACATAATGGGCATACACACACAGCTAAGTTCACACAGGTATTTCATCAAACATGTAGCAGGCATGTCATACAGGCATTTTATCAAACACTTTTCATGCATCACATAAACACCAGAAACACCAAAATCGCCATTGAAGGCCAGCATTCATATAGGAGGTCACACCTATATGAATTTACATATAAATAATATAACAGATATAACTCATATTCTGCCCTAGGACCCTAGGACAGAGGAGGACTTAGGAAGAACAGAATCCCTACCTTAAAACAGATCTTCCTTGCTCCCGCGCTAAACGCCGTCCTCCCCACGCAAGATGCTCCGACAAAGAACCAAAGAACTCCCCTTCCTTCTCTCTCTCTAGCTCTCTCTCTCTCTACGACGGCTCGCAGCACTGAAGAGAACCCTAAACCTAAAACAGAGAGCTTCTCCTCCTTATATAGACAACACAACATCAAAACGACGTAGTTTTGATTAAGTGAATCCCAAGCATCAAAACGACGTAGTTTTGATCACACAAGTTAGCACCTTTCCGCACCCATATAGGCCAAAATACTCAGAATTTCAACATGGTCCTTTGGAGAAAGTTCATTAGAATGACAAAACCAAGGGAACCATGCAAAAATATGCCTGCACGCCAATTTGCACGTGAATTCCCCAATTCACGTGCAACTCCATATGCACTCCAAATGCTCTCAAACTTCACCCCTAGCCTCCTTGCATCATTTAGAAGACAACCACACTTGCACGTGAATTGGACCCATATCACGTGCACCTCACATACATGTCCATTTGGCCTGGAAACTTCGTGGTAGATAGAGGACATCATTCTAAGCATCTTTCCTTTTGCACGTGAATTCATTGGAGTCCATTTACTAGGTCAAAATCTAGAAAAACTCTACTCAGGAGGCAAAACAGACTAACTCAAGGTACGGGTCCTTACATCCTCTCCCCCTTAAGACTTTTCGTCCTCGAAACGAAATGACATAAGAGGAAAACAAACACAAGCTACCCATTTGCCACACGGCGAGCCACAACACCCTAATGGGTCATACACCACACACAGCACAACAGCACATAACAGTACCACCATAATCCATAACCACAATAATGCACACAACACGTCCGCATGGCATGAATACACATCTCAAAGCACATCACAATTAAGCACATGTCTTTAAAAGACAATACAAATACATCAACTAATATAAGAAAACAAATCACAAGAAAACACAACACTATCCCTTGGCCAACAGCCACCTCCCACGCTTATATTAGTTGACTCAAGGTCCCAATAGAGTCCCGCTCGCGAACAGCCAGGAAATGGGCCGACTTTGTGAGTCGATCCACAATTACCCAAATCATATTCTTCCTCCCAGTGGTGGGTGGAAGACCAGTCACAAAATCCATCGCTATATGGTCCCACTTCCACTCTGCTATGGACAAGGGCTGTAACATGCCCGCCGGCCGCTGATGCTCAGCCTTCACCTGCTGACACGTGAGGCACCGTGAAACAAAGGCAGCCACATCGCGTTTCATCCCAGGCCACCAAAAATGTGCCCGAAGCGCATGATACATCTTCGTACCCCCTGGATGCACAGCAACTCTAGACTGGTGAAACTCCCTCATCACCTCATCCCTGAGGGAAGAAGCCACGACCAACCGCCCCTGAAATGACAACTCATGCTCAGGACCCTCTGTCCAGTCCCCAGATAGCTCCCCAGCCTCAATACGGGCACGGAGAACCTCACACTCAATGTCACCCAGCTGTCCCTCCCGGACGCGCTGGTACAACTCAAGCACAACCACCAAAGGACTCAGGACTGTCCCACCATCATGAGCAACAAAGTCGCACTGTAACGTTGCCAACTGCTCCATCGGCTTCCACTCTCTCACGGCCACCTCGGCTTTCCCTTTTCTCGCTCAACGCATCAGCCACAACATTACCCTTGCCCGGGGTATAGGCAAGAGTAAAGTCAAAGGTCTGCAAATACTCCACCAATCTCCTTTGCCTCAAATTCAAGTCCTTCGAGTAAAGATGTATCGAAGGCTCTTGTGATCCGAGAACACCACAAACTTTTCCCCCCAAGAGGTAGTGCGCCAACTCTTCAGGGCGAAGATAACGACCGCTAACTCAAGGTCATGAGTAGGATAATTCTGCTCATGAGGCTTCACTGTCTTGACCCATAAGCTACCACACCGTGCTCCTGCATAAGCACACACCCCAAACCAACCCTGGACGCATCACAAGACACTTCATACGGAATATCCTCCCGAGGTAACCTCAACACCGGTGCGGTGGTCAAATGGGTTTTGAGAGTCTCAAACGCCCGCCGGCACTTGTCCGTCCACTCAAATTTCACTCCTTTCCTAGTCAACGCCGTCATAGGAGCCGCCAAACGGGAGAACCCCTCGACAAAACGACGATAGTACCCCGCCAAGCCAAGAAAACTACGGATCTCAAAAACGTTGGTTGGCCTCGCCCACGATGCCACGGCCTCAATCTTGGCCGGGTTCACCCTAACTCCCTCAGTGACACCACATGGCCAAGAAAGTGAACCTCCTGCAGCCCAAAACTCACACTTGCTAAACTTAGCGAACAGTGCTGGTCCCTCAAGGTTTGCAACACGTTGCCAAGTGCTCCACATGCTCCCTCTCGGTCTTGGAATACACCAAGATATCATCGATAAACACCACCACGAACGAGTCTAAGTATGGGGCAAAGACTTGGTTCATCAAATGCATGAACACTGCTGGCGCATTAGTGAGCCCGAAAGGCATCACTACCCACTCATAATGCCCATACCGCACCGAAAAGCTGTCTTAGGGATGTCCTCCTCCCTAACCCCCGAGCTGGTGATACCCCGACCGTAAATCTATCTTGGAAAACCACTGGGCCCCACTCAATTGGTCAAATAGGTCATCTATCCGAGGCAACGGGTACTTGTTCTTCACGATCCACCGAATTCGGCTTCCTGTAGTCGATGCGAGACGAAGCGTGCCATCAGCCTTCTTAGCAAAGAGCACCGGAGCACCCCAAGGTGAGGTACTTGGTCTGATATACCCTTGGTCCCCCAACTCCTCGATTTGCCTCTGCAGCTCCCTCAGCTCGGCTGGTCCCATACGATACGCTACTTGGGAAATCGGACCCGTCCCCGGCACCAACTCAATGGTGAACTCCACACTCCTCTTAGGTGGCAAACTCCTCAACTGCTCAGGAAAAACATCCTGAAATTGGTCCACAACAGCGGGCCACACCCTCCTTTCCACCTTACCCTCCTCAGCAAAGGTCAGGGCTGCTAACCTGTGGGTAATGGCACCCCACCTGGTCCAACACCGGCCCGGCCCGACTCGCCTCATAATCCCACTCCCCCTGCGCAGGGTGCAAGAGGTCCCTGCAGGTGTCACGAAGGTCACACGCCGCCGATAACAATCTATCTTGGCCTGGAAAGCCATAAGCCAATCCATACCCAAGATCAGGTCAAACGTTCTCAAAGGCATCACATGCAAGTCAAAACTCAGCTCCACCTCGCCTATGGTTAACACACAGTCATGACACACTCGCCGTACCTCAATCATGCCTCCTACCGGAGACTCCACAACTAGGGGCCTCGCGGCCTCCACACAGGCTAACCCCAAGCCGTCTATTACAAGCTCAAGAACAAACGAACATGATGCACCCGTATCGAAAAGAACGAAGCTAATGTACGGGAGATCAAGAGGGTACCTCTAACCACCGATGGTCCTGCTCCACCCTCGGTGGTGGGGGTGGTAGCTCGGCCTCCTCCTGGTATGTCGCCTCTAGCGCAAACACCCTCCCTTGGCCCGTGCCACTGGTCGGCTCACTCACCGGATGCTTCCCGCTAAGGTTGCCTCCGGCCTCGGTCTCTTGTCGCTCCGGCCTCCCCTGGGGGTCGGGTCCGACTAGATCTGCCTGGCTGGCCCGCCACCGATGAGCTGGTCTCTCAGTGGTGCACGGAAGCTAGCATCACTCCTCACGCCGGATGCCGCGCCCCCTGTTCCCCTGTTGCCACTCCTGCAAACCCGGCGCAAATGACCCTCTCGTCCACGGTTGTTGCATCGCCGGTCCCTTCTTGGGGCACTCCCCTTTGAAGTGACCCTGCTCTCCACACGGTGGCATCCGCTCGGTAGACTCCCGGATGGACCACCCTGTCTTCCGCCGCCAAAGGTGAACCTCCCAGGGTTCACGGATGTCCGACCCCGACCGTGAAAAGAATCTGCTATCCCTCTCTTCGTCTTGAGCCTCTTGGACCCTGCATCTCGATCAGGCCCACTCTGCAACCGGCGCCCCCGATGGGCCCGCCTCCCACCATCCGGCTCTCCCTCGCCTATACGGGCCGTCTCCACGGCCTCGGCGATAGGTCCTCAAGCGTAGAATCGCCACCCTCTCCGTAAGGGCTGGCCTAAGACCCGGAGTGAACTTGTGGGCCTTCAGGTCCTCCTTTGCCACTGTCTCGGGGGGCAAACCTACTCAGGCTTCGGAACTCCCGCTCATACTCGGGCACCGTCTTTGATCCTTGCTTCAGGCTGCCAAATTCCTCCCTCTTCTGCCATCTCACCGATTCGGGAAGAACTCATCATGGAAGAGTTGCAAGAATTCCTCCCAAAACATGAGTTGCACCGCACGGCTCCCCGCTACACTCGTCCACCACTCCAAAGCATCCCCCTCCAGTGCCGAATTGCCAGGCCGCACCTTATCCTCCTCCCGGGGCAGGAGAAAGGAGAACACATGCTCAATCTGCCTCAACCACCGCTCGCCTACCACAGGATCTTCTCCCCCCTTAAATCGCGGAGGTTGTTCCTTTCGGAACCGTGTCACCACGTCATCCTCCGCACGGGTCGGTACACCACCCAGCGAACTCTCACGCTCATGAGGCAACTCTCCCATGGTGGTGGTGGTGGCACCACCGCCGTCTTGCCATCTCACGGCGCACCTCCTCCCGAACGTCTTGCCGGAGTCCCTCCCGTAGCTCTCGTACCTCCAACCGGATGCCTTCTTGTAGCTGTGCCAGTAACAACGCATGCCCTCCAACAGATGGTCCCGCACCCGGACCCTCATGGGCAGATGACTCATCAGCCACTGCCCCGGACGCACGTGTCACTCTCCTCGGTGGCATTCTTACTACATGAAGTAAGATGCACAAACGTCAGAACGCGTTTGACTACTAACAAGTTGACCACCTCTACCCTATTATCAAGTCAAGCCGTACATGGCATTACACACATTTTAACCATTGCATCAATCAATATTGCACACAGCACAGTCCACATTGTAGTCATACCCAAGGCATTCCAAGAATATTCAGAGTTGCACAGTTCACACATAATCATGTTATGCACATCCTTCACACATGACAACAAATGCAACTAGTGCCCTAATGCCAATGCATGCAAATCCTACCAGAAGACTGGACTACCCTAAGTAAACCTTGGAGGCTCAAAGAGGGCCATGTTGATCAGGCATGTCCCTCCAGGCTCCTCCAAAGGACTCAAGATAACCAAGTCCGCCCACTACCCTAGGCCAACTAGACCATGCTCTGATACCATATTGTCACGCCCCGGATTTCCAACCCGAGGAAACCGGTACGTGACTCCCCATTCACCCACACGGAGGGCAATGGGGTTGGATTACTGGATGCCACACAAGCAAGTCTAACAATTGCAATAAATCAAATAAGCCACATCTTTATTTAATTCCAAAACATCAAAGGTTCACAAAACAACCAAGTCCCTTATTACAGTTCAATCCCTTAGTACATTCCCCTCCTTGGGGTTACATAAATCATAAAAGTACATTACTGAAATGAACAATAAAGTGGAGAGGGTCTTCCACCTTGGTGTATCCACCTAACGCCTGTAAGTCCCTTGGAAAAGAAGCAAACACGGTAGGAGGGGTGAGCAACCACAGCTCAGTAGGGATCAAGTCTCCCCAACCCATCCCATGTTCCTAGCATCTACATGCCATGTGTACAAGTGCAGTGTTGTGTTACAATAATTTCAACAAACATAATAAAAACCACATCAACAATTACAACCTTCCACTGCCACAGGCTAACACTTTATCCACAAGTGATTTAACCGCCTCTTCAGGCCAAGTGATTTAACCGCCTCTTCAGGCCAAGTGATTTAACCGCCTCTTCAGGCCACTGGTTTAACCGCCTCTCAGGCAAAGTTGTTTAACCGCCTCTTCAGGCCAGATACCACAGTCAAGCACACCACACACCATGGTCACTCAAGCATACAACCAAACACTTGGTGTGCACCCGTTCACAAGCGCACAAACCCAGCCATTCAGGCCATAGAGCAAACATCCAGCATACATACATACACTAAACCACAAGTCCAGTCACCTGGACATAATACCAAACACATAATGGGCATACACACACAGCTAAGTTCACACAGGTATTTCATCAAACATGTAGCAGGCATGTCATACAAGCATTTTATCAAACACTTTTCATGCATCACACAAACACCAGAAACACCAAAATCGCCATTGAAGGCCAACATTCATATAGGAGGTCACACCTATATGAATTTACATATAAATAATATAACTGATATAACTCATATTCTGCCCTAGGACCCTAGGACAGAGGAGGACTTAGGAAGAACAGAATCCCTACCTTAAAACAGATCTTCCTTGCTCCCGCGCTAAACGCCGTCCTCCCCACGCAAGATGCTCCTAGGAAGAACCAAAGAACTCCCCTTCCTTCTCTCTCTCTAGCTCTCTCTCTCTACGACGGCTGCGCAAGTGAAGAGAACCCTAAACCTAAAACAGAGAGCTTCTCCTCCTTATATAGATAACACAACATCAAAATGACGTAGTTTTGATTAAGTGAATCGTAGCATCAAAATGACGTAGTTTTGATCACACAAGTTAGCACCTTTCCGCACCCATATAGGCCAAAATACTCAGAATTTCAACATGGTCCTTTGGAGAAAGTTCATTAGAATGACAAAACCAAGGGAACCATGCAAAAATATGCCTGCACGCCAATTTGCACGTGAATTCCCCAATTCACGTGCAACTCCATATGCACTCCAAATGCTCTCAAACTTCACCCCTAGCCTCCTTGCATCATTTAGAAGACAACCACACTTGCACGTGAATTGGACCCATATCACGTGCACCTCACATACATGTCCATTTGGCCTGAAACTTCTGTGGTAGATAGAGGACATCATTCTAAGCATCTTTCCTTTTGCACGTGAATTCATTGGAGTCCATTTACTAGGTCAAAATCTAGAAAAACTCTACTCAGGAGGCAAAACAGACTAACTCAAGGTACGGGTCCTTACAGCGCTTCCTTACTCCGCATGAGTTTCTTACTCCACATGAGTTAAAACGTCCGAATGGCTTACTCCGTATCAGCGCATCCTTACTCCGCATGAGTGAAAGGTTCGAATTCCTTACTCCACATCTCTTTTCCTTACTCCGTTCGAATAAAGGACTTGGGTCCTTATTCCGCACAAGTCGTTCCTTACTCCACATGTATGAAAGACTCGGATTCCTTACTCCGTGTCTTCTTATCCTTAATCCACTAGAGTAGAAGACTTCGCTTTTTATTCCATGATAACTTTCTCTTTTTCCATGCGAGATGTAGACTGGGATTCTTATTTCGCAACTTTTTGACTTAGTTCATTTAAATTGTAAGACGCGGATTCCTTAGTCCGTAACTTTAACCATTTGATCCGCATGAGTGATCCTTATTCCGTATGAAGACTTAGTTATTTATCAAGTGTTTGACGATACTCACAATGGTCCGGATCAGGATTATGTATCCTGTCCTTAGCTTTTCTCTCACGAGTGAAGGTCCGGATTAAGATCATATCTTCTGCAACAACTTAAGAATAAACATGCAAGGTCTCAAATCAAATTACACAGGGTGGTTTAATCCGCATCATCCAAATTTTGGGCTTGATCCAACAAGCTCTAAGTGTGTTGCATGGTTGAGCCATAAACAGAACAGTGTGGCCTGCAACATAGCTGAAGCTGAATATGTAGTTGCACATGCTGCATGTTCTCAAGTGGTATGGATGAACACACAACTATCAGACTTGGGAGTGGATATGGAGTTGCCTATTAATATTTGGTGTGATAACCAGAGTGTGATTAACATCAGCAAGAATCATATTCATCATTCGAAGACCAAGCATATTGATTATCGCTACCACTACATCAAAGAGCAAGTGGAAGAGGGAAATGTGCAACTGGTGTATGTTCCCACACAGGCACAAACTACCGATATCCTCACCAAACCTCTATCCATCGAATTGTTTGATAGATATAGATGTGGATTGTCTTTGCAGTTCCCTCCTCATACCTGACGGTATTACAAGGGGTTCCCCTTCTTTCTTTGCAATTAGTTGGCAAAGGGGGAGAAAAGAGAAGTGTCCTGTATGTAGGGGGAGTACAGTTCAGGGGGAGAGCCTCGAAGGTTCATAGGCTTAGAGCATGTTCACATATGTTGCCAACAATTCCAAAGGGGGAGATTGTTGCTCCCATGATCTTATTGGTTGTCATTGTTATCAACATTATGCAACATTATGCGGAAGTGGGTAGACGCTAGGTCGAAGATCCGTACTGGGTTGGACAACTTCATAGAGTGATCTCTTAGAGTGAGCTCGTAGAGGGAGTCTGACTATGTACCTACTAATGTCGAAGATCTAGTTGAAGATCAGATGACTCAAAGGTGCTGGGTCGAAGACTCATAGATTATGGGTCAAAGATAAGATGACTCGAAGGTACTGGGTCAAAGATCATCAGGCCAGCAAGCACAAAGCACCACTGGAGGTACACAAGGTCGCAGACTTGTAGATCCAAAGGGTCGAAGATTCGAAGACCGCAGGTGTAGAGCAGCGTCTCGGAGACTCAAAGACTTGCAGGATTGAAAAACCGTCGGGTATCGAGTAGCAGTGTTGCAGAGTCAAAGTTCGCAAGTCGAAGCTCACAGAGTCGAAGATTAGTAGACCCGTTGAGGTGAACAGATGATTAGCGAAGAAAGAGTATGAGTGTACCTGACCCTAATATGGAGACTCGTAGAGTTTAAAGGCTCGTAGAGTGAGACGTTAGTTGAGCACCAGTTCTACCTAGCTTCGAAGCCAGAGAGAAGAAGAATTGGAAGATCAATTCTCAAGGTTCGAAGACTCAGACTCGAAGATTCGTAGATAAAGACTCGAAGGTAGCTTGTAAAGTACCAGCGAAGCTACGAGGCACATATATCTATGAGGTTGTGGCTAGTCGAAGATGCGAAACGCACTGAAGACCGGGTTTAAGTAAGTTATCACTCGGACGGCATCTCTAAACACGCTAAGTATTGGGAAACTCGTGGACGTCATCCGAGGCTAACGTAAAATGTTTCAATGGTGAAGATCAAAAGGTAAAACATTCTTAACCCTAGAAGAGGGGTTTCTTAGGAAGGCCGACCTTTAAAAGTAAGGAATATGCCTTACTTCAAAAAAGAGCGTTAGAATATCACAGAAGATAAGAAACATATCAAGCGGTGATATAAGAGAGACGCAGAGCAGTTCGTTTAATATACACAAAGAGAGAGGAAGATTGAAAGCAAGATAACAGTGAGTTAATCTGTTCTTCTTTCTCGTACATTCGATGAACAGTGTGTAAGTTCGGCAAAGGAGTGGTTCAAGGTCAAACAGTGCAAACAGTTGAATGCGCAGCAGCAAATTATGCTAGCCAGTTCTTCACAGTGAGTGAGTACTGGAGTAATACTGTTCTGTATTTGCATTTAAAGAAGAGAGAGAGTTAATCCTATTGTAACAAGGGCTAAACTCTACTGTACTGAAAGCATATAGTGGATTAGACTTGGTGTAGGTTCACCCTCATCACCATGGAGTAGATCACATTGATCGAACCACGTAATCCTTGTGTCTCTGTCTTTTTCTTCCCATACATACCTGCTATTAACTAATAACGCGCATTTATGCCGTTATCCTATGCCATATTTAGGGTGTTTTAGAGTATGTTTTGAACCTATTTGCATGGTACTTTGCTTGTATTTGCTCTAACCCCTAGGAAGACCTTGTTTGGTGTATAGTTGTACTTTTTGAGTGTTTTTGGTAGGTTTTGGAGCAACTTTTCCCCACACACCTTGGCTAGATCACTCCATACACTGAAGAGGAAGATATAGGAAGAAGATGGAAGCAAAATAAGAGCAAATTGAAGGTGCACGTGAAAAGTTGTTTCTCACATGCAAAGAGTTTGATGCATGGATGCTTTCTACAAGTTCTACTGAAGCTTTGGAGCAAATTTGGGCTGATTTGGAGCTGCACGTGAAAAGGACCTTCTCACATGCATTCTCGCGTGCAGGCAGTTTTGAGCTCCAAATGATGTGTTTTGTTGTTTTAATCATTTTCATCTAAAGAACTTGGGTCAAATTTGGTGTAGTTTGAGTTTTATTGAGCCTAGAACGTCGAATAGTGTCACTAACCAAAACGACGTTGTTTTGGTTGCGACCACATTTATAATTAGGGCACAGCTTTTGTAACCCTAATTTGGCCCACTAAATCCTATAAATAGGGGGGCTTGGGAGGCATTGGAAATGATCTTGAGTTAAACAATCTGATATGAGTTTTGAAGAAAAGCTATAGCCGTTGCTAAAAGATCGGATTGTCCTTGGCAGCACTAGAGTTGGAGAGGAGCGATTTTGGGCAGCAGACGCCGGAGTCTTTGGAGGCCGGAGTCCTGGTTCATCTTGGGTTCTTCCTTTATTGTCCTGGTACTGTAATCATGTTCTTTCTTGTAATTTCTATTGCTTTCATTATGACTATAGAGTAGTCTTGTTAGTCTAGGGGAGCAATGTAGCCCCCAATATGTTGTAATTAGTTTGGTTTATGGTTGTTCAAGGAAATGAAATTCAGTTTTTGTTTCATTATAACACTGCACTATTGGTACCTCTCAGCTGGAGCAAGCCCTTTGTGATCTAGGGGCTAGTATTAACTTGATGCCAATGACTATCTATCGATGATTGGGTTTAACGGGAATGAAGCCTACATCAAACTCTTTGCAGTTTGTTGATCGTTCGATAGGCAAACTGGCTGGTATCATTGAAGATGTACTTATCAAGGTGGATAGGTTTATCTTCCCAGTGGACTTTGTAGTTTTGGATATGGAGGAAGACAAAGGTGTCCAGCTGATTCTTGGAAGGCCTTTCCTTAGCAAAGGAAGGGCTTTGATTGATGTCAACTCAGGGGAGCTGACGATGTGTGTGGATGAGGACGCGGTGGTGTTTAATATGGAAAGATCAATGCGCAGGGTGAATGATCATTCCAGTTGCTTTTGGATTGATCACTTTGCGAACTTCGTGGATGCGTACTTTGAAGAGAGTCTGATTACTGCTAGCTTGGACCACCAATTACAAGAAGTTGTTGATTTTGTTGAGGCTGATCTAGAAGAGAACTTTGAGGTCCTGGTTGAGCAAGCTGAGCAGCAGCCCTCTTCATCAATTGACTCTCCAGCAACCACAGAACCACTGCCAGTTTTGAAACAACTCCCAGATCATTTAAGATATGAGTTTTTAGATTCACAGGGAAAATATCCTGTGACAGTAGCTGCCTCTTTAACGACTGAAGAGTGCAAACAGCTACTTGATGTTTTAAGAACGCATAAGCAGGCCCTGGGATGGTCACTTGATGATATTAAAGGTATTAGCCTGGCGGTCTGTATGTATAAAATCTTGATGGAGGAGTCCTTCACTCTTACTGTGGAACACCAACGCAGACTCAATCCTGCTATGAAGGAAGTAGTTGGCAAGGAAATACTGAAGTGGAGGAAAGCCAGGATTATTTTTGCTATATCTGATAGCCCCTGGGTGAGTCCGGTTCAGGTGGTATAGGTATGCAGCAAGTGCACTGGCCAAGTAATCACTTACTATTGCCACCTTCCTCATTGATTCACCCAGTGTTTCATGTATCTCAGTTGCGTTGGGTTATTGGCGAACATCCACCCTCCCCTTTGTTGCCACCTACATTAACCGAAGGTATGGAGATTCTGTGGGAGCCCGCCTCTCTGGAAGGTGTGCGCCAAAGTCCGACAGGCCCATCGGGCAAGACAGAGGTGTTGATTCGGTGGAAAGATTTACCCGGCTATGACACCACATGGGAACCGTTTGATGTGATTGATGAGTAGTTCCCTTCATTCCACCTTGTGGATATCTTCTTAGGAGGGGAGTAATGTTGGGCCCAAACCCATGCAAACCTATGTTAGACACAAGGCAAGAGGGTAGGATTGTCTTTTTATTGTTTGAATTTGAATTTGAAAGTTTTATATGGGTTATTTATTACGTTTGAATTTGGGAGTTTCTATTGGGGTATTTATTGTGTTTTGAATTGGAGAGTTTTATTTGGGTCATTTATTATGTTTGAATTTGGGAGTTTCTATTTGGGGTATTTATTGTGTGAATTTGAAAAAGGAGGGACTTGGCTATAAAAAGGATATCAAGGGGTGAGTGAGGACATGCTTGATTTTGGGAAAAATCCAATTAGAAGGATATTGTATTGGTAGAGACGGCTGCGTCTCAAATTGCAGACCAGCTATTCTGTTTTGTTTCATATTTCATCTACCAATAAATATACTCTTTTGATCGGGTACCTATTAGGAACCCCCTGTAATACTGTCAGGCATGAGGAGGAAACTGCACAGACAATCTGCATCTGTGTCTATCAAACAATTCGATGGAAAGAGATTTGGTGAGGGTATCAGCACATTGTGCCTGCGTGGGAATATACACCAGTTGCACATTTCCCTCTTCCACTTGCTCTTTGATGTAGTGGTAGCAATAATCAATATGTTTGGTCTTCGAATGATGAACAAGATTCCTGCTGATGTTCATCATACTCTGGTTATCACACCAAATATTAACAGGTAACTCCACATCCACTCCCAAGTCTGACAGTTATGTATATATCCATACCACTTGAGTACATGTGCAGCTACATATTTAGCTTCAACTGTGCTGTAGGCCACACTATTCTGTTTACGGCTCAATCATGTAACACACTTAGAGCCCAGATAAAAACTGCAGCCACAGGTAGAGTGTCTGTCATCAATATTTCCAGCCCAGTCTGCATCAATGTATTCTTGTAGTTCAATGGAGTCCTTAGAGGGATACCACAACCCCATTTCTAATGTACCATGTAGGTATATAAGTATCCGTTTGACTTCCAGCAAGTGAGACTCCTTAGGATCTACTTGATATCTTCTTGCCTGACACACAACTTGCATCAGATCAGATCTAGAGGCTGTAATGTATAAGAGGCTGCCAATCATGCTTCGACACTCCTTCTGTTGTGTAGTTTGCAGCCTGCAGCCATTGGCATTCCAACAGGCTTGCTATTTTCCATACCATACTTATTTAGCAGTTCTTTGGCATACTTACTGTGATATGAAAATCCCTCTAGATGTTTGCCTTATCTACAGCCCTAAGAAATACGTCTGTTCTCCTATGAGAGACATTTCAAATTCATCACTCATTCTTTTTGCAAATTTTACACACAACCCTGAGTGACTTCCTCCAAAGATAACGTCATATACATAGACTATGGTAGCCAGCTGACCATTGTCTGAATTCAGAATATAGAGATTACGATTTATAGTTTCTCTACTGAAATTCATTCTCTTTAGATATCCATCCAATCAGCTATACCATGCTCTAAGAGCTTGTTTCAGGCCATACAGAGCTTTCTTCAATCTACACACATATGTCTCCTTATCAGCGATCTGTACTCCATCTAGTTGCTCAATGTATACTTCTTCTTTTAGCAAACCATTCTGAAATGTAGACTTCACATCCATTTGATAAACCTTGAATCTTTTTGATGGTCCCTTGGAGCCTAGAGGCGGGTGAATAGGCTCTTATCGCAACTCTTTTTAATCTCTTAAGACACCACACTAATCTAGTTAAGTGATAGAATCACTGTGGAAGATAACCAGATAGTGGAAGTATTTTGTTTTATTATCAAGAGATAATTACAACAAAATAGAAGCAAGACTCTCTTACACTCTGTTTACAAAAGGATTCACACACACTAGCCTAGATTTTTATCTTTGAGCTCTTGTGCATACACAGGGTTAATTTAGGCTTGTTCACTCTCTTACACACATTTACAAGTATGAATATTTATACAAACATTCCTAAGAGACAACCTTGGAACTTGTAGTTCCGAAATGCGTTCAACACTAACTATTCCTCGGTAATCTCTCTGTCTTGACTGCTGCGGTTTGTGGAGCTCAAGATCTTGGGTTTGAAGAGTATAAGTGCCTTTGTGAGTTCCCAAATATAATTAAGGTTGTGTCCACATATCTGGGTGATCCACGTGTAAGATTCTTCAGGTTCTCAATGAGTTTGTCTTACATCGGGACGCCACGAGCTGATAGCTTTACATGCGGTGAATTGAAGTAGCATCTTCTTGGTCCGGTGTAATTTTCCTTACTCCGTTGTTAATGAAGCTCAGAACCTTACTCCGTGTCAGTGGTTGCTTACTCCGTATCTATTTGGTACTGGAATCCTTAGTCCGTGTCAGCGCTTCCTTACTCCGCATGTAAGTTCCTTACTCCGTATGTAAGTTCCTTACTCCGGGCGAGTCTAAGGGATCGGAGTGCTTACTCCGTACTAGCGCTTCCTTACTCCGCATGTAAGTTCCTTACTCCGTATGTAAGTTTCGTACTCCGTATGTATGGAAGATTCGGATGTCTTACTCCGTATCTTTTTTTACATCGTGCGACCTTGTGGACCAGGATTCTTACTCCGCATCACTTTGACTTAGTCCGTACGAATGTTCCTTATTCCGCATGTATTAAAAACTTGGTTATTTACCAAGTGTTTGACGACACTCACTTTTGTCCGGATCAGGATTATGTATCCTGTCCTTAGCTTTGCTCTCACGAGTGTATCTCCGGATTAATAACATATCTTTTGCAATGACTAAAGAAACATAAAAGATCTCAAATCAAATTACATAGGGCTTTATTTGCATTATCCAAATTCTGGGCTTGATCCAACAATCTCCCCTAATTATGGATATGCCCAAACCCTTTGTAATATGATCTGGTAAGCAGTGTAAAAAGATATCATACGGAATACGCATCACAACCAATTTCATTTATCAGCAACAAAATACAATTCAGCCTTTATACAAGATTTTCATTAAGGTACATAAGGCTTACTATACTTGAAGATCATAGTTGCTGCTTTCTCTCTAAGCCCCATTGTCTGCTTCATCGTATAAGTGGTGTGTTGGCTCCAGGATTTGTCCACAGTCAAGAATGACTTGATGAAGTAACAGACAAAGGCCCCACAGCTATCTCCATCCAGCTGTTGTGGCACTTGCTTCTTGCCCCGGAATGTCGCCTTCAGCTTCTCAGTTGGACTCAAGGGTTTGATGCCCAACTCTTCGTATAATCCAGCTTTCTTCACAGCTTCAGTTAGCCTGAGACACAGTGGTTCCCATTGATTCTTTCTTACAAAATGCTCCACAATCTGATGAGAATCAATCAGAATCATTTGTTTGGACTGAATCATGAAGACAGCCATCATGAAATGTGGCGACATGATCCGGTACGGAATGAGGATGGTTGAGAGAGTTTTCCATGGCTTGCTATCCTCAGCAGTTCCGTCGATGAAGGACTCGAATGAGATCTACACTTGGGAAGATAGCCTTCATTCCAAGACGGCGAACTTCAAACAAGTGCCCATCCTTGTATAGAGATGGAAACAGCCTCATCTCCATTTTAGCAGCCCTAGAGAAGTTGTCAATGTCTTCTGTTGTAAAGAGTCCTTTCTCCGAACAAAGGGTCTGAATGTTGGCCGAGGAGAAAGGGTACAGGTCAGAGAGACATCTTCTCTCAGCAGAAGACGCAGCATAGGACTTCATTGCCTTGCGCACGCTTCCATCCGCATCAGAAGGGTCATACGCCGCATATGATGGGAGGAAGGTGTCAGCTGCGGATAAAGAGGCTGGAGGAGGAGCTGTAGTCGAGGAGCTTGGCTGAGAGAAGTGGCTACGTTTGGGAATTTGAACTCTCAGAAGCAACGAAGAGGTAGGCCGCTTCTCAGCATGAGTGGATGGTTGTGGTGCAGAAGGAGCAGAATCAGATGACACTCTCTCCCCCGGTTTGGCAGATCGCCGGGAAGCAACGGGAGGGCGAGCCATCGTGTGCGCCAGGTCCGCAAAGGAGGTAGACAAGGAATGGACGGACGAGGCAACGAGATCCATCTTCTGTTCCATGGAAGTGGAGGAATCAGTGAGAGCGGAGAGGAGATGATCATGGTCTCCGGGGATTGGGTATGGCACATGTAAAACACCCGGAGATCGTTGTCAGGAAGGGAGGCGGTGTGGGCAAGGATGAAACGGAGCCATAGGTCTGTTAAGGTGTCGGCGGAGAGATGGTCAAGATAATCTCGGGGTTGAGGGAGGGGAGGCAAGGGAGCTTCCGGAGTAGATGCCGGGACATCAGCAGTGGCGGCAGCAACAGTGGTATCAACCGCGGCAGCAATAGTGGAGGTCGAGGGAGTGGGGACATCCGCAGCAGAGGGGGTTGAGGAAACAGCTTTAGGGGCACTACGCTGAGATGGCCCCGCAACCTTGGACGGGTCGGCACGAATGCTGTGCTGGGAGGCCCGAGAAAGAGAAGGTGCTGCAACGGACCGAATCCGGGAGGATCGGGGTGCAGAACTGACATCAGGGGCTTGGCTGTCCGAGGGGTCACCAACATAACTGCCTTGTTGTTCCGAAGCAGGGAGAATGCGGAGAGCTGCAGAGGGACGGCGGGCTGTCATGTTCCCATCCAGCGTAAGATAACGGAGGTAATAAGTCGAGGGAAATGGAACACCATCATAGCGGGCGAAATGGTCCGGATGAAGATGCCGGAAGACAATGCTGAGTATGCGCCCGAAGGAATGGTTCTTGGGACCATTCTGCAGCAGTCGAAACAAGAACGTCCCCCAGTCCATCGGAAGACCTTGAAAAACGTCGTACATGGCCAGGAGAAGATCGTAAGGAACCGAGTCCAGAGCTGAAGTGCGAGCCAGTAAACAGCGACTCAGTATGGTCGCCATACAGCAATAGCGACCTTGGAAGGATTTCACCTTGTATTCCTTGCCTTTTTGGGTGCAACCCATAGAAGCCGCCATTGGATCGGCATTTGGGCGTTGTGGTTCACTGAGGGGTAGGTGGAGAGCAGCGCGGAGAACGGCGGGAGTGATGATGATGGATTCACCGCGAACATAGGAGATGATGGAGTCGGTGGTACAGCGAATCCTTTGGTAATACTCAATAATGTCATCGATAAGAAGATCGACAGGATTGGAGATCAAGTTGAGGATATGTGAGGCTTCGAGTAGAGGGCGAAGTTAGGAAAACCATTCTGGAGGGTTAGAGACAGCACTCCAATCGACCAGATGGCCAGGATTAACGCCGGATAAAGAGATTCTGGGTGCCATTGTAGATGAAGGTTGAAGGACGAGAGGAAAGGTGAGGTCTTGGGTATCAAAGGAGCAACGAGAGGTTTATGGATTTGAAATGAGCAATACTCGTGCTTCGTAAGAATGACCAAAATATATAAGACCGAGGCTGTGAATGTCAGCGGTTCTAGGGATGTTGCGAGTGAAACAGTGAACCGCTTGACAGGCTGATGTCATTAGTCTTGATATCGGTGCGCCTCCGAATGAAACGATGTCGTGGAGACCGCATGACCAAATAAGGGTAACAGCTGTTTGCCATCCGGTGAAGTGTGTGCATCCCGAAATGAATCATCATGATTCCTCCTCAAAAGTACGTGATATATAAGAAGACATGGATTATCGCAATTTGACAGTGTCAGGAGTCCGGAGGAATGAACCGACAATCATCCAGAATCAATGATAGTCGAATGAGGAGTATCCGGATGAAAAGTAGACTGTGTTCGTAGTAACAGAGTGCGGTGAGAGAGAAAAGTAGATTCCTTTGTTGTCAATAAGTCGAGGAGAAGAGAAGTACCACAACACTTCAAATCCAAGACTATGGACTAGATTTATCGATACGGTTGCAAAGAAAATCTGAACCTGTAGCTAAAAAAATGAACTGAAAGTACAAAAGCTTAACAGGCAAGGATTAGTACGGATAAGAGAAAATAGTCAGTGAAAAACGACATAATCCGAACTAATGAGAAACAAAACTTATGCATTACAAAGGATGTAATAGACATATACATACGAGAGAATGATCAATATTACTGAATTAGGACATATGTCAGATAATAAATACACAAGTTCATATAGGTCAACATAGCAAAACCGTCCTGCTGAATGACGTAGCTAAGATTAATTAAAAATCATATGATTTGGCCAAATTAGGATTCATGAGTGAAAGATGAGGAAGCGGACACATGTCAAAAGTAAGCAGGTGATTAGCTGATTAAAATGCATGGTTGAAGAAGGAAAATACATCCAAGCATGCCACTATTCTGATTCAAAACAGCATGTCCAGTCAGATCCGGAAGTAAAGGTTTAGAGGAGGGAGTATCCGAGACATATTAGGGGGTCATTACTGAGGTAATAGATGAAATTTAAGCTCCCCCGTAGATCATTTGATCCTCTCAATGAAAGTCTCCCCCTCAAATAGACAGCCAGGAAAGAGGTCATGAGACATATACGGGGGTATTACTCGAATAATATATAAAGCATTTTACCCCCCGTAGATTGTGCAATCCTCTCGGTTGACCTTTCCGGTTTGTAGAAATTCAGCACTGTCTATCTTATTAGAAAACTATACTTCAGAAGCTGATCAGACTGCGATTGAGTATTCATCCACCAGGCATTTCGAGCTAACCCATTTCATTTCTTGAACTATACATGTTAATAGAGTAATCTAAATGAACATGCTTTTGTCATGTGGTGATCAGTGGAAATTAAGATCATGAACCCAGAAAGAGGTGAATCATATAAACTTTAATCATGTTTGCTTAAACGACTTCAGTCGGGAAACGCAAGCATCCTCCCATTATGAAGTTGATATTAATATCAGAAGCATGAAGCCGTTAATCAGTAAGTATGATCAGCATTAAAGTCAGTATGTATCTTCTACTTTCAATAAAAGCACAATGCATTTTCTGATAGTAAGTATACTGTTGGGTAATTTAAATGTGAAGCTATGCAGAGAAGTCAAGCATACCTAATCGGATGAGTAGTTTAGAGAATCTTGCATCAGGTAGGGGCTTTGTAAGTATGTCTGCCAGTTGATCTTCAGTAACAACATGTTCCAGGGAAATGTGATTTTTGAGAACATGGTCGCGTATGAAGTGATACATGACCTCAATATGCTTCGTCTTAGGGTGCATGACAGGATTGTTGCTGATAGCAATTGCACTAGTGTTGTCGCAGTAGAGTGGAATAGATGACATGTTGAAACCGTAGTCAGTAAGTTGACTTTGCATCCAGAGTAGCTGTGCGCAGCAACTCCCAGCAGCTATGTATTCCGCCTCCACAGTAGAGGTTGATACGGAATTCTGCTTCTTACTGAACCATGAAATTAATCTATTTCCAAGAAACTGACACGTACCACTTGTGCTCTTCCTGTCGATGCGACATCCAGCGAAGTCGGCATCAGAGTATCCGGATAAGGTGAAGTTGGACTCCTTTGGGTACCAGAGTCCCAAATTCATCGTTCCCATTAATATCCGTTTAACATGAAGCATATGTGACTCCTTGGGATTCGCCTGATATCGTGCACAGATGCAAGTTGCAAACATAATGTCTGGGCGACTTGCTGTAAGATACAGCAAGGATCCTATCATCCCTCTGTAATCAGTCACATTTACTGATATGCCGTCCACATCAGGATCTAACTTGGCACTGACATGCATGGGAGTTTTGACGGGAGATGAACCTTCCATACCAAACTTCTTAATAAGATCGCGAGTGTACTTAGCTTGATTAATGAAGATTCCTTCCTTCAAATGTTTAACTTCTATTCTGAGAAAGTAGGGCAGTTCTCCCATCATGCTCATCTCAAACTTGTCTGTCATCAACTTAGCAAACTCTTCAGAAAGCTTCGGATTTGTTGATCCGAAAATGATATCATCCACGTATATCTGTACGATTAGAGTGTGTCATTTCTCTTTTTGTAGAAATAAGGTGGTGTCAATCTTCCCTTTTTGGAAGTTGTGAGCAAGTAGGAATTCTGACAGTGTGTCGTACCAGGCTCTTGGAGCTTGCTTCAAATCATATAAAGCTTTCCGAAGTTTGTAGACTAGATGTCCTGCTTTAGGTTCAATGAAACCGGGAGGTTGTTCTACGTAAACCTCCTCTTGAAGATCTCCATTCAGGAATGCGCTCTTGACGTCCATTTGATAAACTATGAAGTTTTCATATGAAGCATACGCCAGAAACATCTGGATTGCCTCAAGTCTTGCTACTGAAGCAAAGGTCTCATCATAGTCTATTCCTTCTTCTTGATGATATCCTTTGGCTACCATTCTGGCTTTGTTCCGGATTACTATTCCATCCATACCAAGCTTGTTCCGGAACACCCATTTAACTCCAATGACTTACTGAGACTTAGGCCTTGGTACTAAGGTCCACACATTATTTCTCTTAAATTGATTCAGCTCTTCTTGCATGGCTTCTATCCAGTTCGAATCCTGAAGAGCTTCATCTACCACCTTTGGTTCTATTTGAGATAGAAAACACGAGTAAAGACTCATGTTAGAGGTGGCTGTTCTTACACCAACAGTAGGATCACCAATCACTTGATTTGAGGGATGGTTTCGGGTCCATCTGTAATTCTGTGCATGTGATGGATGATCTTGAACAATTTGAAGCTCTGCCAGATTGGGTGGTTCAGGTGTATCTGCTGGTTGAGCTTCGTCCGGACTAGATGTTTCCGTATTCGAAGGTACGGTAGAACTAGGTGGTTCTTCAACACTGTTTCTTTCAGTGTTAACTGGTCCGGACGGACTTGAAGGTGCTCCGGAATTTTGGGTATCCGTAAGAGTATGTCCGGAGCTTAATGGTAGTCCGGAGTCCGAGTCATCCGTAGCATCATCCATATAATTTCTTTGTGCCTCGCTGATGCCACGTGGTTGGTCAAAATGTGTAACAGGAACATTCATAAACTTTGAATAATCGATGTTGCTGTCCATGACCTGCACATTAGAACTTGAAAACCAACTTTTGACCAATCAAGATTAGCTTCATCAAAAGTCACACGGATAGATTCTTTAACTTTAAAAAGTTTTCTATTGAAGACCCGATAAGCCTTGCTATGTAGTGAGTACCCGACAAAAATCCCATCATCAGATTTTGGTTCAAATTTATTCCGGGTCTCTTTGCCATTTATCAATATATAGCAAGTACACCCAAAAGCTCTGAAATGTGAAATTGAATGTTTTCGTCCTCTCCACATCTCATAGGGTGTTTTCATGGTAGATTTATTTATTAGAGTTCGTTTCGAACATAGCAAGCGATGGACACAACTTCAGCCCATAGACTGAGAGGAAGCGTTGCCCCTGCTAACATGGATCTACCAGCCTCAACTAAAGTACGATTCTTGCGCTCAGCTACCCCATTTTGTTGTGGAGTTTGGGGAGCAGAGAAGTCATCTCGTATGCCCCGTTGAACAATATGATCTCATTTCGAAAAATCAAATTCTGTACCATGATCACTCCTGATGCACTTTATGCTCAGTCCTTGTGAGTTGCTTATCCAGTTGAAAAGATCTACTAGATGCTCAAAAGTTTGATCCTTTGACTTCAGGAACATCACCCATGTGTATCTGGTGAAATCATCGATAACCACAAGGGTATATCTCGCGACCCGGTGTGAACGGAAATAGGACCACAGAGGTCCATATGAAGAAGTTGTAGAGGAGCAGTTATTGAATTAACTGATTTGCTCTTAAAGCTATGTTTGGTCTATTTGCCTAGTTGGCATTCTCGACAGAGAGTGTCTCTGGAGAATTTGAGCTTAGGTAGACCAGTGACAAGATCAAGTGACGCTAATTTAGACAATGTCTTAAAGTTTAAATGTGCGCATCGCTTGTGCCATAACCAACTATCTTCATCTGTAGCTTTAGTGAGGAAGCATACAGGGTCAGAAGAATTATTTCTTAAGACCACTGAGTATATGTCCCCATCTCTTGATCCGGATAACTTAATATCTCCTGGTGAAGTCATCCACAAACAAGATGAAGTATCTTTCACCGTTGAGTCCCTTGTTCCTCATAGGTCCGCACAAATTAATATACACAATGTCCAAAGCTACTTCTGAACTATACTCCTTCACTTTATAATGAAATATGGTCTGCTTTCTATGTAAGCATGCTAAGCAGACATGCTCTCTATTTCTTTTAATATCTGGGATATCTATGATAGCCTTGCAGTTAATAAGTCTTCTCATATTCTTCTGATTTAGATGTCCTTGTCTTCTGTGCCAGAGTTCATTCTCTTCTGTCTTTGTTATATGACAGTTATGGGTCTTATTTTCATTAATCACATACAAGTCCCCATTTGTCCTTTTTCCATTTGCTATTGTATTGCCATTCTCTCTCTTCACTTGGCAACCAGTTTTAGTAAAGGTTACTTCATGACCTGCATCACACAGCTGATTGACGGATGCTAGATTATACTTCAATCCTTTAACGTGTAGAACATCCTTCAGTTTACTCCTTCCCCATTTCGTAAACCCTAGCCCTTTGATTTTCAAAGAGCTATCATTCTCAACTCTTACATTGCCAGAGTTATCTTTATTCACGTCTGACAATTTCTTTAGGTCACCAGTCAGGTGACCAGAACATCCGCTATCAAGGACCCACTATCTGTCCTTGATGTATGCTTTCAATGTAATCTCAGTAACATGAGCCACTTCTTTTCCCTTAGCCACATAGACTTGTTTTACTTTAGACTTGAAGCGCTCTTCCTATTTTACTTTAGACTTGAAGCACCCCCCTGAGGTGTAGGCTTCACAGTCTTCTGGGATACTTTCTCTTTCCTTTTCTCTTGAACTTTCACAGTATTCTTCTTCTTATTCTGCTTAGGAATAAGCACTTTTCCAGAACTGTGATGTTCACTCCCACACTTGCCACAAACTTCCAAGTTTGCAAGTACAGCAAACTTGTTTTTCGTAGAAATGGGCTTCCATTTCCACCAGCATGAAGTCTCATCATGTCGTTGTTTCTAACAGTAAGTGTAGAAACTTTTAACTGGTTTCTTTCTCTCCGCGGGATACAAGCTCCTTCTAGCTGTCTTCATCTCTATTCTGGAAGCTTGTACTGGATACCTCCACCAACAGAATCTTGCCACGTGACCCCACACTGCACAGTAGTAGCAGTGACCTTGAAAGCTAGTGTTGCTTAGCTTCTGTACATCTGGGATCTTCTTCAGAACAGGCTTGGCCTTGATGGTTAGCTTCACAGGCTTTCCTTCTTTCTTGCGGGGCACCCGTACACTAGTAGAAATGACAATTGCATTAGATTTCTTCACATTCTAGGAATGCTCAGATTTCTGAACGCATTTGGTCACTCCAGTAGTCTTGACCTCGTTTGGGTGTCTCTCCATCTTCTCATCATTTACGCCACCCTTCCCTTTCTTGTTGATTCAGGTCACAATAGTGGTCTGCGTAGGATTGTCATGGAAATCTAGATTGATATTCTCCCTATCCACCTGCAGTATTGCCCCAGTTTTATGATCTTGTTGTCGCGTGATGAGTAATGTGATCTGGGAACTTCTAGAGGTTGAGGCTTCACCAGCTCTGTCCTTTGAGATCTTCTGTTGAAGGCCTACCAGTTCTTCTTCAAGTCGTTGGATTGTAGTGTCTCTGGTGGTAAGTTCTATGTTAATTTCATCACATATCTTGATTTGCTCCTCTAGTTTGAGCTTTAGGCTGATAATTTCCTCGCAAAACTTCGTGGAGTGCTCCAGCACATTATCTTTCTCCCCTTTGGTCTCTGCAAGCTCTCCCATTACTTGCTTGAGCTCTCCCTTGAGTTGCTTAATCTTGCATCCTCTTATGTAGATATCTTCTGTTACAAGCTTTAGCTCCTCCTCCAGATCGATTTCTTCTTCTTCTATCTTATCCTCCTCTGAGGCAGTGTTGCCATTATCTACCTCTATCCTGGCAACAAAGGCATAATCTGATGAGCATTCATTCTTATCATCAGATTCCGGAATTTGGCTCATATAGTTCTTGTGTGAGCCCTTTTTCTTCTGTGGAGCTGCTATCCTCCTTGTGGAACTACTTTGTCGGTATGATGACTTCTTCCACTTTGTATCCTCTTTATCTGAGACTTCCTCATTTGAGTCATTAGCTTTCACTTTACATTAAGATGCAAAGTTCCCCCGCTTTCCGCAATTAAAACATCTTAGGGAAGTCCTCCTTTCCCTTTTCCTCCAGCTTGTTTTCCTGCTCTACCTTTTCTAAACTTTCTAGTGAAGTAGGCTACCACCTCATCTTCACCTTCTTCGCTGTCACTGTCCTCCTGTTCTTCTGAGGACTTAGCTTCTTTCTTTATTTTTAATTTTTTTTCATATTCTTAAAGGCTACTTCTTTTGATTCCTTGGCTGTGGGTTGGGGTGTTGATGTAGATGGCTTTTCATAAGCGTGCAGCTTCATTTCGAATGCAGTTAGACTGTACTGTTGCTCTTGTAATGTCATCATTTCCAGGTCTCAGCTATTTTCTAGAACTTCCACCCTTGGGATGAATCTCTTGGGAAGAACTCGCAGCACCTTCTTTACAATTGCATAGTTCTTCTTATTCTTGTCATGACTTCTCATGTCATTGACAATCTCTGTCAAACATACAAAGAACTCTTATACACTTTCTTGCTCCTCCATCTTGAGAGCTTCAAATCTCTACGTGTATAGTTGCAGCCTGGTTTCCTTTAGTCTGCCATCTCCTTGATAAACACTCTCTAGTCTATCCCATAAATCCTTCGCAACGCTGCAGTCCATGACCTTTGCGTATTCAGAGTCTTTGAGTGCAGATGTAATAACACTCAAGGCTCTACCATTTTGCTCATAAGTTCTTCTCTCAGCTTCTGTGGGTTCTCTATCATTGGCAGGTTCTATGTAACCGTCACTGATTACCCGCTCAACATCCAAACCCATGGACATGAATATAGCCTTCATTCTCGCTCACCACATCTTGTAATTTGTGCCATCAATAATAGGTACCTTCTTTGCGTAGTTGGAGCTGGTACTCAGTCCGCTGATCGGAATCTCCATTATATGTGTTCACCCAATGAATTTTTGCTTGGTCACTAAGCTATTAAGCCACAGATCTCAATAACACAAACTTATCAATATGTAAGATCACTTCTCCACAGAGTGATAGATCTGCCCCCAGTGAGAACTTAGCTATGATACCAATTGATATTCCCAAGATCCAAGCTAGATCAAATAGGTATATGGGTTTGTATACATAGAGGGGGGTGAATTTATATACTTAAAACTATTTCCTTTTAGTTTTAAGAGTAGTGTAATACTTAGAGGTATTCTATAGATGTAGTTGGTGTTTAGGATGATATATTAGTGTCTTATGCAATATCAGTTAACAACAGGTATGTATGGGAAGAAAAAAGATGGAGATACACGGATTACGTGGTTCGATCAAAAAGATCTACTCCACGGTGGTGAGGGTGAGCCTACACCGAGTCTAATCCACTATATACTTTTAGTACAAAAGAGTTCAACCCTTGTTATAATAGGATTAACTCTCTCTTCTTTTATATGCAAATACAAAACAGTATTACTCCAGTACTCACTCACTGTAAAGAACTATCTAGCGTAATCTGCTCCTGTGCATTCAATTGTTTGCACTGCTTGACCTTCAACTACTCTTTTGCCGAACTTATACACTCTTCATCGAATGTAAGAGAAAGAAGAACAGATTAACTCACTGTTATCTTGCTTTCAATCTTCCTCTCTCTCTCTCTGTGTATACTGAACGAACTACTCTGCGTCTCTCTTGTATCACTACAGATATGTTTCTTGTATTCTACAATATTCTGACGCTCTTTTAAAGTAAGGCATATCCCTTGCTTTTATAGGTCGGCCTCAGTAAGAAACCCTTCTACTAGGGTTAAGCACGTTTCACCTTTTGATGTTCACCGTTAGAACATGTTACGCTAGCCTTGGATGACGTCCACGTGTTTCCCAACACTTAGCATGCTCAGAGATGCCGTCCAAGTGATAACTTACTTAAATGCGGTCTTTAATGCGTTTTGCATCTTCGACTAGCCATAGCCTCGTAGATATATACGCCTCGTAGCTTCGTTGTTACTTCAAGCTACCTCCGAGTCTTTATCTACTAATCTTCGAGTCTATGTCTTCGAGCCATGAGAATTGATCTTATAATTCTTTTGTTCTCTGGATTTGAAGCTAGGTTACAACTGGTGCTCAATTGACGTCTCACTCTATCAGCCTTTGAACTCTACAAGTCTCTAGTTTCGCGTCAGTTACAATTGCACTCTTCCTTGACTAATCATTTGTTCACCTTAATGGGTTTACTAATCTTCGACCCTGCGAGCTTCGACCTGCGAACTTCGACTCTACAACACTGCTACTCGATACCCGATGGGTCTTCGAGCCTGCAAGTCTTTGAGTCTCGAGACACTGCTCTACAAATGTGGTCTTCGAATCTTTGACCTTTTGGATCTATGACTCTGCGACCTTGTGTACCTTCAGTGGTGCTTCGAGCCTGCTGGCCTGATGATCTTCGACCTAGCACCTTTGAGTCATCTGATCTTCGACCTAGTAATCTATGAGTATTTGACCCAAATCTTCAACATTAGTAAGTACATAGTTAGACTCCCTCTACGAGCTCACTCTAAGAGATTACTCTATGAAGTTATCCAACCAGTACGGATCATTAACCCAATGTCTAGCCGTTTCCGCATAATGTTAACAACAATGACAACCAATAAGATCATGGGAACAACAGTCTGCTTCCATGAAACGGACACGTACCACTAGTGCTCTTCCTGTCTATGTGACACCCGGAAAAATCAGCATCTAAATATCCGGACAAAGTGAAATTGGACTCCTTTAGATACCAGAGTGCCAAATTTCCTATTCCTTTGAGGTACTGCAATATCCGTTGACATGAAGCATGTGTGACTCTTTAGGATCTGCCTGATATCTTGTGTTATCACTGGTTTTCGTCCAGGCCCGTTTGGGGTGAGCTCAAACTAAACCAGTGGTGAGAAATTTAGAGTCGCCACCAACTATTTTTGGGGTACAGTTGGATACCCTCTACTTTAAGTAGTTTAAGGTGTCGTCTGCGTTATCAGAGAAGGGTTTGGGGGTTGGTTACGAGTAGGGAAGGATTAGCACCCCTATAGCGCCCTTTCGGTATCTATTTTAGGAGGAGGAGGTTTATTTAATTTTACTGTTATAGATTGGGTTAAGGCTTTATGACGTTCCTAAACGATCTATGCTTTTTATTTAACTAAGTTATTTGTTAAGGTTATAGTTAAAATTGATTTATCCTAAAGTTCTAAAGGAAATCCTAAAACTTTTGTTTTTTTTTGAAGTGGAAAATGACATCTTAAGGTTTTTGTTTTTGTTTTTTTGTTTTTTTTTTTTTTTTTTTTTTTTGTTTTGTTTTGGAAATTGAAGTCCTAATTTTTTGGTTTTTGGTATGAAAACGTTTTTTTTTTGTTGCTTCTTTTTGCAAGGATAAAACTATGAACTAACACAATAACATATAAAGTGATGTGTGTGATTGTTACATCCACAAATCAAATAACGACCCACTCTTTTTTTCTTTTCTTTTTTTCTTCATGCCTCCCTTTGCTCTCTCACTTTTCCTTTCTTTCTTTGTTTTTTTTTTTGGTTTTTACTATACTTTACATATTATAACATACACATATACAAAACACAAGGAAAATACAATGCATACCAATAAAAGAAAAAGAAATACATGAAAATACTAAGAATTACATCAAATATAAATATAAATAAGCTAAACAGTAATAACTAAACAAATACAGAACCGACTTTGGGGCTTGCAACACCAGTCTTTTGTTTGAACTCCTGTCAGCGCCGATAGTCACCTGCTCAAATTAAAACCAACAAATCTAGCAGTGAGATTTGTAAAAAAGCTTTCCTGGTAGTTGGAGACTAGAGTGATATTTTTTGGGGTTAAGATTTTTTGGTGGCAGGCAAATAGCAAAGTGGGTGTGAGAAGCAAGGGAATGAAAAAGAATTGGTTTTTTATTTTTTTTGTTTTTGTGAGGGAAACATAAGGGGAAAAAAGGGCAGAACTTGAGTTGTTTTTGTGTTTTTCATTTTCTGGGAAAAAGAGAGCTGGAACGAGAAAGAGGGAAAGAGGAGTTGGAAAGGATAGGCGATTTTGGTTTTGGGAAAGGGAGAGAGTTGGGCAAAAATCTTCTCTTTTGGGATCAGGGAATTAGATGTGAAGATTAGGCAGATGATAGAATAGCAGAACTTTTCGTTTTTTCTTTTGCAGAATGTCCTCTTTTTTTGTTGGGCGTAATCGGGCGTTTTTTTTTTTTGGAGACAGAAGGCTGAATTTAAAGGAGTTGGCTGCATCTCATTAATTGCTGCATTTAATGCTTTGTTGGGTGTATTATTAATCCTAGCATTATTAAATTCCAGATTCTATGCTTTGTCTGGTGGTTGGATGACCTGTGCGTAAAATGGGGCAGCTTGTGATTGCTTTTTCGTTCGTTTGTGAGCACATGCGTCTGACAGGCGTTGAAAAGCATCTCTGACAATTGCCAGCAAATAAAAATGCATCTCGTGAGCAAAGAGCAAGAGAACCAACGTAAGAGGCCAAACAGCGAAGGTTAGAGGTTAAAGGGTCAGAGGTAAAAGGGTTGGAGTGTCGGCAGGTCGAATTATCGGCAGGGTCGAAGGTTGGTGGGTCGAAGGTCAACAATCAACAGTAAACGGGCCGTAGGTCAACGGTCAATGGGTCGTAGGCCAAACCTCGAAGGTCAAGGGTCGAAGATCAAAGGGGCCAATGGTCGAAGGTCCACGGGTTGAAGTGTTGGTAGGGTCAAAGGGTCACTCCTCGGAGACCCGAAGGTTAGTGTGTCGGAGACGTATAGGCTTTGAGGCTTCAAGTCTTCGAGGCTACGAGTCAAGTTTTAATTACTTTTTTGCCCCCACCCAAAATACGAAAATGGATGACCTTTCGGGGATTGTTAAGGAAGACCCGTATTTGATTAAATAGATGTTTTGGAGAATTTCACAGTCACTTTTACGGGTAGTTTGACCAGGGGCGTTGATCGTCTTTTGGCAGGTTTGACTTTTTCCAACGAAAGTTGTTTTAGCCATAACTTCTTCGTTTTTCATCAGAATTGAGCTCAATCAAGTGCGTTATTCTACAAATTTCCTCCTCTATCCCCTGGTAAATGTCTTGGGGTACTTCAGGGACTTGTAATAATGGTTATCCATTTTGGGCTTTCCCGTTCGTGCAAGTGTACCCATTTATGGACCTGTTTAACAAGGTATATGGCATGGGCAGAATGGTATATAGAAAAACGTGGGGTGTTAGTATGTCCAACCCAGACAAAATGGGGTCCAACAGTTGCCCCTCTTTGTGCATTGTTTGTATACAAACAGTGTATAAAGATAGAAAGGAGTCATTTTGGATGGGTTGGAGCACTTACCTGACTTACCTAGCACAGAAGAAGAGTAGAATGCGACGGTTGGGTTTGTACCCAAGAGGGAAAAGGAGCTTCTCAGGCTGATGGACTTTGGACAATTGGAATAAGGCATCTATGGCCTAACAGGAATGGAAAAGGAAAGGGCAACCAAGGCTTATCAAGAATTGAAAAGACATCTAGAGCCTAACAGGAAATGAAAAGGCATCCAAGGCCTAATGGGAATTGAAGAGGCATCCAAGGCCTAACAGGAATTGAAAAGGCATCCAGGGCCTGATAGAAATTGAAAAGGCATCCAAGGTCTGACAGAAAGAGAAAAGGCATCCAAGGCCTGACAAGAATTGAAAAGGCATCTAGGGCCTAATAGGAGTTGAAAAGGCATCCAAGGCCTAACAGTGATTAAAAAGGCATCCAAGGCCTAACAGGAATTGAAAAGGCATCGACGACCTAACAGAAAGGGAAAAGGCATCCAAGGCCTAACAGAAAAGGAAAAGGCATCCAAGGCCTGATAGAAATTGAAAAGGCATCCAAGGCCTGACAGAAGTTGAAAAGGCATCCAAGGCCTAACAGGAATCAAGGATTGAAAAAGCATTGAAGGCCTAGACATGGTTATGTTATTATTAAAGGAGGTATATGGGCTCCCTCTATGAGTTCACTCAATGAGATCGCTCTATGAGGTTACCCGAAAAGAGAGGAAGTTTGTTCGAGTGTCAAAATAATGCTTTTAAAGCTTGGGGAAATTGCAAAGAAAGGAAGCTAGTAGGGCTTACTGAGCTGTAGAAGAGCTCCTGGGATCTTCAGTGGCGATGACATTCCTGAAATTGCAGAAGATTAAATGTATGCAAATGATGCATGGAATGTAATGTGGTGTATGCGGGGACGCATAGTGAAATTTATTGTGAATGACCCAATATGGGCTGGGGTTCATCTCCATGTTGCTGGAGATTTTGGCTGACATCCGACGTGTTGGGGAACTCTTTTCTCTATGGCTGGGGAGTCCATTCCATCTTTGCTGGGGACCTCCCTTTTTGTAGATGAAGGGTCTGTTTGATTTAGCTTCGCCACATTAAGGAGCTTGACTTGACAGCTTCGCTGGGGATATTGATATTCTGTGGAGATATTGGTACTCTGAACTGGGGGGACTTAACTTGTTTGGGGATTTTGCGCTCAACCCTATCCATAAGGCAATGCCAAAGGAGTGTACTGGGATTTAAAATATTCTACTTGAATGTGAAATGAAGATGATAAAACATGATTAGGGATATAAAATGGGATTTTTGTTGTTTTAATTCCACAAAACATATGTATATCATAAAAAGTGCCCATTGTTATAATCTGATAAATAGAATTGCAAGTCTTTAAAAGCATAATGTATAAATTTGATTCTGGTGTGCCTTAGGTTTGACCAAGTCCTCCACTGTTTGAGCTACTATTTTTAAATGGTGTTGTGTCCATTATTTGCAAAGGACCCTATTTTATGTGGTCTTGATCCTCCGAGATTCTGACTGATTTCATCCTTCAAGATTTGTTTTTGGCTTTGTATTTTACCCTTGGTGCCCTTTCAGGTTTTCATCAAGTCCGCCTTTGTTTGCTTCTTTGTCTTTTGTTGGAGCTTTGTATTTTACCCTTGGTGCCCTTTCGGTTTTTCACCAGGTCCGCTCATTGCTGTCATGCTTTTTTCCTTCCATGTCCCAGAAGAAAGATTAAGGAACTCCTCATTTGGATGGGAGAGTCAAGCATAAAATTTTTTCACTGCATCGCTGTTCACTGGGTTAGGGAGCTCATCACCATCCATTATGGCAAGGATTAAGGCGCCTCCTGAGAATGCTTTCTTCACAACATATGGGTCTTCATAATTGGGAGTCCACTTGCCTCTATGGTCATGTTGAATTGGTAAAATCTTCTTGAGGACGAGGTCACCCGCTTGAAAGCTTCTGGGCTTCACCTTTTTATTGTAGTTGTTCATCATTCTGTGTTGATATAGCTGTCCTCTGCAAACAGCTGCCAAGCGTTTGCCTTCGATTAAGTTTAACTGTTCATAATGACTTTGGGCCCATTCTACTTCTTCGAGCTGGGTATCCTTGAGTACTCGGAGGGAAGGTATCTCCACTTTGACAGGTAAGACTGCCTCCATACCATAAACCAAAGAAAATGGAGTTGCCCTAGTTGATGTTCGTACCAAGGTGCGGTAAGCATGCAAAGCATATGGTAGCTCCTTATGCCAATCTTTGTATGTTTGTGTCATCTTTCTGATAATGTTCTTGATGTTCTTATTGGTTGCTTCAACTGCTCTATTCATCTTTGGGCGATAGGGGGTCGAGTTGTCGTATTGAATTTTGTACGTTTCGCACAATTTACCCATCATCCGACTGTTCAGATTGGCGGCATTGTTTGTTATGATCTACTCAGGAAGTCCATGGTGGCATATGATATTATTCCGCATAAATCTAAGTACCATAGCTTGTGTGACGTTGGCATATGACGCTGCTTCTACCCACTTGGTAAAGTAATCGATGGCCACCAAAATGAAACAATGACCATTGGATGCTTTCGGAGATATCGGTCCAATCACATCGATGCCCCAAAGTGAAAACGGCCACGGGAAAACCACTACATGCAATCTGGATGGCGTACTTGGATTTTATCGCCATAAATTTGACACTTGAGGCATTTGCGCACATATTCAATGCAATCCTTTTCCATGGTGACCCAAGAATAGACCATTCGCATGATTTGCCTTGTTAATGCATGTCCATTTGCGTGTGAACCGCATTCTCCTTCGTGCACTTTGTTGGACCCTATTTTGACCGGGCCAGATCACAGCCAAAGAAATCCCAAAAATAAGAGCCATTTCCGAGGAATCTCAAAATGCCCCAAGGTCAACATTAAAGGATAGCGGATAAAATTTGGAAACCAACGCACTTAACCATGCCCAAATCCGACTTGAAACGAAGAAGTTATGACTAAAATAGTTTTGGGCATGAAAGTCAAGCTTGCGGAAAGACGGTCAACACCCTCGGTCAAAACCGACTGGAAATGTGATTGCGAAAATTCCCCAGAAATAGTTCAGGCGAATTTATAACTGCTACCTCGAAGACTCGCAGTCACAGTCGAAGACTCACAGCAGTCAGCCTCGAAGACTCGCAGTCATAGTCGAAGACTCGCAGTCATAGTCAGCCTCGTAGCGCAGCCTTGCCTCGAAGCCCAGCAGATGCAGCCTCGAAGCTCAGCAGACTCGTAGCCTCATAGCGCAGCCTTGCCTCGAAGCCTCGTAGTAGTCAGCCTCGTAGACTCACAGTCACAGTCGAAGACTCACAGTCACAGTCGAAGACTCGCAGTCACAGTCAGCCTCGTAGCACAGCCTTGCCTCGAAGCCTGCAGCCTCGAAGCTCAGCAGACTCGTAGCCTCGTAGCACAGCCTTGCCTCGAAGCCTCGCAGACGTAGCCTCAAAGCCCAACAGACACAGCCTCGAAGCCCAGCATACTCGTAGCCTCGTAGCGCAGCCTTGCCTCGAAGCCTCGTAGCGCAGCCTCCAACCTTTGACGCGGCTACGAACCTTCGACGCGGCTACGACCCTTCGATGCACCTATGACCCTCGACCCTTCGAGGCAGCTTTCAACCTCCACCCGGCAGCCTCCAGCTTCGATCCTGCGACCTGCGAGGCAGCCACCAGCCTTCAACCTTGCGATATGCAAACTCCAGAACGACACCGTTTCTGCTTCCCTTTTAAGTGCACAGTAAAGCGGATGCTGTGTCTCTCAGAATTGATTTAAAAGGCTCAGAACACGTTTTTAATGCCTGGGAACCTGCTTTCACCTCGTAAATGCCTGTCATTCTTGAAACTTGCTGTCAATGCATGGGAACTCCAAAGGTCACAACATTTAATTCACCAAGTACCCAGGTGGGAGGCTGTTCCCTCTCGAAACTCTATAAAAGGGAGACATTACCCATTCCTGAGGGGGATCCTGTTTTTTTTTTGGGGGGGGGGAGGGGGGAAGAGAAAAAAACGTCTGGGAACATAGAGAGTTTAAAAAAAAAGAGCGAAGAATTCTGCAGACATTATTGGCTGGAGCTGAGTCCTCCAACACCCTTGCTGGAGTTTAGTCCCCGCATTCCTCAGGCATTCAAAGAGGAGTAAAGCTAGCAGGAACATCAACCTTGATTTCCAAGTTTTATTCCCCTCTTCTCTTAAATTCTTCGTCATAAACTATACCAATCTCACCTTCTTTTATCCAAAAATACAAAACATTTTCAAAGGCCCGGTGGCCGTGGGATTGAGCTTTTATGCTCATATCCTCGCCACTTGGCCAACATTGAATCCGATAGTGAATCTAAGCTCCACTGTATGCTCTTCACGACATCAGACTCAACTTCCTCGTTTTTAAAATAAAACACCAAATTCCTTTTAAACAAACCCAGGCTTTTATGGATGTGAGATTAAGTCCTATTGCTTATGTCTTCACCACCAGCCAACATCAACTATGGTAATGAATTTGAGCTCCCTGTTGTGCTCTTCATGCTACTGGCTTTCTTTCTATTTTCTTGGATAAAACAAAAGAATAACATTCTTTTTCTAAATAAACCAACCACAGTTTTCACAATGAGATAAAAGGAAAGAAAGGGAAATTAAAATAAGCAAGCACCCATAGACAAAGGCTAGGTACCAATTTTGGGCGTTGTGGGGGTGCAAGAGCCTATTCTTCCTTCCCCACATGTAACCCGTATGTAAGTTCCTTACTCCGTGTGTAAGTTCCTTACTCCGTATGTAAGTTCCTTACTCCGTATGTAAGTTCCTTACTCCGTGTGTAAGTTCCTTACTCCGTATGTAAGTTCCTTACTCGGTATGTAAGTTCCTTACTCCGTGTGTAAGTTCCTTACTCCGTATGTAAGTTCCTTACTCCGTATGTAAGTTCTTACTCCGGGTGAGTAATAAGTCCGTTCTTACTCGCGTCTATTTTCCTTACTCCGCACTTATTTTCCCTTACTCCGCACTTATTTTCCTTGCTCCCTTATTGTTACTTGGTTTTTACCAAGTGTTTGCGGCACTAACTCTTGTCGGATCGGGATTATGTATCTGTCCTTAGCTTTGCTCTCACGAGTCGTCTTTGGATTAGTGACATACCTTGCAATGATCAAATAAACACAAAGATCTCGAGATCAAATTACATAAGGCTTTAACGGCATTATCCAAATTAAGGTTTTGATCCAACAATCTCCCCCAATTATGGATATGCCTAAACCCTTTGTAATCTGATCTGTGCATGCAAACGAATATCATACAGAATATACACCACAACCAATTTCATTGATCAGCACTAAATACAAATCAGCCTTAATACTGATTTTTCACTAAGGTACATAAGGCTTACTATACTTGAAGATCATAGTTTTTGCCTTCTCTCTTAGCTCCATTGTCTGCTGCATCGTAAAGGTGGAGTGTTGGCTCCAATGTTTGTCCATGGTTAAGAACGATTTGATGAAATGACAAACAAAGGCTCCTTGGCTATCTCCATCCATTTGTTGTGGCCTTGCTTCTTGCCGGAATGTCGCCTTGAGTTTCTCGGTAGAGCGCGGGGTGTGATACCCAACTCTTCGTATAGTCCGGCTTTCTTCACGGCTGGTTAGTACGAGACACGAGAGGTTCCCATTGATTCTTCTAACGAAGTGCTCCACAATCGATGAGAATCAATGAGGATCATCTGCTTGGTTGAATCATGAAGACGGCCATCATGAAGTGTGGCGACATGATCCGGTACGGAATGAGGATGGTTGAGAGAGTTTTCCATGGCTTGCTATCTTGCGAGTTCCGTCGATGTAAGTCTGAATTAACTCCACCTGGGAAGATAGCCCTCATTCCAACATGGCGGAACTTCAAACAAGTGCCCATCTTCGTAAAGAGATGGAAACGGCCTCATCTCCATCTTAGCGACCCTCGAGAAGTTGTCAATGTTTACGTAGTAAAGAGTCCTTTCTCCGAACAAAGAGTCGAATGTCGGCCGGAGAGAAAGGATACATTTCAGAAAGACATCTTCTCTCCGAAGACCCGGCATAGGCTTTCGTTGCCTTTGCTGCTTCCATCCGCATCGAGAGGGGTCAAACTCCGCATGGGATGGGAGGAAGGTATTAGGCTGCGGATGAGGAGGATGGAGGAGGAGTCGGAGGTGCGGTAGAGGAGCTTGGTTGAGAGAAGCGGCTTCGTTTGGGAATTTGAACTCCTGAAGCACTGAAGTGGCAGGCCGGCTTCTCGGTCGGGATGATGGTTGTGGGGCAGAAGGGTAGACGGATCGGATGACACTTTCTCCCCGGTTTGGCGGATCGCCGGGAAGCAACGGGAGGACGAGCCATCGTATGCGCCAGATCCGCGAAGGAAGTAGAGAGTGAATGAACGGAGGTGGCGACAAGATCCATTTTCCGCTCGATGGAGTGGAGGAGTCGGTGAGGGCGGAGAGTAGTTGGGCGCCGAGGGCATCAACTTTGGCAGCGATGGCGGAAATTTGGGCGCTTTGAGCGTGAGCATGGCGGTCCGGTGAGCGGAAAGCACGGCATCGGAGTGGACCGTGCCAAGAGGCACCCAGGGCTAACTCTCCGGAGCTTTGGAGGACTCCCCGCATGAACGGGGAGCGGAGTGCGGTGGGCGGAGGAGTCCGCGAGGAGTAGCGACGACGCGGAGCATCCGGGCATCAGAGGCATCCGGAGCTTCGGAGGCATCCGGAGCATTGGAGGCATCCGGAGCAAGAGACCCGCTTTGACCAGAGACAAGTCAACTACGGGAATCGCGGCGGCAGGAGAAGAGGGCCCGGCCTTAGCGGTAGAGGGACTTCGGGTAGCGGGGGCCGGGCCGGAGGGTGTAGGGAACGACACATCGGGAATGCGGCGAGAAAGCCGTGGTCCAGATTCCGGATGATCATAGTCTCCGGGGATTGGGTATTGCGGGTGTAAAATACCCGGAGATCGGTGTCGGGAATGGAAGAGGTGTGGGCTAGGGTGAAACGGAGCCAGAGGTCCGTTAAGGTGACGCGGAGAGATGGTCAAGGTAATCTCGGGGTTGAGGTAGAGGAGGCAAGGGGCTTCGGGAGAAGCGGCCGGGACATCGGCGGTGGCGGCGGCAACAGCGGTATCAACTGCGACGGCATAGCGGATGTGGAGGAGTGGGGACATCGAGAGGGGGCGAGGAAACGGCTCTCGGCGGCTTTGCGGCGAGAGGGCCCCGCGACCTCGGACGGTTCAGCACGGACGCTTAGGCTGGGAAGCCCGTGAGTGGGAGGCGCGGCTACGGACCGAATCCGGGAGGATCGGTGTCCGAAGCGACCTCGGGGCTTGGGCGTCGGAGGGTCCCAGGGCTGCCTTGTTGTTCCGCGGCGGGGAGAGTGCGGAGAGCTCCGATGGGTCGGCGGGCGGTCATGTTTCCATCCGGCGTAAGGTGACGAAGATAAAGAGCCGAGGAAACGAGACGGCATCAACTTGGGCGAAATGGTCCGGACGAAGATGCGGAAGACAATGCGAGGATGCGCCCATAGGAATGGTTTTGTGACCGATCGTAGCAAGCGAAATAAGAACATCCCCAATCCATTGGAAGACCTTTAAAGACGCCGTACATGGCCGGTAGAAGATCATACGGACGGTCCGGGGCTGATGTGCACGGTAGGCATCGACTTAGAATAGTCGCCATACATCGATAGCGGCCCTGGAAGGATTTCACCTTGTATTCCTTCCCCTTGTTCGTGCACCCCATAGAAGCCGCCATCGGATCGGCATCCGGACGTGGTTCACCAAGAGGAAGGTGGAGAGCAGCGCGGAGAACAGCCGGAGTGATGACGATGGATTCACCGCGGACATAAGAGGTTATGGAATCTTTGGTGCGACGAATCCGTTGGTAATACTCAAGAATGTCATCGATAAGAAGATCGATGGGATTGGAGACCAGGTTGAGTATGTGCGAGGCTTCAAGAAGAGGCGAAGCTGGAGAAACCAATCCGGAGGATCGAAAACAGCATTCAATCAACTAGATGGCCAGGAGTAACTGAAAGAAGATTCGGGTGCCATGGCGGATTTGATGGGAAGGAAAAGAGGAAGGTGAGGTCTTGACGGTAGAAGGAGCAACGAGAGGGTTAGGGATTTGAAATGAGCAATACTCGTGCTTCGCGGGAATGATCGGGAACATATAAGACCGAGTCCGCAAATGTCGGGGGTCCAGGAATGTGGGAGTGAGGTGGGGACCCGCGCGACATGCGATGTCATTTGTCTGGATATCGAGGCGTCTCCGAATAAAACGATGTCGTGGAGACCGCATGACCAAGTAGAGATTACAGCTGGTTGCCATCCAGAGAAGTGTGTGTGCAACCCGAGATATGCTTTAATGAATCATCATTATTCCTCCTCAAAAGCATGCGACATATGAGTATACGTGGATTGTCACGATTGAACAAAGTCGGGAGTCCGGAGGAAGAGCCGACACTCATCAGGAGTTAATAATATTCGTGAAAGAGTATCAGGATGAATAATAGACCTTGTCAGTCGTAAACGAGTTTGGTGAGAATGTGGAGTAGATTCCTTTGCGTCAATAAGTCAAGAGAAGAGAAGTACCACAACACTTCAAATCCGAGACTATGGACTGGATTTATCAATATGGTTGCAAAGAAAATCTGAACCTGTAGCTAAATAAAGATATCTGAAAATACAAAGCTTAACAGGCAAGGATTAGTACGGATTAGAGAAGATAATCGGTGAAAAACAACATAATCCGAACTAATAGAAACAGAACTCATGCATGGCTAAGAATGTAGTAGACGTACGCAACGTGAAAGTGATCAATATTACGAATCGGGGCATATATCGATAGCAATACACAGGTTCATATAGGTCAACATAGCGAAACCGTCTTGCCGAACAGCGTAGCTAAGATTAATTAAAGGTCAAATGATTTGGCTTCATTAGGATTCATGAGTGTGAGATGAAAAGGTGAACACATGTCAAAAGAATGCAGATGATTAATCGATTAAAATGCATGGTTGAAGGAAGAACATACATCCACACATGCCACTTTTCCGATTTAAAACAGCATGTCCAGTCGGATCCGGAAGTAATAGCGTAGAGAAGGGAGAATGAGACATATTAGGGGTTCATTGCTGCTCCCCGTAGATCATTTAATCCTCTCAATGAAAAGCTCCCCCTCGAGATAGACAGTCAAGGAAAAAGGTCATGAGACATATACGGGGGTATTCTTGAATAAAATATAAAGCATTTTCTCCCCCATAGATTGTGCAATCCTCTCGGTTGACCGTTCCAATTTGTAGTTCAAGACGCATACATCTTATTAGAAGACTATACTTGAGAAGCTGATCAGAATGCGTTTGTGTATTCATCCACCAGGCATTCCAAGCTAGCCCATTTCACTCCTTCAACTATGCACGTTAATGGAGTAATCTAAATGAACATGCTTTGATCATGTGGTGATTAATGGATATGAAGATCATGAATCCAGTGAGGTAAATCATATAAACTGTAATTATGTTAGCTTTAAACGACTTAGTCGGGAAACGCAAGCATCCTCCCATTATGAGGTTGAGATTAACATCGAAACATGGAACCGTGGAGTCAGTAAGTATGATCAGCAATGCAGTCTTTCTACTACTTTCAGTAAACATACAATGCATGGTTTGTGAGAGAATATCTTTGTTGTGAAATTTAAATGAGAAACTATGCAGAGAAGTCGAGCATACCTAGTTGGAAGAGTAGTTCAGAAAACCTCGCATCGGGGAGAGGCTTTGTAAATAGTTCCGCTAATTGATCTTCGGTGGCAACATGTTCCGGTGAAATATGCTTTTTAAGAACATGATCGCGTATGAAGTGATACCTGACCTCAATGTGCTTCGTCTTAGGATGCATGACAGGATTGTTGCTGATGGCAATTGCACTAGTGTTGTCACGGTAAAGTGGAATAGAGGACATGTTGAATCCGTAGTCGGTAAGTTGACTTTGCATCCAAAGTAGCTGCTTGCGACAACTTCCAAGACGATATATTCCGCCTCAGCGTAGAGGTTGATACGGAATTCGCTTCTTCTGAACCATGAGATCAATCTATTTCCAAGAAGCGACACGTGCCGCTTGTGCTTTCCTGTCGATGCGACATCCAGCGAAGTCGGCATCGAGTACCCTGATAAGGTGAAGTTGGACTCCTTTGAGTACCGGTCCCAAATTCATCGTCCCTTTGAGATACCTTAAGATCCGTTTTACATGTAGCATATGTGACTCCTTGGGATTCGCACGATATCGTGCACAAATGCAAGTTGCAAACATAATGTAGGCGACTTGCTGTAAGATGGAGCAAGGATCCGATCATCCCTCTGTAGTCGGTCACATTTGCTGATATGCCGTCCATATCCGGATCTAACCGCCCGACTGGCATTGGAGTTTTGACGGGAGATGAACCTTCCATACCAAACTTCTTAATAAGATCGCGAGTGTACTTAGCCTGATTGATAAAAATTCCTTCCTTTAATTGTTTGACTTCAATTCCAAGGAAGTAGGATAGTTCTCCCATCATGCTCATTTCAAACTTGCCTGTCATTAACTTAGCAAACTCTTCACAAGCTTGGATTTGTTGATCCGAAAATGATATCGTCACGTATATTTGTACGATCGAGTGTGTCCTTTCTCTTGTCGTAGAAATAGGGTGGTATCTATCTTCCCTTTTTTGGAAGTTATGAGCAAGTAGGAATTCGACGGTGTGTCGTACCAGGCTCGGGAGCTTGCTTCAAACCATATAGAGCTTTCGAAGTTTGTAGACAAGATGTCTGCCTTAGGTTCAATGAAGCCGGGAGGTTGTTCAACATACACCTCCTCTTGAAGGTCTCCATTCAGGAATGCGCTCTTGACGTCCATTTGATAAACTATGAAGTTTTCATATGAAGCATACGCGAAACATTCGGATTGCCTCAAGTCTTGCGACCGGGGCAAAGGTTTCATCATATCTATTCCCTCTTCTTGACGATATCCTTTGGCACCAGTCTGGCTTTGTTAGGATTACTATTCCATCCGTATCAAGTTTGTTCCGGAACACCCATTTAACGCCAATGACTTGTGAGACTTAGGCCTTGGTACTAAGGTCCACACATTATTTCTCTTAAATTGATTGATTCTTCTTGCATGGCTTATCAGTTTGAATCTGAAAGCTATCTACCACCTTTGGTTTATTTGAGATAGAAAGCATGAGTGAAGACTCATGTTTGAGGTGGCTGCTCTTGTTCTTACAACGGTAGGATCACCAATCATTGATCGAGGGATGGTTTCGAGTCCATCTATAATTCTGTGCGTGTGTTGGTTGTCCTTGAACAATTTGAAGCTCTTCCAGTTGGGTGGTTCGGTTGTATCAAGCTGGTTGGGCTTAGTCCGGAGTAGATGTTTCCGTATTTAGAGGTACGGATGAACTGATTGGTTCTTAACATTTTTCTTTCGGTGTTAACTAGTAGGACGGACTTGAAGGTGCTCGAATTTTGTGTATCTGCGGGAGTTTGTCGGAGCTAAGTGGTAGTCCGGAGTTAAGTGGTAGTCCGGAGCTAAGTGGTAGTCGGAGCTAAGTGGTAGTCCGGAGTTAAGTGGTAGTCCGGGCTAAGTGGTAGTCCGGAGCTAAGTGGTAGTCCAGTGCGAGTCATCCGTAGCATCGTCCATAAAATTCCGTTGTGTTTCGCGGATGCCACGTGGTTGGTCGAAACCAGTCGGGATGTGTGGCGGGAATATTCATAAACTTTGAGTATCGACGTTTGTTTATGACTCAGATTAGAATTTGAAGGACCGACTTTTGACCGATCGAGATTAGCTTCATCAAAGGTTACATGGATAGATTCTTAACTTTAGAAAGTTTTTATTGAAGACCCGATAAGCCTTGCTATGAAGTGAGTACCCGACAAAAATCCCATCATCGGATTTTGGTTCAAATTTTATTTCGGGTCTCTTTGCCATTGATCAGTATATAGCAAGTACATCCGAAGGCTACGAAATGTGAAATTGAAGGTTTTCGACTCTCCACATCTCATAGGGTGTTTTCATGGTAGATTTATTTATTAGAGTTCTGTTACGAACATAGCGGGCGGTGGACACGGCTGACCCATGGGCAGAGGAAGCATTGCCCTGCTTAACATGGATCTACCAGCTAACTAAAGTTCGATTCTTGCGCTCAGCTACCCCATTTTGTTGTGGGGTTCGGCGCAGAAAAGTCATGTTGTATGCCCCTGTTGGAACAATATGATCTCATTTCGGAAAAATCAAATTCCATACCATGATCACTCTGATGCATTTAATGCTCGATCCTTGTGAGTTGCTTATCCAAGATTGAAGAGATCTACAAGATGTTCAAAGTTTGATCCTTTGATTTCGGGAACATCACCCATGTGTATCGGTGAAATCATCGATAACCACAAGGGGTATATCTCGCACCGACTAGTGATGAAACGGATATAGGACCACATAGGTCCATATGAAGAAGTTGCAAGGAGCGGTTATTGAGTTAACTGATTTGCTCTTAAAGCTGTGTTTGGTCCGTTTCCAAGTTGGCATTCTCGACAGAGAGTGTCTACGGAGAACTTGAGTTTGGGTAGACCGGTGACAAGATCAAGTGATGCTAATTTAGACAAAGTCTTAAAAAGTTCAAATGTGCGTCGCTTGTGCCATAACCAACTATCTTCATCTGTTGCTTTTCGTGAGGAAACATACGGGTCAGAAGAATTTATTTCTTAAGACCTCCGAGTATATGTCCCCATCTCTTGATCCGGATAACTTAACATCTCCGAATAAGTTTTCTCTTCTTATACTGGTGTTGGACAAAAAGAAACTGAGAAATCCTTTGTCCATAGTTCCTGACACTTAGCAAATTATGCTTTAAACCTTCGACTAGTGCAACTTTAGTGATTGATACACAGCCGTTAGTTAAAGTGCCATACCCGACGGTCTTACCTTTCTTGTTGTCGCCATATGAGACGGATGGACCTTGTTTATCATTAACTTCTACAAGTAGAGTCTGGTCACCCGTCATATGTCCGGGCATCCACTATCAAGGATCCACTTGCTTTGATTTATCTTTAACTTCAAGTGATCCGGCAATTCATTCGAGAGATGCTCTGAAAGACAACAATTTACACTTTTGGTGCCCAAACTTGTTTGGGCGGTTAGAGTGACAACGATATTGTCAACATTTACGGTTTGATTTTGTTAGGACTCTTAGCTTTCCAAGTTGACATTAACTTGTTAGTTTCATTTGCTTCTTTTATTTGGGATTTCTTGGGAGAGACACTCCTTTTAGATTTAGATTTTTGTTTTGCTCGAAGAACCCTTTTATAAAAGCTGATCTTTATTTGATTGAAATTGATTACAAAGCCAGTTATCGGATAGACTCCAACATTCATAGTGATAATGACCCATTTCCCTACGGATGGGCAGTCATTATAATGTGAAGTACAAACGGGATACGGTCTCTTAGATTTCTGATTTTTACTCTGTTCCACGTGGCCTAATCCATTACGTTTGGGTGACGCTCTTGGCCCTAAATCGTCGGCCTTAGCCTTGTCTTTCTTTTTGGGTGCTACGATTTGGCTTTAACTGCGGCAGCCTTCCCTTACATCTTTAGTTACGGGTCTTTCTTGCTTCGGGAAGTCGTATGACCTCGGTTCCTGGTCATAAACTATGGTGCCACTGAAATGAAACCATCCAACGGTTTAGATGTACTAACGGGATATAAGTTGGTTAGTTTAGGAGTGAAATCCGGAGGACACTCGGTGGCTTTAGTTATGGAGGTTGATGGTTGGAACCTAGACCAGGTTTGACTCGAATGTCGTCGGGATCGATCCTAAGGTAGGGCTATTTCCCTGGTTTTTAGCCACTTCGATTTATTTCTTTTCTGTTCCAATTCATTTTCGAGTCTTTTAACTATAACTTTTTAGGCCTGAGAGATTGGTATTTAAGAGATGATTTTCAGCTCTTAGATCATGATCCAAGCTTCCTTTCCCCCTGAAGTCGGCGACGTCCTTTTGAGTCTATTAATGGTAAATTCGAGACGTTTATTCGACTTTCCATATCTTTGTACATTTGAGTTATTATTAGTCTCTCATTCTTTTCATGATCACATGCAATAGTAAGAGATTCTAATTTACTCGGGAGCTCGAAGATAGAAGGTACCTCGGTATTTGCCATGAGGCGGACGTTAGGGCAATGGTCGGCTCATCGTCGAGGATTCCTCCTCTTCTTCGAGCCACTCATGTATTTTGTCACGAGCGCCTTTCTCTTGCTCTTCTTTGTTATACGAGGTGGAGCGGCGAGAATTTACCTTGTCATTTTTCTCGGCCACCTTTGCTTTGGACTGCATTCCTTGGCCCGGTGACCGGTTTTCCCACAGTTGAAAACATTCCCGGGAACTAGACTCGGGTCGCTCCTTACGTTGGAACGATGATGATGAGCGTCTTTGACCCCTTTTCTGCTTTTCGTAGGAATCGCTCAAAGGATTTGACAAGAAGGGCTATCTCCTCCTCCTCGTCGAGAATCGGGAATTGTCGGATACGTCCGTATCATCATTCCTCGGTATGTTTAGACATTCGGTAGCTTTGAGAGCTACCCCCTTTTCTTTCCGAGCTATTTTTTCATCTCTGTCGAGTACTTAAACCTGACTTCGTGAGTCATGACTCTCCATATAGTTCTTCAAGGGGAACATACTCGAGTTTTTGTCGATTGCGTCGGAGTTGTTTGGAGTAGTAGCGATCCGGCAAGGAGCGAAAGAACTTGTCATTGATCTGGGATTGAGAGTAATGCTCATTGTAGTCTTCGATTCAAGTATGAGCTTGCCGAATCTCCGATAGATGCTTTCAAGTGATTCGCCCGGTTTATGATTAAAACTCTCAAAGTTAACGGAGAGTACGAGATCACATCGCATTGGGACTGACTCCCTCATAGAGGATTGTCGGTTTGTCCCAAACAACTTTTGCTGTCGTGCAGCCCTGGACGTCCGGAAAGCCGGAATCCAAGGACGATGTAACATAGCCGAGCCTTTTCACTAGCGCCTGCCAGGCTCTTTCATCGTTGGTAAGTTCGGCATCGGTCTTTGGCCTCCTTACGCCATGTTCTCCGATAGTCATCGGAATTGGAATCTCTGATGAAGACATGGCCACATAAGATGATCATGGCAAACCATAAACATCTTCATGCGAGCTTTCCCTTTGGGAGAAAAGCTCGGGTGTGAATTTGGGCGGTTTCGTTAGAGTAAACCCGAACTCCGTGGTTGAGCGGTGGCGCGGCGGGTTGTGGTGGATCGACATTTTCCTTTGCTGCCGATTCGGGATGGGCTCCTGTGCACCTCCGGAGTTAAGGCGAGTGTTGAAAAGCATCTTGCTTTCTTCGGCCATTTCGAGATTGAAAGAGTGGGATCTCTACTTAGAACGAAGTAGAACTTGCTACGATACCACTTGATGGTCCCTTGGAGCCTAAAGGGGGGGGTGAATAGGCTCTTATTCGAACTCTTTCTTTTCTCTCAAGACACAAAGACTTATCTAGTTTAAGTGATAATATCACTGGGAAGATAACCAGATAGTGGAAGTATTTTGTTTTATTATCACAAAGTGATTACAACAAAATAGAAGCAAACACTCTCTTACACTCTGTTTACAACTTTGAATTCACACACTAGCCAAGTGCCTTTTCTATTTTTTGCACTTCTTCGCTCTAGCTCACTTTTTACAAGAAGTATAAGTATGAATATTTATACAAAACATTCCTAAGAGACAACCTTGGAACTTGAAGTTCGGAATCGTTACTAACTATCCCTTGGTAATCTATCCGCCTTGACTGCTGCGGATTGTGGAGCTCAAGATCTTGGATTCCAAGAGTATAAGTGTCTTTGTGAGTTCGAGATACAATTAAGGTTGTGTCCACATATCCGGATGATCCACGTGTAAGATTCTTCTTGTTCTAAATGCATTCTTCTTACATCGGGACAGCACGAGCTGATAACTTTAAATGCGGTTTCATTGGAGCAGTGTCTTCTTGGTCGGTGTAATTTTCCTTACTCCGTAGTTAATGAAGCTCGGAACCTTACTCCGTGTCGGTGGTTGCTTATTCCGTATCTATTCAGTACTAGAATCCTTAGTCCGTGTCAGCGCTTCCTTACTCCGTATGTAAGTTCACTTGGTAATGAATTTGAGCTCCCTGTTGTGCTCTTCATGCTACTGGCTTTCTTTCTATTTTCTTGGATAAAACAAAAGAATAACATTCTTTTTCTAAATAAACCAACCACAGTTTTCACAATGAGATAAAAGGAAAGAAAGGGAAATTAAAATAAGCAAGCACCCATAGACAAAGGCTAGGTACCAATTTTGGGCGTTGTGGGGGTGCAAGAGCCTATTCTTCCTTCCCCACATGTAACCGACTCCTGAACCTTTTCTCTGGAACCATAGACCCTCCTAGGTGGCCAAACACACCTTCATCTTTGTTTGGTGGTGACTCTGTTTCTTCTGTCTCTCTTTTTGGTTTTGTGTGAGCTATGTCAATGATGGCTCAATGACCAAATCTTCATCCAAAGGAGTAATCTCAAGCCAGTCACGAGCTCGGACGACACCGAGTGATGACAACTGGTGACTCTGCTGGGGACTTTGAGAGAGTCTAGCCATGGCCTTTTGTTTTTGGAGTGCTTGCTTGTTTATTTCCCTTTCTGTCTTCTTCATTTTTGTATAAACTGCATTGTTTGTGCATACATGCATTTCTCTCTCCCTCTAACCCTATACCCGGGTTTTCTATTGCTTCCCTAGGATTAGCGAGGCTTAATAAGGATGCCCTGTGGGTTCTATCTCACGCAAGGTACCTGAACTCCTCACCCAAGCGGGGTCCTTTTTGAGGGCCCCCTCCGTTAATGCCTCTAGAGGTACGGAGCTTCTCCCATGAGATAGTTTGAGAACCAACAAATAAGATAGGCGTATGTGTAGATGCCCATCAGGGGTTTTGACCTTCATGTGTATGCTTTAACATTGGTGTGACATTACTCGCACCTTGTTTGCCGACTCCTGCGTTTTACCACATTTTGCCTTGATTCACTCTAACCCGCACTCATTTTGCTTGACGCATATCACGACAGCACATGCATACAAATAGGGAATATGGCAAGTTTTGGGAACTTTTTGAGGGGCGCTAGAGACCCTGAAGACGTGGAAGAAGTGGAGCACGCCTCCATTTAGATCCAGCGACAATTAGGAGACTTCTCACCCACGACATACCCTATGGCCGATTAAATCATCATAGACACTTGGGTCGAACTCCCCAAAGACCTCCGAGCCACATGGAGTGAATGGCCTAGCGTGAGACACATAGATTACACCCAACAGTTTGGTGATCTCCTGCTCCTGTCACAACTTCCTATTGATGAGATTTTGATCAAAGCAGCGATCCACTTCTGGGACTCGAGACGGAGGTGCTTCACCTTTAATGACATCGACCTGGTGCCAACTTTGGAAGAATATTGAAGAATCCTCTACATCCCCTTTAAAGAAGACGACATTGTTTTCCAATCCAACCCACAGAAGTCTTGCAGACGGGGGTTAGCACATTTCATGGGTTTCAAATGCTTGGGCAAGGACAAAAAGATCATCGACCCTGTGATCAAAGTAGATGGAAAAGAAATCATTCCATGGGAGTTTGTCAAAGGCCAACTGAAAGGTGCAAATGAGGATAAGGCCCATTCGCTCATCACCCTTGCTATTTACGGGTTGGTGGTCTTTCTACGGGTGACCGGTTACATTGACGGGACCGTTTTCGAGCTAGTGGCACAAGTGACCGGTGGTGCTGACCCTATTTCGGCCATACTCGCCGAAACCATCAGATCTCTATCATTTATCCGAACTACAGGAGGTGGTCACTTCATGGGGTGCCTCCCTCTCTTGTGCACATGGCTCAAAAGCCATCTCCACTGTGTTACCCCGCGATTCAGGGCTGTTTACTCATGGCCCCCTACCATCATACTAGACATTCTGAGAAGCTCGTGGCTCTTACCCAGTAATCTCAATGGATGGAGAAGGCTGCTGAATTGCCTGAGTGAGGCAAATATTGTCTGGATGGCACCCTCACCCTGGATGCCAAGAAAACATATGACCTATAGCTGCGGAAGGTACAACTGGGTCCCACTCCTTGGACCATGGGGCGGGACTGCCTACGCCCCTCTTCAAGTGGCAAGGCAGCTGGGAAATAACCAAATTGTCCCAGTTCTCTATGGAATGGAAAGATGTGATATTAACCATGGCACAGGAAGGGCTGAATCAGGCGCCGATCGGATGTTCAACGCCGAGTTACAGCCTAGGAAGATCGGCTTCCTCCCTTATTACCCCGATGTTGTCCCGTCCTATGTTTCTTGGCGGGAGAAACTAGAAGCGGAACACCTCTTACAACAAAAAGAACTTGTCGGTACTCTTCCGACCAAGAAGATAATGACAATGCGTGAATCCGGGAAAGGAAAGCCTAGTAATGCATCAAGCTCATCAAGGAAAGGAAGGCATTAAGTAGGATCGCCTCTCTAAAGGAACCCAAAACTTGTCTTGTATCATGTAGCTGTATCTACATTTGAATAGCTTGTACCCATAAGCGGCTTTGTCTTATTTACATCAATAAAATCTGTTCTTGTTTGTTTCCCATCTCATGTGCATAAGCCTTAACATTCATTATAGGAAGCATGGCAAGCTTTGATCATCTCCTAGCTAATTGTAAAGACAAGGAAGACATGACAGAGGTTGCACATGCAACTTCAGCAATTCAACAACACTCTGGAGACTTTTCAGGAGAAAGTGTCGAGCAAACCATACTGGCCCCTGAAGTCCAGATACGTGTCCAAACCGCCCACCGAGAGGAACTTGACGATATATGGGCACGATGGCCTTTCTACATACAGGCTTCCTACATTAAAAAATACGGGGACTTGTTACATCTAACACGAGTACCTGTCGACGAGCCTATGTTAAAGGCGGCAACATATTTCTGGGATCCAAGGCGGAGGTGCTTCGCTTTCAACAAACAGGATTTGACTCCTACTGTGGAGGAGTATCAAGCCCTCTTGGGATGACCAATCAACGGAGGCTCGGAAGTCTTTCTACCAACCATACAAGTTTCCTGCCTGTAGACCCTATCACAGTTCTTGGGAATGACAGAAGACGAGGTAGCCCAGATCGTGCACCGCAGGGGTGGACTCGATGTCATCCCATGGCCCGTGATCCGAGACAAAATATCTCGAGCATCGGGCATAGAACTCTACTCTTTATTCACACTAGCCATGTATGGATTAATTGTATTTCCCAAGTTCTTGGGTTACATTGACGGATTTGTATGTGAACTTGTGATGCAAACATTAGGAGGGACCGATCCGGTTCCTGCAATCCTTGCTGAGACAATCAGATCATTATCACACGTACGAATTTCGGGGCAGGGTCGTTTCAAAGGATGCTTTTCACTCCTCTGCGCATGGTTGAAAAGTCAATTCCCAAGCAAAGACGCACAACCCGAAGAAGTGGTGGCATTTCCGCATAGTGCATTACCCGAATTCATTCTACGGGAATGGGAGTTACCTGAAACAGAGGAGGATTGGATCAATGAGCTGCAAACCTTGACTGATAATCAAATTGTATGGAATGCTCCATGGATGCCCAAAGTTGACATAATTTATAGCTGTAGACCATGTAACTGGGTCCCATTACTTGGTCCGTGGGCAGCTACCGCATACGCCCCTCTTCAGGCAGGAAGACAACTTAGGGGTCATCAGATCATTCCTGTGTTGCATGAGATAGAAGCTTTTGACTTCACATACATTGACCTCGAGACTCGACGCAAAGCTTTTCGGGGGTATCTAGCATGGCAAGCACCTCAGAAAGTCAGCAGTAATTCTTATTACCCCGAAGTTCATCCATCATTCCCTCCCTGGCGGCAGCAGTACATAGCTTATGCGGAGGTCCATGAAGATCCAAGACTGCTGCTCCTTCAAAAGGAAAATGAACTCGAGAACTTGCGGCAGAAGGTTCAAGAACAAGAGGAGATCATCGAAAAGCTGGGTAAAAGAATTCACCAATTGGAGCAGTAATCCGGAATCGGAAATTAGTTTGAAATGATCAAGGCTTGTTCCAATTCATCTAGTCACATAAGCATAAGACTATCCTTGTTGTACTTCAATCTTCTTTCTACCAATAATGTATTTCGTTTCATCAATCAATAAATTGTTTTTCGCCATTTCCATCATTAACCATTCATTGCATGCATTCACTACATGCATTCATACATTCATGGTAAAAAGCAAAATTCAAAAAAGAGAACAACAGAAAGCTTAACAAATAAGCATTTCCAGATCAAACAAGATTGGGCATTCCTATAACTTGAGATCAACCCGTAATCAAGCTATGTCAGACCAGGGCATAGGAGACCATACAGAGGACCGAATTTCAGGGCTCGAGCAAGCTCAACAAGAGATGGGGGGCAGTCTCCACGAGGTTCAGCTTCAGTTAAAAACCATGACGGACTTACTGACTAAAGTAGCAACCGTAAGGGAAGCTGCCCCAGCAGAAGGAGTAGCGAATCAGGGACAAATGCAGAACCCACTGCAGGGGTTTGTGCAAACTCAAACAGAATCCCAGGCCTATGCACAACCTAACGTGGTCCCGGGTAGTTCGTGCCAAGTTCCGACTACACCACCAAATGCAGGAACACCAATCTCAGAACATCCCGTGGGAGTAACGGACTTACCCGTTCCCAAGGAAACCAACCAACAACCAAGCTGGAAACAAATAGAAGCAAGGTTGAAGGCTGTTGAAGGGGCAAAAAGTTATGGGACAACTAATACCTATAATTTATGCTTGGTGCAGGGGGTCGTGCTACCTCCAAAGTTCAAAATGTCGGATTTTGAGAAATTCAACGGTACCCAGTGTCCAAGGACCCGTTTGATAATGTATTGTCACAAGTTGGCCGCACATACCAATAATGACCAACTATTAATGCACTACTTCCAAGAAAGCTTAACCGGCGGGCCATTACGATGGTATATTCAGTTAGAAGGAAGTCGTATCCGCACTTGGAATGACTTGGCCACAACCTTCTTAATGCAATACAAACATGTCACGGAACTGGCAATAGACAAATTGGCGTTGCAGTCATTTGAGAAAGCTGATAAATAAAGTTTCAAGACTTACGCTCGAAGGTGGAGAGAAGCAGCTATGGATGTTCAGCCCCCACTAACTGAACGAGAGCTCAACACCCTTTTCGTCAGTACCCTAAGGGGTGTTTATTATGAAAAGCTGGTTGGGAATGTATCAAACAGCTTCACCGATTTAGTTGCCTCAGGAGAAAGAATTGAGGGTGGCATCAGAGAAGGCAGGCTTGGCGGGAATAAAACTGAGACTTTTAGAAAGCCTACGCCACCCAATCGCAAAAACGAAGAAGAAGCACAAGCAGTCTGGCAACCCAAACTTGACTTCACTTCCTCCGGGGCACAATCAGGGCAGTGTATCATGCAAGGTTATTACGGCGTGCAACGCATGCCATCTTATGTGGCATCAGCCCCACCACCACAATTCCCGCAGTATCATCCACAAGGAGGAAGCTTGTACACACCTCAGCCAAGCCAACCTCAGCTAGCCCAGCCTCAACCCGAGCAATCAAAGCAGCCCTGGCAGAATCTGACTTTTGGAAAGACTGGGCAACAAAAGTTTGATCCAATTCCTGTCACATACACAGCAGCCTATACACGATTGTTAGCAGCAGGACTCGCTAGTCCAATACCCCTAAAGGAATGGACTCCTCCATATCCTGACTGGTACAAAGCTGAGGCCCATTGTGCATACCATGGAGGCACAAGTGGACATGACACCGAGAATTGTTTTGCTCTGAAAAAGAAGGTCCAACACCTAAGAGATGTTGGATGGCTAGACTTCTCCAAGATGACCAATGCTCCTAATGTGGGCACTAACCCTCTACCTGAACACTCGGGCAATGTCGCGAATATAACAACTAGGCATGGAAATCCTCCTGGAAAGGTTTCTGAGATCAAGATAGGCAAGGATCTACTGTTCCGTATGCTATATAAGAACGGGTTCTTGGTAACCAATGAGGTGACTGAAACCACGAGAGGCACAGACTGGGAAAAATGTTGTGTCTACCATAAATCAGCTTATGGACATGATATTGAAGAATGCAATGAATTCCAGGAAGTTGTGCAAGCTCTCATTAACTCCCGAAGGCTGGAAATCACACGTAAGTTCGAAGAACATGAGGCATGTATGGCTTTGATGGAGCATACAAAGGCATTGGAGACGCCCAGGCCTTTAATTATCGAATATGAGGAAAAACTAAAAATCACCACATTGGCACAAGGAGTACGATCTCTTGTCATCCAAACTCCCGCTCCATTCCCTTACAAAGATGATAAATTAGTGCCCTGGAAGTACCACTGCGAATCGGTCATTAGAGGAGACCCTACAGCCGAGAAGAAAACAAGAAGCGGTCGTGTCTATGGATCGGAAGAAGGCATTGAGGTCAACAAAAGTAAAGGAGGAGAGTATGATCTACCTCCCATACCTGCACCAGGTAGTAAGAACGCTCCTGTCATTGACGGGGATCCCACCGAATTCCTTAAACTAATCAAGCAGATCGAGTATAACATTGTGGACCAACTCGGTCGGCAGCCGGCTCGTATCTCTTTGTTGTCCTTGCTCATGGATTCGACTCCACATAGAGAAGCCCTCATGAGTAGTCTCGTTAACAATATCGTGGTGGATAACTTCCTTAGTTTTGGCGAAGATGAGTTACCATCAGAGGGTATTAGTCACGTCAAAGCCTTACACATATCTGTCCAATGTAAGGATCACATTATCTCCCGTGTGGTGATCGACAATGGGTCATCCCTAAACATCATGCCAACTCAAATCCTCAAGCAACTTCCAATAGACTCCTCTCACGTACGTCCCACTAATATGGTTGTAAGAGCCTTTGACGGTGAAAAGCGAGAAGTAGTGGGTACGCTAGATATCCCTTTGTGAATTGGTCCAAGTGAGTTTATGGTTGAGTTCCAGGTGATGGACATCGCTCCATACTACAGCTGTCTGCCGGGAAGACCATGGATTCACTCAGCAGGGGCAGTGCCATTGACACTACATCAAAAGGTTAAATTTGTGGTAAATGGCCAACTCATCTGTGTATACGGAGAAGCGGAGCTTCTGGTTACCAAGCCTATGTCTGTTCCTTACATTGAAAACAATAAAGACATACCAGAATGCTCTTACCGATCGTTCAAAGTGGTTAATGCGGCCTATGCCCCAAACACCGAAAAGTCACCGGATATGGCAATCTTGTTCCCAAAGACTGCAAGGATGGTTGCTACAGTCATGCTTAAACTGGGGTATAAGGAAGGTCAAGGCCTGGGTGCACGAGCACAAGGAATTAAGAAACCCTTAGTCATACAAAACACTAGAGAAAGGTACGGATTGGGCTACAAGTCTACCAAAGTTGACAAATCAAGGGAAGCCGCGAGAAAAAGGGAGTCCCGCTTAGCCAGACTAGAGAAGAGGCCTCTCCAAGAGCAAAGGATGACGTTCCCACCCCTTGGGGCTATATTCCAGAGCGCCGGTTTTATACATCAGAGGAAAGAATGCACCATAGCCATGCTGAGGGCCAGCCCAGCTAAACAATTGGAGTATTGTGGACCTCCCGGCCAAGTAATGATCAAAGAAGGTTTGCTGGGGAATGTTCTGTTTTTATTATGTTTTCAAACTCCCAACAACGGTTGTGACCTTTTTGGAATATTTATAAAATAAGACTTTTGCCAAAAACACATCTTCTTATATTGCATGACATGTGTATCATCATACTTTGTTAAACTACTCAAACTTTTACCAACAGGTGCGATCAAGTTAAAAAGGATCTGTTAAGTAAAGAAGAAACGAGTTGCTTAAGGTTTGACCATAATCTAGATTGGGAGCAACCAGTATTTGGAGCAGAGGAAGCTGACGTCGAAGAAAACTTTGAGCCTTCGGAGGATATCATACGCCTGTTGAAAAAGGAGGATAAACCCATTGTTCCTAGCGAAGTTCCGATCGAGACCGTCAACTTTGGTACACCTACTGAGCCAAAAGAACTACGATTAGGATCTCTAATCGATGAGGATGTCAAGGGCCGATTGGTCGATCTCGTAAAAGCCTATATCGATGTTTTTGCATGGTCTTACAAGGATATGCCGGGACTAAATACCGACATAGTGCAGCACCAGCTGCCACTGAATCCAGAATGCGCGCCCGTACAACAAAAGTTACGACGAATGAGACCGGCAATGATAATGAAGGTCAGAGAAGAGGTTCGGAAACAATGGGATGCTGGATTCCTTAATGTAGCTCGATACTTAGAATGGGTTGCTAACATCGTGCCCGTCCCAAAGAAAGGTGGGAAGGTCCGTATGTGCGTAGACTACCGCGACCTCAATAAGGCTAGCCTAAAAGACAACTTTCCACTACCTCACATCGACACCTTGGTAGATAACACCGCAAAACATGCCATGTTTTCTTTCATGGATGGATTCTCCAGCTACAACCAAATTCGGATGGACCCCGATTACAAAGAAAGGACCACTTTCACAACTATCTAGGGTACCTTCTGCTACAATGTCATGCCTTTTGGACTCAAAAATGCCGGGGCAACATATCAGAGGGCCATGGTGATACTCTTCCACGATATGATGCATAAAGAAGTGGAGGTTTACGTCGATGATATGATCGCCAAGTGAGGAAAGGAGGAAGATGACGTGGAGGTATTACATAAACTATTCAACAGATTGCGCAAATACCAGCTAAAGCTAAATCCAGCCAAGTGTACCTTCGAAGCTACATCTGGCAAACTACTGGGATTTATTGTCAGTCAAAATGGAATAGAGATCGACCCCGACAAGGTCCAGGCCATCCAAGATATGCCTACACCAAAGACCATCAAAGAAGTTAGAGCTTTCCTCGGGTGACTCAACTATGTTGCCCGCTTTATCTCACAGCTTACTACAACTTGTGAGCCTATCTTCAAAGTGCTTCGCAAAAATAACCCCAAAGTTTGGAATGACGAATGTCAGGAGGCCTTTGACAAAATCAAGGAATACCTTATGAACCCACCGATTTTGGCTCCTCCAACACCCAACAAACCTTTGATCTTGTATTTGACGGTTCGAGAAACATCCATGGGTTGTGTTCTGGGACAGCTTGATAATGCAGAGAAAAAGGAGCAAGTTATTTATTACTTGAGCAAGAAATTTACATCGTGCGAAGAGAAGTACACTCCCTTAGAAAAAGCTTGTTGCGCTCTCGTTTGGGCAACACGAAGATTGAGAAAGTATACCCTCTACCATACTACGTGGCTCATCTCAAGACATGACCCACTCATGTACCTGTTAGAAAAACCGACAATGACAGGAAGGGTTGCAAAATGGCAACTGCTCTTATCCGAATATGATATCATCTATGTCCCACAGAAGGCCATCAAGGGAAGTGCCATAGTAGATTACTTGGCCGACAGGGCCTTGGAGGATTATGAGCCCATTAGCTCCAATTTTCTAGACGAATACATCAATGCTGTTCAGGAGGATCAGGAATCAAAGATGTTGATTCTGTGGTTTGATGGAGCCTTAAATTTATCCGGTCATGGCATTGGGGCAGTATTAATCTCCCCAACCGGTCAACATTATCCCATGGCCGCCAAGTTGGCCTTTCCCTGTACAAAAACATAGCAGAATATGAAGCTTGTGTCATGGGTCTCCAAGAAGCCTTAATAAGGGGAATTACAAGTCTTCAAGTCTTCGGAGATTCAGCCTTAGTAATTTATCAAGTTCGTAAGGAGTGGGAAACCCGGAATCCCAAACTCATTCCCTACCAAGAGATGATATGTGATATGGCTAGACTATTTGATGAAATCTCATTTAAACATGCATCCCGGGAACATAATCGGATTCCCGATGCCTTGGTTACTTTGGCAGCCCTCCTTCAGTTGGATACAAGCTTAGAAATGCCCTCTTTTGATATTTGTGTACAAGAAGTGCCAATATACTGTATGTTGGCTAGTACGGATGCTAACACAAAGTCATGGTATCATGATATCAAACAATATCTACTCACAAGAAAATATCCAACAGAAGTCTTAGAATCAGAAAAAAGAAATATTCGGCAAGCAAGTGCTAACTACTTCTTAGATGGGCCCGTCCTTTACAAGCGCAGTTACGACATGGTGCTACTACGGTGCGTTGAGAAAGACGAAGCAGCTTAGATCCTCAATGAGGTCCACAATGGCAACTGTGGAGCTCATGTGAATGGACATGCTCTATCCTGACAGATCATGAAGATGGGTTACTATTGGGTCACTATGGAAAAGGATAGCATCCATCATGTGCGCACGTGCCTTAAGTGCTAAGTTTACGGGGATCGAATCCAAGCACCCCCGTCCTACTTGCACACGATAATATCTCCATGGCCTTTCGCCATGTGGGGAATGGACGTCATTGGAGCCATTTCACCTAAGGCTTCCAACGGTCATAGATTCATCCTAGTGGTGATCGATTACTTCACCAAATGGGTAGAAGCAGCCTCCTATGCCCAAGTCACTCAATCAGTGGTGGTTAGGTTTCTCTGAAGCAACATTATTTGTCGTTATGGGCTTCCCGAGCAAATTATAACTGACAATGCCATCAATTTGAACAATAGAATGATAGATAATTTATGCGAAGGATTCAACATCCGACACCGCAATTCTACCCCATATCGTCCCAAGATGAATGGAGCGGTTGAGGCAGCAAAAAAAAACATCAAGAACATCATTCGCAAAATGACCAAGACATACAAGGATTGGCACGAGAAACTTCCATATGCACTGCATGCTTACAGGACTTCTGCGCGAACATCAACTGGGGCAACTCCTTTTTCCCTAGCCTATGGTATGGAAGCAGTCCTACCCATTGAGGTGGAAATTCCGTCACTCAGAATTCTTAGGGATACTCAGCTGGATGAAGCCTAATGGGTCAGAGACCGTTTTTAGCAGCTGAATCTAATCGAAGGGAAACGTCTCGCCGTAGTCGGTCGAGGCTAGTTGTATCAACAAAGGATGATGGCCATCTTCAACAAAAAAAAGTGAAACCCCGAACCTTCAAAGAAGGGGACTTGGTCTTGAAGAAGATACTGCCGATACAACATGATCACCGTGGCAAGTGGACTCCGAACTATGAAGGTCCCTATGTGGTAAAAAGAGCATTCTCAGGAGGGGCCTTAATCCTCACAGAAATGGACGGAATTGAGCTGCGAAATCCTATAAATAGCGACGCTGTAAAGAAGTTTTATTCTTAACTTCCCATTTCAAAATCCTTTACCCCTAGTTGAGTCAAAACCTCATGTTTTGGTCCTTCACATGAATGGGCCAAATCTTGCCCTCACCATGGGCATATGGCAATCAAGTTTGAGTATGACCCAACAAATGAATCTCGTAGCCCAAGAGCGGACTTGGTGAAAACCTGAAAGGGCACCAAGGGTAAAACACAAAGCTCAATAAAAAGAAAGAAAAGGCAGACTTGGTGAAAACCCGAAAGGGCGCCAAGGGTAAAATACAAAGCCAACAAAAAGTACAGCGACATCAGGATCCCCGATCTTCTAAGAGAACCAAGGTGGAGTACAACTCTTGAACTCCCCAAGCAGACAGTCGCGGGAATATCATCACACTACTTCAAACTAGGGACTGGACTGTGAACCAAAGGACTGGTCAAATCTTAAGCATACTCTGATCAACTTTACAAGACATGTCTTTTGAAGCTATTGTCCTTCTTCTACAAAAGGAGTTTAGTTTAACTTTGCATGATAATAAATACCTTGTGCCATATGTAATGATGTAATTGTAAGTGCAAAATGTCTTGTCAAATAAATATGGTTTTGGCTTTTTTAAATCATTTTAAAATCGAGCATTTCCCCGCTGGAGTTTCTTAAACCTTGCTTGTCCGTGAGGTTTGCATGAGGCGACAACAAAAGCCCTAGACCTTTCCCTAAAGGAAGCTATGACTCAAGATACTTAACAGTTTGCTCGCCAGTAGGAGAAGAGAACACCAAGTCATTTGGCATCGTACTTTTCCGAAGAAACGACACCAGAATCTCCTTAAGATCATCTCTGCCCCGTATTTTATACACCTCATGCATCAACCACATTTCACACATCATTCCTACGTACGGCATGTTTGCTCCTGTCCAATTGCATGACTGTTGTCACGGCACGGCGTCCCAAACTCCCGGTGGATAAGCCTTAGAACTCAAGAAATGAAGGAAGTTTCATCCCCAACGGAGAAACCCGCATGCCAAATATCCAAAGCCATGCTCACCTGCATGCCAATTATCTGAAGCCATGCTCACCCGCATGCCAATTATCCGAAGCCATGCTCACCCGCATGCCAAATATCCATAGCCATGCTCACCCGCATGCCAAACCACACCAAAACCACAAAATATCAATCCCTGAGAGGAGAATCAACTAGTCAAAATGGGTACGGTCTTATCTTTGTACATTATTCGTACACAAACAATGCGCAAAGAGGGGCAACTATTGGACCCCATTTTGACCGGGCCAGATCACAGCCAAAGAAATCCCAAAAATAAGAGTCATTTATGAGGAATCTCAAAATGCCCCAAGGTCAACATTAAAGGATAGAGGATGAAATTTGGAAACCAATGCACTTGACCGTGCCGAAATCCAACTTGAAACGAAGAAGTTATGACTAAAATAGTTTTGAGCATGAAAGTCAAGCTTGCGGAGAGACGGTCAACGCCCTCGGTCAAAACCGACTGAAAATGTGATTGCGAAAATTCCCCAGAAACAGTTCAGGAGAATTTATAACCGCTGCCTTGAAGACTCGCAGTCACAGTCGAAGACTCGCAGCAGTCAGCCTCAAAGACTCGCAGTCACAGTCGAAGACTCGCAGTCACAGTCAGCCTCGTAGCGCAGCCTTGCCTCGAAGCCCAGTAGATGCAGCCTCGAAGCTCAGCAGACTCATAGCCTCATAGCGCAGCCTTGCCTCGAAGCCTCGCAGTCAGCCTCGTAGCGCAGCCTTGCCTTGAAGCCCGCAGCCTCGAAGCCCAGCAGACGCAGCCTCGAAGCTCAGCAGACTCGTAGCCTCGTAGCGCAGCCTTGCCTCGAAGCCTCGCAGCCAGCCTCGTAGACTCGCCGTCACAGTCGAAGACTCACAGTCACAGTCGAAGACTTGCAGTCACAGTCAGCCTCGTAGCGCAGCCTTGCCTCGAAGCCTAGCATACGCAACCTCGAAGCTCAGCAGACTCGTAGCCTCGTAGCGTAGCCTTGCCTCGAAGCCTCGCAGTCAACCTCGCAGACGCAGCCTCGAAGCCCAGCAGACGCAGCCTCGAAGCCCACCGGACTCGTAGCCTCGTAGCGCAGCCTTGCCTCGAAGCTTCGCAATCAGCCTCACAGCATTCAGCCTCGTAGCCTCGTCGCGCAGCCTTGCCTCGAAGCCTTGTAGCGCAGCCTCCAACCTTCGACACGGCTATGATCCTTCGATGCGGCTATGACCCTCGACCCTTTGAGGCAGCTTTCAACCTCCACCCGGCAGCCTCCAGCTTCGATCCTACGACGTACGAGGCAGCCTCCAGCCTTCAACCTTGCGATCTGCAAACTCGGAACGACACCGTTTCTGCTTCCCTTTTAAGTGCATAGTAAAGCGGATGCTGTGTCTCTCGGAATTGATTTAAAAGGCTCAGAACACGTTTTTAATGCCTGGGAACCCGCTTTCACCTTGTAAATGCCTATGTCATTCTTGAAACTTGCTGTCAACGCATGGGAACTCCAAAGGTCATGACATTTAATTCACCAAGTACCCAGGTGGGCGGTTGTTCCCTCTCGAAACTCTATAAAAGGGAGACATTACCCATTCCTGAGGGGGATCCTATTTTTTTTGGGGGGGGGGTGGGAGAGAAAAAAACGTCTGGGAACATAAAGAGTTAAAAAAAAAAGAGCCAAGAATTCTGCAGACATTATTGGCTGGAGCTGAAGAAAACGTCCTCCACCACCCTTGCTGGAGTTTAGTCCCCGCATTCCCCAAGCATTCAAAGAGGAGTAAAGCTAGCAGGAACATCAATCTTGATTTCCAAGTTTTATTCCCCTCTTCTCTTACATTCTTCAACATAAACTATACCAATCTCACCTTCTTTTATCCAAAAATACAAAACGTTTTCAAAGGCCCCGTGGCCGTGGGATTGAGCTTTTATGCTCACATCCTTGCCACTTGGCCAACATCGAATCCGATAGTGAATCTGAGCTCCCCTGTATGCTCTTCACGACATCGGACTCAACTTTCTCATTTTTAAAATAAAACCCCAAATTCCTTTTAAACAAACCCAGGCTTTTGTGGCTGTGAGATTAAGTCCTATTGCTTATGTCTTCACCACCGGCCAACATCAACTGTGGTAATGAATTCGAGCTCCCTGTTGTGCTCTTCATGCTACCGGCTTTCTTTATGTTTTCTTGGATAAAACAAAAGAATAACATTCTTTTTCTAAATAAACTAACCATAGTTTTTACAATGAGATAAAAGGAAAGAAAGGGAAATTAAAATAAGCAAGCATCTATAGACAAAGACTAGGTACCAATTTTGGGCGTTGTGGGGGTGCAAGAGCCTATTCTTCCTTCGCCACACGTAACCGACTCCCGAACCTTTTCTCTGGAACCGTAGACCCTCTTAGGTGGCCAAACACACCTTCATCTTTGTTTGTTGGCGACTATGTTTCTTCTATCTCTCTTTTTGGTTTTGTGTGAGCTATGTCAATGATGGCTCAATGACCAAATCTCCATCCAAAGGAGTAATCTCAAGCCAGTTACAAGCCCGGACGACACCGGGTGATGACATACTTCTTTCATTATTTGTTTCGACTCTTCCTTTGCCACACACCGCAGTAACACCATGTCATGATTTCGCTTATATAGAATGGGACCATCAAGGTAATAATTGGATGCCGACCTTCGAATATTTCTTTTAATTATCAGACTCAGAGGCCTCTGCTGGGTATTCTTGCTTGAGCAAATACTGTTTGACGTCATCAAACCAAGGCTTTTCTTCAGTATTTCCTTCAACGACCATGCAATGTGCAGGAGTATCTTGTATACGGATATTGAAAGACTGGACTTCTAATGTTGTGTCTAGCCGAAGGAGGGAGGCTAGAGTGGCCAGCACATCAGGAATCTGATTGTATTCCCTGGGCATATGCTCGAATGTGATGTCTTCGAATTGCTCGGCTAACTCTGTAACATACTCCCGATAGGAGATTAGTTTGTGGTTTCGAGTCTCCCATTCACCCCTTACTTGAAAAATGATGAGTGCTGAATCACCAAATACTCGTAATTTTTTGATTCCTCTGCTAATTGCTTCTTGAAGTACCATCACACAGGCCTCATATTCTGCTACGTTGTTGGTGCAAGGGAAGGTTAACTTTGCTGCCATTGGGAAATGTTTGCCCTTTGGAGATATCAAGATGGCCCCAACGATGTGCCCCAAGAGACTGGAGGCTCCATCAAACCACACAGTCCACATGTTTGATACCTCGGCTATAAGGATATTGATGTCCTCATCTAGAAATCCAATAGTCATAGGCTCGTAATCTTCTAGTGTTCTGTATGCTAAGTAATCAACTATTGCACTCCCTTTGATGGCTTTTTGAGGCACATAAATGATATCATATTCCGATAGGACCAATTGCCATTCGGCAATTCTTCCAGAGATGGATGGCTTTTCCAAGAGATATTTGAGTGGATCATGCCTTGAAATCAGCCATGTGGTATGATAAAGAGTGTACTGCCTTAATCGTCTTGTTATCCACACAAGGGCACAACATGTCTTTTCCAATCGTGTATAGTTCTCTTCATTGATGGTGAACTTCTTGCTGAGATAATAAATGGCCTACTCCTTCTTGCCTGTAGAATCATGTTGCCCCAAGACACAACCCATTGAGGACTCCTGAATAGTCAAGTATAAGATCAAGGGTCTGTCTGGTACTGGGGGGACCAAAACAGGTAGATTGGACAGATATTGCTTGATCTTGTCAAAAGCTTCTTGACATTTGTCATTCCAAACTTCGGGGTTATCCTTCCGTAATGTCTTGAAAATGGGTTCACATATGGCTATTAATTGTGAAATGAATCGGGCAATGTAATTCAATCGTCCGAGGAATCCTCTGACCTCCTTGATAGTTTGTGGTGGGGGCATCTCCTGGATAGCTCGAACCTTGTCTGGATCAATTTCCTCTCCTTTTTGGCTCACAATGAAACCTAATAGTTTTCCCAACATGGCTCCAAAAGTGCATTTTTTCGGGAAAAGCTTACGGAGTACTTCGATGTGATCTTCAGTGCTCCGCGATTTAGCTATCATATCATCTACATAGACCTCGACTTCTTTATGCATCATGTCGTGGAATAGGGTCACCATGGCTCGCTGATAGGTTTTCCCCGCATTCTTCAGTCCAAACGGCATCACATTATAATAGAATATGCCCCAAAGTGTCATGAAAGTGGTCCTCTCCTTGTGTTCGGGGGCCATACGAATTTGGTTGTAGCCCGAGAAGCCATCCATGAATGAGAATAGAGCATGCTTTGCTGTGTTATCCACTAGGGTATCAATATGAGGATGCGGGAAGTTGTCTTTCAGACTGGCCCAGTTCAGATCTCAGTAATCGATACATATGCGTACGTTGCATCCTTTCTTCGGTACTGGTACAACATTAGCCACCCATTCTGGATAGTGGGAGACACTTAGAAACCCTGCGTCCCATTGCTTTTTGAATTCTTCTTTAATCTTGACAACGTGCATTTATGCGGTTATTTTATAGCCTATTTAGGGTGTCAAAGAGCGTGTTTAGAGCCTTTTTAGTACCACATTTCATATATATTTGCTCTAACCCCAAGAAAGACACTGCTTGTGCTGTATATGTGTTTTTGAGCTGTTTTGGGCAGGTTTTTGGATGATTTCTTCTCTAGTCATCCGCTAAACTACTCTATCTCCTAAAGAGGGAGCTTGTGGCAACTTATGAGCTCAAAAGGAGGCATTTTGAAGGCTACAAGCGACCAGGCTGCAAGAGGTTTCTTCACACTATCAGTGTTGAACAAATGTTTTGATTTATTTGACCATGAAGATGGACTTAACAATATCACGTGCAGAAGGGATTGCTTCAAATGATGCCCTTTACCACCCATAAAAATTTCAGAGCAAAAGGACAACAAAATAGTTTGCACGTGATATTGGGATTTGATTTTTTTGACCTAGTAGGAGGCTTCAGATGATCTCACATGCAGAACAAACGTTGCTCCAAATGATGTCATCTAGGTCTGATAAAAATTTTAGACCATTTGGAGGTGCCCGTGAAAATGACCTTTTTCACGGGCAAGGATATCTTTGCATGGAAGGCTTCTATCTGATGTGATAAAGTGCTGGGTGAAGTTTCAGAACAAATGGAGGTGCCCGTGAAAATGACCTTTGTCACGAGCAAGATTGTTTTTGTACGGTCACCTTTGTTTTGTTATGCTGATGATTTTTCTCTTCTGGAGCTTAATCCAATTCTGCTTTGTTTAAGGTGTTTTTAAGGTTTGAATGAAGAATAAGGGTCACTATCCAAAACGACGTCGTTTTGGCTACGACCACATTTATAATTAGGGCACACCTTTTGTAACCCTAATTTGGCCCACTAAATCCTATAAATAGGGGGTTTTGGAGGCATTGGAAAGCATCTTGAGTGAGAGAATCTGATTTGAGTTCTGAAAAAGAGCTATAGCCATTGCTAAAAGATCGGATTGTCCTTGGCAAGGAGTGATTTGGGGCAGCAGACGCCGGAGTCTTTGGAGGCTGGAGTCCTGGTTCATCTTGGGTTCTTCCTTTATTGTCCTGTTACTGTAATCATGTTCTTTCTTATAATTTCTATTGCTTTTGTCATGATGATGGAATAGTTTTGTTAGTCTAGGGGAGCAATGTAGCCCCCAATCTATTGTATTCAGTTTGGTTATGGTTGTTCAATAAAGTAAAATTCAGTTCTTGTTTAATTCACTTGCTTGAATGGAAATGCCTAGTTTATGCATAATTAGGTAATCTTAGCCCTTGTCTAGGGTGGAACACTAGTGAATTAGATTTAATATTGTATGATGGACCAAGTCTGCAACTATTAGATTGTTTATCTACCTTGATCACTTTTATTCGCATGGACCAAATGGGATAAAAGCCTTAAATCTATCTTAGCATGGACCAAATGTAAGATAGGTAGGAGATAATCAACATGAACATGAACTAGAACATAAACCAAGAACAAGAGCCATAACCAGACTATTATAATCGATTGGGTGGTAAACATTGTGACCCTAGATCCTTAATCACTGAAATTTCTATACCAACAGCTTGCCAACATTCTGAGTGAATCACTTTTCGTTCAAACTATTTACACAACAAAAATCAATTGTCCAGACATAAAATTAACTTGTTAGCTTAGTGCTTGCTGCTTAACAGCATTAGCTACCTCCCTGTGGGTTCGACAACCGGAGTCGCAATACTCCATTTTATTACTTGACTAGTGCACTTGCTGCAAAACCTATGGACACAATTTATACGGGTCAAGTTTTTGGCGCCGTTGCCGGGGAGGCAAGCCAAACGTTGTTAGGCTTAGGTGATATTAGGTGATCAAGTTCATTTGTGATCTGGAATTTTAATTTTCTATTTTTCTAGTGCGGTGTGGCTTTGTATTTCTCTGTTTTGTTTTGTTTTCATTTAGGGGTACACATCAAGTGTTTGTTTTAATTCCTCAGTGTATGCGACATACTCGAGGAGAGTTATTGCCTTACAATCCTCACAGGTAATGGACTTTGCTTTAGGATGTGAATATGTATATGTGAGTGCTCATGTTTTTGCTTTTTGGTTCGGGTATATGTGTGGTATTTGGTTGTTTTTGTTTTTGTAGGTTTAAAAACCAAACACAGTTGCCAGATCAAACATTCCAATGGATTAGAGCTATGAAGTTGATCCCAAGCAAGCAATGGAGGATTTGTTGGAGTCGTAATGCCCAACATTTCGTCCTACCCAAGAAGACCGAGGGAGATTTTGGGATTGTCCATATGAAGTTTATTCTGACCCAAGTTATATAAAGTGTTCAACATTTAAAAATTGGGACTACAACCAAGGACATCTTGCCACTAATTTTACTTACCAGCAGCCCCAGAATAATGCTAATAACTTTTATGGAGATGGCTATGGAGTTTGGCCAAGTCAAGAACAATTCAAGGCTGAATATTCTCCACAAGAAGCATCACCCTAGCACATGACTGAATTCTTCGAGAAGTGTGACGAGGACACATGGGCAAGGATGCATAATGATGATTTAATTTGTTCATCCTCACTCTTTGGAGGCAATGATTTACAGCAGAACTTAGAGTGGTAGCATGATCCTCCGTCACAAGATCTTCATGAAGAAATGAGGGAGTTCTTTTTGAACGTCAACAAGGAAACTAAAACACAACTCCAATATACAAAGGTTGAGGGGTTTATACAACCTACTTCTCCAAATGTTTTATTACCAAAGACAAGAGAAGTGAAGATCGAAAAGACTATTGAAGAATTAGAGGCTGAGATGGCAGACCTAGCAGCACGAATGCAGACGGTGGTTGGGCAAGTATTAGACAATACACACACCATCAATGCCCAACAACCCATTCAACCTTTATATAGCAGTAGTTACTACGGAAAACAAGACCAGTTTGTCTTCACTTTTCCATCAGAACAACTGGCTCTCACCAATGAAGCTACAAAAGAAGGTCGAGCAGGGAAAGCAGACCTATATCCCTACTACAATGAAGTTGTTGTTCCTAGATTTGAAGAAAAAGAAGAGGAAAGAGCACTAATTCCAATGACCAGACTGCATAAGAATGGCAACATAGGATTCAATCGGGATAGTGTACCTGCTTCAAGATGTTCATTCTCAGCTTCTTCATCAAAAATATGGGACTTTGTGGATGATGATGATTCTTCTTATACTGATCCCATTCTAGATTACCACAATGATGCTACTAATATTATAAAACCTGAAGTGGTACAAAAGACGATGTCTGACCATGACGAGGTGGCTCTTCCATCTCAACTATTTTGCCCATCTAATGTATCTACTTGTTTTCTCCCAAAAGCTGAAGAACATATAAGCAATTTGATGCCCCAAACTGAATAACCTGCTTTACATTGGTCTCCTCCAACTGAAGAAGAGGGGGATGGCTCATTTCTGGATTGTTTGAAAAAGAAGAAGAACCACAAATAGTGGAGAACCTGGATATGCAACCCCAGAATTTGTGTGACGATCAGTTTATTTTGATATCTGGAGACCCATCAATTAAAGTTGTTCAGTATGAAGAAGATTTGCATGCGTTAAGCTTTACAGAGTTTGCTTGGGGATTAACTTATCCTATGTTTAAAGAGGAAGTGTTAGATGAGGAAGGTACGCGCATGAGCGTATTGACTATTCCAATTGTGGAGTATATCGAATTTTTGTTGCCTACCCAACATGAGAGGAAAGAGAACCTCAAGTTTGTGGGGGTGCTCTTCATTTTGTACGTGCTCCTGGAGTTCAAGTTGTTGCCACAACAATTCTTTCATCTGATTGTTGTGGAATATAAAACTGCTCAAGTGTATATGGCAAGGATGAAGGCTTACCATGTGTTGGTTAAACATACTAAGAACAGTCTAGCTACAGACTTAAAATAAAGCGCTTGTTGGGAGGCAACCCAATTTCTTTTCATTTTTTTTTGTTATGTTTTTATATTTAGCAATTATTATGATTGTGCTGCTGCCACTAACCACTGATGCAGGGGATGTTTTTAAGACTACACAAACCATCTTTTAGGATTTTAAATGAAATAAAGAGGGAATTTGAGACATCTAATTGACGCGTTTTATTCATTGAAGAGGGTCCCACACATAGGAAAAGTTTCAAGTAAATTGGAACCCGTTTGATGCCTAAAAAGCATACCCGTGATATCACTACAGCTTGCCCACTCAGAGGTAAGTGTCTTCCTTTCCCTTATCCCATGCTCTGAGGACATAGCAATTTCTTAAGTGTGGTGTGGGGGTGGCTTGCGCCATTTACTTGTCCTTATGGTTGCGTGAATTGTTTTCGTGTTTGAATGTGTGTTTTGTATATGGAGAGCCATGGATAATAAAGTATGCACTTTTGGCTGAATTTTAATTTAAGTAATTAAAGTGTATTATGCTTTGGTTTATTCATGTCTGTACCTTGTGAATGAGATCACCATGTTAGTGGAGCTGGCATTTGAATATTAAATGAGCATGACATATTATGATAGACCTTAGTGGCCTTTAAAGTTGAGGGAAAAAGAAAATACAAAAAAACTGAGATCGGCAGCCTCTTTCTAGCCCTTGAGTGACATTTTTGGGTATAGGTAATAGTTTGCTTTGCTCCTCTCTGCATTCAACATTAGTTATTTAATGGTAGGAGTTAAGTATGCATGATGACTAGTTATTTGTGCTCAGTGCTTGGTGTTGGTGTCATTGTGCCATAAGAGGCCAAAGAGCCTTATGTGTCATGTAATAAAGGGATTGAGATACATTTTTCTCTCCTTCCAGCAAAGAAAAAGGCAAATAAAAAAAAATTAAATAAAAGGTGAGTATATAAAAAAGAAAAAAGAGTGAATAATCCATCAAGGGAGAGCATAAAATGCAACCTTGTAAGGTTATTACTAAAAAGAAGTGTGAAAAAAAGGAAAAAAAAAAAAAAAAAAAGAGAAACAGAAAAAAAGTGTTTGCCAGAATAAAAGCCACAATGGCTTACTGTTTATATGTGTTTTTGTTTTCATGTTGCAGCCATAATGGCTAAGTTGTTTTGTTTTGCAATTTTTTTCACAAGTGTGAGCTTAAATCTTTAGCTCCAAGTGTTTATCAGTAAGTAGAATAGAGTGTGTGTTTTTGTTGATGAGCACGGTTTGGAACTCCCATGTATGCTTGGCAAGAACTTAAGCAATAGCTAATGGAGAATGTAGTGAGGATTTTTTCTACCCCTATTTTTGTTAGGTATTGATCTTGGGCTTGAGCATGAGAGAGAAGAAAAATTATATCTGAGTGAGGCAGTTCTAACCTTGGTGAGGACTTTAATGGTAGCTAAGTTCTATTTTAGCAAGGAATGCTTGTTGATATCTGACTTTCAGTAATGAGACTGCATGATTGTTGGACTTAGAGGTATGAACATGAATGAGCTAGATTATAATTCGTTTTGCTTACTGAAATGCCCATTTCAGCATGATAACGTTGCATACTTAGAAAACATGACTCTTTTATTTGTTATTTTATTTTTCTTCATGTTTGAATGAGTGTTTGTTTCCTTTTTGCCTGATTGTGTTTTTGCTTGAGGACAAGCAATGGTTCAAGTGTGGTGTATTTGACAATGTGCATTTATGCCGTTATTTTATAGCCTATTTATGATGTCAAAGAGCATGTTTAGAGCCTTTTTAGTACCATATTTCATATATATTTGCTCTAACCCCAAGAAAGACACTACTTGTACTGTATATGTGTTTTTGAGCTGTTTTGGGTAGGTTTTTGGATGATTTCTTCTCTATTCATCAGCTAGACTACTCTATCTCCTAAAAAGGGAGCTTGTGGCAACTTATGAGCTCAAAAGGAGGCATTTTGAAGGCTACAAGCGACAAGGTGCAAGAGGTCTCTTCAAACTATCAGTGCTGAACAAACGTTTTGATTTATTTGACCATGAAGATGGCTTTAACAATATCATGTGCAGAAGGGAAAGTTGCTTCAAATGATGCCCTTTACCTCCCATAAAACATTCAGAGCAAAAGGACAACAAAATATTTTGCACGTGATATTCGGATTTGATTTTTTTGACCTAGTAGGAGGCCTCAGATGATCTCACGTGCAGAACAAACGTTGCTCCAAATGATGTCATCTATCTCGGATAAAAATTTCAGAGCATTTGGAGGTGCCCGTGAAAATGACCTTTTTCACGGGCAAGGATATCTTTGCATGGAAGGTTTCTATCTGATGTGATAAAGTGCTGGGTGAAGTTTCAGAGCAAACGGAGGTTCCCATGAAAATGACCTTTGTCACGAGCAAGATTGTTTTTGTACGGTCACCTTTGTTTTGTTATGCTGATGATTTTTCTCTTCTGGAGCTTGATCCAATTCTGCTTTGTTTAAGGTGTTTTTAATGTTTCAATGAAGAATAAAGGTCACTTACCAAAACGACATTGTTTTGGCTGCGACCACATTTATAATTAGGGCACACCTTTTGTAACCCTAATTTGGCCCACTAAATCCTATAAATAGGGGGTTTTGGAGGCATTGGAAAGCATCTTGAGTGAGAGAATCTGATTTGAGTTCTAAAAAAGAGCTATAGCCATTGCTAAAAGATCGGATTGTCCTTGGCAAGGAGTGATTTGGGGCAGAAGACGCCGGAGTCTTTGGAGGCTGGAGTCCTGGTTCATCTTGGGTTCTTCCTTTATTGTCCTGATACTGTAATCATGTTCTTTCTTATAATTTCTATTGCTTTTGTCATGATAATGGAGTAGTTTTGTTAGTCTAGGGGAGCAATGTAGCCCCCAATCTATTGTATTCAGTTTGGTTATGGTTATTCAATAAAATAAAATTCAGTTCTTGTTTAATTCACTTGCTTGAATGGAAATGCCTAGTTTATGCATAATTAGGTAATCTTAGCCCTTGTCTAGGGTGGAACACTAGTGAATTAGATTTAATATTGTATGATGGACCAAGTCTGCAACTATTAGATCGTTTATCTACCTTGATCACTTTTATTCGCATGGACCAAATGGGATAAAAGCCTTAAATCTATCTTAGCATGGACCAAATGTAAGATAGGTAGGAGATAATCAACATGAACATGAACTAGAACATAAATCAAGAACAAGAGCCATAACCAGACTATTACAATCGATTGGGTGGTAAACATTGTGACCCTAGATCCTTAATCACTGAAATTTCTATACCAACAGCTTGCCAACATTCTGAGTGAATCACTTTTCATTCAAACTATTTGCACAACAAAAATCAATTGTCCAGACATAAAATTAACTTGTTAGCTTAGTGCTTGCTGCTTAACAGCATTAGCTACCTCCCTGTGGGTTCGACAACCGGAGTCACAATACTCCATTTTATTACTTGACCAGTGCACTTGCTGCAAAACCTATAGACACACTTTATACGGGTCAAATCTTTAGTAGCATCTCCGGTCTCATTCTTTGCAATTTCTGCTGTACTGGCTTGCACTCTGGCTTCACTGGTATATGATGTTGTACTATGTCTGTGTCTAATCCTGGCATATCTTGGTATGACCATGCAAAAACGTCTACGTACCTCCTTAACAACTCGATTAATTGCTTTTTTGATGTCGGTAGCTATTAAAGACCCTACCCTCAATTCTCTTGGTTCGGCAACTGTCCCCAAATTCACTGTTTCTACTGGGTCCTGACTTGGAATGGATAAGCGATTGTCCTTTTCAAATAGGCGTATGATCTCTCCCGGTAGATCAGGTGTCTCCTCTACCTCATTCTCATCAGCTTCAAACACTAGCTACTCCCAGTTTGGACTTTGGTCAAACCTTAGGCATCTCGTTTCGCTTTCGCATAATATGTTTTCATTAACATTGTGATACCTGCTTATAAGAGAATGACAAGTTGGTAACCAAATATGATATGCATATGTCATGAATGGAATGCACCATGAAACATTTGAAAAAAAGGTACATTTTATTGGAAAGCTTTTAATAAAAACAAATGTTCACCGCTTCAAAAGACATTAAAATAGAATACATTAAATCCCAGTGACCCCGTAAGCATTACATTATGGGGAGGTTCAGGCTGGTCCAATTGTTCAATGGCTGGTTGGGATCCTCTCGCACCAACTGAACCATCTCGTTTGGTGCATGCTTGTCTGTGTCCAGTGCAGCCACAGTCCTAGTTTTAGTTTCGGCTTGGCTTTTGTGGATAAACCCCCCACTCTGAAAAGTATCATGTAAGGGGGGAAAACTCCTCCTTTCTTCTTGTACTGGTCTTTTCTGCAATCTTGCCATTCTGATTTCCCTCTTCTTGGTAGCTTCCCTTTGTCTGTCAGCTCTTGTAGGCATGTAGCCTTACCCAAACTTCTCGGTATTTTCTCGGATGGTCAACGGTTTCTGAATTCCTTGAGCTCTTAGGCCTAATCCTTGCCCTGGTTTGTACCCCTGTTTGATGATGGTGGCTGCGACCATTCTTGCAGCCTTCGAGAGATAATGGATTGGGGCAAAAGTGACATTCACCATCTCAAACGCCCGATAGGAACATTCTGGTATATCTTCGTTGTTCTCAACATAAGGAACCAATGTTGGCTTGGTGACTAGGAAACTTGTTTCCCCAGAGATGTTAATGAGCTGATCTCCCATTGCAAATTTCATCTTTTGGTGGAGGCTTGACTGCACTGCTCCTGCCATGTGGATCCAAGATCTTCCCAACAAACAGCTATAATAGGGCGTAATGTCCATCACCTGAAATTCCACCTTAAAAGTCGTTGGCCCAATTAGGAGTGGAATGTCCAGAGTTCCCACCACATCACGTTTGCCTCCATCAAATGCCCACACCTTCATTGTACAAGGGCGTATATAGGATGCGTCGACCGGCAGTTGTTGCAGTATATGTAAGGGCATAATGTTCAAGGCAGAGTCATTGTCGATAAGTACTCGAGCTATGGTGTGCTCCTTACATTTGACTGTGATGTGTAGAGCCTTTATATGCCCCTTTCCTTCCTGGGGCAGCTCATCATCTCCAAAGCTGATGACGTTGTTCATAATGAGGTTAGTAGTGAGTACATCCACATTTGCCACCGAGATGGTTGGAGGAACATAGGCTTGGCTTAGAACCTTTATTAGTGCTTCCCAGTGAGGTTGGGAATCTATCATTAATGAGAGCAATGAGATGCGAGCCGGTTGTCGACTCAGTTGGTCCACAATGTTATACTCGCTCTGCTTCATGAGTTTCAGAAATTCTGTTGTCTCTTCTTCAATGACTGGTGCTCCTTTCTTTGTTACCTCCAGTGTTGGCTCAATATCGGGTTCGACAACTTTTTCTTTCCTTGCTTTGTCAACCATATCAGGGGCATAAGCACGACCACTCCGGGTTTTCTTTTCTGCTGCGGGGGCTCCCTGAACTACCTCACAGTTGTAGTTCCCTGGGACTGCATTATCTGTCTTGTAGGGGAAAGGGGCAGGGACACATATGGTGAGAGGTGTAATTCCATGAGGCAGTAATGGGATTTCTAGAGTCTTAACATTCAAGACAAGGGGGGTAGGCACCCACGATGGTTTGTATGACATGTCTCCTTGGATCATGTGGCTTTGACTGTCTGTCTCTTCCCTAGAGAATTCGATTATCCTTTGGTCCATGAGTTTTTGCACCACCTCAGAAAACTCACTACATTCTGTGATGTCATGTCCCCACGACATCTTGTGATAAGGGCGTTGTTTTTCCCCATATGTTCCCTTTCCTGCCTCCGGCGTGTCTTTAGCAAGTATATAGCCATGTTAGCGGCGGGAAAAAACAAAAAATTTCCCCCTTTTTTATTTAAAAACCCCCCACACAAACCCCCCCCCCAAAAAATAAAAAATTTTTGGGATGTTTAAGGAAAAAAATTGTTTTTATTTTTTGTTTTTTAAAAAAAAAAAAAAAAAAAAACAACCCCCCACCATCCAAAAAACCAACAACCCCTTCAAATAAAAAAATATAATTAATAAAAAATCCCCCCCCAACCCAATAAAAAAAAAAACCCACAACCCGGTTAGACAATTATAGAGAAAAAAAAAAAAATACAAAAAAAAAAAAAAAAAAAACTCAAAAACCCCCCAAAATAAAGGAAAAAAAAAAAAAATAATTAATAAAAATAACAAAAAAAATTTATTACTAATATATAATCAACCCCCCCTCACCCCCGACAATTTGGCGCCCCCCCCCCCCCCCCAACAAAACCGAGTCCACATCCAACCCCCGCCCCCCCAACCCCCCTAACACCGTCCCCCCGAACCAAATTTAAAAAAAAACGAAAAAAAAAAAAAAAAAGAAAACCTCCTTGTGGTAAGTAAGGAGTGAATTGGGGAGCAGGAGCAGGTGCGAAGGCAGGCCAGGTGACCCCTCAGAGACCCCCTGGTGCTTGGTAGAATTTTGGTTGTATTGGCGGGTGCGATGGGTATACCAGGTTGGTCTCATTTTCCTTCTTCTTTGCTGGTGGTTAAAACCATTCTGATGCCTCAGCCACATCACCTTTTAGCTTTCCTCCTTTAATTTCACTTTGTACATGTTCACCGTATGCAACCAAGTCTGCATAGCTGCTAGAGACGTTACCTATCAACTTCTCGTAGTATACGCCTTTTAGTGTGTTGATAAACAGAGTAGTGAGTTCTCTTTCAGTAAGGAGAGGTTGGACCTCCACAGCGGTCTCTCTCCATCTTCGTGCATAATCTTTGAAATTTTCCTCGGATCCCTTTTCCATGGACTGCAGGGTTAGTCGATCAAGTGCCAGCTCGGTGACATGTTTGTATTGTGCCAAGAAGGAAGTAGCTAATTCTTTCCATGTCTTGATGCTGTTTCCATTTAGTTGAAAGTACCAGCGAAGGGATGCCCCAGTTAGGCTTTCCTGGAAACAATGCATGAGGAGCTTGTTTTCACCAGCATAAGCAGCCATGTTTTGACAATACATGGCTAGATGTGTCTTCGGACATCGGGTCCCGTTGAACTTCTCAAACTCTGGCATTTTGAACTTTGGTGGCAGCACCACTCCAGGGACCAGACATAAGTCTTGTGGGCTGGTCATGCCATAGCTATTGATGCCTTCTACGGCTTTTAATCTTTCCTCCAGTCGTCTTAGAGCAGGGGACTCAATGTCCTCCTTCGGGGCTGGAGACTCCATTACCTCCATTGCATGTCCCAATGCGGGCATAGTGAAGTGAGTTTGTTTGGAGTTGGGGGTTGTGCCATAGTAAGATGATAGGTGGGTGCTTGGCTTGGAGCCAGTTGGGCAATTGAACCCGCCTCGCCCCTGCTCTTGATGGTGATTGGTAGTTCCCCTGTCGGGGTTCCTCTTACCGGATTCTTTCTCTTTCTTCAATCGGCTTGGTGAGCATATCCATCATCAAAGCCATTTGCCCCTGCGGGGCTTGTTGTGATTGTTCTAAACCCATGAGTCTATTCTTCGCCGTCTCCCATCGGTTGTAGCCGTGATACCCGATTGCGGCGAGATCCGAGATTGTAAGAGTGCGCAACTCGGAAAAATTCTCGCTACCCACCTGGGTACAAGGGAATTTTTATTTGTTTTTTTCATTTGATATGCATGTATGTATGAATGTATATGTGTAGGTTTAGAAAAACAAACAACTTTATTGCAAACAAAACACATAAACACACAATACAAACATGCAATGTTGAAATGCCATGTAACATGAAAGCTATCGCTACATGATCTTAAGGCATTCTTCCAATCATCTCCTAAGTAGCATGGTGCCTCTTCCTCTAGGGTGGTCGCTCACCTGCTTCTTCCCTCTCGACGCAATATGGTCTCGACTTGTTTTTCCCTCACTGCAACCTCTGCAGAGTTCCTTCTAACGATGCTTCTAACCATTGGATCTGTTGCCTTAAAGTTTGATTCTCTTGGAGGATAGCTCTCATGTCCAAAGTTAACTGTGGCTTGGGTTGTGCCCTCCAAGATATGTATCAGGATAAACACTAGGCTTTGATTGTTGGGCTAGATCTTGTGTGGGGTGGACCATGCCCGATACATCTTTTTGCCTTTTTCTCGTGAGAATGGTTGTCATAGGTGAAGTCACAATCTTCCATGCCGAATAGCACGGGGATAATCCGATGATGCCCAACTTGTCTTCCACCCTGAAGAGTGCATATGTAGTTCCTCCCCAAGGACCTAGGAGTGGGACCCAATTGTATTCCCCACAACTATAAGCCATGGAGACCACCGGCATCCAAGGAGCAATCCAAGTAATGTCATCTTCTCAGGAGGTTCTCTAACTTCTTTTTCCAGCTTTCAAAGTATTTAGGGAGTTTCCACTTGCTGAGCAAAATATCTAGTATTGTTGTGGCTGGTACCTGGTAAACAGTAGGAAAACGAGGAACACTATAGGGAAATGACCTTGCAACCAGGTGCATAGGAGAGGCAAGCACCCCATGAACTGTCCCGAGCCTTTACTCCTCAGATAAGTAAGAAATCGAATGGTTTCATCCAATATAGCTGGAGTAGGGTCACATCCTTTGAGCACTTGCTGGACCAAATCTACAATTGCTCCATCGATGTGGGCTGGTATCCTCGGAAAAATGACTAGCCCATATATAGCTAGTGTAAGCAATTTGTGCGCCCCTGCTTTCGTCACGGTCTGTATCATTTTTTTGATTGTTTCCCATGGAAGATATTCCCGCCCACTATAGGTTGGGGCCGCCGGTGAGTCCCATACTGGCTTTCCCATTATCTCAGCAAAGGCCCTTCGACATGATCTTTTGGGCTTCGGTAGATAGATCCTCATTTTGTTTTCCATGGGGATATGTGTGTTGATAAACAGAGTAGTGAGTTCTCTTTCAGTAAGGAGAGGTTGGACCTCCACAGCGGTCTCTCTCCATCTTCGTGCATAATCTTTGAAATTTTCCTCGGATCCCTTTTCCATGGACTGCAGGGTTAGTCGATCAAGTGCCAGCTCGGTGACATGTTTGTATTGTGCCAAGAAGGAAGTAGCTAATTCTTTCCATGTCTTGATGCTGTTTCCATTTAGTTGAAAGTACCAGCGAAGGGATGCCCCAGTTAGGCTTTCCTGGAAACAATGCATGAGGAGCTTGTTTTCACCAGCATAAGCAGCCATGTTTTGACAATACATGGCTAGATGTGTCTTCGGACATCGGGTCCCGTTGAACTTCTCAAACTCTGGCATTTTGAACTTTGGTGGCAGCACCACTCCAGGGACTAGACATAAGTCTTGTGGGCTGGTCATGCCATAGCTATTGATGCCTTCTACGGCTTTTAATCTTTCCTCCAGTTGTCTTAGAGCAGGGGACTCAATGTCCTCCTTCGGGGCTGGAGACTCCATTACCTCCATTGCATGTCCCAATGCGGGCATAGTGAAGTGAGTTTGTTTGGAGTTGGGGGTTGTGCCATAGTAAAATGATAGGTGGGTGCTTGGCTTGGAGCCAGATTGGGCAATTGAACTGCTTCCTGCCCCTGCTCTTGATGGTGATTGGTAGTTCCCCCTGTCGGGGTTCCTCTTACCGGATTCTTTCTCTTTCTTCAATCAGCTTGGTGAGCATATCCATCATCAAAGCCATTTGCCCCTGCAGGGCTTGTTGTGATTGTTCTAAACCCATGAGTCTATTCTCTGCTTCGTCTCCCATCGGTTGTAGCTGTGATACCTGATTGCGGCGAGATCTGAGATTATAAGAGTGCGCAATCCTGGAAAAATTCTGCTACCCACCTGGGTACAAGGGAATTTTTATTTGTTTTTTTTCATTTGATATGCATGTATGTATGAATGTATATGTGTAGGTTTAGAAAAACAAACAACTTTATTGCAAACAAAACACATAAACACACAATACAAACATACAATGTTGAAATGCCATGTAACATGAAAGCTATCGCTACATGATCTTAAGGCATTCTTCCAATCATCTCCTAAGTAGCATGGTGCCTCTTCCTCTAGGGTGGTCGCTCACCTGCTTCTTCCCTCTGACGCAATATGGTCTCGACTTGTTTTTCCCTCAGCTGCAACCTCTGCAGAGTTCCTTCTAACGATGCTTCTAACCATTGGATCTGTTGCCTTAAAGTTTGATTCTCTTGGAGGATAGCTCTCATGTCTAAAGTTAACTGTGGCTTGGGTTGTGCCCTCCAAGATATGTATGCAGGATAAACACTAGGCTTTGGACTGTTGGGCTAGATCTTGTGTGGGGTGGACCATGCCTGATACATCTTTTTGCCTTTTTCTGTGAGAATGGTTCTGTCATAGGTGAAGTCACAATCTTCCATGCCGAATAGCACAGGGATAATCTGATGATGCCCAACTTGTCTTCCACCCTGCAGTAGTGCATATGTAGTTCCTCCCCAAGGACCTAGGAGTGGGACCCAATTGTATTCCCCACAACTATAAGTCATGGAGACCACCGGCATCCAAGGAGCAGTCCAAGTAATGTCATCTTCTGTGAGGTTCTCTAACTTCTTTTTCCAGCTTTCAAAGTATTTAGGGAGTTTCCACTTGCTGAGCAAAATATCTAGTATTGTTGTGGCTGGTACCTGGTAAACAGTAGGAAAACGAGGAACACTATAGGGAAATGACCTTGCAACCAGGTGCATAGGAGAGGCAAGCACCCCATGAACTGTCCCGAGCCTTTACTCCTCAGATAAGTAAGAAATCGAATGGTTTCATCCAATATAGCTGGAGTAGGGTCACATCCTTTGAGCACTTGCTGGACCAAATCTACAATTGCTCCATCGATGTGGGCTGGTATCCTCGGAAAAATGACTAGCCCATATATAGCTAGTGTAAGCAATTTGTGCGCCCCTGCTTCTATCGCAGTCTGTATCATTTTTTTGATTGTTTCCCATGGAAGATATTCCCGCCCACTATAGGTTGGGGCCGCCGGTGAGTCCCATACTGGCTTTCCCATTATCTCAGCAAAGGCCCTTCGACATGATCTTTTGGGCTTCGGTAGATAGATCCTCATTTTGTTTTCCATGGGGATATCCAATAATCTTATGTATTCTTCTATTGTGGGAACATGTCACGCCCCGGATTTCCGACTCGGGGAAACCGGTACGTGACTCCCCATTCACCCACACGGAGGGCAACGGGGTTGGATCACTGTATGCCACACAAGCAAAACTAATAATTACAATAAATCAAACAAGTTACATCTTTATTTAATATCAAACATCAAAGGTTCACAAACCAACCAGGTTCCTTACTACAATTCAATCCCTTAGTACATTCCCCCCCCCCTCCCCCCCCCCCCCCCCCCCGCCTTGGGGTTACATAAATTATAAAATTACATTTACTGAAGTGAACAATAAAACGAAGATGGTCGGTCTTCCACCTTGGTGTATCCACCTAACACCTGTAAGTCCCTGGAAAACAAGCAAACACAGTAGGAGGGGTGAGCAACCACAGCTCAGTAGGGATCAAGTCTCCTCAACCCTTCCCATGTTCCTAGTGGCTACATGCATGTGCACAGGTGTAACGACGTGGCAGTATTAGGAAAAATAAAGCATTCCACACAAGGTGCCAGGCAGCAACCAGGAGCTCTCCTTCCCTCTCTCTCTCTCTCTCTCTCTCTCTCTGTGCGACGGCTGGTGGAGCAACAAACCCTAAACCTAAAACAGAGGGGCTTCTCCTCCTTATATAGACAACACAACATCAAAACGACGTAGTTTTGATTAAGTGAATCCCAGCATCAAAACGACGTAGTTTTAATGGAACAAGCTATGACCTTCCCACATCCATACACACCAAAATATCCATAATTCCAACATGGTCCTTTGGGAAAAGATGATTAGAATAACAAAACTAAGGTAACCATGCAAAAATAAGTCTGCACGCCAATTTGAACGCCAATTCCCCAATTGGCGTGCAGCTCCAATTGCACTCAAACTTTACCCCAAGCCTCCTTGCATCATGTAAAAGGCATCCATGCAATAAAAACCTTGCACGCCAAATGGGTCCAATTCGCGTGCCCGTCCGTTTGGCCTGAAACTTCTGTGGGCCAAATGGTAGATAGAAGACATCATTCTAAGAATCTTTTGGTCTGCACGCCAATTCATCTGAACCCATCTACTAGGTCAAAATAAATCTCCAAAACCTGACAAAACAGCCTAAAAGCGCCTGTATATGCATAGCATCTTCCTAGGGCATAAATGCACGTTATCACTTGTCACATGCACCTCCCAAAAGTCCCCTCTTGGGCTTATCTCTTACCTCAAACTTGTGCACCAACATCCAAGGTGTTTGTGGTTAACTCCTTACACACGAGTCATTACAGAACAAGATCTATGCCGTTGAAGTCAAAGCACCACCGTCGAGGCTCCCAGAAATATATGGCTGCCCCAAGCATATCCTTATCGGCCAGTAGCTCGGTCATATGGAGCAAATCCCCAAACTATTGTATATATATGCTTTTCTTTTCATCTGACCACTGCCTTCATATTGTTTATACCTCTTTAGTGTAGTCCAACTGATCTTCTATGATAACATGTTCTGCCTTGTAGGCTTCTCTTAGTGGAAAATCTCCAAGGCGAAGTTGGATGTCCCCAGATGCTTGGACCACCACTACGACAACCTCTTTATCCTGAAGGTTTCTTAGGAGATGACTAAAAGTTGCCATGCCTATATAAATTTCATGTTATGCATGATGACAGGTTAGGATGGTAGTTAAACGCATAAACACTTATCAAGGTAGATGTGCAGGATAAAGGAATAAACTAATAATAATATGCGTAAGAGATGACTTAAGGACTACCCTACAAAACAAAGGTTAGCATGGCATGGAATGAGCAAATAACATGTGGCCAATGCCCCTGATGGGCTTCTATTGCTACACCTATCTTATTCGTTGGTTCCCAAACTTCCTCAATAGAGGGCTCCGTACACCATGGATTTACCGGAGGGGGGTCTTAAAAGGACGTGCCTTAAAAGAACCTCAAGCTTGAATGAGGAGTCCGAGGCCCCATTGCAGATAATGATCAACGTGTTAGGGACCGTACTGAACCTCATTAACCTAAATTGTGCTAAACCCGAGTGTAGGGTTACGCATGGATGCAACAAGTAGGGAAAGCAGTAAATCATAACTATCATGGTAGTTAAAGCGTATAAATAAATCGCAGTTAAAAAGGTAAACGACAACTATAATGGCAGTTAAACAAGTAAATCACACTTACGGCTAGAAAATAACTTTACAACTGTACAATGAAAATAACCTCCTAATCCTAGTTCTAGACCTAACTCTCTAAAGTGTTTAAATCCCTAGCAGAGTCGCCAGCTATCATCATTGGTTTTCGTCCGGGCCCATTTGGGGTGAGCTCAAACTAAACCAATGGTGAGAAATTTAGAGTCGCCACCAACTGTTTTTGGGGTACAGTTGGATACCTTCTACCTTGAGTAGTAAAAACTGTGGTTTGCTTCATCAGAGAAGGGTTCGGGAGTTGGTTACGTATAGGGAAGGATTAGCACCACTACAGCACCCTTTCGATATCTATTTTCGGAGGAGAAGGTTTTCTATTTACTGCCGTCATTGGGTAAGTTTCCTAGAAAGTCAATGATTTTTATTTAGCTAAGTTATTTGTTAAAGTTTTGGTTAAAATTGATTTACCCTAAATTGCTAAAGGGAATCATAAAAGTTTTATTTTGCTTTTTGTTTGAAGCGAAAAATGAAATTGTAAGGTTTTTTTTGTGTTTTGTTAAAAACATTTTGTTTTGTTTGTTTTTTGTTTGTTTGTTTTTTTTTTTTTTTGAAAATTGAAGTCCTAAAAACAGAAATAATTTTTAGTTTTTTTGTTGGAAAATATTTTTTTGTTTTGTTTTTATTTATTATTTATATTATTTTTGAAATAGCTAAAACTAAAAACTAACACATGTTGTTTTTTTCTTTTGAAAACGTGTTCTCCTTTTTTGTTTTTTTATTTGAAAGAATAATACTATGAACTAACAAAGGTTAAACAATACATATCAAGTTGTGTGTGTGATTGTGACATCCACAAATAAAATAACAACTCACTCTCTTTTTTTCTTTCTTTTCTTCATCTCCTCCTTTTTTATGCCTCTCTTTGCTTTTTTTTTGTCTTCACTATACTTTACGTATTACAACGTATGACATAAAAAGAATGAAAATACAACAAAAAATACTAAAAATTACGTCAAATATAGATATAGATAAGCTAAAAAATGAAAACTAGAAAAAAAAACTAAAAATTACATCAAATATAAATGCAAATAAGCTAAAAAAAAATAAAGAAACAAGTGCAAATTGAACTGACTTTGGCTTGAATGGGGCTTCAACATGGGACTTTCGTTTGAAATATTCTGTCCGCACCGAAAGTCGCTTACTCACCCAAATCACCAAATTCCAGCAACGCCAAGTGCAAAAATCAACTAGGATTTACTGTGGAGACTGCAGTGGTACGTTGGAATTTTTGAGCAGAGAGTGAAAAGACTTTTTTTATTTTTTTTCAGTAGAAAACATGAGAGAGAGGGAGGATGTTTTCTTTGGGCAAGTGAGCCCGTAAAAGAGAAAGAGAAAATCTAGGGAACCCTTTTTTTTGGTTTTCGGAAACGAAGCTAAGGAAAAGAGAGAGTATGGGAAGGATTTTTTTTGTTTTCTGGTTTTGGAAAAGGGAGAGAGTTTGGGCGAAAATATGGGTGTTCCTCTCTGGGAGTAAGTCTGTGCAAAGGGAAAAAGCTTGGGCATATACTTTGGACGTGAAGACTGTGCAAAAGGAAAAAACGCTTGGGTGTATAAGGCTCTGGGCATATCAGTTTTGACGTGAAGACTATGCAAAGGGAAAAAGTTTGGGCGTGAAAGTCTCTGGGCGTATCAGTTTTGACGTGAAGACTCCCTTATGCGAGGGGGAAGGACCTCCTTTTTAATGCCTTGGGACATATCCTCTTAATTAAAGCATTAATTAGTGCATTAATCATGGCAGCCCCTTTTTTATTGCCAGATTTCAGCTTTTGTCGGGTGGGTTAACGACCTTTGATTGCCCCTTTTGTTTCTATGTGAGCACATGTGATAGGCCAACGATGAAAAGCATCTGCACAACTAATACAAACACATCCCGTGAAGAAACAGTGAGTGAGGTTGTGGATAAGCTAATCAACGAAGGTCAAAGGTTGGTAGGGTCAAAGGTGTGGAGGCTTGGATCCGGATCAATGGATGGCTATTCCAGATGATTAGAGCTTATTCTGGATGATTGGAAGGCTCGGATCCTTACTTCGTATCAATGGGAGCTTATTTCGAATGATTGGAAGGCTCGGATCCTTACTCCGTGTCAGTGGGAGCTTAGTCCGGATCAATGGAAGGCTCGGAGCCTTACTCCGTGTCAATGGCAGCTTAATCCAGATGAATGAAGGCTCAGATCCTTACTCCGTGTCAATGGAAGCTTAATCCAGATGAATGAAGGCCCGGATCCTTACTCCGTGTAAGTGGAAGCTTAGTCCGGATGAATGAAGGCTTGGATTTGACTTTGATGCTCTGGATTGACTTTGATGTTCCGGATTTGGCCATGATGATCCGGATTTGACTTTGATGCTCTGGATTGACTTTGATGGTCCGGATTTGTCCATGATGATCCGAATTTGACTTTGACGATCTTTTTTTTATCTTTTAATTACCATTTTACCCCCACCAAAAATTCTAAAATAGACGAACTTTGAGGAATTATTCAGGAAGCTCCGTATTCGCCTAAATAGTCATTTTGCAGAATCTCGCATAGTCATATTTCCGGGCCCTTTGACCAGGGGCATTGACCGTCTTTTGGCAAGTTTGACTTTTTCCGATGAAAATTGTTTTGACCATAACTTTTTCATTTTACATCGGAATTGAGCTCCATCAAGTGCGTTGATCTCCAAATTTCCTCCTCTATCACTTGATGTTGGTCTTGGGGCACTTTCGGGGTTTGCAACAGAGGTTATCAATTTTGGGCTTCCTTGTTCGTGTCAATGTATCCATCTTGTGCAAATTGGGGTTAACATCAATGCCACACCATTCCTTGGTAGTGGGGAATCCTTGAGGACCTGTTCAACAAGGTATATGACATTGACAGACAAATATATACAAATGGGGTTAGTATGTCCAACCCGGACAAAATGGGGTCCAATAGCTGCATCTCTTTGTGCATTGTTTGTATACAAACATTGTACAAAGATAAAAGGGAGTCATCTTGGATGGGTTGGAGTGGCTACCTGATTTACCTTGCTCGGAGGAAGAATAGAATGCGATGGTTGGGTCTGTCCCCAAGAGTAAAGGGGCTTTTAGGCCGGTGGATTCCAGACAATTTGGATAGGGCATCTAAGGCCTAACCAGAATGGAAAAAGGTAACCAAGGCCTAACAGGAAGGGAAAAGGCATCCAAGGCCTAACAGGAAGGGAAAGAGGTAACCAAGGCCTAAGAGGAATTGAAAAGGCATCCAAGGCCTAACAAGAATTGAAAAAGCATCCAAGGCCTAACAGAAAGGGAAAAGACATCCAAGGCCTAGCAGAAAGGGAAAAGGCATCTAAGGCCTAACAGAAATGGAAAAGGCATCCAAGGCCTAAGAGAAATTGAAAAGGCATCTAAGGCCTAACAGAAATGGAAAAGGCAAGCAAGGCCTAACAGAAATTGAAAAGGCATTCCAAGGCCTGGACAAAGGTGACTAATTATTGAAGAAGAAACGTAATCACTACTGATTGAGTGACTTAGGCATAGGAAGCTGCTTCCACCCATTTGGTGAAATAATTCGATCGCCACTAGGATGAATCTGTGGCCGTTAGCAGCCTTAGGTGAAATGGCTCCAATAACGTCCATTCCCCATATGGCGAAAGGCCAAGGAGATGTTATTGTGTGCAAGTAGGATGGAGGTGCTTATATTCGATCCCCGTAAAGTTTGCATTTAAGGCACGTATGCACATGATTGATGCTATCCTTTTCCATGGTGACCCAATAGTAACCCATCCTCATGATCTGTTGGGATAGTGCATGTCCATTCACATGTGCTCCACAACTACCATTGTGGACTTCGTTGAGGATCTGAGCTGCTTCGTCTTTCTCAATGCACTGTAATAGCATCATGTTATAACTACGTTTATAAAGGACTGACCCATCTAAGTAGTAGTCAGCACTTGTTCGTCGACTAGTTCTCTTTTCTGATTCCAAGGCTTCTGTAGGATACTCTTTTATGAGTAGATAATGTTTGATATCATGATACCATGACTTTGTGTTAGCATCCGCACTAGCCATCATGTAGTATATTGGCTCCTCTTGTATGTAGATGTCAAAAGAGGGCACTTCTAAGCTTGTATCCAACTGAAGGAGGGCTGCCAGAGTTGCCAAGGCATCGGGAATCCGATTATGTTCCTGGGATGTATGTTCAAATGAGATTTCATCAAATAGTCTGGCCATATCACATATCATCTCTTGATAAGGAATGAGTTTGGGATTCCTGGTTTCCCACTCCTTACAGACTTGATAGATCACTAAGGCTAAATCGCCAAAGACCTGCAGTTTTGTGATTCCCTTGGTTAAGGCTTCTTGGAGGCCCATGATGCAGGCTTCATATTCTATAATGTTATTTATGCAAGGGAAGGCCAATTTGGCGGCCATAGGATAATGTTGACCAGTTGGGGAGATTAATATGGCCCCAATGCCATGATCGGATAAATTTGAGGCTCCATCAAACCACAGGACCCACGTATTTGATTCGTGATTCTCCTGAATGACATTGATGTATTCGTCTGGAAAATCAAAGCTCATGGGCTCATAATCCTCCAAGGCCCTGTCTGCTAGGTAATCTGCTATGGCGCTTCCCTTGATGGCCTTTTGTGGGACATAGATGATGTCATATTCGGATAGAAGCAGTTGTCATTTTGCAATCCTCCCCGTCATTGCTGATTTTTCTAACAGATATTTGAGTGGATCATGTCTTAAGATGAGCCATGTAGTATGGTAGAGGGTGTACTGTCTTAATCTTCGCGTTGTCCATACGAAGGCGCAACAAGCTTTCTCTAAGGGAGTGTACTTCTCTTCGTACGATGTAAATTTCTTGCTCAAGTAATAAATGACTTGCCTTTTTTTCTTTGCTTCATTAAGCTGCCCCAGTACACAACCCATGGATGTATCTCGAACCATCAAATACAAGATCAAAGGTTCGTTAGGTGTCAGAGGAGCGAAAATTGGTGGGTTCATAAGGTATTCCTTGATTTTGTCAAAGGCCTCCTGACATTTGTCATTCCAAATTTCGGGGTTATTCTTGCGAAGCACCTTGAAGATAGGTTCACAAGTTGCAGTAAGCTATGAGATAAAGCGGGCTACATAGTTGATCCGCCCAAGGAAGCTTCTGACCTCTTTGATAGTCTTTGGTCTAGGCATGTCTTGAATGGCTTGGACCTTGTTGGGATCAATTTCTATTCCATTTTGGCTAACAATAAATCTTAGTAGTTTACTAGATGTAGCTCCGAACGTATACTTGGACGGATTTAGCTTTAGCCAGTATTTGCACAATCTATTGAATAGTTTACGCAATACCTCTGCGTGGTCTTCCTCCTTTCTTGACTTGGTAATCATATCATCGACTTAAACCTCCACTTCTTTGTGCATCATGTCATGGAAGAGTGTCACCATGGCCCTCTGATACGTTGTCCCAGCATTTTTGAGTCCAAAAGGCATGACATTGTAGCAGAAGGTGCCCCAGATAGTTGTAAAGGTGGTCCTTTCTTTGTAATCGGGGTCCATCCGAATTTGGTTGTAGCCAGAGAAACCATCCATGAAAGAAAACATGGCATGCTTCGCGGTGTTATCTACCAAGGTGTCGATATGAGGGAGTGGGAAGTTATCTTTAAGGCTAGCCTTGTTGAGCTCACAGTAGTCCACGCACATACGGACCTTCCCACCTTTCTTTGGGATAGGCACAATGTTAGCGACCCATTTTGGATATCGAGCTACACTAAGGAATCTAGCATCCTATTGTTTCTGAACTTCTTCTCTGATCTTTAGTATCTGTTGTAAAGCTTTTTGATCTACTATAATACTATCTAACACTCTGTTTACAAATAACTCACACACTAGCCAATATGATCTCTATAAGGCCCTTGTACATGTAATTTTCTTATACACTTAAGTGCTCGTGAACGACATCAACCAACATCAACACTTATGAAAATATACAAGGTCTAATATATATAGCCATCCGTTGGGAACATCCTTGGAACTTGTTCTTCCGAGCAATGTGCAGCATTGACTGTTCCTCGGTAACTTCTCTACCTCAATTGCTGTGGATGTGTAGCTCAAGATCTTAGGTCTTTAAACTTTGAATTACTTCACGAGTTCCCAAGTGCAGTTAAAGTTATGTCCACATATCCGTGTGATCCACGTGTAAGATGCTTTAGGTTATCAATGAGTTTGTCTTACATCGAGACGCAACAAGCTGACTAATTTGAATACGAAGACGATAAGTTGAAGCAGCGTCTTCTTAATCCATCGTAAAGTTCCTTACTCTGTGTTAATGAAACTCGGATCCTCACTCCACGTCAGTAGTTGCTTACTCTGTGTCAGTTTGATACTGGAATTCTTATTCCATGTCAGCGCTTCCTTACTCCGTATGAACGGGAAGTACGGAGATCTTACTCTTACTCCGTATCAACGCTTCTTTACTCTGTATGAGTTTCTTACTTTACATGAGTTCCTTACTCTACGTGAGTTAAGAGGTCGGATGGCTTACTCCGTATCAGTGCATCCTTACTCCGCATGAGTAAAAGGTTAAGACTCCTTACTCCGCATCTATTTTCCTTACTCTGTGCGAGTAAGGACTTGGGTCCTTATTCCGCACAAGTCGTTCCTTACTCCACATGTATGGAAGACTCGGATTCCTTACTCCGTGTCTTCTTGTCCTTAGTCCGCTTGAGTGAAAGACTTAGCTTTTTATTCCACGATGACTTAGTAATCCAGGCTTTATGGAGAAATGGGTCAAACTCCTTTGGCTCCAACTGAAAAGCTGAAGGCGGTGATTCGGAGCAAGAAGCAAGTGCCACAATAGCCCGATGGAGATAGCTACGGAGCCTTTATCTGTTTCTTTATCAATTCGTATATAAAGGTGGATAAAGACTGGAACAATAACCGCAACTATACGACGGAGCAGACAATGGTGCTTCGAGAGAAGGCAGCAACAATGATCTTCAAGTATAGTAAGCCTTATATACCTTAATGTAAAATTCGTGTATCAAGGCTGAATTGTACTTTGTTGTTGCTCTAATGAAATTGGAAGTTATCTTTATTTTGTATATTATCTTTTTGCTTCACTTACCAGATCAAATTACAAAGGGTTTTGGCATATCCATAATTGGGGGAGATTGTTGGATCAAACCCAAAATTTGGATGATGCGGATAAAACCCTATGTAATTTGATTTGAGACATTGCATGTTTTATCTTAAGTTGTTACAGAATATGATCTTAATCTAGACCTTTACTCGTGAGAGCAAAGCTGAGGACAAGATACATAATCCTAATCCGAACAAGAGTGAATGTCGTCAAACACTTGGTAAATAACCAAGTCTACACATCATACGGAATAAGGATCATTCGTGCGTACTAAACACTTAAAGCTACAGACTAAGGATTCCGCATCTTAGAGTTTAAACGTACTAAGTCAAATAGATGCGGAATAAGAATCCTAGTCTACATCTCGCACGGAGTAAAGGTCTAGATTAAGATCATATTCTGTAACAACTTAAGATAAAACATGCAATGTCTCAAATCAAATTACATAGGGTTTTATCCGCATCATCCAAATTCTGGGTTTGATCCAACAATCTCCCCCAATTATGGATATGCCAAAACCCTTTGTAATTTGATCTGGTAAGTGAAGCAAAAAGATAATATACAGAATAAAGATAACTTCCAATTTCATTAGAGCAGCAACAAAGTACAATTCAGCCTTGATACACGAATTTTACATTAAGGTATATAAGGCTTACTATACTTGAAGATCATTGTTGCTGCCTTCTCTCGAAGCACCATTGTCTGCTCCGTCGTATAGTTGCGGTTATTGTTCCAGTCTTTATCCACCTTTATATACGATTTGATAAAGAAACAGATAAAGGCTCCGTAGCTATCTCCATCGGGCTATTGTGGCACTTGCTTCTTGCTCCGAATCACCGCCTTCAGCTTTTCAGTTGGAGCCAAAGGAGTTTGACCCATTTCTCCATAAAGCCTGGATTACTTTACGGCTTCTGTCAGTCAAAAATGCAATGGTTCCCAATGATTCTTTCTAACATTGTTATCCACAACTTGATGAGAATCAATCAAGAGCATCTGCTTGGATGGAATCAGAAAAATAACCAGCACGAAGTGCGGTGTCATGACCCGGTATGGAATGAGGACAGTTGAAAGAATTTTCCAAGGTTTGTTGTTCTCAGCAGTTCTATCGATGAAGGTCCGGATGTGGGCTATGTCTGGAAGTTAACCCTCAGACTAACATGGTAAGACGTCAAACAAGTGTCTGTCCTTGTACAAAGACGGAAACAGCCTCATCTCCATCTTAACTGCCTGAGAGAAGTTGTCTATGTCTTCTGTGGTAAATAGACCCTTCTCAGAACGTAGAGTCTGAATATCTTTTGGGAAGAAGGGGTACAACTCGAATAGACATCTTCGCTCGGCATTGGACGCGGCATACTTCCTCATTTCGTTGAAAACATTGGCGTCCGCATCATGTAGATCATGATCCGCGTATGATGGGAGGAAGGTGACAGCTATGGATGGAGAGGTCGAAAGAGGAGCTGCACTGGAGGAGCTGGGCAGAGAGAAGCTACTGCATTTGGGGATAGAAACTCCCAAAAGTAGTGTAGATTCAGGCCGCTTTCTAGCAGGAGCTGAGGAAGTTGCAGGAGGATCAGATGACACTTTCTCCCCCGTTTTGACAAATCGTTGACGTGCGGTAGGAGGACGAGCCATCGTGTGTTCCAAGCCCACAAATGAGGTAGACAGGGAGTGCACGAAAGAGACGATAAGATCCATCTTCTGCTTTATGTAAGTGGAAGAGTCAGTCAGGGTGGAGAGGAGTTGGGTGCCAAGAGCATTAACCTTGACGGCGATGGCGAAAATTTGGGCGCTTTGGGCTTGGGCGTGGCGGTCTAGCTAAGCAGAGAACACAGCATCGGAGTGAACCGTGCCAAAAGAGGCGCATCTAAGTGCAAACTCCAAGGCTTTGGTGGACTCCCCCACATGAATAGGTGCAGGAGAGCATTAGGCAGAGGACTCAGCAGCTAGAGAGAGGGGTGCGTCAACAGTAGCAGCAGAGGGGCATCCGCAGCAGTAGATCCGCTTTGACCAGAGAGGTTAACAATGGGAATAGCAGTAGGAGAAGCAGGGGCGGCCTTAGCAGGGGAAGGAACCCACTCGTCATGGGCCGGGCCGAATGTAACAGCAAAAGGAACGTCTGGAATGTTGTCCGGCATAAGGAAGCCGTGGTCCATGTCTGAGACGATAATTTCCTCTAGGGTTTTGGTGTGGCAAGTGTAATACACCCGGAGGTCGTTGTTAGGGATGGTGGCTATGCAGGCTAGGCTGAAACGGAACCATAGGTCCGTTAAGGTCTCGGTGGGGAAATGGTCGAGGTAGTCCCGAGGATGAGGAAGCGGGGGCAAAGGTGCTTCCGGAGGAGACGTAGTGACATCATCCACTGCCGCAGCAACAGTAGCATCAACAACAACGGCAACAGCGGGAGAGTCGGGTGCGGGGACATCAGCGATAGAAGGTGCTAGAGAAAACGTCGGAGCTAAACTTGGCTGAGACGGCCCCACAACCTCGGATGGGTCGGCGCGAACACTGTGCTGGGATCCTCGGGAGATAAAAGGCACAACTATGGACCAAATCCGGGAGGACCGGTTAGCAGAGCTAACTTCCGGGGCAGAGCTGTCGGCTGTATCACCAACCAAACTACCCTGTTGTTCCAGAGCGGGGAGGAGGCGGACAGCAGTAGAGGGCCGGCGGGCAGTCAGATTTCCATTAGGCATAAGATGGCGAAGGTAGAAGGCCTGAGGAAAGGGGATGATGCCATGTCCGTTGAAATGGGATGGACGCAAGTGCCAAAAGACGATGCTAAGGATCCACCCAAAAGATTGGTTCTTCGGGTTGTTCCCCAGCAGCCGGAATAAGAAAGTCCCCCAATCCATCGGGAGACCCTCAAAGACTCCGTACATAGCCAGTAGCAGGTCGTATGAGATAGAGTCTAGGGCTGTTATGTGAGCCAGAAGACACCGACTCAAGATGGTCACCATACATCTGTAGCGAAGAACTTCACTTTGTATTCCTTCCCTTTGTATGTACAGCCCATGGAAGCTGCCATTTGCTTTGGGCCCGGCCACTGATGAGGACTGGGGGTAAGATTGAGAGCAGTGCGGAGGACATTTGGGATGATGACTATGTATTCACCCCGCACGGTGGAACGGATGGAATTAGTGGTGCAGCGAATGGGCTGGTAGAACTCAAAAATATCGTGGATCAAGAGATCGACGGGATCGGAGACCAGGTTCAGAATACAGCTTGCTTCCAGGAGTGGGTGAAGCTCTAGATACCATGTTGGATGATTGGAAACAGCGTTCCAATCGACCAGATGGCCGGGATTAATGCCGGAAAGAGAGGTCTTGGGTACCATTTGAGATGAATGCAAAGAAGGGAAAGGAAATTTAGAGTTTGAGAAGAGAAGAGCGACTGTGAAACTAGAGAGTGATAAATAGCTCTTTGCGTGAAGGCTTATGATATATATGGCGGGTCAGTGGATGCCGGCGGGTCTTGGGTTTAAGCGAAATGAATAGTGAACCACCTAACAATTTGATGTTATTAGCCTTGATAGTTGTGCGCCTCCGAATAAAGAGATGATGTGGAGGCAACATAACCAAGCATGTAAGACAGTTGTTTGCCTTCTTCCAGAAAATTCATTTAATGGACCATCATTATTCCTCCTCAAAAACATGCAATGTAAGATATACTTTGTTTATTGCTATTTGAGAGTTCCAAGAGTCAGAGGAATGGAACCGACTATCATCTGGACTAAAGATAATTCGTAGAAGAGTATCCGGATGAAAAACAGACCAAGTCCGTAGAAACAGGTGCTATAAGAGAAGAATAGATTCCTTTGCTATCTTGAAGTCGAAGAGAAACGAAGTACCACAACACTTCAAATCCGAGACTTCAGACAAGATATATATCGGTGAAAATGCAAAGAGAATTTGAACCTGTAGCTTCACAAAGATAAACTAAAAAGAACAAAAAGCTTTACAGGTTGGGATTAGTACGGATATAAACAGATAAGGAAAGTCAACATAATCCGAACTAATGAAAAATTAGAACTTATGCATTAGAAATGAATGCGAGAGACACATACATACTAGTTAATGATCATTTCACTGAAATCAAAGCATTTGTCAGATAAGAAACACATAAGTTGATATTGGTCAACATAGCGAAATCGTCATGCTGAACGACGTAGCTAAAATGAATTAAATTTATATGATTTGCCCAAAATAAGATTCATGAGTGAGAATGGATTAAAGAACACATGCCAAAAGCAATCAATTGATTATCATATTAAGATGCACAGTTGAAGAAACAAAAACATTCAATCATACCACAATTTCGATTCAACAATGCATGCCCAGTCAGATCCAGAAATGAGAGTTATAGGGTAGAGTATCTGAGACATATCAGGGGGTTATTATGGAAGTAATAGATGAATCTTTTACTCCCCCTTAGATCAGGTGATCCTCTTGAGAGAGACTCCCCCTTAGATAGACAGTCAGGAAAGAGGTCACGAGACATATAAGGGGGGTATTACTTGGGAAATAGATAAAACATTTTCTCCCCCTTAGACCATGCGATCCTCTTGATGGATATTTCCTTATTAATATTTAGATCTTGAGAAATTGTTGTCTATCCTTGAGGAAACTCCACTTCAGAAGCTGATCAAACTACAAATATGATTTTATCCACCAGGCATTCCGAGCTAACCCATTTCATTTCTTCAACCAGGCATGTTAATATTGCAATAAATATGAAAAAGCATTTGACATGTGGTGAGAGATGAAAATTTGAATCATGAAATCCTAAAGAGGTTAAACGACTTCAGTCGGGAAACGCAAGCATCCTCCCATATGAAAATATGAAAAAATTATCAGAAACATAATGCATGACATGAGTAAAGATGATTAGGATGAAGTACAGTAAATGTCTAACCCTCATCATGAAACGCGATGTATGTTCTGAAAGACATACTATTGGAATGATAAATTAGAAACTATGCAGATAGGTCAAGCATACCTAATTTGATGAGTAGTTTGGAAAATCTTGCATCAGGTAGGGGCCTTGTGAGTATGTCTACGAGTTGATCATCCGTAGTAACATGGTCAAGAGATATGTATTTTTTGAGAACATAATCTCAGATAAAGTGATACCTGACTTCAATGTTCTTAGTCTTTGGATGCATAACGGGATTATTGCTGATGGCAATCGCACTGGTGTTGTTGTAGTATAGTGGAACAGATGTCATGTTGAACCCATAATCAGTAAGTTGACTTTGCATCCAGAGAAGCTGTACGCAGCAACTCCCAACAACTATATATTCCGCCTCAGTAGTAGAGGTTGATATGGAATTCTGCTTCTTACTGAACCATGAAATCAATCTGTTTCCAAGGAACTGACAAGTTCTGCTAGTGCTCTTCCTGTCGATGCGACACCCGGCAAAATCAGCATCAGAATATCCAGATAAAGAGAAGTTGGACTCCTTTGGATACCATAGTCCCAAATTCACTGTCCCTTTGAGATACCGCAATATCCGTTTTACATGAAGCATGTGTGACTCTTTGGGATTCGCCTGATATCTTGCACAAATGCACGTTGCAAACATCATATCCGGGCGACTTGCTGTAAGATACAACAATGATCCTATCATCCCTCTGTATTCAGTCACATTTACTGATACTCCGTTAAGATCAGGATCTAACTTGGCACTGACTGGCATGGGAGTCTTTATGGGAGTTGAGTTTTGCATTCCAAACTTCTTGATTAAGTCCCGTGTGTACTTAGCTTGGTTGATGAAGATTCCATCCTTCATTTGTTTAACTTCTATTCCAAGGAAGTATGATAATTCTCCCATCTTGCTCATTTTGAACTTGCTAATCATCAACTTTGCAAACTCTTCAAAAAGCTTCGGATTTTAAGATTTGAAAATGATATCGTCCACATATATCTGTACAATCAGAGAATGACCCTTCTCTTTCCGTAGGAATAATGTGGTGTCTATCTTCCCTTTTCTGAAATTATGTTCGAGCAAGAATTCTGACAGTGTCATACCAGGCTCTTAGAGCTTGCTTCAATCCGTACAAGCTTTCGGTAGTTTATATACCATATATTCCGCCTTGTGTTCAATGAAGCCCGGTGGTTGTTCAACGTAAACCTCCTCTTGAAGATCTCTATTAAGAAAAGCGCTCTTGACGTCCATTTGATAAACTGTGAAGTTTTCATATGAAGCGTACACCAGGAACATTCGGATCGCCTCAAGTCTAGCCACTAGAGCAAAGGTTCCGTTATAATCAATGTCTTCTTCTTGACGATATCCTTTGGCTACCAGTCATGCTTTGTTCCGGAACACCCATTTAACTCCTATGACTAGTTGCAACCTCGGCCTTGGTACTAATGTCCACACTTCGTTCCTCTTGAATTGATTAAGTTCTTCTTGCATAGCGTTTATCCAGTTAGAATCTTGAAGGGCTTCATCCACCACCTTTGGCTCTATCTGTGATAGAAAACAAGAGTAGAGACACAAGTTGGAGGTGGCTGCTCTAGTTCTTACTCCAACAGTAGGGTCACCAATCACTTGATCTGATGGGTGGTTTCGAGTCCACCTATAGTTCTGCGCAAGTGGTGGTGAGTAGTTAATGATTTGAAGCTCTGCCAGATAGGGTGGATCTTGTACATTGGCTGGTTGAGCTTCTTCCAGGCCAGTTGTATCCATATGATGAACAGTTCTAGAAGTACTTTGAGGTTCTTCGGCACTGTGACTTTCAGTATTAACTGGTCCGGACGGACTAGAGGGTTCTCCAGTGTTATGGATGGCCGTATCAATTTGTATGGAGTTGAGTGGAAGTCCTGAGTTCGAATCTTTGGAAGCATCATCAGTGACATTCTTTCCTGCTTCTTTGGTGCTTGGTGATTCATCTGGAGTTGTGGCAGGAACATGTTGAAGCTGAGAATAATCAATCACGTCCATATGATCCTGCACATTTGGATTTGAAGATCCTACACTTGACCAATCAAGGTTAGACTCATCAAAATCAACATTGATAGATTCTTCAACTGTTAAACATTTTTTATTGAAGATGCGATAAGCCTTGCTGTGCAACGAGTATCCGACAAAGATTCCATCATCGGATTTTGGCTCAAATTTACTCAGAGCCTCTTTGCCGTTGTTTGACACGTAGCAAGCACACCTAAAAGCTTTGAAAAGAGAGATTGATGGCTTCCTGCCTCCCCACATCTCATAAGGTGTTTTCATGGTAACCTTATTGATAAGAGTTTTGTTCTGAACATAGCATGTAGTGGACATAGGTTCAGCCCATAGACTGAGAGGAAGCTTTTCCCCTGCTAGCATTGATCTACCAGCTTCGACTAAAGTGTGATTCTTACGCTCAACAACTCCATTTTGTTGTGAAGTCCTGGGCGCAGAGAAGTCGTGCTGAATGCCCTGTTCAGAACAATAGGATCTCATATCAGAAAAGTCAAATTCCGTACCACGATCACTCCTGATGCATTTAATGCTCAGTCCTTGTGAATTGCTTATCTAGTTGAAGAGATGTACGAGATGTTCAAAGGTTTGATCCTTCGACTTTAGGAATATCACCCATGTATACCTGGTGAAGTCATCGATAACCACAAGGGTATATCTCGCACCAATAAGAGAAGCAATTGAAATGGGACCACATAGGTCCATATGAAGAAGTTGCAGCGGAATAGTTATTGAATTAACTGATTTGCTCTTAAAGCTATGCTTGGTCTGCTTGTCGAGTTGGCATTGTCGACAGAGTGAGTCTCTAGAGTATTTATGTTTGGGCAGACCATTTACCAAGTCAAGCGACGCTAGTTTAGACAAAGTTTTAAAATTTAAATGAGCGCAACGGTTGTGTCATAGCCAACTTTCTTCATTTGATACTTTAGTGAGGAAGCATACAGGGTCAGAAGAATTATTTCTTAAGACCACTGAATATATGTCCCCATCTCTTAATCCGGATAACTTAATATCTCCGGATAAATTTTCCCTAACTGTGCAGGTGTTGGACATAAAGGAAACAGTAAATCCTTTGTCACATAAATTACTGACACTCAGCAGATTATGCTTCAAACCTTCGAGTAGTGCAACTTTAGTAATTGATACACAACTGTTGGTTAAAGTGCCATACCCCATAGTCTTACCTTTACTGTTGTCACCATATGATACAGATGGGCCTTGTTTGTCAGCAACTTCTACGAGCAGAGACTGATCACCCATCATATGTCTGGAGCATCCACTATCGAGTATCCACTTGCTTTGATTGATCTTTAACTTCAACTGGTCCAGCAATGCATTCTAGAGATGCTCTTGCAAGACAACAGTTTACAGTTTTGGTGCCCAAACATGTTTCGGGTGGTTAGGAGAAACAACCACAATATCAACAGATCCGGATTTTGCTTTGTTAGGAATTTTAGCTTTCCATGTTGACTTTACTTTGTTAGTGTCAGTTGCTTCTTTTATTCGGGTTTTCTTGGTTGAGTTACTCCTTTGAGATTTAGATTTAGATTTGCTCGAAAAACCCTTTTTGATGAACTTGATTACAAAGCCAGTCATCAGATAGACTCCAACACTCATAGTGATAATGGCCTATTTCTCTACAGATGGAATAGACACTATAATGCAGAGCACAAATAGGGGATACAGGTTTCTTAGGTTTTACAGGTTTTCTACACTGTTCCCTGTGGCCTAATCCTTTGCGATTGGGTGACGCGCTCTTGGCCCTGGATGCATCAGCTTTAGCCTTTCCTTTCTTTCTAGGTGTTACAGTTTCGGATTTAACTGCAGTAGCCTTCCCTTCATCATTAGGTACGGGTGCTACTACTTCGGGATCAGCAGTAACAACCTTTCTTCCACAGTCATAAACTATGGTGCTACCTGAAATGAAACCATCAAATGGTTTAGAAGCACTAACAGGATAAAGGTTGCTTAGTTTCGGAATAAAATCCGAGGGACACTCAGTAGCTTGTGTGAAGGTTGATGGTTCGGAGCCAAGGCTAGGTTTAACTTGGATGTCGTCCCGATCAGTCCTTAACGTAGAAGCTATTTCTCCCGATTTTAACCACTTATGGTTTATTTCCTTTTTCTTTTCAAGTTCGTTCTCGAGTCTTTTAAGATTAACAGTTAGGCCAGTTAGGTTGGTATTTAGCAAATGATTTTCAGCTCTTAGGTCACAATACCAAGCCTCTTTACTCCTAAAGTCAGCTATGTCTTTTTCAAGACATTTAGTTTGACTTTCCATATCTTTGTACATTTGAGTAATTATTAGTCTCTCATTCTTTTCATGATCACGTTCAGCAGTAAGAGATTCTAATTTACTCATGAGCTCAGAGATAGAAGGTACCTCAGTATTTGCCATGAGGCAGATGTTCAGCTTCTGGGTTGGCTCATCATCAGAGGATTCCTCCTCTTCTTTCGAGCCATTAATGTACTTCGTGACGAACGCCTTCCTCTTGTCCTTTCTGTTTTCTGAGGTGGATCGTCGGGCTTTAACCTTGTCACTTTTATCAGCCGTCTTTGATTTGGATTTACAGTCCTTGGCCTAGTGACCAGGTTTCCCACAGTTGTAGCATTCTTGGGAACTAGACTCCGATCGCTCCTTCCTTCTGGATGATGAGGAGCCTCTTCTGAATCCTTTTCTGCTTTTCCGTAGGAATCGCTCGAAGGAATTGACCAGAAGAGCTATTTCTTCTTCAACGTCCGAGTTAGAGTTCTCTGACTCTTTCTTATCATCATCCCGTTGAATGCTCAGACATTCCGTAGGTTTAAAAGTTACCCCCTTTTCTTTCCGAGCTATTTTCTCATCTCGATCAATATATTTGAATTTGACTTCATGAGTCCGTAGATCTCTGTATAGTTCTTCAAGGGGAGCATACTTCTAGTTCTTGTCCGCTTACATCTGGAGCTGCTTGGAGTAGTAGCGATCCGGCAAGGAGCAGAAAAACTTGTCATTGATTTGGAATTGAGTGTAGTGCTCATTGACAGTTTTCAGTTCAAGGATGAGCTTGCCAAATCTCTGATAGATGCTCTCGAGGAATTCGCCAGGTTTATGATTGAAGCACTCAAAGTTCATTCTGAGAGCACAGATGACGTTTTGCATTTGGGACTGACTTCACTCATAGAGGATTGTAAGTTTATCCGAGACAGCTTTCGCTGTCGTGCAGCCCTGGACGTTCGTGAAAGCTTCGGAGTCTAAAGACGATGTTATGTATGCCAGAGCCTTTTCGCTAGCACACTGCCAGGCTCTTTCGTCATTGGTGAGTTCAGCGTCCGTCTTTGGCCTTCTAACAGTCATCGGAATAGGTAGCTCCTGATGAAGACACGGCCATATGAGATGATCATGACATACCATGAACATCTTCATGCGAGCTTTCCACTGGGAGAAAAGCTCAGGTGTGAACTTTGGCGGTTTAGTTAGAATGAAACCAGAAATCCGTGGTTGAGGAGCAGCAGCAGCAGCAGGTTGAGGTGGATCGACATTTTCACTGCTGCTTTGATTGGGGAGGGGCTCCCGTGCACCTCCGGAGTTAAGGCGAGCATTAAACAACATGCTGCTTTCTTCGGCCATTTGTTGAGAGAGAGAAAGAGTGGGATCTCTACTTTGAGCAGGTAGAACTCGCTCTGATACCACTTGTTGGTCCCTGGAAGCCTAGTGGGGGGGGGGGGGGTGAATAGGCTTTTATTGAAACTTTTTTCTAACTCTGACGCAACACTAATACTGGTTAAGAGATAAGATCAATGCGGAAGATAACCAGATAGTGGAAGTATTTTGTTTTATTATCAAATGACAATTACAACAAAATAGAGCAGATTAAAGCTTGTAAAGCTTTTCGATCTACTATAATACTCTCTAACACTTTGTTTACAAATAACTCACACACTAGCCAATATGATCTCTATAAGGCTCTTGTACATGTAATTTTCTTATACACTTAAGTGCTCGTGAACTACATCAACCAACATTAACACTTATGAAAATATACAAGGTCTAATATATATATCCATCCGTTGGGAACATCCTTGGAACTTGTTCTTCTGAGCAACGTACAGCATTGACTATTCCTCGGTAACTTCTCTGCCTCAATTGTTGCGGATGTGGAGCTCAAGATCTTGGGTCTTTAAACTTTGAATTACTTTGCGAGTTCCCTAGTGTAGTTAAAGTTATGTCCACATATCCGTGTGATCCACATGTAAGATGCTTTAGGTTATCAATGAGTTTGTCTTACATCAGGACATAGTGAGCTGACTACTTTGAATGTTAAGATGATAAGTTGAAGCAGCATCTTCTTAATCCGTCGTAAAGTTCCTCACTCCATGTTAATGAAGCTTGGATCCTTACTCTACGTCAGTAGTTGCTTGCTCCGTGTCAGTTTGATACTCGAATCCATATTCCATGTCAGCACTTCCTTACTCCATATGAACGGGAAGTCCAGAGAGCTTACTTCGGATCAGCGCTTCCTTACTCCGCATAAGTTCCTTACTCCCCATGAGTTCCTTACTCTGCATGAGTTGAAACGTCAGATGGCTTACTCTGTATCAGTGTATCCTTACTCCGCACGAGTAGAAGGTTAGGATTCCTTACTCTGCATCTATTTTCCATACTCTGTGCGAATAAGGACTTGGGTCCTTATTCCGCATAAGTCGTTCCTTACTCCGCATGTATGGAAGACTCGAATTCCTTACTCCGTGTCTTCTTGTCCTTAGTCCGCTTGAGTGGAAGACTTAACTTTCGATTCCATGATGACTTTCTCTTACTCCGTGCGAGATGTAAACTAGGATTCTTATTCCGTATCTATTTGACTTAGTCCGTTTAAACTCTAAGACGCGGAATCCTTAGTCCGTAGCTTTAAGTATTTAGTACGCACGAATGATCCTTATTCCGTATGAAGTGTAGACTTGGTTATTTACCGAGTGTTTGACGATACTTACTCTTGTCCGGATCAGGATTATGTATCTTGTCCTCAGCTTTGCTCTCATGAGTGAAGGTCCGGATTAAGATCATATATTCTGCAACAACTTAAGATAAAACATGCAATGCCTCAAATCAAATTACATAGGGTTTTATCCACATCATCCAAATTCTAAGTTTGATCCAACAGTATCATTGTTGGTCTCATTCGTCGTAACTTCTATTACACTGACGTACAGTCTGGATTCAGTGGCAACTGGTGTTGCACTATGTCGGTATTTAGTCCCGGTATATCTTTGTGAGACCACGCAACAACATCGATATAGGCTTTTAGGAGGTCGATCAATCGGCTTTTTACATCCTCAGTGACTAGAGATCCTAGTCGCAGTTCTTTTGGCTCAGTAGGTGTCTCAAAGTTGACAGTCTCGATCGGGACTTCGCTAAGAACAACGAGTCGATCCTCCTCTTCTAACAGGCGTATGATGTCCTCCGGAGGCTCAAAGTTTTCTTCGACGTCAGCTTCTTCTGCCCCAAATACCAGTTGTTCCCAATCTGGATTATGGTCAAACCTTAAGCAACTCATTTCTTCTTTACTTAGTAGATCATTTTTAGCTTGATCGCACCTATTGGTAAAAGTTTGATAGTTTAACTAAAGATGATGATGCACACGTCATGTAATACAAGAAGATGCATTTTTGGCAAAAGTCTTATTTATAAAATATTCCGAAAAGGTTACAACCATTGTTTGGAATTTGAAAACATAATAAAATAGAAACAATCCCTAGTAAAGCTTCTTCGATCATTACTTGGCCGGGAGGTCCATAATGCTCCAATTGTTTAGCTGGTGCCCCGGATATCCCTTGCATACCCATCCCATCTCTTCTTGCTCTCCACTGCTGGCCTCCAGCATGGCTATGGTGCATTCTTTCCTATGATGGATAAAACTGGCACTCTGGAATATAGCCTTGAGAGGTGGGAATGTCATCCTTTGCTGTTGGAGAGGCCTCTTCTCTAGTCTGGCTAAGCAGGACTGATGAGTGAATTTTATATAGACATTTATGGTATATTTTTCCTCAATCTTAGACATCTTTTATATCTTTTTGTGACTCTTGTTAAGTGTATTTATCTGCTTAGGTATTTTATTTTATTTTTGGCAGAGTGTGTTTTTGTTTTTGTTTTTTTAGTTTCTATTTCAGGCTTTGTTTAGCTGGGCCATAGAGAAAAAGGAAGCTAGCCTACTCACCTTGGGCTTTCTTAAAGGGTTATGTGGAACTAGGCCAGGAGAGCAAGTTAGTAATTCCTGAAGGGCAACTTTGTCATTTTGAGGGGGAAACAAAAAGGACAAGTAGGGTTTTTTGCCAAGGGGGACGACGGCTGAAGAGAGGAGGATCCAGAGGAAGGAAACATAGGAGAGGCTAGAGATTGTTGGAGTCTAATTCCAGGAAAACCTTTGAAGATTTCTCCATCTCTATTCTGTAATGTCTTAAAGGATGTTTTTACATTTTGAATTGATTACTTTGAACATGATTCTAGGGTAATCCCTTTTCTAAGGGGAGCAATGTAGCCCCCATTGTGTTATATGATGATTTTGACATGGTTATGTGATAGAACAATTCTTTGATGTTTAAATTAATTTCAGAATGCAATGCAATTTAATTAATGCATGATCATATTATCTTAGCCCTAGTCTGGGGTGGAAAATGAAATGATTTGATTCAATTGGCTAAAGCATAGACCAAGTGTTTAGGCAACTGAAGGATTGATACCTTTGATTATCAGAATTATCATGGACGAAGTGGTTTAGGGTATCTTTAATTTTCTTAGCATGGACTAAATGTAAGGAAATTGGTGTTAATCAACATTATTAAGAATCAGGAGATGGAATGTGAAAACCATATGTCAAAGTCAGAGTATAATGCATGGGAGGTGAAATTACTACCCTAGGAACCTCTATTAATGAATTTTCTTACTAGTTTTGATTTAAATTGAAAAACAGAAAATACAAAACAAATTAGTTGTAATTGTTTGAGAGTTGCCAGACTTAAATTATTTTTCTAGGCATAACTAGCACTTGCCTGCTTGGTGCTTATCTATTTGACACTGATTTACATAAATTCCCTGAGGTTCGACACACCGGAGTCTTAATTACTCCATTATTCTATGAGATTAAATAGTCAGAAAATAACAGACATCAAATTGGCGCCGTTGCCGGGGAATTGTTTGTTAACGGTGTTAAAAATTATTAGATAACATTGAGTTTAAGGGGAAAGGTTGTGACCTGGACTTTATTTATTCGTTGTTATTGTGAGTATTTTAGGTTGTTTTTGTTTATTATGTTCTGAAAACTTGGTTGTGTGGAGTTATCAGGTATTTTTTGTTATTTGTGTATTTGCAGGAATATCTGAGGGACTAGTGAAGTTATTGCTGAATTGTGTATTTTATGCCACGATCATCTGGTAAGCAATTGGCTCCATTTGATCCAGAGATTGAGCGAACCTTGCTTGAGAAGTGGAGAGCAAACAAAGATAAGGAAAAGGCAAAACAATCCCTTTTCACTTTACATGAAGCTAAAGAAGCTCTCAACGAATTAGAAGACCTTTATGAGAGTATCATAATGGCAGAGGATCAGACTATTCATAACCAGAATTTTGGGCAACAAGCTCAAGGAGGATTTCATGGGCCGAGGACTTTGCTGGATTTTTCTAGGCCGGTGCACTCTGAAAATCAGTCTGGTATTAGAGATATTCTAGTTGAAGCGAATAATTTTGAGATTAAGTCGGCGTTGCTACAGATGGTCAGCCAAGATGTCTATAGAGGGTCAGCTCTTGAAGATCCTCATAATCATCTTATGATGTTTCTACAAATCTATCGAACAACTAAGATTAATGGAGTTTCTCAACATGCAATTAAACTCAAGCTTTTCCCATTTTCTCTTCGGGATAAAGCGTTGGGTTGGTTTCAGCTTCTGCCTACTAATAGCATTACTACTTGGGATCAGATGGCAAAAAGTTTTCTGGTTAAGTTCTTTCCCCCATCACGAGTGATACAACTTCGCAGTGAAATTAGCCAATTTCATCAGAAAGATCAGGAGTCATTATATGAAGCATGGGAGCATTTTAAGGATTTGGTGAGGAGATGCCCACAACACGCAAGACCTAAGTGGCTTCAGGTGGAATCATTTTTCTTGGGTTTGCAGCCCCATGTTCGAGATATGGTTAATGCTGCTGCTACCGGTTCGTTCATGTTCTTGGAACCCACTACTGCAATGCAGTTACTAGAGAAGATGGCAATGTCCAAATGTTATTGGTCAAATGAGAGATAGTCTTCTAAAACTGAGAATGTGGCAGTAGTGAGTAATAGTGACCAAAATAGCAACTTGTCAGCACAAGTGGAGGCTTTGACACAACAGGTTCCTACATTGGCAATGAAACTTGATGGGAGTCAGGTGAACTCTAATGCAAGTGACAATTCGTCGGGCTCAGTGATGCAAGAGGATGCTAAGTATGTGGGTAATAGAGGTTTTTACCAAAGTCAAACACAACAAAACCAAAATCAGTTCCAAAATTTCCAGAAGCCAAATTCATACAAGTATGTTCCTCCAGGGCAGAGAATTAATACCAATTTATCTTATGGGAATCAACATTGTTTGAACCCTCAGTCGGCTCAACAATCTGGTACTTCTTCTGATAGCCAGATGCCATAAGCCAAAGATAAAGACAAAGAGAAAGATGATGAAATGAGGAATTTCTTTTATCAGTTTGCTCAGCAATCGAATGAGCAAATAAGTTGAGGCAAGGTTAAAATAGATGCTCTTACCCCTACAATGCAAGATTTTGGATCTCCTATGAAAAATATGGAGCAGCAAATCGGCCAATTAGCCAATGCATTAAATACTAAGCAATCTGGTTCTCTCCCAAGCAATACAGAGAGAAATCCAAAGGAACATTGTAAGGCTATAATGTTACGGAGTGGGAAATAGTTAGAGGAACCAGTGGTACAAAAGCCAACAGATGATGAAGTTCCAAATGATGTAGAGGAGATCCATAATGAAAAAGGGAAAGAAAAGATGGAAGAGCTTGAGAAGACAAGTGTAGAGGATGGGACAAGTTAGCCTAACACGGGAGTGGAGGGGCGACCACTAGCTTATAAGCCTCCTCTTCCTTATCCTCAAAGGTTACGCAAGCAAAAAAGGGATACTCAATTTGCCAAATTCTTGGAGATTTTTAAAAGGTTGGAAGTGAACATACCTTTGATTGAAGCATTGTCAGGAATGCCAAATTATATTAAGTGTTTGAAAGAGCTAGTGGCCAAGAAACAGAGGTATGAAGATTATGAGATTGTAGCTCTGACAAATGATATTATTGCAGTGGTTCACCAGAAACTACCACCAAAGTTGAAGGATCCTGGTAGTTTCACTTTACCTTGTATCATTGGTGGATCAGAGTTTGAGCAGGCTCTTTGTGATCTGGGAGCGAGTATCAATCTTATGCCGATGTCCGTCTATCGGAAGTTAGGATTGAAAGGAATGAAGCCAACTTCAATATCACTTCAGTTTGCTAATAGATCAACGGGGAAGCCTGAGAGGATAATTGAAGATGTGTTAGTAAAAGTTAACCATTTTATTTTTCCAGAAGATTTCGTTGTGTTGGAAATGGAAGAAGATCGAGGAGTCCAGTTGATCCTCGGAAGACCGTTCTTACGCACAGGTCGTGCGTTGATTGATGTTAGCTCAGGGGAGTAAACTCTACGTATTGATGATGAAGCTATTGTATTTAATATACATAAAGCCATGAAATTCCTTGAGGAATATTCGAGTTGCTATTGGATTGATGATATAGCTACTTTGGTTGATGATTATTTTGGGGAAAACATTATGTCGAGTGACTTGGACTTAGCATTGCAGCAGGTGGATTATGCTGAGACTAGTCTAAAGGAAGGAAATGACCTGTTAGCTAAACTTGAAGAAAAGCAGCAACAAGCAGTAGAGGAGTTACCTGAGTTGAAAGAGTTACCGGAACATTTGAAATATGAATTTCTTGACTCTTCAAGTAGGTATCCTGTGATAGTTGCTAGCATGTCTTTCTAATGAGGAGAGTATTCAGTTGCTGGCAGTACTACAAAAGCATAAAAGGGCTTTAGCATGGATAATTGATGATATTAAAAGAATCAGTCCAGCAACTTGCATGCATAAAATTTTTATGGAAGAATCGCACACACCTTCAGTGGAAAGGCAGCGTAGACTGAACCCTGCCATGAAAGAAGTTGTAAAAAGGGAAGTACTGAAATGGCGGAAAGCTGGAATCATTTATGCTATTTCTGATAGTAATTGTATTAGTCCAGTCCAGGTTGTACCTAAAAAGGGCAGAATGATTGTGGTCCAGAATGAGAAGAATGAGTTGATACCTACTCGGACTGTAACTGGATGACGAGTCTGTATTGATTACAGAAAACTTAGCAAGGCCACTCACAAGGATCATTTCCCCTTGCCTTTTATTGACCAGATGTTGGATAGATTAGCTGGTTACCCTTATTATTGCTTCCTTGATGGTTATTTTGGGCACAACCAAATTGCTATTGCTCCAGAGGATCAGGAGAAAACTACATTTACGTGCCCTTTCGGTACATTTGCTTTCTGACCGATGCCTTTTGGTCTATCCAATGCTCTAGGCACTTTTCAAAGATGTATGATGGTGATATCTCAAGGCCTGGTTGAAGAAATTATGGAAGTCTTCATGGATGATTTTTCTGTATTTGGGTCATCCTTTGAGTGTTGTTTGAGAAATCTAGAGACAGTCCTGATTCGCTGTGAGGAAAAAGATCTGGTTTTAAATTGGGAGAAATGTCACTTTATGGTCCGAGAGGGTATTGTGCTCGGCCATAAAGTGTCTGCAGCAGGTTTGGAGGTTGATAGAGCGAAGATATCAATTATTCAAAATTTACCTCCACCAACAAGTGTAAAAGGAGTCAGAAGTTTTCTAGGCCATGCTGGGTTTTATCACAGGTTTATTAAAGATTTTTCCAAGGTTGCGAAGCCTTTGTGTTGTCTGTTGGAGAAAGATAGTCCATTTGAGTTTACTGAGGATTGTTTGAATGCATTTGAAGTTTTGAAAGCAAAGCTAGTTTCAACACCGGTGATAGCTGCTCCTGACTGGACTCAGCCTTTTGAGTTGATGTGTGATGCTAGTGACTATGTTGTGGGTGCAATTCTAGGTCAGAGGAAAAAGAAGAGTTTCAGGGCAATCTATTACGCTAGCAAAACTCATGGGGCAGCTCAGCAGAATTATACAACTACAGAGAAGGAATTATTAGCGGTTTATGGTTGTGATAAATTCACACCCTATTTGTTGGGGACCAAGGTAGTTGTTTACACAGATCATGCTACTATTCATTATTTATTCAGTAAGAAAGACGCAAAGCCCAGGTTGATTCACTGGGTATTACTCCTTCAAGAATTTGATATAGAGATCAGGGATACAAAAGGGACATCAAACATAGTAGCTGATCATTTATCAAGGCTTGAACAAGGAGAAGCAGTGAAAGATGAATCAGATATTTTATAGTCTTTTCCTAATGAAGCTATATTATCTTGTGAAGTTAGGCTGCCATGGTTCGCTGATATTATAAATTATTTGGCATGTTCCTATATTCCACAAGACTTTACATATCAGCAAAAGAAGAAATTTATGATTGAAGTCCGGAGGTACATTTGGGATGATCCATATCTCTATAAACAGTGTGCAGATCAGATAATCCGGTGATGTGTGCCTGAAGAAGAAGTGTCAAGTATTCTGCACTATTGTCATTCATCAAATTATGCGGGACACTTCGGAGTACAAAAGATAGTGTCTAAAGTATTACAAAGTGGCTTATATTAGCCAACAATGTTCAAACTGGTGTTCTTCCTGTTGAGATGTTTGATTTATGGGGGATTGATTTTATAGGACCATTTCCCCCATCTAATGGACTTCTTATATACTTCTGGCAGTTGATTATTTGTCTAAATGGGTAGAAGCTGTACCTACCAGAACAATGATGCACGGGTGGTTGTTATGTTTCTGAGAAGAAATATTTTTACTCGATTTGGAACTCCACGTGCTATTATCAGTGATGAGGGAAGCCATTTCTGTAATCAACTATTTGCCAAATTATTACAGAAGTATGGTGTCCAACATAGAAGAGCCTTAGCTTATCATCCCCAAGCTAATGGTCAAGCAGAAGTCTCTAACCGAGAGATTAAACAAATTTTAGAGAAGACCGTTGGAGGAAGCCGAAAGGATTGGTCTGATAGATTGGATGAAGCACTCTGGGCTAACAAAACAGCATTTAAGACACCTATTGGAATGTCATCCTATCGGTTGGTGTACGGTAAGGCATGTCATCTTCCAGTAGAATTGAAACAGAAGTCTTATTGGGCTGTGAAAAAATTAAATCTTGATCCAAAGGCTAGTGCAGAACTCCGTTTACTACAGTTAAATGAACTTGATGAATTTCGGATGAATTCTTATGAATGCTCAAAATTATACAAAGAAAAAGCTAAGCAATGGCATGATAAGAAAATTTCTCCAGCACATGTTCAGCCAAGTCAATTAGTTCTATTGTTCAATTCACGGTTGAAGTTATTCCCTGGTAAGTTAAGATCTAAATGGGTTGGACCGTGCAGAGTTACTCAGGTTTATCCCTATGGTGCTTTAGAGTTGAAAATGAAGTCAGGGGACACGTTCAAAGTGAAAGGTCAGCGAGTAAAGCCTTACTATGGAGATGCTGAAATGAAAGTGATGGAGCACCTTGTGTTGTTTGACTCATAATGAACTGAGATGGTCAAGCTATTGACCCTAAATAAGCACTTCATGGGAGGCAACCCATGATTTCTTAGTATTGTTTCTTTTTGTTCTCTTTTCTGTTCTTCACAAATGAGTCTTAATGCTCCATTAAAGGTGTTAAATAGTTGCACGGTGCAGACATTCACCAGTCATGCACATCCAAGTGGGAGTAAATGACGTCGACTAGCTGATGGACAGGTGTATTACGTGCACGATTAAGTGGCACACCAGCCGTGCAATATATTTCTAACTTAAAAGTTCATTTTGCTTTTAGTTTTGGGCCTGTTACAGCTGCACGGCCCATAGATGGTCCTATTGTGCACTTTATTATTGCCCCATGGCCGCTTTAACCTAGTTATGTTGTTGTTTGTAGCTGCACGGTTGAAGGCCACACCAGCCGTGCACGTCCTTTTTCTTCCCTAACCGATTAACTCTTGTGTGACTGCATGATATAGCTGCACGGTTCACGAAGACACCAGCCGTGCAGCTATTCTTTGCTCTAGGATTGATCATACCTTGCGGTACTGCATATTCCCACCGCACGGTTAAGGCCGCCACCAGCCGTGCAACTATTTATTGGTGATTTTCGACTCCAATATGGTTTTTAGGGGGTTTTGTTCTGCAGGGTTCATCTCTTCCCCAGCCGTCCAGATGTTTTAGGGTTTGCAAGATTTTTATTGTGCAGTGTTTCTAGATATTCTCTCAGATTTGGGGATTGGGAGGATGGAGAGGTTTGAAAAAATGTCAACACATCATCTTGATCCCATAGCTGATGATGATGTTTTTGCTGGGCATGTTCTTGATTGGTCAATATTCAGACACACAAGGTTTCCCTGGAGTCAAACTGTGATTGATCAGATTCAACATACTGGACTTCAAAGGTTAGTGGTAGACCCTTGCCCTCTGCTTATAAATGAAATTGTTTGTTTTTATAAAACAGCAGAGGTCATTCATGATGATGAGGAGACATCTATTGTGGGAAATGTACATGGATCAGAGGTTCGGTTTCTGTTTCTATAATTCAACAGGTATTTAATTTACCTCCTGTGTGTGATGCTTTCCCTGAAGAAGGTGTGCATAGTTTGGCTTATTTATTGCACTATGCTGGGAAAGTTGGTGGTAAGAGGAGGCAGTATATAAAAACTGGTTTTCAGGGATATTATCGTTTTCTTGCTATTTTAATTGGTAAATGCTTGCTATCCCAAAGAAAAGGAAATGATGGAGTTTTGTTGGAACACATGCAATGTATGTACTGTCTCGAACGGAATATGCATATGGATTGGGCTAGAGCTATTTTCTTTCACTGGGTGAAGTATTTGGATCATAAGGGTTTTGGTAGGTACTTAAGTCAAATTATGAGATACCAACACCCTATGACTCTTGGAGTTCAAATTGGGCAGCCCTATCCTAAGCGTCTTATTTTAAGAGAATTCACGATTGATGGTTATGCTGCTGTTCGGATGTGGGGATTACATGCAAGAAATGATATTAGTAACATGGCCGCACCTCATTTGCCTAAGTCTTAGCCCACACCTCATCGTCAATCAGTTCACGTGGATTCTGCAGAGGCATATTTCCGACCTAAGGAAGATTTTCAGGCTTCAATTTATGCTCTCTGGTATGCTTATGCCTATTCTAACTTTCAGTTGGATTCAGTGCGTTCATTCTGGGGCCAGTTTGGCACTTCTTTGATTTCTGATTCAAAGGTTATCCACTGGGGCTATGAACATGGTGATATTACTCTTGCACAACGAGATGAGTTGTTGGCTAGCCTTCATTCCTCCTATAACACTCAAGTTCCTACCAGTGATCCAGTTTTTTCTCCACCACGACATGTTCCTCCTTCATCAGCAGAACTGACTACAGAGTATGTGGACTTCTGGTTTGCCAAAATAGAAAGGGAGCAAAAGGAGTCTTCGAGCTTGTTAAAGAAAATTTTGCAAAAATTTCCATTCCACAGCAAATCAAGATCTGCTTCTCCGCAAGTGAACTCTCCATGGCATTCACCATTACCTACACCAACGCCACCAATGGGTTCTCCTGTGGAGGTATCTTTAGAGAGTCCATTGCATGTACCTAGGAAGAAAAGTGCTCAAGCTACTTCCTTTTTGGACACTTCTTCTGGTTAGGACTCTTGTCATTCACCTGGTCCATCATTCGAAGTAGCAGAACCTTTTATTTCATCTGATCAGATTCCATCTTTTTATCCTTCTTTTGCTGCCTGTTTTGAGTCACTATGGACACATCCACCTACTGATCTTATTCCATATGTCGCTCCACTTTGGGAATATAGACCTGAATGGTTAGCAGTACTTTCCGAGCATATCCCGATGACTGCACTTGAACGCCAACTCAACTTAAGCTTTCCATCGACCATGGAGGATCCAGTGTCAGTTCATGCTTACTACGACTTTATTACAAGTACAATCGAGATTCGACAGTTTACCAGTCAGCTAATGGCACTTGTACTAGAAGACCTTCATCGTATACGGAGCACTGCTTGGTTTGCCACTTCGGATATTGATCATTTTTCTAGTATTTTAAGAAGTGTCAGCCTTCAAGATCCTGGCCGGTATCCTAATGCAGCCACTATGGACATCATGCCACTAGAGTTTAATGATTTTCCTACTAGTATGGATGATATGGGGGCACGACTTCGGGGCGAAGTTGGTTCTTTACGGACCTGGTCTTCATTGACGTCTATTCTAGTTCCTATATTCATTCGCCATCATTTTGTGCTCCTTCACTTGCACATGATTGGCCAGTATGTGATGCTTTATGATTCCTATCATGGGCAAGGCTTTCCAACTCATCGGCGTTCTTTGGCAAGTGGCTTTATTCGTCGTCTTTGGAGTTTGTTAGCACGTGAGGGTATGCTGTCCACTCGCCTTGTTTTTTCAGCGACAAATGAGTTTCAAATGCCTCAGCAGCCAGACACTCATAGTTGTGGAGCATTTGTATGTTATTTTATGATTGCTTTGCTTCAAGCTCATGCAGAATGGCAATTCGGTTCCACCTCAGACAAGTTTGCTGCAGCTATGCGTGAGATGGTCGCTCACGACCTTTATCTTTCCAGCATGCCTTATTAGGCGTTTTGAGGTCCTCTTTTTCTTCTCTCTCTTTCACTGAGGACAGTGTGTAGTTTTAGTGTGGGGGAGCAGTTTTTCCAGTTTTATTTCTTTATTTTCTTATTCTTTTTCTTTGCCTTCTGTTTGTTTACTTGTGGTTATTTGTTTGCTATGTTCTGTGTGGCTTTGCTCTGTTAGTTTGATACTCGTTATCGGCGGCTTTTGCTTGTTTCTGCCTAGGTGCTTCTAGCTGCTTGCTTACGGGTATCCACTTACTTATCTTTGGAGTTGTGAGTTTACTACATTGCTATTGAGAGTTCTCTATCTTTTTATTGTGTGATTATTCCTTATAGTGATGTTCTTATGTGAGTAACATGTGTTGCATTATGGTGATTGGGTTGTGGCACGATTGGACAGGCTGGAGTCAGTGACCGCCTTGATGTGACCTTTGTTGATGTTTCATTCGTGTTTATTTTCTTATTCATGGTTGGCGATGGAGTTCTTAAGGTCACATTGACCTGTTTATGTCGTCTCTTGTTTTGTGGCATCCTCATTGTCTATGTGTGAGTTGTTGCGTTTGCAGCCCTTTTTGATGCTTATTTCTGGTGTCTTTGTGTATTCTCCACAGTTATTGTGAGGCCATAAGGGCTATTTTTCTACGTGGAGATATTTGATGATTAAATACAAAAAAAAACTCAGAAAGAAAAAAAAGTGAAACAAAAAAAAAACACACCAAGTTGTGAAAAAAAAAAGTGCTATGCAATCAAGCTTGAAATCGGGTTTTGATTATTCTTATCTTTTAGCCTGCTTTTTTGTGTTTGTCTGCCTTGTTTGTTGGCATCTGTATAGTTAGAGGGTGTGTTTATGTGTTTTTGTCTTTGTTATCCTTTCAGCATCAATAGAGGACTCACCTCTTGTTGTGGTCTATGGCAAAGGTACTTTGGTGGTTTGTTGGCTGCATCACTATAATGAGGGACTAATTGTTTACTTGCGTAAGGTCTGAACTTAAAGGGAACTTGAGAGTGAGGGGTGTGAGATTACTATTTGAGTGAGGCAGCTTTGCTACCTTTGAGTGCACTCCAAAGTTGGAGGTGTTTATTCTTTGGTGGGTAGCTGAGTGGTGCTTTTGGTGGCCAGGTGAAATGCTTATGATAGTTGCGTATTGGATACAGTGTGGTGTCACCGGTAATAGTGGTAGCTTACAGCCACGAGTGGGATTTTATTTTATTTTATTTTATTTATTGTTTTTACTTGTGGAGGAATTCTTTGCATGAGTGCCTGTTTACTTGTTTTCTTTCTTTGCGTTTGCTCGAGGCGAGCAACATTCTAGTGTGGGGGAATTTGATGAGTGAATTTTATATAGACATTTATGGTATATTTTCCTCTATTTTAGACATTTTATATCTTTTTGTGACTCTTGTTGAGTGTATTTATCTGCTTAGGTATTTTATTTTATTTTTGGCAGAGTGTGTTTTTGTTTTTGTTTTTCTTAGTTTCTATTTCAGGCTTTGTTTAGCTGGGCCATAGAGAAGAGGGAAGCTAGCCTACTCACCTTGGGCTTTCTTAAAGGGTTGTGTGGAACTGGGCCAGGAGAGCAAGTTAGTAATTCCAGAAGGGCAACTTTGTCATTTGGAGGGGGAAACAAAAAGGACAAGTAGGGTTTTCTACCAAGGGGGACGACGACTGAAGAGAGGAGGATCCAGAGGAAGGAAACATAGCAGAGGCTAGAGATTGTTGGAGTCTAATTCCAGGAAAACCTTTGAAGATGTAAAGACCCGTACATGTGTGAGATTGGAAGTTAGGCTCGAATAGAGTTTGGAAATATCTATTCGACAGCGTGGCCTTAGCTTTGACATTTTGGGGGAATTGTTATTATTAATATTGATATGAGTTCATTATTTGATGTAATTATGATTATTAGAATAATTATATATTCTGTTATTAATATTCATATTATTAATATGATTATTTATGTATTTGGGGTTATTAATATTATGTTAGTATGATTAATATAATCGTCTTAATACTTGGAATTAATTTTATAATGAATTGTTATTATTAATATTATTACTAATCTTATTATTAGTATTATTATTATTATTACTGTCATTATATTTATTATTATTGGATTGAAATCATTATTAATAAGTAATTATTATTATTAATATTATTATAAAGATAGTATAAATAAGAGAAATTAGGGTAGAAACCCTATGTGCGTTGTGTGTCTGCGCAAAGCCTGATGAGAGAGGAGCAGGAAGGGTTTGAAGTTCAATCAATCCTTGGAGACTAAAATTCAGGTAGGTGACTCTTGATTTCATTATTTGTATGAACGCGAGTTTTGAGGGTTTGGGTTGAAATTATTTGTATACTATGTATATACGTATATGAATATATATACATAAATATGTATGTCATTGGACGTGGAGAGAGAGCGACGACGACGACGCTGCCCTCCATGTGAAACGTTGAATCAAAGCACGCTGGACGCCAGGATGGAGGAGACAGATTAGTGGCGGTTGCATCAGCTAGATGCCGAGCGCCGTGCGTTGGTAAGGAGGGAGAACAGCAAGGCTCGCCGTGCACCAGCGTGGCTCGTCCCGCACCGGTGGGGTTGCTGCGTGTCGAAAGGAGAGAGAAGGGCAGCGTGGTTCCTGTGTGCCAGCAAGAGAGAGAGATCGGGTGACGGCTTGCTGCCGTCCTATGGTTGCCACGAGTCCGCACGTCGGTGAGAGGAGAGGAGTGTGGAGGGGTGACGCCGCCGGCGTCAGTGCCGCCCCTGCATATTGTCTGTGCACGCACCAGCGCTTGGCGTGGGAGACGGAGGGGACGACGGCTACAAAGCCGTCCCTGAGTGCTTCTGCCAACCCTAACGGGTTAGCGTGTTGGGCCAGCCCATTTTAGGCTGGTCCCCTTTTTATTTTATTTTATAAATATATATATATATATATATATATTAATGACTAGATAAATAAATTAAAATTTTGGCTTGATAGTATAGATTAATAATATAAATATTAATTGTAATTCAAAATTTGTGAGTTGACATTGAATGTTACTTATTGTTAAATACTATCTAATTGACATTTAAGTGTTAATTGTTTGATGGATATATATATATATATAAATGTATATATATTATTTGTGGTTAGTGTTGGACTGGTAAATTTAATATTTTTGTAAGGTTGTTGAATTGGATTTTGGCTATTGGGATTTGGTTGGGTTACTTACGGGTCCCATATAGGGCTGGCAAGAGGCCGCAGGTCCCCTATGTGGCAGGTAACTCAGATCCCATATGTGGCTGGTTGTCGTGAGGGACACCGCAGGTCCCACATATGGCTACAAAGAGGTGACTGGGAAACTTGGAGACAGTGGCGGGGTTCCCGTGGGTGGATGAATTACCGGTGTGAACCATTATGTCCGTATTGTGATGTTTTGTCTTATTTTATGAAATTAATGTGATTTGTTTGTGATAGAATATGACACTACACTGGCACGAGCGTACACCGATCATGTAGATTTAGTATTTTATGTTATAGGGTTGGTGGAGATAGGGATCACCTACTGGGCACTCGTGCTCACCCTACTTTGTTTCTATTTCCTACAGGTTGTAGGAGATAGCCATTGGAGCCAAAGCGGAGCAGGTCGGGACCTCATTGTGTAGGATTCCTCTTTATGGATTTATTTATTGGTTTGATTATTTATTTTCCGGACTCAGGTCCGTGACAGTTGTATTAACTTGGATAGCTGGACCGTGTTACTTTGTGTTTATCGGTGTTGATTGAATTCAGTAATATTGATTGCACTGATAATTATTGGTTGATTGCATGTTGTGTTTGGATCATTGGGAAGTACAATGCTACCCCATTGTAGTATTGTACAGGAATGGATCAGTCTCCAACCCCTCGACCTCCGGAGTGGGCATGGGGAAGTCGCGTTCCTGGTTCTGTGGGTTTCAGAATTTGGGGCGTGACTGAAGATTTCTCTATCTCTATTCTATAATGTCTTCAAGGATGTTTTTACTTTTTGAATTTATTTCTTTGAACATGATTCTTGGGTAATCCCTTTTCTTAGGAGAGCAATGTAGCTCCCATTGTGTTGTATGATGATTTTGACATGGTTGTCATCATTGGTTTTCATCCGAGCCCTTTTTGGGGTGAGCTCAAACTAAACCAATGGTGAGAAATTTTAGAGTCGCCACCAACTGTTTTTGGGGTACAGTTGGATACCCTCTACCTTGAGTAGTCTTAAGTGTGTGGTCTGCGTTATCAGAGATGGGTTCGGGAGTTGGTTACATGTAGGGAAGGATTAGCACCCCTACAGCGCCCTTTCGGTATCTAATTTAGGAGGAGGAGGTTTTTCTTTTATTTGTACTGTCATAACTGGGTTAAGTTTCCTAAAAAGTCTATGATTTTTATTTAGTTAAGTTATTTATTAAAGTTATGGTTAAAATGGATTTATCCTAAATTTCTAAAAAGGGAATCCTAAAAATTTTGGGTTTTTGTTTTGAAGTGGAGAATGAGATCCTAGGAATTGGTTTTGATTTTTGCTTTTTTTTTTTGGAAATTGAAGTCCTAAGAAATGGTTTTTATTTCCCCCCCTTTTTTTGTTTTTTTTTCTTGGTTTAGAAAACATACATTTTTTTGTTTTGTTTTTGGAAGGTAAAACATATTTTTTGGTGTTTAAGATTGAATTGGAACTCCTAAATATGAAAACGTGCATTTTTTTTTAAGATGCTTTTCTTTCTCTTTTTTTTTGACTTGGAATGCATTTTTGTGGTTTTGAAAACATTTTTTTATTGTTTTTACTTTTTTTGCTTTGTTTTTTTTTTGTTTGTGTTTTTTGTTTGTGTTTTTTGTTTTTTGTTTTTTTTTTTGAAACTATCGCAATAACATATAAGGTGATGTGTGTGATTATGGCATCCACAAAAGAGAAAGAAAATCACTCTTTTCCCTTTTTTTTTTTTTTCATCTCCCTTTGCTCTCTTTTTTTGTCTCTCCTTTTTTTGAGTTTCCTTCTTTGTTACATATTACGATTTTGTGTATCACGACAATTACGGTCAATAAAACGGAAGAAAATTAATAAAAGGCGAGATAATGAAAAGAAACAACACAATACAACAATTACAATAAAAACAAAAGAATAGCGTAAAGCAAATCGAAATGAGAAATTAACCCGACTTTATCTTGGATTTAGGGCTTCGATTGCTGCAACGTTGGCGGGAAGACGCGAGTCCTTTCTTGGTGTTTTTAAAGAGAGGTGGCTGGGCGAAATTTGCAGCAGACCTGGGCGTGAGAAGCAGGGGCCTCTCCTTTTTCTTTTTTTTTGTCTTTCTTTTTTCTTTCTCTCTCGGTTTTTGCTAGGACAAGACTGGGGCAGAGTTCTCTTCTTCTTTTTTTTGACTCTGGGCGTTTTTTTTTCTCTGTTTGTGCTTCCCCCTTTTTTTTTTTTGGGAAAGGAAGATTGGAATGAGACAGGCAGAATGGCAAAAAGCAGATAGACAGATAGGCAGATTGGAGGACTGAATCGAGAGAGGGCTGGAACGAGATAGGCAGATAGGCAAAAAAGGAGGGCTGGAACAAGATAGGACTGAATCTTAAAAGGACCAGTTGAATGGCAGAAAGACTGGATGTAATCCTCTCTTTTCTGGATTTTGGATCTCTATTTGCACTGTGTTTTTTCCAACGAACACCCCTTTTTTTAACAATGATCTCCCTTTTTCCAACCAATCAGCTCTTTTTTTTTTAACCAACTAGCGTCCCCCAGTCTCAACGAACCAGGCTCCTTTTTTTCTCTTAACTCTCTGTTTTTTCTCTCTGCACTGGGATGATGGAGGATTCTTCCTTTTTTCTTTCAGCGAACTGTGCTCTTAATTCATGATGATCTTTCTCTTCTCTCTTTTTTTTTTATGGCTCTCTTCAATGAAAACCCACACCCCGAAGAACTCCCTGTGCGCAGGGGCTGAAGACTGCGTCTTAAGGGCTGCAGAAAATTTTTGGCTGGATTCTCATTAATTGCTGCATTTAATGCTATATTATGAAGGTAGCGTTTTTTAGTTGCAGATTTTTGTATTTTGTCTGGTGTGCTTGTGCGGGAAACAGGGGAGCTCGTGATTGCCTTTTTCAGTTGTATTTTAGCAGCACATGTGGTTGACAGGTTGGTGAGTTATTCTTTGTTAGGTGGCCAGCGCCGAAGACGGGTCTCGTGAAGCCAGCGAGAAAAATAAACCAGCGAGGAAGTCAGCGAGAAAAATCAGCGAAGGCAAAAAAAATACGGTCGGAGGTTCGAAGTGTCGGTAGGTCGGAGCGTCGGCAGGGTCGAAGTGTCGGCAGGGTCGAAGCTTCGGTGGGTCAAATTTCAGTGGGGCAAAAGTCAACGGTCAACGGGTTGAAGTGTCGGCAGGTCGAAGGTCAACAGTCAACGGGCCGAAAACTTACTGGTATTGCAGGTCAAGGTTCGAAGGTCGGAGTGTCGTTAGGTCGAAGGTCAACGGTCAACGGGTTGAAGGGTCGAAGGTCGGAGGTTGACAGGCTTCGAGGGTCCGTGGGTCGTAGGTCAAGGTTCAAAGGTTCGCAGGTCAAGGCATCGCAGGGTCAAGGGTCGAAGGGTCGAAGGTCGGAGTGTCGGCAGGTCGAAGATCAACTGTCAACGGGTTGAAGGGTCGAAGGTCGGAGGTTGACAGGCTTCGAGGGTCCGTGGGTCGTAGGTCAAGGTTCGAAGGTTCGTAGGTCAAGGCATCGCAGGGTCAAGGGTCGAAGGGTCGAAGGTCGGAGTGTCGGCAGCGGGGCTTCGAGGCTTCGAGAGTTAGGGGGTTGAAGTGTCGGCAGCGAGGCTTCGAGGGTCGAGATTTTGGGGCTTCGAGCTTCGGGGCTTCGAGGCTTCGAGGCTTCGAGCTTCGGGGCTTCGGGGCTTCGAGCTTCGGGGCTTCGAGGCTGCGAGCTTCGAGGCTTCGAGCTTCGGGATTTTGGGGCTTCGAGCTTCGGGGCTTCGAGGCTTCGAGGCTTCGAGCTTCGGGGTCACTGGGTCGAAGTGTCGGCAGGTCAACGGTCAACGGTCAACCTTTTTTTTTTTAATTACCTTTTTACCCCCATCAAAAATGCAAAAATGGATAACCTTCCAGGAATTGTTTGGGGAGATCCGTATTCGCCTACATAGGCATTTTGAAGAGTTTCGCATGATCACTTTTGCGCGCAGTTTGACCAGGGGCATTGACCGTCTTTTGGCCAGTTTGACTTTTTCCAACGAAAGTTGTTTTGGCCATAACTTCTTCATTTTAACTCCGATTTGAGCTCGGTTAAGTGTGTTGGTCTCGAATTTTAATCCTCCATCACCTGGTGTTGGTCTTGGGGCGCTTCAAGGACTTGTAGCAAAAGTCATTAATTTTGAACTCCCCCATCCGTGTCAATTGTATCCATCTCGTGCCGATTGGGGTAGACCATTCCTTGGAAGTATGGGATCATTGTGGACCTGTTCAATAAGGTATATGGCATGGGCAGAAAGGTATATCAAATGGGGTTAGTATGTCCAACCCGGACAAAATAGGGTCCTACAGCTGCCCCTCTTTGTGCACTGTCTGTATACAAACATCGTACCAAGATAAAAGGGAGTCATTTTGGATGGGTTGGAGCACTTACCTGACTTACCTAGAGGAAGAAGTGTGACGATTGGGTTCGTCCTCGAGAGGGAAAAGGGGCTTCACAGGCCGGTATGCTTGGATAATACCTTGATGAGGCATCTAAGGCCGCTTGATACCGGAGATTGAAAGCCTACAACAATGACAGGCTTGAACTGAAAAAGAGAAAAGGCCCACAACAATGATGGGCGTGAACTAATAGTTGAAAGGCCCACAGCAACGATAGGCTCGAATTGAAAATTGGAAAAAGGCCCACAACAATGATGGGCTTGAATTGAAAACTGAAAGGCCCACAGCAACGATAAGCTCGAATTAAAAATGGAAAAAGGCCCACAACAACGATGGCTTGAATTGAAAACGGATAGCCCACAGCAACGATAGGCTCGAATTGAAGAATGGAAAAAGACCACAACAATGATGGTCTTGAATTGAAAACTGAAAGGCCCATAGCAACGATAGGCTTGAATTAAAAATGGAAAAAGGCTCACAACAATGATGGGCTTGAATTGAAAACGGATAGCCCACAGCAACGATGGGCTTGAACTGAAAATGGATAGCCCACAGCAACAATAGGCTTGAATTGAAAAATGGTAGCCCACAGCAACGATAGGCTTGAATTGAAAATGGAAAGCCCACAGCAACGATAGGCTTGAATTGAAAACGGATAGCCCACAGCAACGATAGGCTTGAATTGAAAAATGGTAGCCCACAAAGAACGATAGGCTTAGGCGAAAATAAATAGCCCACAAGAACGATAGGCTTGAATTGGGATGACTTGTTGGAGACATCAAATGGTATTTGGGGAAATGCTTGAAGGAATTGGTGAGTTTGGGAAGTAACCCAATTTAAGCTCCCTCTACGAGTTCACTCAAGGAGATCGCTCTACGAGGTGACCCAAAATGGGAAAAGGTTGTCGAGTGCCAAAAGAATGCATTTAGACTTTGGGGAAATTGCAAGGAAAGAGTTGTACAGTTAAAGAAAGCTAGAATAGCCTGAAGAGAAGTTTGCCGAATATGAGCTCCTAGGATCTCCAGAGGCAGCAACATTCCTGCAATTACAGAGTATGTTGAATGTATGCTAATGATGCATGGAATGCAATGTGTTGTATGCGGGGATGCATAAACCTCAACTTGTGGTGAAATATGATGCAATGTGATGCCATGTGATGTATGCATTGAATGCCACGTGATGTATCACTGAGGGTTTGGCCGTTGTTGGAGAGGTTGGCTAACATTCAACTTGTTGGGGAACAACATTCTCTTTGGATGGAAAGTCCGTCCTGTCTTTCTTTGGGGAACTCCCTGTTGTGCATGAAGGGTCTGTTAAATTTCGCTTCGCCACATTGAGGAGATTCATTTGACGGCTTCTCTGGGGACAGTGATATCCCGTGGAGATATGAGTACTCCGAATTGGGGGCTTTAAGTTGTTTGGGGATTTTGAGCTTGGCCCCACTCATAAGGCCATGCTAGAAGAGCTTCACTGGGGATTTAAGATGTTCTACTCAAATGTGAAATGAAGACGATGTAACATGATTAAAGAGATAAAAAGATTTTTGCTGGTTTAATTCCACAAAACATATTTATATCATAAAAAGTGTCCTATTGCCATAATCTGATAAATAGAATCGCAAGTCTTTAAAAGCATAATGTACAAATTTGATTCGAGTGTGCCGCAGTTTGACCAAGTCTTCCATTGTTTGCGATCGCTGTTTTTTGGATGATGTTGTCTTTCTTGCTTGCAACGGACCCTATTTGTTGTGGTCCTGATCCTTTCGGTTTCGATCGAACCGATTTCACCCTTCAAGATTTATTGTTGGCTTTGTATTTTACCCTTGGTGCCCTTTCGGGTTTTCACCAAGTCCGCCTTTGTTTTCTTTTTGTCTTTTGTTGGAGCTTTGTATTTTACCCTTGGTGCCCTTTCGGGTTTTCATCGAGTCCGCTCATTACAGGAATGAGAATCTTGTTGGGAGACATGAGGGTTAAGCATAAAACTTTTTGACGGCGTCACTATTCACTGGATTAGGAAGCTCATCTCCGTCCATTTTGGCAAGGATCAATGCGCCTCCTGAGAATGCTTTTTTCACAACATATGGGCCTTCATAATTGGGAGTCCACTTGCCTCGATGGTCATGCTGGATTGGCAAGATCTTCTTGAGGACAAGATCACCCCCTTGAAAGCTTCTGGGCTTCACCTTTTTATTGTAATTATTCATCATTCTCTATTGATACAGCTGTCCTCTGCAAACTGCTGCGAGGCGCTTGCCTTCAATTAAATTCAACTGCTCATAACGACTTTGGACCCATTCTGCTTCTTCGAGCTGAGTATCCTTAAGTACTCGGAGGGAAGGTATCTCCACTTCGACCGGTAAGCGCTTCCATGTCATAGACCAAAGAAAATGGAGTTGCCCCAGTTAATGTACGCACTGAGGTACGATAAGCATGCAAAGCGTAAGGTAGCTTCTCATGCCAATCTTTGTACGTTTCGGTCATCTTTCTGATAATGTTCTTGATGTTCTTGTTGGCTGCCTCGACTGCTCCATTCATCTTTGGGCGATAGGGGGTCGAGTTGCGGTGTTGAATTTTGTATGTTTCGCACAACCTCTCTATCATCCCATTGTTCAAATTGGCAGCATTGTCCATTATGATCTGCTCGGGAAGACCATATCGGCATATGATATTGTTCCGTATAAATCGAAGTACCACAACCTGTGTGACATTAGCGTATGATGATGCTTCTACCCACTTGGTGAAGTAATCAATGGCTACCAAAATGAAACGATGACCATTAGACACTTTTGGAGATATTGGTCCGATAACGTCAATGCCCCAAAGTGAGAACGGCCACGGGGAGACCATCACGTGTAGTTTAGACGGCGGTACTTGAATCTTTTCGCCATAAATTTGACACTTGAGGCATTTGCGCACATATTCAATGCAATCTTTTTCCATGGTGACCCAATAGTAGCCCATTCGCATGATTTGTCTTGTTAATGCATGTCCGTTTGCATGTGAACCACATTTCCCTTCGTGCACTTCTTTCATGATTTGCGTTGATTCTTCTTTTGCCACACACCGTAATAGCACCATGTCGTGGTTTCCCTTATACAGAATTGAGCCATCGAAATAATAGTTGGATGCAGACCTTCGGATATTTCTTTTATCAGATTCAGTGGTCTCTCCTGGGTATTCTTGCTTAAGTAAATATTGTTTGAGGTCCTCAAACCAAGGTTTTTCTTCAGTATGTCCTTCAATGGCCATGCAATGTGCAAGAGCATCTTGTATACGGATATCGAAAGACTGAACTTCCAACTTTGTGTCTAGTCGAAGGAGGGAGGCTAGAGTTGCTAGCGCGTCAGGGAACTGGTTGCATTTCCTGGGCATATGCTCAAATGTGATGTCTTCGAATTGCTCGGCTAACTCTGTAACATATTTCCGATATGGGATTAATTTGTGGTTTCGAGTCTCCCATTCACCCCTTACTTGAAAAATGATGAGTGCCGAATCGCCGAACACTCGCAATTTTTTGATTCCTTTGTGAATGGCTTCTTGAAGTCCCATCACACAAGCCTCATACTCTGCCACATTGTTTGTACAAGGGAAGGTTAGCTTTGCCGCCATGGGGAAATGTTCACCTTTTGGGGATATCAGGATAGCCCCAACACCGTGACCTAAGAGACTAGAGGCTCCATCGAACCACATCGCCCATATGTCTGATACTTCGGCCGAAATGATGTTAATGTGCTCATCTGGGAAGCCAATAGTCATGGGCTCAAAGTCTTCCAGCACTCTATCTGCCAGATAGTCGGCTATCGCACTTCCTTTTATGGCTTTTTGAGGTATGTAGATGATATCATACTCCGATAGGATCAACTGCCATTTGGCGATTCTTCCATAAATGGATGGTTTTTCCAAGAGATATTTGAGCGGATCATGCCTTAAAATCAGCCAAGTAGTATGATAAAGGGTGTATTGCCTCAATCTTCTCGTTATCCAGACAAGAGCACAGCACGTCTTCTCTAAGGGGGTGTAGTTTTCTTCATTAATGGTGAACTTCTTGCTGAGGTAATAAATGGCCTGCTCCTTCTTGCCTGTAGAATCTTGTTGCCCCAAGACACAACCCATCGCTGACGCCTGAACAGTCAAGTATAAGATCAGAGGTCTATCCGGTACTGGTGGGATCAAAATGGGTGGATTAGACAGATATTGTTTGATCTTGTCAAAAGCTTCTTGACATTTGTCATTCCAAATTTCTGGGTTGTTCTTTCGTAAAGTCTTGAAAATGGGTTCACATGTGGCTGTCAGCTGGGAAATAAATCGGGCAATATAATTCAGTCGCCCTAGGAATCCTCTAACCTCCTTGATGGTCTGTGGTGGCGGCATCTCTTGGATAGCTCGAACTTTATCTGGATCGATTTCCACTCCTTTTTGGCTCACAATGAAACCCAACAGTTTTCCCGACATGGCTCCGAAAGTGCACTTTTCGGGGTTCAATTTCAGTTGATATTTCCGTAGCCTGTTAAAGAGCTTGCGAAGTACTTCGATATGATCTTCAGTGCTTCGAGATTTGGCTATCATGTCGTCCACATATACCTCGACTTCTTTGTGCATCATGTCGTGGAATAGGGTCACCATGGCTCGCTGATAGGTTGCCCCTGCATTCCTCAGGCCAAAAGGCATCACGTTATAGCAAAAGGTGCCCCAAAGTGTCGTGAATGTGGTCCTCTCTTTGTGTTCGGGGGTCATACGAATTTGATTATAGCCCGAGAAACCATCCATGAAGGAGAATAGGGCATGTTTTGCTTTATTATCCACTAAGGTGTCAATATGAGGAAGCGGGAAGTTGTCTTTCGGACTGGTCCAATTCAGATCTCAATAGTCGACACACATGCGTACTTTGCCCCCTTTCTTTGGTACTGGTACAACATTAGCGACCCATTCTGGATAGTGGGAGACACTTAGGAAACCTGCATCCCATTGCTTTTTGACTTCTTTTTTAATTTTTAGTATCATCTCTGGCCTCATTCTTCGTAATTTCTGCTGTACTGGCCTACACTCTGGCTTCACGGGTATGCGATGTTGCACTATATCTGTGTCTAACCCGGGCATATCTTGGTATGACCATGCAAAAATGTCGATGTAGCTTCTTAACAGCTCGATTAACTTCCTCCTGATGTCGGTAGCTATCAAAGACCCCACCCTCAATTCTTTTGGTTCGGCTGTCGTCCCCAAATTCACTGTTTCTACTGGGTCTTCACTTGGAACAGATAAACGGTCTTCCCTTTCCAATAGGCGTATAATCTCCCCTGGTAGCTCAGGTGTCTCTTCTATCTCATTCTCATCAGCTTCAAACACGGGCTGCTCCCAGTTTGGACTTTGGTCAAACCTTTGGCATCTCGTTTCGCTTTCGCATACTATGTTTTCATTGACATTGTGATACCTGTTTATAAGAGAATAACAAGTTGGTAACCAAATATGATATGCATATGTGATGAATGGAATGCACCATGAAAGATTTGAAAAACACATTTTATTGGAAGGTTTAAGGAAAAACAAATGTTCACGACTTCAAAGTACATTAAAATAGAATACATTAAATCCCAGTGACCCGTAAGCATTACATTATGGGGAGGTCCAGGCTAGTCCAATTGTTCAGTGGCTGGTTGGGATCCTCTCGCACTAACTGAACCATCTCGCTTGGTGCATGCTCATTTGTGTCTAATACGGCTACAGTCCCCGTCTTGGGCTCAGGTTGGCTCTTATGGATAAACCCTCCACTCCGGAATGTAACATTCAAAGGGGGGAAAGCTTCTCCTTTCTTCTTGTCCTGGCCTTTTCTACAATCTTGCCATTCGACTTCTCTCTTCTTGATAGCTTCCCTCGTCTGTCGGCTTTTGTAGGGACGTAGCCTAGCCCGAACTTTTCGGTATTTTCTCGGATGGTCCGGGGGTTTTGAATCCCCCGAGCCGTCAGGCCTAATCCTTGCCCCGGTTTGTACCCCTGTTTGATCATAGTGGCTGCAACCATTTTTGCTGCCTTCGAGAGACGATGGTCTGGGGCTGAAGCGACGTTCACCATCTCAAAAGCCCGATAGGAGCATTCTGGCACATCTTCATTTCTTTCAACATAAGGGACTGATGCCGGTTTGGTGACGAGGAAACTTGTCTCTCCAGAGATGCAGATGAGCTGGTCCCCCATTACAAACTTTATCTTTTGGTGGAGACTGGACGGCACTGCCCCTGCCATGTGGATCTAGGGTCTTCCCAAAGAAACAGTGTAATATGGAGTGATGTCCATTACCTGAAATTCCACCGTAAAAGTAGTTGGCCCAATCATGAGTGGAACATCCAGAGTTCCCACCACGTCACGCTTTCCTCCATCGAATGCCCGTACCTTCATCGTACAGGGACGCATATAGGACGTGTCAATTGGAAGCTGCTGCAGTACGAGCCGTTGTTAATAAGTACACGGGCTATGGTGTGCTCCTTGCATTTGACCGTGATGTGCAGAGCTTTTATGTGCCCCTTTCCTTCTTGGGGTAGCTCGTCATCTCCAAAGCTAATTACGTTATTCAGGATGAGGTTACTGGTGAGTCCATCCACATTCGCGATCGAGATGGTTGGAGGAACGTAGGCTTGGCTTAGAACCTTCAGCAGTGCTTCCCGGTGAGGTTGGGAATCCATCATTAATGAGAGTAAGGAGATGCGAGCCGGTTGCCGACTTAATTGATCCACAATATTATACTCGCTCTGCTTCATGAGTTTCAGAAATTCTGTGGTTTCTTCTTCAGTGATTGGTGTTCCTCTCTTTGTTGCCTCTGGTGTTGACTCAGTGTCTTGTTCTACAGCTTTTTCCTTTCTTGCTTTGTCAGCCATATCTGGGGCATATGCCCGACTGCTCCTGGTTTTCTTTTCGGCTGCAGTGGCTCCCTGTACTACTTCACAACTGTAGATCCATGGGACTGCCTTATCAGTCTTATAAGGGAAAGGAGCAGGAACACCTATGGTGAGAGGTGCAATTCCCTGCGGTAGTTGTGGGCTTCCGGTTCTCCCCCTCTTGTCTGGCACGAGACTTGAGGCATGGATAGTGAGAGGCTTGATTCCATGTGGCAGTAACGGGTTCTCCGGAGCCTTAACAGTTAAGACAAGGGGTGTTGGCACCCATGGCGATTTGTGTGAATGATCTTCTTCGATCATGTGGCTTTGGTTGTCCATTCCTCCTCTTGAGAATTCTATCATCCTTTGGTGCATGAGTTTTTGCACCACCTCGGAAAACTCAGTGCATTCTGCGATGTCATGTCCCCGTGACATCTTGTGATAAGGGCATTGTTTTTCCCCATCTATTCCTTTTCCTGCCCTTGGCGTGTCTTTAGCAAGTATATAGCCATGTTCCTGTAACAGAGTAAACAAATGTGTTTTCTCCATTTGTACTTGGGAGACCCTTTCCAGCCGTGCTTCATTTTCGATACTAGCAACATTATTGGAGTGTTCTGGGAGAGGATTGCTGTTCACATTCGGCGTCCCAGACAGTGCGGAAAAATCCAGCCATTTTGCATCCTTTAATGCCTGAACCTTCCTTTTGAATGTTATACAATTCTCGATATCATGTCCAGCTCCACCTGCATGATACTCACATCTAGCATCTGGCTTATACCAGGCCGGGGGAAGAGTCTTTATTTCTCCCAAGGGTATAGGAGTTACCATCCTTGCTTCTAAAAGCATGGGATATAATTCGGCATATGTCATTGGGATCGGGTCGAACTCCTGTCGTGGTCGGCGAGAAGCCTGATTCGTTCCTGCTTGCTGGGTTTGGGCCCTTGGTTGCCCCTGTCCTTGGAATGAGGCTCCCGGTCCTTCTTGACTTGCTGGCCTTGGTTGCTCTGGGTATGGCGCTCTTGGTTGAAATGGATTAGGTGTCATTGGATATGGAAATGGAACCCCTCCTTGCGGCAGGTATGGCATGAATTGGGGAGGTGGTGCGGGTGCAAGCATAAGCGCCTACCGGTGCCCCTCTGTAGCACCCTGGCGCTTGGTAGAATGTTGGTTGTATTGACTGGTGCGCTTGGTATACCAGGTTGCTCTCATTTTCCTTCTTCTTTGCTGGTGGTTGAAACCGTTTTGATGCCTCAGCCGTATCACCCTTTAGCTTTCCACCTTTAATTCCACTTTCTACTCGTTCACCGGATGCGACCAAGTCTGCAAAGCTGTTGGAGACGTTACCGATCAACTTCTCATAGTAGACACCTTTTAGTGTGTTGATAAAAAGGGTAGTGAGTTCTCTTTCGGTAAGGGGAGGTTGGACCTCCACAACTGCCTCTCTCCATCTTCGTGCATAATCTTTGAAATTCTCTTCGGATCCCTTCTCCATAGACTGCAGGGTTAATCAATCCAACACCAGTTCGGTGACATGTTTGTACTGTGCCAAGAAGGAAGTAGCTAATTCCTTCCATGTCTTAACGCGGTTTCCATTCAGTTGAAAGTACCAGCGGAGGGATGCCCCAGTTAGGCTTTCCTAGAAACAATGCATGAGGAGCTTGTCTTCACCAGCATAAGCGGCCATCTTTTGACAATACATGGCCAGATGTGTCCTCGGACATCGTGTCCCGTTGAACTTTTCAAAATCTGGCATTTTGAATTTTGGCGGTAACACCACTCTAGGGACTAAGCATAAGTCTTGTGGGCTGGTCATAGCATAGTTGTCAATGCCTTCTACGGCCTTCAATCTTTCTTCGAGTCGGCGTAGAGCGAGTGACTCAATATTTTCCTGAGGAGCTGGGGAACCCACCGCTTCCATTACATTTCCTGGTGCGGGCATAGTGAAATGAGTTTGATTTGGGGTAGGAGGTTGTGCCATAGCAAGATGGTATATGGGTGCTTGGCTTGGAGCCAGGTTGGGTGACTGAACAGCCTCCTGTCCCTGCTCTTGATGGTGATTGGTAGTTCCCCCGGTCGGAATTCTTTCTCTTTCTTCAGTCAATTTTGTGAGCATTTCCATTATGGCAGACATTTGCCCCCGTAGGGTTTGTTGCGACTGTTCCAACCCCATGAGTCTGTTCTCTGTTTCTTCTGCCATTGGCTGCGGTTGAGGTATTTGATTGCGCCGGGATCTGAGATTGTAAGAGTGCGCAATCCTGGAGAGAGGCTGCTACCCACCTGGGTACAAGGGAAATTTTATTTGATTTTTTTATTTGATAAGCATGTATGCATGGAATGTATATGTGGAGGGTTAGAAAAACAAACAACTTTATTACAAACCAAACACACAATACAAACATTCAATGCTGAAATGCCATGTAAAGTGAGAGCTAGTGCTACATGATCTTAAAGCACTCTTCCAGTCATCACCTAAGTAACACGGCGCCTCTTCCTCTGGGGTGGTCGCTCACCTGCTTCCTCCCTTTGCTTCATTATGGTCGCGATCTGTTTTTCCCTCAGCTGCAGCCTTTGAAGAGTTCCTTCTAGAGATGCTTCTAGCCTCTGGATCTGCTGTCTTAAAGTCTGATTCTCCTGGAGGATAGCCTTTATGTCTGAAGTTAGCTGTGGCTTGTGTTGTGCCCTCCAAGATATGTATGCTGGGAAAACACCAGATCTTGAACTGTTGGGTTGAATCTTGTGTGGTGTGGACCATGCTTGATACATCTTCTTGCCTTCTTCTGTGAGCATGGTTCTGCTGTAAGTGAAGTCACACTCTTCCATGCCAAAGAGCACGGGAATAATCTGATGACGCCCCACTTGTCTTCCCGCCTGCAGTGGTGCATATGCAGTTCCTCCCCAGGGACCTAAAAGTGGAACCCAATTGTAGTCCCCGCAACTATATGTCATGGAGACCACCGGCATCCAAGGAGCGATCCCAGGTAATGTCGGCTTTCGTGAGGTTCCCCAACTTCTTTTTCCAGCTTTCAAAGTCTTTTGGTAGGCTCCACTTACTGAGCAGAATATCTAGTAGTGTTGTGGCTGGTACTTGATAAACAGCAGGGAAACGATGAACACTACAGGGGAAATGACCTTGCAACCAAGTACATCGGAGAGGTAAGCATCCCATGAACTGTCCCGAGCCTTTACTCCTTAGGTAAGTAAGAGATCGGATGGTTTTAGCCAAGATAGCAGGAGTAGGGTCACATCCTTTGAGCACCTGCTGGACCAAATCTACAATTGCCCCATCAATGTGGGCCGGTATCCTCGGGAAAATTACTAGCCCATATATATCTAGTGTAAGCAATTTGTGTGCCTCCGCTTCCGTTGCAGTTTGTATTATCTCTTTGATTGTTGCCCATGGGAGATATTCGCGCCCACCGTAAGTTGTGACCGCCGGTGAGTCCCATACTGGCTTTCCCATAATCTTAGCAAAGGCCCTTCAGCATGACCTTCTGGGCTCTGGCAGATAGATTTTCATTTTGTTTTCCACGGGGATATCCAGTAATCTTCTGTATTCTTCTATTGTGGGAACAAGATCTAGGCTGTTGAAGTTGAAGCACCGCCGTCGAGGTTCCCAGAAATAAATGGCCGCCCCCAGCATATCCGTATCGGCCAGTAGCCCAGTTACATGGAGCAAATCCCCAAACTGTTGTATGTATATGCTTTTCCTTTCGTCTGACCACTGCTTCCATATTGCCTGTACCTCCTTAGTGTAGTCCAGCTGATCTTCTATGACAACATGTTCTGCCTTGTAGGCCTCTCCTGGCGGGAAATCTCCAAGGCGTAGTTGAATGTCTCCTGATGCTTGGGCCACTACTGTGACAGTCTCCTTGTCCTGAAGGCCTTTTAGGAGACGACTGAAAGTTGCCATGCCTATATGAATGATGAATGTCATGTTATGCATGATGACAGGTTAGGATGACAAGTTAATATATATCAAGGTAGGTACACAGGATAAAGAATAAACCAATTGTAAAAAAAAAAAAAAGTTAAATGTGTAGGGGATGACTTAAGGACTACCCTACAAAACAAAGGTTAGCATGGCATGGAATGAGCAAACAAAATGTGGGTTAATACCCCTGATGGGCTTTTATTGCTACCCCTATCTTATTCGTTGGTTCCCAAACTTCCTCAATAGAGGGCTCCGTACACCATGGGATTTACCGGAGGGGGATCTTAAAAGGACGTGCCTTAAAAGAACCTCAAGTTTGAGTGAGGAGTCCGAGGCCCTATTGCGGATAATGATCACCGCGTTGGGGACTGTACTGAACCTCGCTAACCTAAATTGTGCTAAACCCAGGTATAGGGTTATGCATGTATGCAACAAGTATGGAAAGCAGTAAATCACCACTATCATGGTAGTTAAAGCGTATAAATAAATCACAGTACATATGAGCAACAATCAAACAATTTAGCACAACAGTTAAATATATACAACAGTATAATTAAAATAACCTCCTAATCCTTAGTTCTAGACCTAACTCTCTAAAGTGTTCATTGTCCCCAGCAGAGTCGCCAGCTGTCATCACTGGTTTTCGTCCGGGCCCTTTTTGGGGTGAGCTCAAACTAAACCAATGGTGAGAAATTTTAGAGTCGCCACCAACTGTTTTTGGGGTACAGTTGGATACCCTCTACCTTGAGTAGTCTTAAGTGTGTGGTCTGCGTTATCAAAGATGGGTTCGGGAGTTGGTTACGTGTAGGGAAGGATTAGCACCCCTACAGCGCCCTTTCGGTATCTAATTTAGGAGGAGGAGGTTTTTCTTTTATTTGTACTGTCATAACTGGGTTAAGTTTCCTAAAAAGTCTATGATTTTTATTTAGCTAAGTTATTTATTAAAGTTATGGTTAAAATGGATTTATCCTAAATTTCTAAAAAGGGAATCCTAAAAATTTTGGGTTTTTGTTTTGAAGTGGAGAATGAGATCCTAGGAATTGGTTTTGATTTTTGTTTTTTTTTTTTTTGGAAATTGAAGTCCTAAGAAATGGTTTTTATTTCCCCCCCTTTTTTTTGTTTTTTTTTCTTAGTTTAGAAAACATACATTTTTTTTGTTTTGTTTTTGGAAGGTAAAACATATTTTTGGTGTTTAAGATTGAATTGGAACTCCTAAATATGAAAACGTGCATTTTTTTTAAGATGCTTTTCTTTCTCTTTTTTTTTTTGACTTGGAATGCATTTTTGTGGTTTTGAAAACATTTTTTATTGTTTTTATTTTTTGCTTTGTTTTTTTTTGTTTGTGTTTTTTGTTTGTGTTTTTTGTTTTTTGTTTTTTTTTTTTTTGAAACTATCACAATAACATATAAGGTGATGTGTGTGATTATGGCATCCACAAAAGAGAAAGAAAATCACTCTTTTCCCTTGTTTTTTTTTTCATCTCCCTTTGCTCTCTTTTTTGTCTCTCCTTTTTTGAGTTTCCTTGCTGTTACATATTACAATTTTGTGTATCACGACAATTACAGTCAATAAAACGGAAGAAAATTAATAAAAGACGAGATAATGAAAAGAAACAACACAATACAACAATTACAATAAAAACAAAAGAATAGCGTAAAGCAAATCGAAATGAGAAATTAACCCGACTTTATCTTGGATTTAGGGCTTCGATTGCTGCAACGTTGGCGGGAAGACGCGAGTCCTTTCTTGGTGTTTTTAAAGAGAGGTGGCTGGGCGAAATTTGCAGCAGACCTGGGCGTGAGAAGCAGGGGCCTCTCCTTTTTCTTTTTTTTGTCTTTCTTTTTTCTTTCTCTCTCGGTTTTCTCTAGGACAAGACTGGGCAGAGTTCTCTTCTTCTTTTTTTTGACTTTGGGCGTTTTTTTTTCTCTGTTTGTGCTTCCCCTTTTTTTTTTGGGAAAAGGAAGACTGGAATGAGACAGGCATAATGGCAAAAAGCAGATAGACAGATAGGCAGATTGGAGGACTGAATCGAGAGAGGGTTGGAACGAGATAGGCAGATAGGCAAAAAAGGAGGGCTGGAACAAGATAGGACTGAATTTTAAAAGGACCAGCTAAATGGCAGAAAGACTGGATGTAATCCTCTCTTTTCTAGATTTTGGATCTCTATTTGCACTGTGTTTTTTCCAATGAACACCCCTTTTTTTCAACGATGATCTCCCTTTTTCCAACCAATCAGCTCTTTTTTTTTTAACCAACTAGCGTCCCCCAGTCTCAACGAACGAGACCCCTTTTTTTCTCTTAACTCTCTGTTTTTTCTCTCTGCACTGGGATGATGGAGGATTCTTCCTTTTTTCTTTCAGTGAACTGTGCTCTTAATTCATGATGATCTTTCTCTTCTCTTTTTTTTTTATGGCTCTCTTCAACGAAAACCCACACCCCGAAGAACTCCCTGTGCGCAGGGGCTGAAGACTGCGTCTTAAGGGCTGCAGAAAATTTTTGGCTGGATTCTCATTAATTGCTGCATTTAATGCTCTATTATGAAGGCAGCGTTTTTTAATTGCAAATTTTTGTATTTTGTCTGGTGGACAGCTTGTGCGGGAAACAGGGGAGCTCGTGATTGCCTTTTTGAAGTTGTATTTTAGCAGCACATGTGGTTGACAGGTTGGTGAGTTATTCTTTGTTAGGTGGCCAGCGCAGAAGACGGGTCTCGTGAAGCCAGCGAGAAAAATAAGCCAGCGAGGAAGTCAGCGAGAAAAACCAGCGAAGGCAAAAAAAACAGGGTCGGAGGTTCGAAGTGTCGGTAGGTCGGAGCGTCGGCAGGGTCGAAGTGTCGGCAGAGTCGAAGCTTCGGTGGGTCGAATTTTAGTGGGGCAAAAGTCAACGGTCAACGGGTCGAAGTGTCGGCAGGTCGAAGGTCAACGGTCAACGGGCCGAAAACTTACTGGTATTGCAGGTCAAGGTTCGAAGGTCGGAGTGTCGGCAGGTCGAAGGTCAATGGTCAACGGGTTGAAGGGTCGAAGGTCGGAGGTTGACAGGCTTCGAGGGTCCGTGGGTCGTAGGTCAAGGTTCAAAGGTTCGCAGGTCAAGGCATCGCAGGGTCAAGGGTCGAAGGGTCGAAGGTCGGAGTGTCGGCAGGTCGAAGATCAACTGTCAACGGGTTGAAGGGTCGAAGGTCGGAGGTTGACAGGCTTCAAGGGTCCGTGGGTCGTAGGTCAAGGTTCGAAGGTTCGCAGGTCAAGGCATCGCAGGGTCAAGGGTCGAAGGGTTGAAGGTCGGAGTGTCGGCAGCGGGGCTTCGAGGCTTCGAGAGTTAGGGGGTTGAAGTGTCGGCAGCGAGGCTTCGAGGGTCGAGATTTTGGGGCTTCGAGCTTCGGGGCTTCGAGGCTTCGGGGCTTCGAGCTTCGGGGCTTCGGGGCTTCGAGCTTCAGGGCTTCGAGGCTTCGAGCTTCGGGATTTTGGGGCTTCGAGCTTCAGGGCTTCGAGGCTTCGAGGCTTCGAGCTTCGGGATCAATGGGTCGAAGTGGCGGCAGGTCAACGATCAACGGTCAACCTTTTTTTTTTAATTACCTTTTTACCCCCATCAAAAATGCAAAAATGGATAACCTTCCAGGAATTATTTGGGGAGATCCGTATTCGCCTACATAGGCATTTTGAAGAGTTTCGCATGATCACTTTTGCGGGCAGTTTGACCAAGGGCATTGACCGTCTTTTGGCCAGTTTGACTTTTTCCAACGAAAGTTGTTTTGGCCATAACTTCTTCATTTTAAGTCCGATTTGAGCTCGGTCAAGTGTGTTGGTCTCGAATTTTAATCCTCCATCACCTAGTGTTGGTCTTGGGGCGCTTCAAGGACTTGTAGCAAAAGTCATTAATTTTGAACTCCCCCATCCGTGTCAATTGTATCCATCTCGTGCCGATTGGGGTAGACCATTCCTTGGAAGTATGGGATCATTGTGGACCTGTTCAATAAGGTATATGGCATGGGCAGAAAGGTATATCAAATGGGGTTAGTATGTCCAACCCGGACAAAATAGGGTCCTACAATGGTTATGTGATGGAACAATTCTGTGATGTTTAAATTAATTTTAGAATGCAATGCAATTTGATTAATGCATGATCAGATTATCTTAGCCCTAGTCTGGGGTGGAAAATGAAATGATTTGATTTAATTGGCTAAAGCACGGACCAAGTGTTTAGGCAACTGAAGGATTGATACCTTTGATTATCCCAATTCTCATGGACCAAGTGGTTTAGGTTATCTTTAATTTTCTTAGCATGGTCCAAATGTAAGGAAATGGGTGTTAATCAACATTATTAAGAATCAGGAGATGGAATGTAAAAACCATATGTCAAAGTCAGAGTACAATGCATGGGAGGTGAAATTGCTACCCTAGGAACCTCTATTATTGAATTTTCTTACCAGTTTTGATTTAAATTGAAAAATAGAAAATACAAAACAAATTAGTTGTAATTATTTGAGAGTTGTCAGACTTAATTATTTATCTAGGCATAACTAGCACTTGCCTGCTTGGTGCTTATCTATTTGACATCGATTTACATAAATTCCCTTAGGTTCGACACACCAGAGTCTTAATTACTCCATTATTCTATGAGATTAAATAGTCAGAAAATAACAGACATCAAATTGGCGCCGTTGCCGGGAAATTGTTTGTTAACGGTGTTAAAAATTATTAGATAACATTGAGTTTAAGAGGAAAGGTTATGACCTGGACTTTATTTATTCATTGTTATTGTGAGTATTTTAGGTTGTTTTTGTTTATTATGTTCTGAAAACTTGGTTGTGTGGAGTTGTCGGGTATTTCTTGTTGTTTGTGTATTTGCAGGAATATCTGAGGGACTAGTGAAGTTATTGCTGAATTGTGTTGTTTATGCCACGATCATCTGGTAAGCAGTTGGCTCCATTTGATCGAGAGATTGAGCGAACCTTGCTTGAGAAGCGGAAAGCAAACAAAGACGAGGAAAAGGCAGAACAATCCATTTTCACTTTACACGAAGCTGAAGAAGCTCTCAACGAATTAGAAGACCTTTATGAGAGTATCATAATGGCAGAGGATCAGACTATTCATAACTAGAATTTTGGGCAGCAAGCTGAAGGAGGATTTCATGGGCCGAGGACTTTGCTGGATTTTTCTAGGCCGGTGCACTCTGAAAATCAGTCTGGTATTAGAGATATTCTAGTTGAAGCGAATAATTTTGAGATTAAGTCGACGTTGCTACAGATGGTCAGCCAAGATGCCTATAGAGGGTCAGCTCTTGAAGATCCTCATAATCATCTTATGAGCTTTCTACAAATCTTTGGAACAACTAAGATGAATGGAGTTTCTCAACTTGCAATTAAACTCAAGCTTTTCCCATTTTCTCTTCGGGATAAAGCGTTGGGTTGGTTTCAATCTTTGCCTACTAACAACATTACTACTTGGGATCAGATGGCAGAAAGTTTTCTGGCTAAGTTCTTTCCCCCATCACGAGTGATACAACTTCGCAGCGAAATTAGTCAATTTCGTCAGAAAGATCAGGAGTCATTACATGAAGCATGGGAGCATTTTAAGGATTTGGTGAGGAGATAGCCACAACACGGAAGACCTGAGTGGCTTTAGGTGGAATCATTCTTCTTGGGTTTGCAGCCCGATGTTCGAGATATGGTTGATGCTACTGCTGCCGGTTCGTTCATGTTGTTGGAACCCACTACTGCAATGGAGTTATTAGAGAAGATGGCAATGTCCAAATGTTATTGGTCAAATGAGAGATAGTCTTCTAAAATTGAGAATGTGGCAGTAGTGAGTAATAGTGACCAAAATAGCAACTTGTCAGCATAAGTGGAGGCTTTAACACAACAAGTTGCTACATTGGCAATGAAACTTGATGGGAGTCAGGTGAACTCTAATGCAAGTGACAATTTGTCAGGCTCAGTGATGCAAGAGGGTGCTAAGTATGTGGGTAGTAGAGGTTTTTACCAAAGTCAAACACAATAAAACCAAAATCAGTTCTAAAATTTCCAGAAGCCAAATTCATACAAGTATGTTCCTCTAGGGCAGAGAATTAATAATAATTTATCTTATGGGAATCAACATTGTTTGAATCCTCAGCCGGCTCTACAATCTGGTACTTTTTCTGATAGCCAGATGCCATAGGCCAAAGATAAAGCAAAGAGAAAGATGATGAAACGAGGAATTTCTTTTATCAGTTTGCTTAGCAATCGAATGAGCGAATAAGTCAAGGCGAGGTTAAAATAGATGCTCTTACCTCTACAATGCAAGATTTTGGATCTCCTATGAAAAATATGGAGCAGCAAATCGGCCAATTAGCCAATGCATTAAATGTTAAGCAATCTGGTTCTTTCCCAAGCAATACAGAGACAAATCCAAGGGAATATTGTAAGGCTATAATGTTACGGAGTGGGAAATAGTTAGAGGAACCAGTGGTACAAAAGCCAACAGATGCTGAAGTTCCAAATGATGTAGAGGAGATCCATAATGAAAAAGGGAAAGAAAAGATGGAAGAGCCTAAGAAGACAAGTATAGAGGATGGGACAAGTCAGCCTAACACGGGAGTGGAGGGGCGACCACTAGCTTATAAGCCTCCTCTTCCTTATCCTCAAAGGTTACGCAAGCAAAAAAGGGATGCTCAATTTGCCAAATTCTTGGAGATTTCTAAAAGGTTGGAAGTGAACATACATTTGATTGAAGCATTGTCATGAATGCCAAATTATCTTAAATTTTTAAAAGATTATGAGATTGTAGCTCTGACAAATGAGATTAGTGTAGTGGTGCACCAGAAACTACCACCAAAGTTGAAGGATCCTGGTAGTTTCACTTTACCTTGTATCATTGGTGGATCAGAGTTTGAGCAGGCTCTTTGTGATCTGGGAGCGAGTATCAACCTTATGCCGATGTCCGTCTATCGGAAGTTAGGGTCGACAGGAATGAAGCCAACTTCAATATCGCTTCAGTTTGCTGATAGATCAACGGGGAAGCCTGAGGGGATAATTGAAGATGTGTTAGTAAAAGTTAACCATTTTATTTTTCCAGCAGATTTCGTTGTGTGGGAAATGGAAGAAGATCGAGGAGTCTAGTTGATCCTCGGAAGACCGTTCTTGCGCACAAGTCGTGCGTTGATTGATGTTAGCTTAGGAGAGTTAACTCTATGTATTGATGATGAAGCTATTGTATTTAATATGCATAAAGCCATGAAATTCCCTAACGAATATTCGAGTTGCTATTGGATTGATGATATATCAACTTTGGTTGATGATTATTTTGGGGAAAACATTTTGTCGAGTGACTGGGACTTAGCATTGCAGCAGGTGGATTATGCTAAGACTAGTCTAAGGGAAGGAAATGAGCTATTAGCTGAACTTGAAGAAAAGTAGCAAGGAAGCAGTAGAGGAGTTACCTGAGTTGAAAGAGTTACCGGAACATTTGAAATATGAATTTCTTGACTCTTTAAGCAGGTATCCTGTGATAGTTGCAGCATGTCTTTCTAATAAGGAGAGTATTCAGTTACTGGTTGTACTGCAAAAGCATAAAAAGGCTTTAGCATGGACAATTGATGATATTAAAGGAATCAGTTCAGCAACTTGCATGCATAAAAATCTTATGGAAGAATCGCACACACCTTCAGTGGAAAGGCAGCGTAGACTGAACCCTGCAATGAAAGAAGTTATAAAAGGGGAAGTACTGAAATAGTGGAAAACTGGAATCATTTATGCTATTTCTGATAGTAATTGGATTAGTCCAGTCCAGGTTGTACCTAAAAAGGGCGAAATGACTGTGGTCCGAAATGAGAAGAATGAGTTGATACCTACTCGGACTGTAACTGGATGGCGAGTTTGTATTGATTACAGAAAACTTAACAAGGCCACTCGCAAGGACCATTTCCCCTTGCCTTTTATTGACCAGATGCTGGATAGATTAGTTGGTTACCCTTATTATTGCTTCCTTGATGGTTATTCTAGGCATAACCAAATTGCTATTGCTCTAGAGGATCAGGAGAAAACTACATTTACGTGCCCTTTCGGTACATTTGCTTTTTGACGGATGCCTTTTGGTCTATGCAACGCTCCAGGCACTTTTCAAAGATGTATGATGGCGATATTTCAAGGCCTGGTTGAAGAAATTATGGAAGTCTTCATGGATGATTTTTCTGTATTTGGGTCATCCTTTGAGTGTTGTTTGAAAAATCTGGAGACAGTCCTGATTCGCTGTGAGGAAAAAGATTAGGATTCCTTACTCCGCATCTATTTTCCTTACTTCGTGCGAATAAGGTCTTGGGTCCTTATTCCGCACAAGTCGTTTCTTACTCTGCATGTATGGAAGACTCGGATTCCTTACTCCGTGTCTTCTTGTCCTTAGTCCACTTGAGTTGAAGACTTAACCTTTTATTCCACGATGACTTTCTCTTACTCCATGCGAGATATAGACTAGGATTCTTATTCCGCATCTATTTGACTTAGTCCATTTAAACTCTAAGACGCAGAATCCTTAGTCCGTAGCTTTAGATGTTTAGTCCGTACGAATGATCCTTATTCCGTATAAAGTGTAGACTTGGTTATTTACCAAGTGTTTGAAGACACTCACTCTTGTCCGGATCAGGATTATGTATCCTGTCCCCAGCTTCGCTCTCACGAGTGAAGGTCCGGATTAAGATCATATCTTCTGCAACAACTTAAGATAAAACATGCAATGTCTCAAATCAAATTACATAGGGTTTTATCCGCATCATCCAAATTCTGGGTTTGATCCAACAGTATCAGTGCTGGTCTCATTCGTCGTAACTTCAGTTGCACTGGCATACATTTTGGATTCAGTGGCAACTGGTGCTATACTATGTCGGTGTTGGATCAAGCCCAGAATTTGGATGATGCAAATAAAACCCCATGTAATTTGATCTGAGACTTTTGTTGTTTCATTTTAAGTTATTGCAGAAGATATGTACTTAATCCGGACCTACACTCGTGAGAGGAAAGCTAAGGACGGGATACATAATCCTGATCCGAATGAGAGTGTGCGTCGTCAAAAGCTTGGTACATAACCAAGTCTTCACTTCATACGGAATAAGGATCATATGTGCAGACTAATGGAGTATCTTTCTCCATTACATCCACTTCCGAGCGTTACTATTTCCAAATTCAGCTATTTCTCTCAGCCCAGCTCCTCAAGTGCAGCTCCTCCTTCCACCACTCCATCAGCGGGTGACACCTTCCTCCCATCGTATGCGGATCGCGATCTACTTGATGCGGATGGAAGTGTTTTTCTTGAAATGTCTAAGTATGCCGCATCCAATGCCGAGAGAAGATGTCTGTCTGACCTATACCCCTTCTCTCCTAAGGACATTAAGACTCTCTGTTCCGAGAAGGGCCTATTCTCCACAGAAGACATAGAGAACTTCTCTCGAGCAATTTGACAGATAGATTTTTAGCCTCTCTAAAAGAGCTAGCTAATGTCGTTAAATCTCTCTTCAAGATAATAAATTCCCTAAGTTTGCACTAAAAGAATAACAACAAGCAAGGGGTCGAACCCACAGGGATTAGCCTAGTTTTCTAGTTCTTAAATCAAAACACCCAATTACTCTTGTTCTATAAAATGTCTTGGCAAAAAGTTCTCTTTTTTAAACTAAAGATCTAATTTTTATGTGGTTTCTAAAATATCAAATAAAGCAAGTTGTTTTTAGGACTAAGATTCAAGGATTAAAGGTATCTAGGGTCACAACTTCACCTCCCTATGCTGCTTCTACTGATTATAAGGTTCTTGAGATTATTTAATTGATAACATGCCATAACTAAGCCAAGGTTTTACAAATGGTCATTGAAAACCTTCTAAGTACTGTCTGCTTGAATGGTCATCATAGCAGCAACATACAAAGCATAATTATAATACTCATGAGAGGATAATGGTCACACCAATCACAAATATATTATGAATCAAAGATCAGCCTCAAACTAAGGCTAAGAAAACCCAGGTGTACACCCCAGATATTAAAAGATGAAGAACAGATTCATAAAACATGCAATCTCAATTAAACAAACTCAATATTCAAATAATCAGTTTAACAACTTAGGGGGCTATATTGCTCCCCTAGATTAAAAGACTACTCACGCATGATTACAAGCAAACACAAGCAGGAAAAACTCAACATCTTCTTCTAATCACCCACGCAGCAGAGCTTCAATCCAAGTTTCCAAAATCACGGTTGCTCCCTAGGTTTCCTCCAAAAACGTGAAACCCTGCAAAAATCTCCAAAACGTGAAGCCTTCAACGTGTTGTCAAAAACCCTCCTTCCAAGGACGTGTAGACCTCCTTTTATAGCTCCTGGATGAGCCTGAATGCTGTATTATAAAGTGTGCCCTAGCCCATCTGTCACAACTTATCAAAACGACGTAGTTTTGATAAGTGACACTTCCAACATTAAAATCTCTCAATCTAAGCACAATATGAACAAGGTCCTTTAGGAAAGAATGATCAGCATAACAAAAAGACTAAATCAGTGCAAAAATATTGCTGCACGTCAATTTGAACGTCATATGCCCAATTGGCGTGCAGCTCCAAATTAAGTGAAATTCTTCCCCAAGCTTCCTTGCATCATGTAGAAGGCTGGTATGCAGTAATATGCTTGCACGCCAATTGGTCCAATTGGCGTTCAAGGCCTTTGGCTCTGAAACTTCTGTGGAAGGTAGAGGACATCAACATCATTCTGAGAAACTTTAGTTCTGCACGCCAATTCATTTGAGGCCATCTACTTGGTCAAAATTAATCTCCAAAACCTGACAAAACAGCCTAAAAGCGCATTTATATGCAAATAGCATCTTCCCAGGGGTTAGAGCAAATATAAATGAAATATGATACAATAAGGCTCTAATCATGCTCTTAAACACCCCTAAATAGGCAATAGAATAACGACATAAATGCACGTTATCAAATACACCACACTTGAACCATTGCTTGTCCTCAAGCATGCAGAAATAAAATAAACACTCAGTCAAACTGGAAGAAAAATAAAATAACAATCAAGGAGAATCATGGTTTCCTAAGCATGCACTCTATCATGATGAAATGGGAATTTAAGCAACCAAAATGAGTCATAGCTTAGTTCATTCATATCCATTCCTAAGTCCAACAACCATGCAATTTTAGCACTGAAAATTCAGATATCAACAAGTATTCCATGATAAAATAGCACCTAGTTTCCCTTTAAGTTCTCACCAAGGATAAAGCTGCCTCACTCAAATATAAATTCTCTTTTCTCTCAATCTCAAGCCCAATGATAGTACCTAACAATTAACAAAGGATTGGTAAACTCCTCACTACATTAGCCATCAGCTATTGATTAAGTACTTTCCAAGCAATCGTAAGAGTTCCCTATTGTGCTCATCAAAGAAAACACACTCGCTATTCTACTTTATTTGAAACTCACACGTTATTCAAATCTCGATAAACTCACACTCTACTCTAATAACTGATAAAACACACCTTGAGCCTAAGAATTGAGCTCAACACTCTCAAAACAAACAAAACTCAGCCATTGTGGCTACAAAACTAACTAATTACTCATATAAACATTAAGCCATTGTGGCTTTTATTTTGAATCTCTTTTTTTTCTTTTTCTTTTTTCACACTTCTTTTAAGTAATAACCTTACAAGGTTGCATTTTATGCTCTCCCTTGATGGATTAGTCACTCTTTTTTATTCATGCTCACTTTTTCTTTTTGCCCTTTTTTTTTCTCGCTGCAATGAAATAACAATACTTACAAACACATAGGAAGGCTGGATTTTTCTAATGCATACCCTTTTCACAATGTGCATCACAACCTTTCTTTTACTTTCCAACACAACAAAATAAAGAAAAAAAAATGCATAGACAGTCAAAGTGACTTAGAGGCCTTGCACCCTAACTACACACCAAACACTGAGCACTAATAAGTAATCACATGCTTACTTGAATCTTACCATTAAATAACCAATGTTGAAAGCAGAGAAGAGTAAGCAAACTATTACCCATGCCCAAAAATGGCACTCAAGGGCTAAAAAGAAGCTTTTCTCATGTTTTCTTTTTATATTCTTTGTTACTCAACTTTAAGGGTCACTAAGGTCTATCTTAGCATGTTATGCTTAGCTAATATTCAAACTTCAGCTCCAAAAACATGGTGATATCATTCAAAAGATAAAGACATGATTAAACCAAATCAGAGCACATTTTAACTACTTTAACACCCTTATCACAACATGATACTAATGTGGCACAAAAAGTAAAATTTTTAGGCCAAAATTGCATACTTAATATCGATGTCTCCACATGCAAATCACTCAAGCAAGCAACTCAAACAATCATGCAAAAAAAAATTTTTTTTTTTTTGAATGACTAACAAACAATCTAAGAACAAACACCATAAATAAAACATGCAATCACACAACATAAAAGGCAAGCAAGTGGCTCAAGTCACTCCCCAATACACCACACTTAAAATATGCTATGTCCTCATGGCATGAAATAGGGAGTAGGAAACTACTTACCTCTCAGTTGGCAAGCTGTAGTAGTAAATAACATTGGCCACCATTCGACGTGCACGAGTAACAAAATCAGCTGAGGTTTCTCCGCGTATTTCCTAGCTTTCCCTCATTTGCAGAATAGCCATCATATAGTAGCAAACAAAAATCCCACAGCTAAATTGGTCAGGCTGTTGAGGGAGTTCCATTTCGTTGAGGTGAATAAGAGGGAGCTTGTCCTGCAATAATCCTTCTTTTTTCATCGCATCCTTGATTCTTTTTATGAGCCCATGAACAAGCTGTCTCTTTCTTCTGGTGAACCCTTCGCCTTGGCTTGGATCATAAAGCACTGCATGCCCTGCACTCAAATCCACACGCACCAAGACATAGTGATGATCAATGTGTACAGGGATCAACACCTCGTGCATACCATGCCAAGGACGGTGCCCTTCATTCTGACCATTAATACGCTGGCGCCACACACTTTCAGACAAAGGTCGCTCATAAAGCTCGCACAGCATAATAGAGGTATACTAGGATAGTGGGTAGTTATGAGGCTTAGCCTCCACTACAAAACGCATAGTCCTGCAAAATAAGTCTACCTCATCTGTGTATAGATATTCATCACCTAAGATCCGTTGAAGGAGAAACGAGGTGAAGAGGTCCGTATCCCTTGCAAAGCGAGCCCTTAACACCTGGAGTTAATGAAGTTCTCAAATTCTGCTTGAGTCTCTGCAGATGATAGGGTTGGATCTATGGTTAAGTGTATAGGCTCTCCGAGCAGGTCTTGAGGTGCAGCAGGAATGTATGTCCCCCATGACACAGGAAGCACCATAGGCACAATAGCCTAAGAATAGGTAGGATCCATAAAGGGCTGAAAAGGTGAATGCCCTGCTGCTGGCTCTGCCTCCTCTGGATAATAAGCTTGCCCGGCTGAAGTTTCTGGTTGTGGTGGGTCTTCCTGGGCATGATAAGAGTCTTCATGGACTGAAGGTGAGTCTTCTTCAGATATCTCCACTACAGGAGAGTGTTTGGATGCTTTCTTCTTGGTCAAGGCCTTCCAAATTTTGCCTAGGAGGCCCTTGACTTCCTTGTTATTCTTCCTAAATGCTTCCACTTCGTGTTGGGTTCTAGCATTTGCCTCCCTGAGCTCTTGTGTTTCTTTTCTCCACGTTTTAGTAGATGCAGTAGCAGGAGCTTCAGGGGCTTCCCATGCTCTGGTTCTAAGTCTGGAAGTGGCTTGTTGATCTTGAGTGATAAGGGCCATTAACTCTTCAAACTGGGCACTAGTGATGTGCCCATTGGTGAATGCCCAATTTATAACTTCCACTTCACTCACTACCTGCCCACTTATACTTTGAAAGAAGTTAAAAATATCTTCCTTGTGCATATTGAACTGCATGTACATGGTAGTGAGTCTGAAGAGAGTTTGCTTCCTGTCATCCATTGGAATAGAGGTGTCCCTTGCAAACTCAGTGGATCTCTCCACATGAGCGCTGTGCCTAGATGGCTGTGATGGAGGAGGAACACTGGTTGCCCAATGACCTCTTGTACTGACCCCCAAACCTCCTTCAGTACGCAATACTCTTAAAACCCAGCGAGGAGGGAAAGGAATGCTATTCATGGCAGAAAAATTCAAAGTAGGCAGGCTTCGGAATATCAAACACAAAATTCTGCCATTAATCTGTTTTGTTGAATTCTTCTTCCACCACTTAAAAATGGTAGTGGTCCAATCCACATTTAACATATGATCCATACTGTACATGAATTCCAGAAGTGGCTTAGGCACACTATCCCTTCCACTAGTCTGAATCAATAACCACGTTCCTACAAGGTAGGCTAGGCATCTAAATTTTTCCACAAAGCCATTCTTAGTATACTGCCTTCTACTTTCAAATTTTCTAGCATAATTGCAGGCAGTACCAAATTCTCTTAAGCTTAAATGAGGGAAGCTATCAGTGGGTGCAGGGATGTTAACGCAATTTCTAATAACATCAGGGGTAATTCGGACATAAACCCCTTGCACAGTCCCTATCAATTCATCTTCTTCCTCATTCACATAGACAAATGCATAAAATTCTCGCAGGGCAGGGTAGGAAATGGCACATTGAGCAGAGACTAACCTTTGTAAGCCCAGATTTTGAATCTTCAAAGCCACCTCTCTAGCCCAACCCAGCTCTGATTCCTCCAAAGCACGAATATCCAGAGCATGCCCTAAGAGTATCTCCTCTTCTGTACTGCTATCAGCACTAGGTGAGTGCACCTCTTCCTTGCCTGACCTCCTTGTGCGCACCATATTTAAAACAAGAGCAAGAGCAAAGAGCAGAGAGCAGAGCAAAGAACAGTGTATCCCCAATTTCAGATCTAAAATCGTTTTTGGTGTGGAAGACCTAGATGCAGGCCTCCTTACTTATAGCATGCAGAAGGACATGTGCTCCAATTGCAATAATACACATGCTCAAAAATTTTCAGAGCGTTTGGACCATTTTAGCCCTTGCACGTCATATGGATGAATTGGCGTGCAGGTCAGAATCGTCCCAAATTTTGGTGGTGGGTCCCTCATGAGCTGTCAAGCAATAGTCTCTTTTGCACGTGATATTCTTGAAGCTTCTAGGAGGGTCAAAATTGGTATTTTGCCTTTTTATCCCTTCAGATGACAGCTAGAAATTGGCGTGCAAGAGGTAAAGTGCTTCATGTCATGTTTATCCACTGGCCCAGAAATTGTCAGAGGCAAAAGAGGTGCACGCCAATTCGTCAATTGGCGTTCAATATGGCGTGCAGGCCCAAATTAGCCCAAACTTTTCCGCTGAGTTGCTTTTGCAGTATGGATCAACTTCTATGCTTGCACGCCAATTTGTTGGGCTTAAATTCAAGTACTTGTGGGCTTCACTTGTTCCTTGCTCCAGGACTTGTTCCTTAAAATAAATTCAGAAGTCCAAGGCCCAATAATTTTGGCTCATCCTGCAAATGGTTAGTCAAGAAAGAAACAAAATCTACCGCACCAGGGTTAGCTTGCAAACAAAATTGTTGAATAAAAATAAATAAAATAAAACATTGGGTTGCCTCCCAACCAGCACTTTATTTAAAGTTTGTAGCTAGACTTTCAATTAAGATCATGAGGTGGTGAAAGAGAGGGAATCAATAATCTCCCTCTGAGTTGGATCAAAGTATGGTTTCAGTCTGTTGCCATTCACCCAAAATTTCTTCCCATCTACAGCTTGGAGCTCAAAGCTCCCATATGGCATCTTATCAACTATCACAAAAGGTCTCATCCACTTGGACCTTAATTTTCCAGGAAATAGCCTTAACCTTGTGTTAAATAAGAGAACTTTCTGCCCCAAGGTTAAAGGTTCATTAGTTAATTGTCTATCATGCCATTTCTTGGTTCTTTCTTTATAAATTTTAGAACTTTCATAGGCATCCATCCTGAACTCATCTAATTCAATTAATTGAGTCATCCTAAGCTCTTTGGCCTCTTGTGGATCAAAATTTAACTTCCTCAAGGCCCAGTGAGCCTTGTGCTCTAATTCCACAGGTAACTGATAAGCCTTCCCATAAAGAATACGTTAAGGTGACATCCCAATGGGAGTTTTATAGGCTGTCCTATATGCCCATAAGGCTTCATCAAGCCTTTGAGACCAGTCTTTCCTATTTGCTCCAACAGTTTTCTCTAAAATGGCTTTAATCTCTCTATTGGACAGCTCTGCTTGTCCATTAGCTTGTGGGTGGTAAGCTAAAGACTTCCTATGAGTTACCCCATATTTGTTCAACAACTTGTCAAACAATTTATTGCGAAGTGACTACCCTCATCACTAATTATAGCCCTTGGTGTCCCAAATCGGCTAAAGTTGTTTCTGGTAAGGAAGTGAGTCACTACTCTAGCGTCATTCACTCTGGTTGGTATAGCTTCTACCCACTTTGACACATAATCCACAGCCAATAGGATATATGAATACCCATCAGAATTGGGGAATGGCCCCATAAAATCAATGCCCCATATATCAAAAATTTCAACTGGAAGAATTCCAGTTAATGGCATCTCATTCTTCCTAGACAGACCACCTACCCTTTGACATCTACTATAGGTTTTGATGTAGACATAGGTGTCTTTCACCATGTGAGGCCAATAGAAGCCACACTGTATGATCTTAGCAACAGTTCTCTGCACCCCAAAGTGGCCCCCATAATGTGATGAATGACAATGGTATATTATGTCATCTATCTCCTCCTCAAGGACACACCTTCTAATTATTTGGTCTGGACACCTCCTATAGAGAATAGGGTCTTCCCAAATGTATTTCTTAGCATCCACTACCAACCTCTTTCGCTGATGGTAGTCCAATTGCTTGGGTATAAACCCAGTGGCTAAATAGTTTGCTATATTAGCAAACCAAGGAAGCTGGTGCACCTCAAACAACTTCTCATCAGGAAAGTCATCTACAATGGGTAGAGACTTAGGTGCATTCTCCACACGGGAGAGGTGGTCAGCCACAGAATTTAGGGCTCCCTTTGTGTCTCTAATTTCAAGATCAAATTCCTGTAAAAGGAGTACCCACCTAATCAAGCATGGCTTAGCTTCCTTTTTAGCAAATAGATATTTCAAAGCTGCATGATCAGTATAAACAATTACTTTAGACCCAAAAAGGTAGGGTCTAAACTTGTTACAACCATAAACCACGGCCAGCAATTCTTTTTCAGTGGTGGTGTAGTTCTGTTGAGCATCATCTAAGGTCTTACTAGCATAGTAAATGACCCTAAACACCTTATCACGTCTTTGCCCTAAGACTACCCCCACAGCATAATCACTTGCATCACACATTAGCTCAAAAGGCTGAGCCCAGACTGGTGTGACTATAACTGGTGCAGTGACTAACTTACCCTTGAGAATGTTGAAAGCTTCTAAGCAATCTGCATTGAACTCAAAGCTTGTGTCCTTCTCTAACAGCCTACTCATGGGTTTTGCAATTTTAGAGAAGTCCTTAATAAATCTCCTATAAAAGCCAGTATGGCCAAGGAAACTTCTCACCCCTTTTTCATTTGTTGGAGGTGGCAAAGTCTTAATAGTGGATATTTTTGCCTTGTCCACCTCCAAACCTTGTGAAAACACCTTGTGCCCTAGAACTATCCCCTCAGTTACTATAAAATGGCATTTTTCCCAATTTAGGACTAGTGCCTTCTCCTCACATCTTTCTAAGACCACATCTAAATTTTTCAAACACTGTCGGTAGGAGGAACCAAACACCGAAAAGTCATCCACGAAAACCTCCATGATCTCCTCCACCAGGCCTTGGAAAATGGCCATCATGCACCTTTGAAAGGTGGCAGGTGCATTGCATAGCCCAAATGGCATCCTCCTAAAAGCAAAGGTGCCAAAGGGGCACATGAAAGTGGTTTTTTCTTGGTCTTTGGGTTTAACCATGATCTGATTATACCTGGAGTATCCATCTAAAAAGCAATAGTGACTATAGCTGGCAGGGTTTAATCTTCTTTGTCTTTCAGCTGTGGGTTTAAAGTCATCATTCATTAGAATTTTGTGCATACAAATCCCTGGACTTATACCCCTAATGTCTTCAATGTTCCACCCTAGGGCCTTTTTGTGTTTCCTAAGGGTCTCTAGCAATTGAGTGCACTCTACATCATTTAAATTAGCAGCAACTATAACTGGGAATTTATTTGTAGAGTCTAGAAATTCATACCTTAGGTGTCCAGGCAGTTCCTTCAGTTCTGGAGCTGGAGGTATGTCCTCTTCCTTCTCCTCCTTTGCTTGCTCCAGAGAATTTGATGTTTGCTCATCCTCAGCTGTCAAGTCCACTTCTTTATCTTGTTGAGCTTCTATAAGCTGGAGCACTCCATCATTTGCTGTGGTAATTTCTTCTGCCAAAAAGTCTTCCACCAACTCCTCAAAATCTTCAACCCATAGGCAGTCCTCCTCCTTTTGACCTTGTAAAGCCTTCCCCATATGGAAGACTAAGGTCTCTTCATTAATTCTCAGAGTCAGTTGCCCTTGAGCCACATCTATCAGTGCACACCCTGTTCTGAGAAACGGTCTTCCATGGAGGAGCTGAACTCCTTTATCTTCTTCCATTTCCAAAACTACAAAGTCTGCTGGAAAAATGAAGGAGTCCACCTTAACTAATACATCTTCAATGATTCCTTCAGGTCTTCCAGTGGACCGGTCCGCAAACTACAATGAGATGGAAGTTGGCTTCATTCCTGTGAGCCCAAGCTGCTTGTATAGAGAAAAGGAGATCAAGTTGATACTAGCCCCTAAATCACAAAGGGGCTCTTCTGCTGCGGCACATTTCCAATCACACAAGGGAGGTTAAAGCGCCCGGATCTTTATGCTTGATGGGCAAATTCCTTTGGACAACACTGCTTACCTCGTTTGTGACAGCTACCGTCTCATGGTCCCCATACCTTCTCTTCTTCTTCACAAAATCTTTAATGTATTTTCTATACCTGGGCATCTGCTCCAAAACTTCCACAAATGGGATATTAATTTCAAGCCGCTTGAATAAACTCAGGAAGCGCTCATACTCTTCCTCAACCCTTGGATTTCTTAACCGCTGAGGAAATGGCATGGTAGGCCTTAGCTCTTTCAGCCCTTGTTCTTTGGTTGTCTGCCTTTAGTCAACTGTTGGTCCTTCTTTTCTTGCACCTTTTCTTCTTCTTTATCAAATTTTCCTTGGTCATCAACTTCCAAGGGTCTACTTTGTTCTTCTGATATAGCCCTCTTCTTAGGCTCTTTAGTTTCCTTCAATGCTTTCCCACTCCTTAAAGTGATAGCCTTGCAACTCTCCTTGGGGTTCACTTCAGTGTCACTTGGAAAAGATTTAACTGAAACTCCTTGATTTGCATTCTGTGCCATACTTACGAGCAGCTTTTCCATATTCTTCATTGAAGATTCCATGCTGCCTACCCTTTCCTCCAAATCACCCATCTTTCTTTTAGCTGTCTCATCCTCATTCAGATATGTTCTTCCTCTTTGTTGTTGAGGCTGAGGCTGTTGTTGCTCGAATCCTAGAGGTGGATGTAAATAATTATCAGTAGCATACGGATTTTGCTTCATCCCTGGGGGCACATATTTATACTGAACTGATGTATCTCCCCCTTGGTTTTGGTTTTTCTGATATGCCTGAAATTGTTGTTGGTTGTGATTGTACCCTTGTCCTTGTTGTTGAGGATAATATTGCTGCTTCTGGTACAAGCCTTTCCCTCCAACATAATTTGCTTCTTCAGCTCCACTCCATCCTTGCTCAACTACTGGTGAGGCTTGTTGTGATCCTCCGACTTTAACAGCCAACACTTCCATGCTTTTCACTAAAGCCTGGATCTGGTCTTGCATATCGTTGGAAGAATTGTCAACTGAACCTATTTTCTCCCTTGGCCTTGAAGTCCGTACATTCGACCACTGCCAATCAGCCAAAGACAGTCTCTCCAAGAGTTCAGCTGCAAAATCAGGCTCTAGATTCATTAAACATCCTCCAGCAGCTGCATTCACCTTATCTTGTGAGGGAGACTGAAGACCAGTGTAGAAAGATTCAATTTGAATCCATTGGGGTCTTACATGGTTAGGGCATCCTCTTATCAAATCTTTAAAGTGCTCCCAAGCCTCATGAAGAGTCTCCATCTCATCTTGCCTAAATCTGCTTATTTCCCCTCTGAGCTGGATCACCTTGGAAGGAGGAAAGTATTTAGACATGAATTTAGTCTGCATCTCCTCCCAAGTATTTATTGAACCTGCTGGTAAACTGTTAAACCACCCAAGAGCTCTATCCCTTAAGGAGAAAGGGAAAAGCCTTAGCTTTATTGCCTCCTTCGGCACATTGTTGATCTTTATGGTGTCACACATCTGGTAGAATCTCATCAAATGCTGGTGTGGATCATCCACTGTTGTTCCTCCAAAAGCGTTGTTGCTCACCATATTAATTAATGTCGGCTTCAGCTCAAAAATATTTGCTTGAACTCTTGTTTGCCTAATCCCAGAATAATGGTCTGACATCATTGGTCTCGCGTAGTCTAAGAAGGTTCTGGGCATAAACCTATTACCATCTTCTTCTGGATACTGGCCACTGTAATTGGCCCCTCCTTGCGGTGCACCACCATCAGGCCTTAAATCTGCCATCAATTCACCTACTGAATGCTCTAACCCTTGCAGTGCTTCTTCAGCCTCTCGTGCTGCTTCCCTAGCTGCCTTGCGACGAGCTCTAAACAACCTTTCAGGTTCCCGATTAAATGGTATAAGCTCCTCTCTTGGCATGCACAACTAGGAATTCTCGCAAATACGCTGTGAATGTTCCTGTAAGAAAACAACAATACACCCATCAGCTCCGAACAATTCAAAAATAAATACAAACTAAAGAAAAATAAGCACCAAGATCAGAATTCAGACAATTTCATTCAATGTTGATTTTCTAAAGCTAGTCAACCGTTGAATCCCCGGCAACGGCGCCAATTTGACAGACAAATTTTTAGCCTCTCTAAAAGAGCTAGCTAATGTTGTTAAATCTCTCTTCAAGATAATAAATTCCCTAAGTTTGCACTAAAAGAATAACAGCAAGCAAGGGGTCGAACCCACAGGGATTAGCCTAGTTTTCTAGTTCTTAAATCAAAACACCCAATTACTCTTGTTCTACAAAATGTCTTGGCAAAAAGTTCTCTTTTTTAAACTAAAGATCTAATTTTTATGTGGTTTTCTAAAATATCAAAGAAAGCAAGTTGTTTTTAGGACTAAGATTCAAGGATTAAAGGTATCTAGGGTCACAACTTCACCTCCCTACGCTGCTTCTACTGATTATAAGGTTCTTGAGATTATTTAATTGATAACATGCCATAACTAAGCCAAAGTTCTACAAATGGTCATTGAAAACCTTCTAAGTGTTGTCTGCCTGAATGGTCATCATAGCAGCAATATACAAAACATAATTATAATACTCATGACAGGATAATGGTCACACCAATCACAAATATGTTATGAATCAAAGATCAGCCTCAGACTAAGGCTAAGAAAACCCAGGTGTACACCCCAGATATTAAAAGATGAAGAACAGATTCATAAAACATGCAATCTCAATTAAACAAACCCAATATTCAAATAATCAGTTTAACAACTTAGGGGGCTACATTGCTCCCCTAGATTAAAAGACTACTCACGCATGATTACAAGCAAACACAAGTAGGAAAAACTCAACATCTTCTTCTAATCACCCACGCAGCAGAGCTTCAATCCAAGTTTCCAAAATCACGGTTGCTCCCTAGGTTTCCTCCAAAAACGTGAAACCCTGCAAAAATCTCCAAAACGTGAAGCCTTCAACGTGTTGTCAAAAACCCTCCTTCCAAGGACGTGTAGACCTCCTTTTATAGCCACTGGATGGGCCTGAATGCTGTATTATAAAGTGTGCCCTAGCCCATCTGTCACAACTTATCAAAACGACGTAGTTTTGATAAGTGACACTTCTAACATTAAAATCTCTCAATCTAAGCACAATATGAACAAGGTCCTTTAGGAAAGAATGATCAGCATAACAAAACGACTGAATCAGTGCAAAAATATGGCTGCACGTCAATTTGAACGTCATATGCCCAATTGGCGTGCAGCTCCAAATTAGGTGAAATTCTTCCCCAAGCTTCCTTGCATCATGTAGAAGGCTGGTATGCAGTAATATGCTTGCACGCCAATTGGTCCAATTGGCGTTCAAGGCCTTTGGCTCTGAAACTTCTGTGGAAGCTAGAGGACATCATTCTGAGAAACTTTAGTTTGCACGCCAATTCATTTGAGGCCATCTACTTGGTCAAAATTAATCTCCAAAACCTGACAAAACAGCCTAAAAGCGCATGTATATGCAAATAGCATCTTCCTAAGGGTTAGAGCAAATATAAATGAAATATAATACAATAAGGCTCTAATCATGCTCTTAGACACCCCTAAATAGGCAATAGAATAATGGCATAAATGCACGTTATTAATGGAGATGAGGCTGTTTTCGTCCCTCTAAAAGGACGGACATATTTTTGATATTATGCCTTGTTGGTCTAAAGGAAGAATATCTTCCTGAAGTACCTTTCATCCGGACCTTCATCGACGGAACTACTGAGGATAGCAAACCATGGAAGAACCTAGGAATAAGGATTCCAGTTCTAAATTGATACGGAGTAAGCAATCATAGCTATGGAGTAAAGATCTGAGCTTAGTTTAACACGGAGTAAGGAACCTTACACCGGATTTAAGATGACACTGCTTCAACTTATGTCTTCGTATTCAAAGTTATTGACTCGCTGCTTCTGGATGTAAGACAAACTCGTTGAGAACCTAAAGCATCTTACACGTGGATCATCCGAATATGTGGACATAACTTAGACCGAACTTGGGAACTCACAAACGAACTTTTGTTTTGCAAACCCAAGACATTGAGCTCCACATCTGCAGCACTTAAGACAGAGATGATTCCGAGGAACAGTAATTGTGCACATAGTCCAGAACAACAAGTTCCAAGATTGTCTCTCAAGGATGTGCTATATATATTATGTAAACCTTGTACATTAAAAAAGTGCACTCATGAATGTAAAAGAGCTCAAGTAGATCATAGAGGCTAGTGTGTGAGTGCTTTGTAAACAGAGTGTTAGAGAGTTGTTAGTAGATCTAAAAGCTCCTTAAGCTTTAATCTGCTTCCATTTTATTGTACTTATCATTTTGATAATAAAACAAAATACTTTCACTATCTGGTTATTTTCCGCATTGATTCTATCTCTTAACCAGATAGATGTTGTGCCAAAGAGTTAGAAAAAGAGTTTCGATAAGAGACCATTCACCCCCCCCCCTAGGCTCCAAGGGACCAACAGTCGGTATTTAGTCCCCGCATATCTTTGTAAGACCACACAAAAACATCGATATAGGCTTTTAGGAGGTCGATTAATCGGCTCTTGACATCCTCGGTGATTAAAGATCCTAGTCGCAGTTCTTTTGGCTTAGTAGGTGTCCCAAAGTTGATAGTCTCGATCGGGACTTCGCTAAGAACAACGAGTCGATCCTCCTCTTCTAACAGGCGTATGATGTCCTTCGGAGGCTCAAAGTTTTCTTCGACGTCAGCTTCTTCTGCCCCAAATATCAGTTGTTCCCAATCTGGATTATGGTCAAACCTTAAGTGACGAACGGGTATTTCGTGAGCGAAACCCAAGTGAGGGTTAAGCTACTGTTGTTTAAATCCCTTCTCAAAATATTAATTCCCTTAACTAATGCTAAATAGAATAGCGACAAGAAAGGGGTCGATCCCACAGAGATTACCAAGTTATCTAGCTTTAACTCAAATCACCAAATTAATCTTGCTTAAAACAATGTCTCGGCAAACAAAATTATGTTTTAAAATTACTTTACTGAAAACAGAATTGCAATTGAAATAACTAAAAACGTTGGATTTAGAATCAAGGATTAAGGCATCTAGGGTCACAATTTTACCTCCCTATGTTATCTGTACTGGTTCATGGTATTAGGGTAGTCTGATTGAAAACATGCTAAACATAAGCCAAGGACAACAAATGGTCATTGAGGTCCTTTTAAGAGTTGTATGCCAGAATGGTCATCTAAACACACAAACATGCAAAGCCAATAAATTGTACTTGTAAAAGGATAATGATCACACCAATTACAAATAAGTTATGAATCTCAATCCGCCCCAGACTAGGGCTAACAATACCAAGGTGTACATCCAAAGATAGAAATTAAGAACAGATTCATAAAACATGCAAAACTCAATCATCCAAACCCAATATTCATAAACACAGCAAAGCAACAAGGGGGCTACATTGCTCCCCTAGATTATAAGAACTACTCACGCATGATTACAAGAAAAACCATAGCAGTAAAGCTAAACATCTTCCTCTAATCCACGCGCGCAACAAGGTTTCAAATCCAGGCTCCAAAATCCGCGACGGGTGACTGCGACGGCTGCTCTCCTAGGTCAAGGAGCAGCCTCCAAGTCATGAAGCCTCTCTCTCCCTCTAAAAACGTGTAGGGGGGTCTAGGTTTATAGCATGGGGCGTGGAGCCTCTATTTATAGAGGTTGGATGGGCCTTGAGGTGTGTACCCTAGCCCATCTATCAAAATGACGTAGTTTTGATAAGTGACACTCCAAACTTTAAAATCTCTATCTTCTATCCACAATTTGGACATGGGCCTTCAGGAACAAATGATCAGCATGGAAAAACGATAGGATCGGTCCAAAAATATCTCTGCATGTCAATTTGCACGTGATATGGTGAATTCACGTACAGCTCCAAATCAGCTCAAACTTCTCCCCAAGCTTCCTTGCATCCTGTAGAGGCCTGAGAAGCAAAAATATGCTTGCACGTGAAATGGGTGAATTCACGTGCAGCTCCAAATGCTCTGAAATTTCTGTGGTAGGTAGAGGACTTCATTCTAAGCAACGTTTGTTCTTACATGCCAATTGTTTGAGGCCATCTACTATATCAAAAGTGAGCTCCAAAATCTACTAAAACAGCTTAAAAATGCATGTATTTGCAAATAGCATCTTCCTAGGGATTAGAGCAAATATATATTATATATGAAGCAATAAGGCTCTAATCATGCTCTTAAACATCCTAAATAAACAGTAGAATAACGGCATAAAATGCACGTTATCATTAAGCAACTCGTTTCTCCTTTACTTAGCAGATCATTTTTAGCTTGATCGCACCTGTTGGTAAAAGTTTGACAGTTTAACTAAAGATGATGATGCACACATCATGCAATACAAGAAGATGCGTTTTTGGCAAAAGTCTTATTTATAAAATATTCCGAAAAGGTTACAACCATTGTTTGGAATTTGAAAACATAATAAAATAGAAACATTCCCCAGTAAACCTTTTTTGATCATTACTTGGCCGGGAGGTCCACAATGCTCCAATTGTTCAACTGGTGCCCCGGATATCCTTTGCATACCCATCCCATCTCTTCTTGCTCTCCACTGCTGGCCTCCAGCATGGCTATGGTGTATTCTTTCCTATGATGGATAAAACTGGCGCTCTAGAATATAGCCCCCGAGAGGTGGGAATGTCATCCTTTGCTCCTGGAGAGGGCTCTTCTCTAGTCTGGCTAAGCGGGACTCCCTTTTTCTCGCGGCTCCTCTTGATTTGTCAGCTTTGGTAGGCTTGTAGCCCAATCCATACCTTTCTCTAGTGCTTTTTATGACTAAGGGTTCCTTAATCCCTTATACTCGTGCACCCAGACCTTGACCTTCCTTATGCCCCAGTTTAAGCATGATTGTGGCAACCATCATTGTAGCCTTTGGGAACAAGGCTCCCATATCCAGTGATTTTCTAGTGTTTGGGACATAGGCTGCATTTACCACTTCGAACGAACGGTAGGAGCATTCTGGTATATCCTCGCTACTTTCAATGTAAGGAATAGACATAGGCTTGGTAACCAGAATCTTTGCTTCTCCATATACATAGATGAGTTAGCCGTCTACCACGAACTTGACCTTCTGATGTAGTGTTGATGGCACTACCCCTGCCGAGTGAATCCATGGTCTTCCAAGCAAGCAACTGTAGTATAAAGAAATATCCATCACCTGGAACTCAACCATAAACTCACTTGGGCCAATTTGCAAAGGGATAACTAGCGTACCCACTACTTCTTACTTTTCGCCATCAAAAGCTCTTACTACCATATTAGTGGGACACACGTGAGAGGAATCTATTGGCAGTTGCTTCAGGATTTAAGTCAGCATGATGTTTAGGGATGACCCATTGTCGATCAGTACACGGGAGATAATGTGATCCTTACATTTGACAGATATATGTAAGGCTTTAACGTGCCCAGTACCTTCCGAAGGTAACTCATCTTCGCCAAAGCTAAGGAAATTATCCACCTCGATATTATTGACGAGACTATTCAGATTTTCTAAGGATATGGTCGAAGGGACGTAGGCCTTGCTCAAAACATTCATGAGGGCTTCTCTATGTGGAGTTGAATCCATGAGCAAAGACAATAAGGAGATACGAGCCGGCTACCGACTGAGTTGGTCCACAATGTTGTACTCGCTTTGCTTGATTAGCTTAAGGAATTTGGTGGAATCTCCACCAATAATAGGAGTGTTCTTGCTACTTGGTGCAGGTATGGGGAGTAAATCATACTCTCCTCCTTTGTTTTTGTTGACCTCAGTACCTTCTTCTGATCTATAGACACGACCACTTCTCGTCTTCTTCTCGGTTATGGGGTCTCCTCTAATGATTGATTTGTAGTGGTATTTCCAGGGTACTACGTCATCGTTTTTGTAAGGGAATGGAGCCGAGGTTTGGATAACAAGAGATCGGATCTCTTATGCCAATGTGGCGATCTTCGGTTTCTCCTTATATTCGATAATTAAAGGCTTAGGCGCCCCCAATACTTTGGTACACTCCATCAAAGCCATATAGGCCTTATGTTCTTCTAACTTGTATGTGATTTCCAGCCTTCGAGAGTTAATGAGAGCTTGCACAGCTTCCTGGAATTCAACGCATTCCTCAATATCATGTCCACAAGCTGATTTTTGGTAAACATAGCAATTTTCCCAGTCTGCGCCTCTGGTGGTGTTAATCACCTTTTTAGTCATCAAGAACCCGTTCTTATGCAGGATAAAAAAATAGTTGGTCTTTGCCCCATCTTGATCTCAGAAGCCTTTCTAAGTGGATTTCCATACTTAGTCGTTATATTGGCGACATTGCCCGAATGTTCAGGCAGAGGGTTGGTGCCCACATTAGGAGTGCTAGTCATTTTGGAGAAATCTAGCCATCTAGCATCTCTTAGGAGTTGGACCTTCTTTTTCAAAGCAAAGCAGTTCTCTGTATCATGTCCGCTTCCACCTCCATGATATGCATAATGGGCATCGGCTTTGTACCAGTTGGGATGTGGAGGAGTCCGCTCTTTTAGGGGTACTGGACAAACAAGTCCTGCTGCCAATAATCGAGTATAGGCTTCTATGTATGTAATAGGAATTGGATCAAAATTTTGTTGCCTAACCTTTCCAGAATTCTGATTCTACCGGGGCTGCTTTGACTACTCGGGTCGAGGCTGGGCTGGCTGAGGTTGGCTTGGCTGAGGCATGTAAAAGTTTCCTCCTTGTGGATGGTACTGCGGGAATTGCGGTGGTGGGACTGATGTCACATAAGATGCCATGGGCTGCCCGCCATAATATCCTAGCGCCATACAGTGTCCAGATTGTGCTCCAAAGGAGGTGAAGTCAATTTTAGGTTGCCAGACTGCTTGTACTTCTTCTTCTTTTTTACGATTGGGTGGCGTAGGCCTTCTAGGAGTCTCAGTTTTATTCCTGCCCAGTTTGCCTTCCCTGATGTTGCCCTCAATTCTTTCTCCTGAGGCGACTGAGTCGGCGAAGCTGCTTGATACATTCCCAACCAGCTTTTCATAGTAAACGCCCTTTAAGGTACTAATGAAAAGGGTAGTGAGCTCTCGTTCAATCAGTGGGGGCTGAACATCCATAGCTGCTTCTCTCCATCTTCGAGCATAAGTCTTAAAACTTTCTTTATCAATTTTCTTGAATGACTGCAGTGCTAATCTGTCTAGTGCCAACTCTGTGACATATTTGTATTGTACTAAAAAGGCTATGTCCAAGTCATTCCAAGTGCGGATGCAACTGCCTTCTAACTGAATGTACCATCGTAAAGGCCCACCAGTTAAGCTTTCTTGGAGGCAGTGCATCAGTAGTTTGTCATTGTTGGTACGTGCGGCTAACTTGCAGCAATACATTGTCAAATGGGTCCTCAAACACTGGTACCATTGAACTTTTTGAAATTCGGCATTTTTAACTTCGAAGGTAGCACGACCCCAGGCACCAAGCATAGATCATAGGCATTAGTTGTCCCATAACTTTCTACCCCTTCAACAGCTTTTAGCCTTGCTTCTATTTGCTTCCATCTTGGTTGTTGGTTGGTTTCCTTGGGAACAGGTAAGTCCCATGCTCCCATGGGGTTTTCTGAGATCGGTGTTCCTACGTTTGGTGGCGTAGTCGGAACTTGGCGAGAACTACTCGGAACCATGTTGGGTTGCACATAGGTTTGGGAATCTACTTGAACGTAGTCGGAACTTGGCGAGAACTACTCGGAACCATGTTGGGTTGCACATAGGTTTGGGAATCTACTTGAACTTGTACAAACCCCTGTGGTGGGTTCTGCGTTTGTCCCTGATTAGCTACTTCTTCCGCTGGGGCAAGTTCCCTCGTGGTTGCCACTTTAGTCAGTAGCTCCATCATGGCTTTTAATTGAAGCTGAACCTCGAGGATACTGCCCCCCCATCTCTTGCTGAGCTTGCTCGAGTCCTGAAAGTTAGTCCTCCGTATGATCTCCCATGCCATGGTCTAACATATCTTCAGATGCTTGATTATAGATTGATCTCAAGTTATAGGAGTGCCCAATCTTGTTGGATCTAGAAATGTTGATCCGTTAAGCTTTATGTTGTTCCCTTTTTTTTAATTTCTGTTTTTATCATGAATGCATGAATACATGTAATGAATGGCCGATGATGGAAATGGCAAGGAACAATTTATTGATTGATGAAACCGAGTACATTATTTGTGGAAAGAAAAACTGAAATAAAACAAGGATAGCCTTAATGCAAATACTGCTACATGATTTGGAACAAGCCTTGATCATTTCAAACTAATTTCCAATTCTGGATTATTCATCCAACTAGTGGATTCTTTCGCCCAGCTTTCCGATGATCTCCTCCTGTTCTTGAACTTTCTGTTACAGGGTCTTGAGTTCATTTTCCCTTTGAAGGAGCAGCAGTCTTGGATCTTGGTGGGCCTCCACATAAGCCATGTACTGTTGCTGCCATGGAGGGAATAATGGATAAACTTATGGGTAGTAAGGACTACTGCCGATTTTTCGAGGTGTTTGCCGTGCTAGATACCCCCAGAAAACTTTGCTTCGGGCCTCAAGACCAATATATGTGAAGTCAATGGTTTCTATCTCATACAGCATAGGAATGATCTGATGGCCCCTGAGTTGTCTTCCTGCCTGAAAAGGGGCATACATAATAGCTCTCCACGGGCTGAGTAATGCGACCCAATTATATGGCCCATAATTGTAAATCATATTGACTTTGGGCATCCATGGAGCATTCCATATAACTTGATCATCAGTTAAGGTTTGCAGCTCATTGATCCAGTCCTCTTCTGTTTCTGGTAACTCCCATTCCTTTAGAATGAATTCAGGTAGTGCAATATGTGGTAATGCCGCCACTTCTTCGAGTTGTGCGTCCCTGCTTAAGAAGTGACTTTTCAACCATGCGCAGAGGAGTGGAAGGCATCCTTTGAAACGACCTTGCCCCAAAATCCGTATATGTGATAATGATCTGATTATCTTAGCAAGGATTGCAGGAACCGGATCGGCCCCTCCTAAAGTTTGCATCACGAGTTCACATACAAATCCGTCAATGTAACCCAAGAACTTGGGAAATACAATTAATCCATAAATGGCTAGTGTGAACAAGGAGTAGAGTTCCATGGCCAATGCTAGATATATTTTGTCTCTGATCACGGGCCATGGGATAACCTCGAGTCCACCACTGCGATGCACAGTCTGGGCTACTTCATCTTCTGTCATTCCTAGGAATTGTGATAGGGTCTTTAGGCAGGAAACATGTATGGTTGGTAAAAAAACCTCCGAGCCTCCATTGATTGGCCATCCCAGGAGAGCTTGATACTCCTCCACAGTAGGGGTCAAATCTTGTTCATTGAAGGTGAAACACATCCGCCTTGGATCCCAGAAATGTGCTGCTGCCCCTAACATAGCCTCGTCGACGGGTACTCGCGTTAGATGTAACAAGTCCCCGTACTTCTTAATGTAGGCATCCTGTATGTGGAAAGGCCATTGTGCCCATATATCATCACGTTCCACCTGGTGGGCCGTTTGGACCCGCATCCAAACTTCAGAGGCCGGTATAGTTTACTCTATACTTTCTTCCGAAAAGTCTCCAAAGTGCTGTTGGATTTCCAAAGCTGCACGTGCGACTTCTGTCATGTCTTCCTTGTCTTTACCATTAGCTAGGAAATGATCAAAGCTTGCCATGCTTCCAATAATGAATGTTAAGGCTTGTGCATGTGAGATGGGAAAACAGAAAAGAACAAATTTTTTTGATGTAAATAAGACAAAACCGTCCATGGGTACAAATACATGAAATAAGTTATTCAAATGTAAATGCAACTATATGATGTAAGACACGTTTTGAGTTCCTTTAGAGGGGTGATCCATCTTAATGCCTTCTTTCCCTAGAAGAGCTTGATGTATTACTAGATTCTCTTTCCTCAAGTTCATGCATGGTCGTCATCCTCCTGGTCGGATTGGTACCAACAAGTTCTTTCTGTTGTAGGAGGTGCTCCGTTTCTAGTTTCTCCCACCAACAAGTTCTTTCCTTTTTATTCATTGCAAAAATGGGGTAGTTTTATTTAGAAAAATAGAATGTTATTTTTTTGTTTTATCTAGGAAAACAAAAAGAAAATAAGTAGTATGAAGAGCATGGCACGGAGCTCGAATTCATTACCACAATTGATGTCAGCCAGATGGCGAAGATATAAGCATAGGGCTTAATCCCACGGCCACCGGGGCCTAGATTTGTTTAAAAGAACTTGGGGTTTTATCTAGGAAAACGAAAAAATAGGGTCTGATAATGTGAAGAGCATACAGTGAAGCTCAGATTCACTATGAGACACAATGTTGGCCAAGTGGCGAGGATATGAGCATAAAAGCTCAATCCCACAGCCATCGAGCCTCTAAAAATGATTATTGTATTTTTGAAAAAGATGAAATTCTTGGTGTAGAATGATGGAGAATGTGAGAGAGAAGGGAATAAAACCTGGAAATCGAGGTTGATGTCCCTGCTAGCACTTTGCTCCCTCTTTTGGAATGTTTGAAGAATGTGAGAACAAAAATCCAGCAAAGGTGGCGAAAGAAGTCTATTTCTTAGCTCCGGCCAGCAAGAATTTTGCAAGCTACTTTTTTAGAATTTCACCTGCTGGATTCTTGAACTCCTTGGCAAACTCTCTATATGGCCAGAACTTTTTTCCTCCCAATTATCGTTAATCTCCCTTCTTTGTTGAGCAACTGATCATTTTCTAGAAGTTTTTGCAGGGAATAGACAGCTACTTGGGAATTTGGAGAATTAAATGATGGGATTTTTGGAGTTCTCAGGCATCAATAGCAAGTCTCGAGAACGACATATGCATTTACGAGGTGATAACGAGTCCCCAGGCGTTGAATAATGCATTTCCGAGAGTCCAGCCTTTAAAACACGTGTTTTGAGCCGTTAAATTCAATTCCAAGAGAAATAGCGCTTACTTTACTGTGCACTTAAAAGAGGAGCAAAATGGCGTCGTTCTGGAGTTTCCAGCCGAAACCTGCAGGGTCGAAGATCGTAGTTGCCTCACAGGGTCAAAGTCGTAGTTGCCTCGCAGGGTCGAAGATCGTAGTTGCCTCGCAGGGTCAAATGTCGTAGTTGTCTCGCAAGGTCGAAGGTCGTAGTTGTCTCGCAGGGTCGAAGGTCGTAGTTGTCTCGCAAGGTCAAAGGTCGTAGTTGCCTTACAGGGTCGAAGGTCGTAGTTGCCTCAGAGGGTCAAAGGTCGTAGTTACCTCGCAGGGTCGAAGGTCATAGTTGCCTCACAGGGTCGAAGGTCATAGGTTTTGAAGTTTCGAGTCTACGAGTCTTCGAGGCAGTGTTCCAGAGATCTTTGAGGCTTCGAGTCTGCGAGTTTTCGAGGCTATGTTTCAGAGAGTCTTCGAGGCAGCGTTCTGCAACTGTAAGGACCCGTACCTTGAGTTAGTTAGTTTTGCCTTCTGAGTGGAGTTTTTCTAGATTTTGACCTAGTAAATGGACTCCAATGAATTCACGTGCAAAAGGAAAGATGCTTAGAATGATGTCCTCTATCTACCACAGAAGTTTCAGGCCAAATGGACGTGTATGTGAGGTGCACGTGAATTGGGTCCATTTCACGTGCAAGTGTGGTTGTCTTCTACATGATGCAAGGAGGCTAGGGGTAAAGTTTGAGCACATTTGGAGTGCATTTGGAGTTGCACGTGAATTGGGGAATTCACGTGCAAATTGGCGTGCAGGCATATTTTTGCATGATTCCCTTGGTTTTGATATTCTAATGAACTTTCTCCAAAGGACCATGTTGAAATTCTGAGTATTTTGGCCTATATGGGTGCGGAAAGGTGCTAACTTGTGTGATCAAAACTACGTCGTTTTGATCTTTGGGATTCACTTAATCAAAACTACGTCGTTTTGATGTTGTGTTGTCTATATAAGGAGGAGAAGCCCCTCTGTTTTAGGTTTAGGGTTTGTTGCTCCACCAGCCGTCGCAGAGAGAGAGAGAGAGAGAGGGAAGGAGAGCTCCTGGTTGCTGCCTGGCACCTTGTGTGGGTGGTCAGAGCCTCGTGGGTGGACGGCGTTCGGCTTGGGATCAGACTGTTGCCGCGTTGTTGCGTCTTACCTGAGGTAGGGGTTCTGTTCTTCCTAAACCCTCCTCTATCCTAGGGTTCTAGGGCAGATTATGGGTTATATCTGTTATATATATATGTAATCCATATATGTGTGATCTCCTATATGGATGTTGGCCTTCAATGGCGATTTTGGTGTTTCTGGTGTTTGTGTGATGCATGAAAAGTGTTCGACAAAATGCCTGTATGACATGCCTGCTACATGTTTGAGAAAATGCCTATGTGACTGGGTTTATGAGCCTGTGAATTTATGTACACCAACTGTTTGGTTTTATACCTGTGAGGCTTTGCAAGCTAAGTGTTTTGATGTTATGTATGTGTGACTAAGTGTGGCTATGTGTGCTGTGTTCTTGGAACCCGGTGGTCGTGGAAGCCCTGGGACCGTTCTTGGAACCCGGTGGTCGTGGAAGCCCGGGACCGTCCTTGGAAACCCGGTGGTTGTGGAAGCCCGGGAGTGTTTATGTACCAGCCCGTGTATGATTGTGTTTCTTTGTTATAGCCTGTAATTATATCTGGTGGAATAATTGTATCACGACACAGCACTTGTACACAAGGCATGTAGATATTAGGTGCATGGGATGGGTTGGGGAGACATGATCCCTACTAAGCTGTGGTTGCTCACCCCTCCTACCATGTTGTTTTCTTTACAGGAACCTACAGGCGTTAGGTGGGAACACCAAGGTGGAAGACCTTATTTGCTATCTTGTCTACCATTTATGTTATTTTTATTGGAATTGATGTAACCCCGGTGGGGATGGGATTGGAAAGGATTTCGTTGTAATAACCTGGTTTGGATTATTTTTATGAACATTACTTTCTTGAATGTGTTGTGGATGTTTAAAATGTAATATTCGTGGTTTGTATCCTACCCCTTTGCCCTCCGTGTGGGTAAAAGGGGAGTCACGTGCCGGTTTCCTCGGGTTGGAAATCCGGGGCGTGACAATATGGTATCAGAGCATGGTCTAGTTGGCCTAGGGTAGTGGGCGGACTTGGTTATCTTGAGTCCTTTGGAGGAACCTGGAGGGACATGCCTGATCAACATGGTCCTCTTTGAGCCTCCAAGGTGTACTTAGGGTAGTCCAGTCTTGTGGTAGGATTGGCATGCATTGGCATTAGGGCACTAGTTGCATTTCTTTGTGAATGTATGCTAAACTGTGGATAAGATCACATGATTAAGTGAGATGTACAACTCTGATTTGTTTGGCAATGTGTACTGAACCGTGCAATGTAATTGATGCAATGTATGTGTGTAATGTCATGTGTTAGTGAAATTGATCAGTGGGGTAGAGGTAGTGACGCGATAGATTATAAATTTTGTTTTGATGTTTATGCTTCTTACTTCGTGTAGTAAGAATGCCGCCGAGGAGAGTGACACGTGCGTCTGGGGCAGTGGCTGATGAGTCATCTGCCCATGAGGGTCCGGGTGCGGGACCGTCCGTTGGAGGGCATGCGTTGTTACTGGCACAGCTACAAGAAGGCATCCGGATAGAGGTACGAGAGCTACGGGAGGGACTCCGGCAGGACGTTCGGGAGGAGGTGTGCCGTGAGATGGCGGCAGAGCAGGTGGTGCCACCACCACCACCACCAGTAGGAGAGCTGCCTCGTGAGCGTGAGAGTTCGCTGGGTGGTGTACCGACCCGTGCAGAGGATGACGTGGTGACACGGTTCCGAAAGGAACAACCTCTGCGATTTAAGGGGGGAGAAGATCCTGTGGTAGCTGAGCAGTGGTTGAGGCAGATTGAGCATGTGTTCTCCTTTCTCCTACCCCGGGAGGAGGATAAGGTGCGACTGGCAATTCGGCAGCTGGAGGGGGATGCTTTGGAGTGGTGGACGAGTGTTGCGGGGAGTCGTGCAGTGCAACTCATGTTTTGGGAGGGGTTCTTGCAACTCTTCCATGATGAGTTCTTCCCGGAATTAGTGAGATGGCAGAAGAGGGAAGAATTCGGCAGCTTGAAGCAGGGATCCAGGACGGTACCTGAGTATGAGCGGGAGTTCCGGAGATTGAGTAGGTTTGCTCCTGAGACTGTGGTAAGGGAGGACCTGAAGGCCCACAAGTTCACTTTGGGCCTTAGGCCAGCCCTTAGGCAGAGGGTGGCAATTCTACGCTTGAGGACCTATGCTGAGGCTGTGGAGACGGCCCGTATAGCCGAGAGAGAGCTGGATGATGGGAGGCAGGCCCATCAGGGTCGCCAGTTGCAGAGTGGGCCTGATCGAGATGCAGGGTCCAAGAGGCTCAAGACGGAGGAGAGGGATAGCAGTTCTTTCCGCAGCAGGGGACAGACATTGGTGAACCCAGGGAGGTCTAGCTTTGGCGGTGGCAGACAGGGCGGTCCAGCAGGGGGTCTCCCCAGCGGTTGTTACTGCTGTGGGGAGCAAGGCCACTTGAGGAAGGAGTGTCCAAAGAGGGACTGGAAATGCCATAGTTGTGGACGAGAGGGCCATCTGAGCCGGGTTTGCAGGAGTGGCAACAGGGGAACAGGGGGCGCGGCATCCAGCGTGAGGAGTGATGCTAGCTTCCGTGCACCAGCTGAGAGACCAGCTCGTCGGTGGCAAGCCAGCCAGCAGGATCCGGTCGGACCCGACCCCGGGGGAGGCCGGAGCGGCAAGAGACCGAGGCTGGAGGCAACCTTAGCGGGAAGCATCCAGGTGAGTGAGCCGACCGGTGGCACGGGCCAAGGAAGGGTGTTTGCGCCTGGAGGCGACATACCAGGAGGAGGCCGAGCTACCACCCCCACCCAGCTGAGGGTGGAGTAGGACCATCGGTGGTTAGAGGTACCCTCTTGATCTCCCGTACATTAGCTTCTGTTCTTTTCGATACGGGTGCATCATGTTCGTTTGTTGCTAAGCATGTAATAGACGGCTTGGGGTTAGCTTGTGTGGAGGCCGTGAGGCCCCTAGTTGTGGAGTCTCCGGTGGGAGGCATGATTGAGGTACGGCGTGTGTGTCGTGACTGTGTGTTAACCATAGGCGAGGTGGAGCTGAGTTTTGACTTGCATGTCATGCCTTTGCATACTTTTGACCTGATCTTGGGTATGGATTGGCTTATGGCTTTCCAAGCCAAGATAGACTGTTACCTGGCGGCGTGTATCCTTCGTGACACCTGCAGGGACCTCTTGCACCCTGCGGGGGGAGTGGGACCGTGAGGCGAGTCGGGCCGGGCCGGTGATGGACCAAGTGGGGTGCCATTACCCACAGGTTGGCAGCCCCGACCTCTTGCCGAGGAGGGTAAGGTGGAAAAGAGGGTGTGGCCCATTGTTGTGGACCAACTTCAGGATGTTTTTCCTGAGGAGTTGAGGAGGTTGCCACCTAAGAGGAGTGTGGAGTTCACCATTGAGTTGGTGCCGGGGACGGGTCCGATTTCCCAAGTAGCATATCGTATGGGGCCAGCCGAACTGAGGGAGCTGCAGAGGCAAATCGAGGAGTTGGTGGGCCAAGGGTATATCAGACCGAGTACCTCACCTTGGGGTGCTCCGGTGCTCTTTGCTAAGAAGGCTGATGGCACACTTCGTCTCTGCATCAACTACGGGAAGTCGAATTCAGTGGATCGTGAAGAACAAGTACCCGTTGCCTCGGATAGATGACCTGTTTGACCAGTTGAGTGGGGCCCAGTGGTTTTCCAAGATAGATTTACGGTCGGGGTATCACCAGCTCAGGGTTAAGGAGGAGGACATCCCTAAGACGGCTTTTCGGTGCAGGTATGGGCATTATGAGTGGGTCGTGATGCCTTTCGGGCTCACTAATGCGCCAGCGGTGTTCATGCATTTGATGAACCAAGTCTTTGCCCCATACTTAGACTCGTTTGTGGTGGTGTTTATCGACGATATCTTGGTGTATTCCAAGACCGAGAAGGAGCATGTGGAGCACTTGGCAACGGTGTTGCAAACCTTGAGGGACCAGCAGCTGTTTGCTAAGTTTAGCAAGTGTGAGTTTTGGCTGCAGGAGGTTCACTTTCTTGGCCATGTGGTGTCAGCTGAGGGAGTTCGGGTGGACCCAGCCAAGATTGAGGCCGTGGCATCGTGGGCGAGGCCAACCAACGTTTTTGAGATCCATAGTTTTCTTTGCTTGGCGGGGTACTATCGTCGTTTTGTCGAGGGGTTCTCCCGTTTGGCAGCTCCTATGACGGCGTTGACTAGGAAAGGAGTGAAATTTGAGTGGACGGACATGTGCCAGCAGGCGTTTGAGACTCTCAAAACCCGTTTGACCACTGCACCGGTGTTGAGGTTACCTCGGGAGGATATTCCATATGAAGTGTACTGTGATGCGTCCAGGGTTGGTTTGGGGTGTGTGCTTATGCAGGAGCACAATGTGGTAGCTTATGGGTCAAGGCAGCTGAAGCCTCATGAGCAGAATTATCCTACCCATGATCTGGAGTTAGCGGCTGTTATCTTCGCCCTGAAGAGTTGGCAGCACTACCTCTTGGGGGAAAAGTTTGTAGTGTTCTCCGATCACAAGAGCCTTCAGTACATCTTTACTCAGAAGGACTTGAATTTGAGGCAAAGGAGATGGGTGGAGTATTTGCAGACCTTTGATTTTACTCTTGCCTATACCCGGGCAAGGGTAATGTTGTGGCCGATGCGTTGAGCGGAAAAGGGAAAGCCGAGGTGGCCGTGAGAGAGTGGAAGGCGATGGAGCGGTTGGCGATGTTGCGGCTGCAGCCTGTTGCTCATGATGGTGGGACAGTCCTGAGTCCTTTGGTGGTTGTGCCTGAGTTGTACCAGCGCGTCCGGGAGGGACAGTTGGGTGACATTGAGTGCGAGGTTCTCCGTGCCCGTATTGAGGCTGGGGAGCTATCTGAGGATTGGACAGAGGGTCCTGAGCATGAGTTGTCGTTTCAGGGGCGGTTGGTAGTAGCTTATTCCCTCAGGGATGAGGTGATGAGGGAGTTTCACCAATCTAGAGTTGCTGTGCATCCAGGGGGTACGAAGATGTACCATGCGCTTCGCGGACATTTTTGGTGGCCTGAGATGAAACGCGATGTGGCTGCCTTTGTTTCGTGGTGCCTCACGTGTCAGCAGGTGAAGGCTGAGCATCAGCGGCCGGCGGGCATGTTACAGCCCTTGCCCATAGCGGAGTGGAAGTGGGACCACATAGCGATGGACTTTGTGACTGGTCTTCCACCCACCACTAGGAGGAAGGATATGATTTGGGTGATTGTGGATCGACTCACAAAGTCGGCCCATTTCCTGGCTGTTCGCGAGCGGGACTCCATTGGGACCTTGAGTCAGCTGTACATGAACGAGATTGTGAGACTGCATGGAGTACCATCATCGGTTGTCTCAGACCGGGATTCGAGGTTCACTTCCCGTTTTTGGGCAGGTTTGCAGGAGGCTATGGGGACCAAGCTTCACTTGAGTACAGGCTTTCACCCTGAGACTGACGGCCAGACAGAGAGGACGAATCAGACATTGGAGGACATGTTACGGGCCTGTGTGTTAGATTTCGGGGGTTCGTGGGCAACTCACCTTCCTTTGGTGGAGTTTGCCTACAACAACAGTTATCAGGCATCCATTGGGATGGCTCCTTTTGAGGCGTTGTATGGACGGCCGTGTCGATCACCTTTGTGTTGGACCGAGGTGGGGGAGACAGCTCTCTTGGGACCGCAGTTGGTTCAAGAGGCTACCGAGAAGGTTAAGTTGATTCGTCAGCGTTTGTTAGCAGCTCAGAGTCGACAGAAATCTTATGCGGATCAGCGGCGGCGACCTTTGGAGTTTTCTGTTGGTGATCATGTGTTTCTTCGTGTTTCCCCACGTCGTGGACATCGCCGGTTTGGGCGAGGTTCTAAGCTATCTCCGCGGTTTATTGGTCCTTTTGAGATTCTGGATCGTGTGGGGCCTGTGGCCTACCGGTTAGCGTTACCACCGCGGCTGAGTCGAGTGCACAACGTGTTTCACGTGTCCCAGTTGCGGAAGTATCACCCTGACCCCACTCATGTGCTCGATTGGGGGACATTGGACATTGAGGATGACATGTCCGTCGTTGAGGCCCCTATCCGTATCCTAGATCGGCGAGAGAAGCTTTTGCGTGGTCGTGTTATTCCTTTGGTTCGCGTGCTGTGGCAGCACCATGGCATTGAGGAGGAGACATGGGAACGTGAGTCCGTGATGCGTGAGCAACACCCAGACTTGTTCGAGGACGAACAATCTTAAGCGTGGGAGGTGGCTGTTGGCCAAGGGATAGTGATGTGTTTTCTTGTGATGTGTTTTCTTGTATTAGTTGGTGTATTTGTATTGTCTTTTAAAGACATGTGTTCTTATTTGTGATGTGCTTTGAGATGTGTATTCGTGCCATGCGGACATGTGTTATATGCATTATTGTGGTTATGGATTATGGTGGTACTTGTTATGTCTTTGTTGTCTTGTGTGTGGTGTATGACCCATTTGGGTGTTGTGGCTCGCCGTGTGGCAAATGGGTAGCTGGTGTTTGTTTTCCTCGTATGTCATTTCTTTTCGAGGACGAAAAGTCTTAAGGGGGAGAGGATGTAAGGACCCGTACCTTGAGTTAGTAAGTTTTGCCTTCTGAGTGGAGTTTTTCTAGATTTTGACCCAGTAAATGGACTCCAATGAATTCACGTGCAAAAGGAAAGATGCTTAGAATGATGTCCTCTATCTACCACAGAAGTTTCAGGCCAAATGGACGTGTATGTGAGGTGCACGTGAATTGGGTCCATTTCACGTGCAAGTGTGGTTGTCTTCTACATGATGCAAGGAGGCTAGGGGTAAAGTTTGAGCGCATTTGGAGTGCATTTGGAGTTGCACGTGAATTGGAGAATTCACGTGCAAATTGGCGTGCAGGCATATTTTTGCATGGTTCCCTTGGTTTTGAGATTCTAATGAACTTTCTCCAAAGGACCATGTTGAAATTCTGAGTATTTTGGCCTATATGGGTGCGGAAAGGTGCTAACTTGTGTGATCAAAACTACGTCGTTTTGATGCTGGGATTCACTTAATCAAAACTACGTCGTTTTGATGTTGTGTTGTCTATATAAGGAGGAGAAGCCCCTCTGTTTTAGGTTTAGGGTTTGTTGCTCCACCAGCCGTCGCAGAGAGAGAGAGAGAGAGGGAAGGAGAGCTCCTGGTTGCTGCCTGGCACCTTGCGTGGGTGGTCAGAGCCTCGTGGGTGGACGGCGTTCGGCTTGGGATCAGACTGTTGCCGCGTTGTTGCGTCTTACCTGAGGTAGGGGTTCTGTTCTTCCTAAACCCTCCTCTGTCCTAGGGTTCTAGGGCAGATTATGGGTTATATCTGTTATATATATATATGTAATCCATATAGGTGTGATCTCCTATATGGATGTTGGCCTTTAATGGCGATTTTGGTGTTTCTGGTGTTTGTGTGATGCATGAAAAGTGTTCGACAAAATGCCTGTATGACATGCCTGCTACATGTTTGAGAAAATGCCTGTGTGACTGGGTTTATGAGCCTGTGAATTTATGTACACCAACTGTTTGGTTTTATACCTGTGAGGCTTTGCAAGCTAAGTGTTTTGATGTTATGTATGTGTGACTAAGTGTGGCTATGTGTGCTGTGTTCTTGGAACCCGGTGGCTGTGGAAGCCCGGGACTGTTCTTGGAACCCGGTGGCTGTGGAAGCCCGGGACTGTCCTTGGAAACCCGGTGGTTGTGGAAGCCCGGGAGTGTTTATGTACCAGCCCGTGTATGATTGTGTTTGCTGTTATAGCCTGTAATTATATCTGGTGGAATAATTGTATCACGACACAGCACTTGTACACAAGGCATGTAGATATTAGGTGCATGGGATGGGTTAGGGAGACATGATCCCTACTGAGCTGTGGTTGCTCACCCCTCCTACCATGTTGTTTTCTTTACAGGAACCTACAGGCGTTAGGTGGGAACACCAAGGTGGAAGACCTTATTTGCTATACTGTCTACCATTTATGTTATTTTTATTGGAATTGATGTAACCCCAGTGGGGATGGGATTGGAAAGGATTTCGTTGTAATAAACTGGTTTGGATTATTTTTATGAACATTACTTTCTTGAATGTGTTGTGGATGTTTAAAATGTAATATTCTTGGTTTGTATCCTACCCCTTTGCCCTCCGTGTGGGTAAAAGGGGAGTCACGTGCCGGTTTCCTCGGGTTGGAAATCCGGGGCGTGACAGCAACGTTCTACGAGTCTTCAGATTTTCCAAAATTGACAGCTGGGAGAATTTCGTATAGTCACATTTTCGGGCGGTTTGACCAAAGGCATTGACCTTCTTTTTGTAAGCTTGACTTTTCATGCCTAAAACCATTTTGGCCATAACTTCCTCATTTTAAGTCACATTTGGGCATGATCGAGTGCGTTAGTCTCCAAATTTCATCCTCTATTGTTTGATGCTAACCTTGGGGCATTCTAAGGTCTCTCGGAAATGGCTCTCATTCCTAGGCTTTTCTGCTAAGTTCGGTTATGATTTAGCTCAATCAAAATGGGGTCCAACAGGTTATGCCATGGCAGGCTGATATTTGGGTGCTTGACTTGGACCCCAGGTTTGGTGGCAAAATTGCCTCCTAGCCCTGTTTTTGTTGGTGATTTGAGGTTCCTCTTGCCAAAGTTCCTTCTCCAGTCAGCTTGGTAAGCATTTCCATTATTGCAGATATTTGCCCCTGTAGGGCTTGTTGTGACTGTTCCAACCCCATGAGTCTATTCTTTGCTTCTTCTGCCATTGGCTGCAGCTGTGGTACTTGATTGCATTGGGATCTGAGGTTGTAAGAGTGCCCAATCCTGGAGAAAAGCAACTACCGAACTGGGTGTAGGGTAATCTTTACTTGATTTTCAATTTTGATATGCATGTATGCATGAATGACTATGCGAGGGGTTAGAGAAAGAAATGACTTTATTCCAAACATTTTCAAACAAACACACAGTACAATGCAGAAATGCCATGCGGATGAGAGCTATGGCTACATGATCTTAAGGCAAACATCTAGTCATCTCCGAAGCTGCACGACGCCTTTTCCTCTGGGGTGGTCGCTCACCTGCTTCCTCCCTCTACTTTAATATGGTCTTAACCTGTTTTTCCCTCAACTGTAACCGCTGAAGAGCTCCTTCTAAAGATGCTTCTAGCCTTTGGATCTGCTACCTAAGATTTGGATTCTCCTGGAGGATGGCTCTCATGTATGTAGTTAACTGTGGCTTGTGTTGTGCCCTCCAAGATATGTACACCGGACAAACGCCAAGTTTTGGGCTATTGGGTTGGATCTTGGTGGGACGGACCATTCCTGATACATCTTTTTGCCTTTTTCTGCGAGCATGGTTTTGCTGTAAGTGAAGTCACAATCATCCATGCCGAATAGCACAGGGATAATATGATGATGCCCAACATGTCTTCCACCCTGCAGTGGTGCATATGCAGTTCCTCCCCAAGGACCTAAGAGTGGGACCCAATTATAGTCCCCACAGCTATAAGTCATGGAGACCAGCGACATCCAAGGAACTGTCCAGGTAATGTCAACTTCTGCGAAGTTCTCTAACTTCATCTTCCAGCTTTCAAAGTCTTGAGGTAAATTCCATTTGCTGAGCAGAATATCTAATAGTGTCGTGGCTGGCAAATGATAAACAGCAGGAAAACAAGAAACACTACAAGGGAAATGACCTTGCAACCAGGTGCATAGGAGAGGCAGGCACCCCATAAACTGCCCCGAGCCTTTATCCCTCAGATAAGTAAGAGATCGAATGGTTTCAGCGAATATAGCAGGAGTAGGGTCACATCCTTTGAGCACCTACTGGACCAAATCCACAATTGCTCCATCGATGTGGGCCGGTATTGTCACGCCCCGAATTTCCAACCCGAGGAAAACGGTTCGTGACTCCCCTATACCCAACCCGGTGGGCAGGGGGTGGATGTACAAAACAAATATTCATACAGGTCAACGTATAAATTCACCACTGATAATCACAAAGATGTAAATTAAATATCTTTATTAATCTTCAACCCATAATAAATGTTCACAACCACACATGTCTTTATTACATTCCAAATCCTTTTACAATATCTCCCCACTGGGGTTACATCAATTTCCATAAAATAACATAATCGAAAAGAAACGATAAAACAAATACAGTCTTCCACCTCAGGATTCCACCTAACGCCTGTAGGTTCCTGAAAGAAAACACATCACAGTAGGAGGGGTGAGCAACCACAACTCAGTAGATATCGAGTCTCCCCCAACCCATCCCATGCACCTATCATCTATATGTGAGCGTGCACCAGTGCAGTGACGTGACATAGACATAATAAGGAATTCACACCACACAAACGGCACAACCTCTGTCCTAGCCACACAGGCTAACACTTTAACCACCTCTCAAACAAGTGATTTAACCACCTCTTCAGGCCAAGTTATTTAACCACCTCTTCAGGCCAAGTAATTTAACCGCCTCTTCAGGCCAAGTGATTTAACCGCCTCTTCAGGCCAAGTACCAAACAGACAAGCTCACAGCATACACCTTGGTCACTCAAGCATAAAACCAAACACTTAGCATGCACACATTCACAAGTGCACAAACCCAGCTTCTCAAGCATAAAAACAAACACTTAGCATGCACATGTTTACAAACCCACAAATCCAGCCTCTCGGGCATAAAAACAAACACTTACTGGGCATATTTAAACAAACATAATCACGCAGGCATTTTATCTAACACGTAACATGCACTAACAACCCAACATCAGAAACACCCCCAGGGCGCCATTGAAGGCCAACATCCATATAGGAGATCACACCTATATGGATTTACATATAAATATTATAACAATAGCCATAGAAACTCTGTAAAACCTCTACACAGGGCTAACCCCGGAACAGACCGGGAAAGACAGAACCCCTACCTTAAAGAAGATCCTCCTTGCTCCCGCGCTAGACGCCGTCTTCCCCACGCACGACGCTCCGGCAGCAACTAGCAGCTCTCCTTCATTCCATCTCTCTAGCTCTCTCTCTCTCTCTCTCTCTCTCTCTCTATGACAGCTGCAGTGGCTGAAGAGAACCCTAAACCTAAAACAGGGAGTCTTCACCTCTTTATATAGACAATCCAAACCCCAAAATGACGTAGTTTTGATTAAATGAATCCCAGCATCAAAACGACGTGGTTTTGATGACAGACTACACCCTTTTTGCAACCACACAGGGCAAAGCACTCCTAATTTCACCATGGTCCTTTAGCAAAAGAGGATCAGAACAACAAAACAATGATAATGGAGGCTGCACGTGAGAAAGCATTCTCACAGGCACCTCCAAATGCTCTATAATTTCACCACAAGACTTGGAACAACATCAGGAAGGCTCCCATGCAAAAATCTCCCAGCACGCGAAAAGCATTCTCACGTGCATTCTCACGTGCACTCCCTATTGGGCTCAAACTTTGCCTCTTGCTTGCTCATCAACATACAAGATGATTAAGCCAAAGTGTGTGGAAAGAAAACTCCCTAAAACCCAACAATTTCCACCTAAAAGGGCAAAACTGACTAACTCCTCACATCCCAAAATACAGGTCATTACATCCTCTCCCCCTTAAGACTTTTCGTCCTCGAAAAAAAACAACATGCAAGGGAAACCACACAGGAAGCCACAACACCCAAATGGGTCATACACCGCACATTGTACACAATAGCACATAACACAGAGTGCCACCACAGTCCACAACCACATGCGTCACAATCCATGGAAACACATCCACATGTGACAAGTACCCATCACAAACACATTTCATTAACACAGTCAATACAAATAAAAGTCAAAAGTCTAAAGGAAATACAAATACACCAGCCAACAGCCACTCCTCCACCTTTAAGAGTGTTCGTCCTCGAACAACTCCAGGTGGTGCTCACGCATCAACGACTCCCGGTCCCAAGTCTCCTCCTCAATGCCACGGTGCTGCCACAGTACGCGAACCAAAGGGATAGCACGACCCTACAGAAGTTTCTCCCGGCGATCTAGTATATGAATAGGGGCCTCAACAACGGACATGTCATCCTCAATGTCCAATGTCCCCCAATCAATCACATGAGCGGGGTCAAGATGATACTTCCTCAATTGGGACACGTGGAACACATTGTGCACTCGACTCAATCGCGGTGGCAATGCTAATCGGTAAGTGACAGGTCCCACACGAGCTAGAACTTCAAAAGGGCCAACAAACCGGGGAGAGAGTTTGGAACCTCTCCCAAAGCGCCGATGTCCACGTCGTGGAGAGACACAGAGATATACATGATCTCCCACAGAAAACTCCAAAGGTCGCCGCCGCTGATCCGCATAGGATTTCTGCCGACTCTGAGCTAATAACAACCGCTGACGAATCAACTTAACCTTCTCGGTAACCTCTTGAACCAATTGTGGTCCCAAGAGAGCTGTCTCCCCCACCTCGGTCCAACATAAAGGTGATCGACACGGCCGCCCATACAACGCCTCAAAAGGAGCCATCCCAATGGATGCCTGATAACTGTTGTTGTAGGCAAACTCCACCAAAGGAAGGTGAGTGGCCCACGAAACCCCAAAATCTAACACACAGGCCCGTAACATGTCCTCCAAAGTCTGATTCGTCCTCTCAGTCTGACCGTCAGTCTCAGGGTGAAAGGCTGTACTCAAGTGAAGCTTTGTCCCCATAGCCTCCTGCAAGCCGGCCCAAAAATGAGAAGTAAACCGCGAATCCCTGTCGGACACAATTGATGATGGCACCCCATGCAGTCGCACCACCTCGTTCACATACAGCTGACTTAAGGCCCCGATGGAATCCCGCTTGCAGACAGCAAGAAAATGGGCCGACTTAGTCAGCCGGTCCACAATCACCCATATCATGTCCTTCTGCCCAGCAGTGGGTGGAAGTCCAGTTACAAAGTCCATCGCTATGTGGTCCCACTTCCACTTGGCTACTGGCAATGGCTATAACATGCCTGCCGGCCGCTGGTGCTCAGCCTTCACCTGTTGACAAGTGAGGCACCTCGAAACAAAAGCAGCGACATCTCGTTTCATCCCAGGCCACCAAAAGTGTCCCCGAAGCGCATGATACATCTTTATACCCCCTGGATGCACAGCAAGCCTAGACTGATGAAACTCTCTCATCACCTCATCTCGAAGAGAAGACGCCACTACTAGCCGACCCTGAAAAGACAACTCATGCTCAGGACCCTCTGTCCAGTCCTCAGATAGTTCACCAGCCTCAATACGGGCACGGAGAACCTCACACTCAATGTCACCCAATTGTCCCTCCCAGACGCGCTGGTACAACTCCGGCACAACAACCAGAGGACTCAAGATTGTCCCACCATCACGAACAACAGGCTGCAGGTGCAACATCGCCAACTGCTCCATCAGCTTCCACTCTCTCACGGCCACCTCAGCTTTCCCTTTTCTGCTCAATGCGTCAGCCACAACATTACCCTTGCCCGGGGTATAGGCAAGAGTAAAGTCAAAGGTCTGTAAATACTCAACCCATCTTCTCTGCCTCAAATTCAAGTCCTTCCGAGTGAAGATGTACTGAAGGCTCTTGTGATCATAGAACACTACAAACTTCTCCCCCAAAAGGTAATGTTGCCAGCTCTTCAAGGCAAAGATGACAGCCGCCAACTCAAGATCATGGGTAGGGTAATTCTGCTCATGAGAGCTTCAGCTGCCTCGACCCATAAGCTACCACACTGTGCTCCTGCATAAGCATACACCCCAAACCAACCCGGGATGCATCACAATATACCTCATATGGAATATCCTCCCGAGGTAACCTCAACACCGGTGCAGTGGTCAAACGGGTTTTGAGATCCTCAAACGCCTGTTGACACTTGTCAGTCCACTCAAACTTCACTCCCTTCCGGGTCAACACCGTCATAGGAGCTGCCAAACGGGAGAATCCCTCTACAAAACGACGGTAATACCCTGCCAAACCAAGGAAACTACGAATCTCGAAAACATTGGTTGGCCTTTCCCACAATGCCACAGCCTCAATCTTGGGTGGGTCCACCCTAACGCCCTCAGCGGATACCACATGGCCAAGAAAATGGACCTCCTGCATCCAAAACTCGCATTTGCTGAACTTAGCAAACAACCGCTGATCCCTCGAGGTTTGCAACACTGTTGCCAGATGTTCCACATGCTCCCTCTCGGTCTTGGAATATACCAAGATATCGTCTATAAACACCACCACGAACGAATCTAAGTATGGGGCAAAGACTTGGTTCACCACATGCATAAACACTGCCGGCACATTAGTGAGTCCGAAAGGCATCACTACCCACTCATGGTGTCCATACCTGCAACGAAAGCAGTCTTAGGGATGTCCTCCTCCCTAACCCTCAACTGATAGTACCCTGACTGTAGATCTATCTTGGAAAACCACCGGGCTCCACTCAACTGGTCAAATAGGTCATCTATCCGAGGCAACGGATACTTGTTCTTCATAGTCACCAAATTCAGCTTCCTATAGTCGATGCAAAGGCGTAGCGTGCCATCTGCCTCCTTAGCAAAGAGCACTGGAGCACCCCAGGGTGAGGTGCTCGGTCTGATATACCCCTGGTCCACCAACTCCTCTATTTGCCTCTGCAGCTCCCTCAACTTGGCTGGCCCCATACGATATGCTACTTGGGAGATTCGGCCAGTCCCCGATACCAACTCAATGGTGAACTCTACACTTCTCTTAGGAGGTAAACTCCTCAACTGGTCAGGAAAGACATCCTGAAATTGGTGAACAACTGCTGGCCACACTCTCTTTTCCACTTTTCCTTCCTCAACAAAGGTCAGGGCTGCCAACCTATGGGTAATGGCACCCCACTGGTCCAACACTAGCCCAGCCCGACTCGCCTCACAGTCCCACTCCCCCTGCAGGGTGCAACAGGTCCTCGCAGGTGTCACGAAGGATACACGCCGCTGATAACAGTCTATCTTGGCCTGGAAAGCCATAAGCCAATCCATACCCAAGATCAGGTCAAAAGCACTATCACGCCCCAGTTTTCCAACCCGAGGAGACCGGAACGTGACCCTCCCTTTACCCGGTTTTGGATAAAGGGGTAGGATACAACATACACTTCACATTTTATTTTCAGAGACCAAAATCACATAATTATTAAATTCAAACCACATGCCTTTATTATGTTTCAAACTTCATTCCGGAATCTCCCGCTCTGGGGTTACAAGGCCTCAACGAAATTACATAACACAAATTACATAATATAAAACAAAGCCACAAAACGGAACTCCTCCACCTAGGTGTTCCCACCTAACGCCTGTAGGTTCCTACAAGAAAACACACCACAGTAGGAGGAGTGAGCAACCACAGCTCAGTAGGGATCATGTCTCCCCAACCCATCCCATGCTCCTAGCATCTACATGACATGTGTACGAGTGTGGTGTCGTGATACATTCCAACAGATATAATAACAAACCACCAGCAAAATACAATCATTTCTACATTCACACAGGCTAACACTTTAACCACAAGTGATTTAACAGCCTCTTCAGGCCAATGATTCAAGTGATTTAACCGCCTCTTCAGGCCAATGATTCAAGTAATTTAACCGCCTCTTCAGGCCAATGATTTAACCGCCTCTCAGGCATAGTTTCCATAGCCTCACAGGCAAACACAAAACAGTCCCGGGCTTCCACAGCCACCGGGTGTACAAGCAAACACGCAGCACATAAGGCCATATAGGCATAACATCAAACACTTAATATGCTTAGTCACACGGGAATAACGTCGAACACTTAGCATGCATATATTCACAGGCTCACAAACCCAGCCCACACGATATTATTTCAAACACATAATATGCATAGCCTCACAGGCATTATTTCAAACACGTTCTGAGCATACACACAGGCATATTCACACAGGCATTTTATCGAACACTTAACATGCACTAACCACCCAACCTCAGAAATCACACCAAAACGCCACTGAAGGCCAACATTCATATAGGAGGTCACACCTATATGAATTTACATATAAATAATATAACAATAACAATAGAAACTCGAGAAACCCTACACACGGGGCCTAACCCCGGAACAGACCAGGTGAGACAGAACCCCTACCTTGAAAACGTCCTCCAGCTCTTGCTTCCACGCTAGACGTTGTCTTCCCCACGCACGACGCTCCGGCAGCAAGCCAGCAGCTCTCCTTCCTTCCCCTCTCTCTCTCTCTCTCTCTCTCTCTCTCTCTCTGCGACGGCTGAAAAGAACCCTAACCCTAGAACAAGGAGTCTCCTCATCCTTATATAGACCTCCCATTGTCAAAACGATGTAGTTTTGATTAAGTGAAACCCAGGATCAAAACGACATAGTTTTGATTACACAAGCTACAACCTTTCCTCATCCATACACACCAAAATACTCACTATTCCAACCTGGTCCTTTGGGAAAAGATGATTAGAATAACAAAACTAAGGTAACCATGCAAAAACATGCCTGCACGCCAATTTGAACGCCAATTCCCCAATTGGCGTGCAGCTCCAAATGCACTCAAACTTCACCCCAAGCCTCCTTGCATCTTGTAGAGGCCTGAGAAGCAAAAATATGCTTGCACGTGAAATGGGTGAATTCACGTGCAGCTCCAAATGCTCTGAAATTTCTGTGGTAGGTAGAGGACCTCATTGTAAGAAACTTTTGTTCTTGCACGCCAATTGTTTGAGGCCATCTACCCTATCAAAAGTGAGCTCCAAGATCAGCCAAAAAGCTTTAAAACCCTTGTATACGCATAGCATCTTCCTAGGGCATAAAGGTACATTATCACTTGTCACATGCACCTCCCAAAAGTCCCCTCTTGGGCTCATCTCTTACCTCAAACTTGTGCACCAACATCCAAGGTGTTTGTGGTTAACTTCTTACACACGGGTTACACACGGGTCATTACATCCTCTCCCCCTTAAGACTTTTCGTCCTCGAAAAGAAATGACATACGAGGAAAACAAACACAAGCTACCCATTTGCCACCCGGCAAGCCACAACACCCAAATGGGTCATACACCGCGCACAGCACATAACAGCACATAACAAGGTACCACAATAATCCATCACCACATGCATCACAATAATGCATATAACACATATCCGCATGTCACAAATACACATCTCAAAACACATCACAATGATGAACACATGTCTAAAAGACAAAACAAATACACCAAATCATACACAACTAATACAAGAAAACACATCACAATCCCTTGGCCAACAACCACCAACAGCCACCTCCCACTCTTAAGGTTGTTCGTCCTCTAACAATAGCTGGGTGTTGCTCACGCATCATGGACTCACATTCCATGTCTCCTCTGCAGGACGTGTCAGCCCCTAAAAGACAACACACCTTCCAAAACGCACATGCTGATGCACATCGCCCACAACCATTCACATACCTGCGACCGAAGATATCACACCATAACACACATGAAGGCACGTACCCACAGACCCAATACAACACAGCATGATAGGGAAACACATATTCTAATCTCACAAACAACCCTTGTTCTCCTCACCTAACACATGTCACAAGTATTCACATGTCACGACAGTATAAGACATATACGCCCATCACCAACACGTTTAACAGATCACATAGGTCACAGAGCAACTCACATCATAAACACCACCACAAGGAACAACTCACAAAGAAAACACTACTACACATTTAACGTTCCACTGCCCATTCACCAACATCATACAAACTCATCCGCAGGGAGTGTCCTCACAACCTTCCCACCTTTGGACTTTTCGTCCCCGAAAAGAGAAATCATGTAGTAAACATCACGAGAAGATCAAAGCAACACATAACACCCAGGAGCACAACCAGAACTAGAGCTTGGACAATTAGCGTGCTGACAATAACTCATGTGAGCAAGTCTGACAACAGTGAGGTCGAGAAACCTCCCACAGAGTCGCTAAGACCCCGACAACCGAACAAGGCCAACACCATAAGCCTATGCATGAAGTATCCATTTGCTAGAATTCATATGATTGAACGAGAAGTCACTACATCGACATAGCAGGGTACTCGGCGTTAGACGCCTACTCGTGTCACAATAGGACCAACACTCCACAATGGAAAATACCTAACAATGACACCACTGGGATTTGATGTCAACGGACACCAACAATTTACAACGCAGCCACACTCCATATGTAGACCTTACCCTGACAGCAAACACAAAGAGGTCACAAGGAAACACAAACAAACAAGAGAAAAGCATTATGCAAACCACAATCACAGTCCCACACAGGGATATCACCACAGCAGCACCTGCATCACAGCTGAAACCGCCTCACTCTATAGTGATACACACAACAACAGAACCCAACCAATGCCAAAGGGAACTCAAGATGACTTACAATCCAGGACCCAACTACAGCAGGATGAAGTTTGCGCTCCACCAATTCGGTCACAGTCAACAAGACGCCCCACGGAGTCCAAGGAGTAACTCAAAACAACAAATGCAGTACCATACACAACCACAGCAATACCAAAATCCACCATCCGGCTATCACCTGTCACCGACCGTGAGGATCGACTAAAAGAAGTCTGTGAACCAGAACAGAACCAGAACACTACACTATAACGCCTCTCGGACACTTCGTGCTAGCATCCTTGATCACGGTTAAATAGGTATTCACTAAGGTCCCACAGCCTGCATACTAACTGAGGCGTACACTACAGCCCAAGTGTTAATGCCTTTCTGAGTCGGCAAACACCAAACGCAATGAAGTGGAACTTATCCTCTAACATCGGTGAAGTATAACTAACACAGCTCTCTCTTTGACCAGGAAAAATCCTCCCACCTGCTACAAGATAGTTGATCCCTCTGTGTTGCCATTCACAGGTCACAAGGGAGTTCTTTGCCTCTATGACATACTCCACTTCATGGCCTACCAACTCCACTATACTAACCATCGCGTTCCATCTCGATACACCAACAAAAGTCTCAAATACACCAACACCTTGATGGCGTGAACCATCTCACTTACCGTGTGATACTACACATGAAAGGTTTTCGAGGAGAACAGATATAGATCATCTGCCTACCACCACCGCTCCAAAACATACACCCTTGTGATATCCGCCCGACATAAATCTCTCCCCAAGGAGTAGCACTAATACCCTTTTTAAGCAAAAACTGCCGACTGACTCATAAATAACACTAATACCCTTTTCCTAGCTTATCAACACTTTAATATTAAACATCACACCAGATAAGGAATAATATGAATAACATCACATCTAACACTTTTCTTCATCCCCATACCACAGTTAATATGCCACTACACCACGCCTCATCCTCCTCTACACATATGTGTCACAACACCCACACGTAGCAACTCTACTATATGCCTTTACCGCGGATGCAACACATACAACAACACAATACCACATTTTTCAGCACACAAGCAATGAAACACAAAACACCTGACGAGTAGAACGTACCAGCCTTACACCTTCTCTCCTCCTCTAAGCCTACTTCCCACAAGATACGAATCAAAGGAATGGCCCTACCATGCAAAAGCACACCCGCAGCCCCTAGAGAAATGTTTTCCAAATGTGGGTAAAAAGCCCGAACAAGGCCTGCCAAATCTCACTTGCTTCCCTCTTTTTACCAATTGGATGCATCGGGCACGACCCTTGAAACCCACTCACAGCCGATAGTTGAGCTCCAGAGCACCTCACATTTTACACGTGTGCATCCCCATTTCACAACATGTTCTAAGAACATCACTCATGGTCTTTCACACTCGACAAACATGACACATGGCCACTGCTTGACCATCGGAGAACCCAGAACACCTATATATTTACTAACCAGAACTTGCAACAACCACTCTAGCCAACAAGATAACACTTCAAGGACTCTAAGAGCAGGCTATACTAGCTGCGTTTTCCCCTCAACCACAACGCTTGGAAAAGAAAGGTAACCATAGGAATATCCCTTTCAAGTAGTACTCCAACACACACCTCTATCCGCTGAAGAACATATTTCTATTAATCAAGGTTGCCAAGGAGGGGTCACACAACAACCCACAAGCCATCACCTCACACCTCAAGCTCTACTAGCTAGCCAGTCTAAATTTCCTCCCACTAGCAAAAAGGTTGCCTACAAGATTTGGTTACTTTGATTATCCACATGTGCCAAAATTGAATATCACTCACTTATAAAATCAACACCCAAATTTTGTTTAGTTACTCATTATTCTTCCAGCGTTATAAATATATATCTCCTAATAGGTCACCACCCACATCCATTCGAAATGCTAACTGAAACGGGACACAATAGGGTCCACCCAGCCGCACATAAACCAGTACGAGACTCAACCGGCAACCCACCAAAGGGGCACGATAACACCAGTGAATTTCTGTCTTGCTCTTCCACTGGCCTCACTAGGTAGTCCTCCTGCCTCCAAATCGGGACTCGGCATTGAGCTTTACCCCTAGCTCGCTGAGCCAGTCCCCTAGCATCACTCCCGGTCATACTAAAACAGACTGTACGAAGACATCCTACTTTTCCACAGAGGTAACACCGGTACTGCTTCTTGGCACACTCTCTGTTCCAGTGCCCCGGCTGTCCACAACAAGCGTAATCTTTTGAGAAACAGGACTCAAACGGGAGTGTTGAGGGCTGACAGCTCTCGGCGTACCTCGCTCCTAATCAGTTGTCGAATTGCATCCCTCACCTCTAGAATAATCGAGCTCAAGACGCCAACCTCTGCCGTGATTAGTCTATCACCTTCAGCCTGCAGCTCTCTCACTTGCCCAACCTGGGTCGCGGCCTCCTCTGTTACCTCAATAGTCGCACGGCTTATAGTTTCCAGAAACATTGGTTAAGCGAAAAGGTAGCGCTCCAGATTAACACTAAATGATCTCAACAATCGCGAGACCACTACCGACTAAGCGACTTAAGCTATAACACGCATTATTACCACACAAGTCCATAGGTTCACATTTAACAGACTATACCAATTTTACATTCCATTGCATTGCTCATAACCACGCTTATTTCACACAGTACCAAACAAATCACATGCTCAACCATTCACAGAACACCAAACAAATCACATTTAATTTTTTTTTTGTTAACAGTTCACAAGCCTCAAGTTTCCAAGCACACAGTTTCAATTCCACAATTTCTTTTCCTTGCTTTCATGTTCAAATTACCACAAAAGATCGAGTTGCACAGATTAACACTTTATCACGTTATTCATGCATTCCTACCACATACACAAGCTTAATCACGGTTCCCACACGATCACACATGAGCAACATATGCAACTAGTGCCCTAATGCCAATGCATGCAAATCCTACCACAAGACTGGACTACCCCAAGTACACCTTAGAGGCTCCAAAAGGACCGTGTTGATCAGGCACGTCCCTCCAGGCTCCTCCAAAGGACTCAAGATAACCAAGTCCGCCCACTACCCTAGGCCAACTAGACCATGCTCTGATACCATATTGTCACGCCCCGATTTTCCAACCCGAGGAGACCGGAACGTGACCCTCCCTTTACCCGGTTTTGGATAAAGGGGTAGGATACAACATACACTTCACATTTTATTTTCAGAGACCAAAATCACATAATTATTAAATTCAAACCACATGCCTTTATTATGTTTCAAACTTCATTCCGAATCTCCCTCTTTGGGGTTACAAGGCCTCAACGAAATTACATAACACAAATTACATAACATAAAACAAAGCCACAAAACGGAACTCCTCCACCTAGGTGTTCCCACCTAATGCCTATAGGTTCCTGCAAGAAAACACACCACAGTAGGAGGGGTGAGCAACCACAGCTCAGTAGGTATCATGTCTCCCCAACCCATCCCATGCTCCTAGCATCTACATGACATGTGTACGATTGCGGTGTCGTGATACATTCCAACAGATATAATAACAAACCACCAGCAGAATACAATCATTTCTACATTCACACAGGCTAACACTTTAACCACAAGTGATTTAACCGCCTCTTCAGGCCAATGATTGAAGTGATTTAACCGCCTCTTCAGGCCAATGATTTAACCGTCTCTCAGGCATAGTTTCCACAGCCTCACAGGCTAACACAAAACAGTCCCGGGCTTCCACAGCCACCGGGTGTACCAGCAAACACGCAGCACATAAGGCCATACAGGCATAACATCAAACACTTAATATGCTTAGTCACACGGGAATAACGTCGAACACTTAGCATGCATATATTCACAGGCTCACAAACCCAGCCACACAGATATTATTTCAAACACATAATATGCATAGCCTCACAGGCATTATTTCAAACACGTTCTGAGCATACACATAGGCATATTCACACAGGCATTTTATCGAACACTTAACATGCACTAACCACCCAACCTCAGAAATCACACCAAAACGCCACTGAAGGCCAACATTCATATAGGAGGTCACACCTATATGAATTTACATATAAATAATATAACAATAACAATAGAAACTCGAAAAACCCTACACACGGGGCCTAACCCCGAAGCAGACCAGGTGAGACAGAACCCCTACCTTGAAAACGTCCTCCAGCTCTTGCTTCCACGCTAGACGTTGTCTTCCCCACGCACGACGCTCCTGCAGCAAGCCAGCAGCTCTCCTTCCTTCCCTCTCTCTCTCTCTCTCTCTCTCTCTCTCTCTCTCTCTCTCTCTCTCTCTCTCTCTCTCTCTCTCTCTCTCTCAGCGACGGCTGAAAAGAACCCTAACCCTAGAACAAGGAGTCTCCTCATCCTTATATAGACCTCCCATTATCAAAACGACGTAGTTTTGATTAAGTGAAACCCAGGATCAAAACGACGTAGTTTTGATTACACAAGCTACAACCTTTTCGCATCCATACACACCAAAATACTCACTATTCCAACCTGGTCCTTTGGGAAAAGATGATTAGAATAACAAAACTAAGGTAACCATGCAAAAACATGCTTGCACGCCAATTTGAACGCTAATTCCCCAATTGGCATGCAGCTCCAAATGCACTCAAACTTCACCCCAAGCCTCCTTGCATCTTGTAGAGGCCTGAGAAGCAAAAATATGCTTGCACGTGAAATGGGTGAATTCACGTGCAGCTCCAAATGCTCTGAAATTTCTGTGGTAGGTAGAGGACCTCATTGTAAGAAACTTTTATTCTTGCACGCCAATTGTTTAAGGCCATCTACCCCATCAAAAGTGAGCTCCAAGATCAGCCAAAACAGCTTAAAACCGCCTGTATACGCATAGCATCTTCCTAGGGCATAAAGGTACGTTATCACTTGTCACATGCACCTCCCAAAAGTCCCCTCTTGGGCTCATCTCTTACCTCAAACTTGTGTACCAACATCCAAGGTGTTTGTGGTTAACTTCTTACACACGGGTTACACACGGGTCATTACAAGCACGCAAGGGCATCACGTACAAATCGAAACTAAGCTCCACATCCCCTATAGTTAACACACAGCCACAACATACACGTCGTACCTCAATCACACCTCCCACCAGAGACTCAACAACTAGGGGCCTCGCTGCCTCCACACAAATCAACCCCAAGCTATCTATCACAAGCTCAGTAATAAAAGAACACGATACACCCGTATCGAAAAGAACAGAAGCTAACGTACGTGAGATTAAAAGGGTACCTCTAACCACCGATGGTCCTGCCCCACCCTCAGCCGGTGGGGGTGGTAGCTCAGCCTCCTCCTGGTATGTCGCCTCCAGCGCAAACACCCTCCCTTGGTCTGTGCCACTGGTCGGCTCACTCACTGGGCGCTTCCCGCCAAGACTGCCTCTAGCTTCAGTCTACTGCCGCTCTGGCCTCCCCTGAGGTCGGGTCTGGCTAGATCCTGCCTGGCTGGCTTGCCACTGACGAGCTGGCCTCTCAGCTGGTGTACGGAAGCTAGCATCACTCCTCATGCTAGATGCCACGCCTCCTACTCCCCTGTTGCTACTCCTGCAAACCCGGCGCAAATGGCCCTCTCGTCCACATTTGTTGCATCGCCAGTCCTTCTTAAGACACTCCCCCTTGAAGTGACCCTTCTCCCCACAGCAGTGTCAACCAATAGGTAGACCCCCCAATGGACCTCCCTGTCCACTACCGCCAAAGGTGAACCTCCCTGGGTTCACAAATGGCTAACCCCGGCTGCAGAAAGAACTGCCATCTCTCTCCTAAGTCTTGAGCCTCTTGGACCCTGAATCTCGACCAGGCGCACTCTGCAACTGGCGACCCAAATGAGCCTGCCTCCCATCATCCAGCTCTCTCTCGGCTATACGGGCCGTCTCTACAACCTCAGCATAGGTCTTCAGACGCAAAATTGCCACCCTCTGCCTAAGGGCCGGCCTGAGACCCAAGGTGAACTTGTGGGCCTTCAGGTCCTCCTGCGCCACGGTCTCGGGAGCAAATATGCTCAAGCTCCGGAATTCGCGCTCATACGCAGGCACCGTCATTGTCCCCTGCTTCAGGTTGTCGAATTCCTCCCTCTTCTGCCACCTCAAAGATTCCGGGAAGAACTCATCATGGAAGAGCTATAGGAACTCCTCCTAAAGCATGAACTGCACCGCACGACTCCCCGCGACACTCAACCACCACTCTAGAGCACTCCCCTCTAGCTGCCGAATGGCCAGTCTCACCTTATCCTCCTCCTAGGGTAGGAGAAAGGAAAACACATGCTCGATCTGCCTAAGCTAGTGCTCAGCTAACACAGGGTCCCCCTCTCCTTTGAATTGCGGAGGTTGTTCCTTTCGAAACCGTGTCACCACGTCATCCTCTGCACGAGTCGGTATGCCACTCAGCGAACCCTCAAGCTCCCTTGGTAACTCCCCCGTTGGTGGTGGCGGTGGTGGTGGCACCACTTGCTTTGCCGCCATCTCACGGCGCACCTCCTCCCGGACTTCGTGCCGGATACCTTCCCTCAGCCCCTGAACTTCCAGTCGGATGCCCTCTCGCAACTGCGCCAGCAACAGCGCATGTCCTCCGGCGGACTGCCCCGCACCCAGACCCTCATGGGCAAATGACTCATCAGCCACTACCCCGGACGCACGTGTCACTCTCCTCGATGGCATTCTTACTACAAGAAGTAAGAAGCACAAATGTCAGAACGCATTCGCCAACTATCGAGTTTCACTACCTCTACCCCACTATCAAGTCAAGTAGTACATGGCATCACACACATTTCACATATTGCATCAATCAACATTGCACACAGTTCAATTCACAGTGCACACAGCTCAAATAGACAAAGACCTTTCCTTATAGTCATGCTCAGGGTACTTCAAGAAAAAATCAGAGTTGCACACTTCACACCTTATCACATTAGTCACATTTTTTTTATCACAATTACAATTTTAATAGTTATCCACACCTTCACACACAACAACAAATGCAACTAGTGCCCTAATGCCAATGCATGCAAATCCTACCTCAGGTTTGGACTACCTCAAGTACACCTTAGAGGCTCCAAGAGGACCGTGTTGATCAGGCACGTTCCTCCATGCCCCTCTAAAGGACTCAAGATAACCAGATCCACCCACTACCCTAGGCCAACTAGACCATGCTCTGATACCATACTGTCACGCCCGGAATTTCCAACCCGAGGAAAATGGTTCGTGACTCCCCTATACCCAACCCGGTGGGCAGGGGGTGGATGTACAAAACAAATATTCATACAGGTTAACGTATACATTCACCACTGATAATCACAAAGATGTAAATTAAATATCTTTATTAATCTTCAACCCATAATAAATGTTCACAACCACACATGTCTTTATTACATTCCAAATCCTTTTACAATATCTCCCCACTGGGGTTACATCAATTTCCATAAAATAACATAATCGAAAAGAAACGATAAAACAAATACAGTCTTCCACCTCGGGATTCCACCTAACGCCTGTAGGTTCCTGAAAGAAAACACATCACAGTAGGAGGGGTGAGCAACCACAGCTCAGTATGGATCGAGTCTCCCCCAACCCATCCCATGCACCTATCATCTATATGTGAGCATGCACCAGTGCAGTGACGTGACATAGACATAACAAGGAATTCACACCACACAAACGGCACAACCTCAGTCCCAGCCACATAGGCTAACACTTTAACCACCTCTCAAACAAGTGATTTAATCGCCTCTTCAGGCCAAGTTATTTAACCGCCTCTTCAGGCCAAGTAATTTAACCGCCTCTTCAGGCCAAGTACCAAACAGACAAGCTCACAGCATACACCTTGGTCACTCAAGCATAAAACCAAACACTTAGCATGCACACATTCACAAGTGCACAAACCCAGCTTCTCAGGCATAAAAACAAACACTTAGCATGCACATGTTTACAAACCCACAAATCCAGCCTCTCAAGCATAAAAACAAACACTTACTTGGCATATTTACACAAACATAATCACGCAGGCATTTTATCTAACATGTAACATGCACTAACAACCCAACATCAGAAACACCCCCAGGGCACCATTGAAGGCCAACATCCATATAAGAGATCACACCTATATGGATTTACATATAAATATTATAACAATAGCCATAGAAACTCTATAAAACCTCTACGCAAGGCTAACCCCGGAACAGACCGGGAAAGACAGAACCCCTACCTTAAAGAAGATCCTCCTTGCTCCCGCGCTAGACGTCGTCTTCCCCACGCACGACGCTCTGGCGGCAACCAGCAGCTCTCCTTCCTTCCCTCTCTTTAGCTCTCTCTCTCTCTATGATGGCTGCAGTGGCTGAAGAGAACCCTAAACCTAAAACAGGGAGTCTTCACCTCTTTATATAGACAACCCAAATCCCAAAACGACGTAGTTTTGATTAAATGAATCCCAGAATCAAAATGACATAGTTTTGATGACAGACTACACCTTTTTTGCAACCACACAGGGCAAAGCACTCCTAATTTCACCATGGACCTTTAGCAAAAGAGGATCAGAACAACAAAACAATGATAATGGAGGCTGCACGTGAGAAAGCATTCTCACGTGCATTCTCACGGGCACCTCCAAATGCTCTATAATTTCACCACAAGACTTGGAACAACATCAAGAAGGCTCAAAAATCTTCCTGCACGTGAAAAGCATTCTCACGTGCATTCTCACGTGCACTCCCTATTGGGCTCAAACTTTGCCTCTTGCTTGCTCATCAACATACAAGATGATTAAGCCAAAGTGTGTGGAAAGAAAACTCCCTAAAACCCAACAATTTCTACCTAAAAAGGCAAAACTGACTAACTCCTCACATCCCAAAATACGGGTCATTACAGGTATCCTTGGGAAAATGAGTAGCCCATATATAGCTAGCGTCAGCAATTGGTGTGCCCTTGCTTTTATTGCGGTCTGTATGATTTCTTTGATTGTTTCTCATGGAAGATATTCTCGCCCACCATACGTTGTGGCCGCTGGTGAGTCTCATACTGGCTTTCCCATTATCTCAGCAAAGGCCCTTCGACATGATCTTCTAGGCTCCAGTAAATAAATCTTCCTTTTTGTTTTTTTTTCAACTGGGATATCCAATAATCTTCTGTATTCTTCTATGGTGGGAACAAGATCTATGCCATTGAAGTCAAAACACCGCCGTCGAGGCTCCCAGAAATATATTGCTACCCCAAGCATATCCTTGTCTGCTAGTAGCTTGGTCACATCGAGCAAATCCCCAAACTACTATATATAGATGCTTTTCCTTTCGTCTGACCATTGGCTCCATATCGTCTGTACCTCCTTAGTGTAGTCCAACTGATCTTCTATGATAAGATGTTCTGCCTTGTGGGTTTCTCCTAGTGGAAAATCTCCAAAGCGAAGTTGGATGTCCCCAGATGCTTAGGCCACCACTGCAACAGCCTCTTTATCCTGAAAGCTTTTTAGGAGATGATTGAAAGTTGTCATGCCTATATGAATGTCGTGTTATGCATGATGACAAGTTAGGATGACAGTTAAACACATATCAAGGTAAATAGGCAAGATAAAAGAATAAACCAATAATAATATGTGCAAGGGATGACTTAAGGACTACTCTACAAAACAAAGGTTAGCATGGCATGGAATAAGCAAACAACATGTGGGTCAATGCCCTTGATGGGCTTCTATTACTAGACCTATCTTATTCGTTGGTTCCCAAACTTCCTCTATAGAGGACTCCATACACCATAGGATTTATCGGAGGGGGGTCTTAAAAGGACAAACCTTAAAAGAACCTCAATCTTGAGCGAGGAGTCCAAGGCCCCATTGCGGATAATGATCAACGGGCCGGGGACCGTACTGAACCTCGCTAACCTAGATTGTGATAAACCCGGGTATAGGGTTATGCATGAATACAACAGGTAGGGAAAGCAGTAAATCACAACTATCATGGTATGTTTTCACATATACAGTAGAAAATAACAATTATTATAGTAGTCAAAGTAATAAATCATAATTATAGTTGACGAAACAAAATGACAGTTATTATGGCAGTTAAAGTGTATACATATACAAAAATAAAATAACCTCCTATTCCTAATGCTAGACCTAACTCTCTAAAGTTTATGCAAGTCCCTAGCAGAGTCGCCAGCTGTCATTACCGGTTTTCATCTGGGCATGTTTATGGTGGGCTCAAACTAAAGCAATGGTGAGAAATTTAGAGTCACCACCAACTGTTTTTGGGTTACAATTGGATACCCTCTACCTTGAGTAGTAAAAAATGTAGTCTGCATCATCAGAGAAGGGTTCGGGAGTTGGTTACGTATAGGGAAGGATTAGCACCCCTATAGTGCCCTTTCGGTATCTATTTTCGGAGGAAGAGGTTTTCTATTCACTGTCGTGATTGGGTGAGTTTCCTAGAAAGTCAATGATTTTTATTTAGCCAAGTTATTTGTTAAAGTTATGGTTAAAATTGATTTACCCTAAATTGCTAAAGGGAATCCTAAAAGTTTTGTTTTGCTTTTTGTTTGAAGTGAAAAATGAAATCCTAAGGTTTTTTTTTTTGTGTTTTGTTAAAAAATTTTGTTTTTTTTTGTTTTTTTTGCTTTTTTTTGTTTTTTTTCTTTTTTGAAAATTTAAGTCCTAAAAATGGAAATAATTTTTAGTTTTTTTGTTGGAAAATGTTTTTTTGTTTTGTTTTAATTTATTATTTTTATTATTTTTGAAATAGCTAAAACTAAAAACTAACACATGTTGTTTTTTTCTTTTGAAAACGTGTTCTCCTTTTTTCTTGTTTTTTTGTTTGAAAGGATAAAACTATAAACTAACAAAGGTTAAACAATACATATCAAGTTGTGTATGTGATTATGACATCCACATATGAAATAACAACTCATCCTCTTTTTTTCTTTCTTTTATTTATCTCCTCCTTTTTTATGCCTCTCTTTGCTTTTTTTTGTCTTTACTATACTTTACATATTACAACGTATAACATAAAAAGAAAGAAAATACAAGGAAAATATAACGAAAAATACTAAAAATTACATCAAATATAAATATAGATAAGCTAAAAAATGAAAACCAGGAAAAAAAACTAAAAATTACATCAAATATGAATGCAAATAAGCTAAAAAAAATAAAGAAACAAATGCAAATTGAACTGACTTGGACTTGAATGGGGCTTCAATACGGGACTTCCGTTTGAAATATTCTGTCTGCACCGAAAGTTGCTTGCTCACCCAAATCACCAAATTCCAGCAGCACCAAGTGCAAAAATCAGCTAGGATTTACTATGAAGACTGTAGTGGTACATTGGAATTTTTTAGCAGAGAATGAAAAGACTTTTTTTTTTTTGTTTTTTTTTTTGGATAGAAAACGTGAGAGAGAGGGAGGATGTTATCTTTGGGCAAGAGAGCCCTTAAAAGAGAAAGAGAAAATCTGGGGAACTTTTTTTTTTTTTTTTTTGGTTTTGGGAAATGAAGCTAAGGGAAAGAGAGTATGGGAAGGATTTTTTTTGTTTTTTGGTTTTAGAAAAGGGAGAGAGTTTGGGCAAAAATATGGGTGTTTTTCTCAAGGCGTAAGTCTATGCAAAAGGGAAAAAGGTTGAGCGTATACTTTTGGACATGAAGACTGTGCAAAAGGAAAAAGAAAGCTTGGGCGTATCAATTTTGACGTGGAGACTGTGCAAAGGGAAAAGGCTTGGGTGTGAAAGTCTCTAGGCGTATCAGTTTTGACATGAAGACTCCCTTATGCGAGGGGGAAGGACCTCCTTTTTAATGCCTTGGGATGTATCCTCTTAATTGAAGCATTAATTAGTGCATTAATCATGGCAACACCCTTTTTATTGCCAGATTTCAGCTTCTGTCGGGTGGGTTAGTGACCTGTGATTGCCCCTTTTGTTTCTATGTGAGCACATGTGACAGACCAACATTGAAAAGCATCTGCGCAGCACAACTAATACAAACACATCCCGTGAAGTAACAGTGAGTGAGCTTGTGGATAAGCCAATCAGCGAAGGTCAAAGTTTGGTAGGGTCAAAGGTGTGGAGGCTCGGATCCGGATCAATGGAAGGCTATTTCGGATGATTAGAGCGTATTCTGGATGATTGGAAGGCTCGGATCCTTACTCCGTATCAGTGGGAGCTTATTCCAGATGATTAGAAGGCTCGGATCCTTACTCCGTGTCAGTGGGAGCTTAGTCCGGATCAATGGAAGGCTTGGATCCTTACTCCGTGTCAGTGGCAGCTAAGTCCGGATGAATGAAGGCTCGGATTCTTACTCTGTGTCAGTGGAAGCTTAGTGTGGGGACCCGTGTCCTAGTCCTAAGAGTTAGAGGTGGTGAGGTGCCCTTTTTTGTAACGACCCATGTTTGGGATTTAATGAGTTAGTCTTTTTTGTGTTTGGGCAAGCACCTTAACCCGACAGTCAGCGGGAGTTTGAGGGCGCAGCGCCTCGGCGAGGGTCTTGCTGCTCGGTCAGCGAGCAAGGGCTCAAGGGGGCAGCGCGTCGAAAGCCAAATTATTTTGGAGAAAGCTAAGTTGAATTTTCATGTGTGGGCTGGTCGATGAGCCCTATTGATGTAGAATAGTGGTCGACGTGGTTGACTTGGCGTGGTCAACGTGATCGACCTAGCGTGGCGAGTGGCCTATGCCAAACAAGAGAAGTTTCCAGAGGGTTTGGTTGATGTGAGATGATTTTCGACGTGGGTCAATGTGTGGTCGACGTGGTCGAGATCGACCAAGAGCAATTTCCCGAGAGCTTTTCCACGTGTATTGATCGACGCGAGAAATGGTTGACCTGGGTCGAAGTGTCATCGACGTGGTCGACCTAGCTGTAGGTCGACCTTGTGCGATGTGAAGGCTGATCGACGTGGGTTTCTGGTCGACGCGAGAAGGCATGGTCGATCTCGCAGAGTTTGTGGTTGACGTCACCTCTGCGACAACGCATTTTTAATATTCGGCGATTTTAGGGATAGGTTTTTCTAACACCACTGCAGAGAGAGAGAGAGAGAGAGAGAGAGAGAGAGAGAGAGAGAGAGAGAGAGAGAGAGAGAGAGAGAGAGAGAGAGAGAGACCATTGTTCGTGTGCTCGTTACCGCTGCATTCTTGGAAGAAGGATACACCTATCGGAGTGGAGCAAGGAATGTGGAAGATCCTTCAAATTGGAACCCTAACACATTTGGATTTGAGGAAGGTGGTTCTATCTCCTGGAATCCGTTTCAATGGTTGTAACCATTTAATATGATGGTTGTGGAGAGATTGTATTAGGATGTGTGGGATTGAGATATGCATGTATACATATATATATATATATATATATATATATATATATATATATATGTTTTGTGTTGAGAAAAATGAGGATGAGATGTTGTTGAGTTATATTGGGGTGTAAAGTGAATTTGAGCACATGCATGCGATTTGTTGTTCTTTTATAACGGTGTCCCATGAGTTATTTGTATGTTTTGTTGTTGTGCTTGGTTGTATGATACATTGAGGTCCCATTGAGAGGAAAGTCCTGGATTGGACATGAGGTATTGAGGTCCCATTGAGGGGACAATCTTGGATTGGACATGAGGTATTGAGGTCTCAGTGAGGGGACAGTCCATGGGATGAACATGAGGTATTGAGGTCCCACTGAGGGGACAGTCCATGGGATGGACATGAGATGTTGAGGTTCCATTGAGGAAACTAGCTATGAATTTCTTGTGTGTTTTTCATTGTTACTTTAATTACACTACACTGCACATATCTGCACTAAGCATTTTATGGAGGAAATGTTGGGTTGGTCCAGGGAGGCATAACCCCTCCTGAGCTATGGTTTGCTCACCCACCTTTGATGTCTTTCTCTGCAGGACATAATAGGCGTTAGGAGGACTACACTGCGGTGAAAACATGTGTGTGTAGATTTACTGTTTTATTTGAGACATTGTAACTGTGGAGGCTTGAGCTCATGTATTTACTTGATATTGATGTATCTATTTGAGACACTGTGTTTTTGGGCTGGTGACTCACTTTAATATGTAATATAGTTACATGTTATGGATTAGTTTTCTTGTGTGTTTTGTGCATATGGCATGTGTGAAGTTGTGGCAGGTTTGGGGCAGCACCCATGTGGGAGCCCTAATAGGTGACCATTCACCAACCCCTTGTCCTCCTGGGTGCGAGGCATGGGGCATCACTAACCGGTTTCCCGGTGTTGGGAAATCCGGGACGTGATAGATGGTATTAGAGTAGTTGAGACCTAGGGTAGTGGGAGGGTAATTCATCCTTAAGGCCCTTAGGGAGCATGAAGGGACTCACCTGATCAATGAGACTCTTGTGTTTTCCTAGGGTGTACCAAGGGGATGATGAACCACGGAGTAGGACTTGAGTGTGCATACATGCATTATGTTAGGCACTAGCCTATGTTGTGATTTGATGTTGTGTGCTTTGACGTCCTTATGCATGTGTGTTGTGTGTCATGATACCTTTGAGATGCTGCATGAATATGCTTATGAGGTATGTTTGTGTTATGAATGTGCATTGAGATATGTGCTGAGAATGAGTAATGGGTGATGCATATGAGATGTGTGGAGTCAACAACTTATGCAATTGAGTTATGTTTATTTTCTTGCATAGAATCATGCCTCCTAGGAGAGTACCGCGTGAGAGTGGCGCTACTGTGGATGAGGTGTCAGTCCAAATTAGACAAGCTGGGGGAGTTGACCCATGACACAGGTGCTGGCTCAGCTTCAGACCCTGAGCGATGCAATGCACGGGATGAGAGATAGCATCCGTCAAGAGCTTCGGGAGGAGATGAGAGCAGAGATGGACACACAGCGGGGGACACCTCTACCATCTCGGGGAGAAGATGTTCCACGTGATGGGGAAATTCAGCGGGCTTCGGAGGATTAGGTAGCCAAGTTCAGGAAAGAGAAACCTGTGCGATTCAAGGGAGGTGGAGACCCTGTCGAAGCAGAGCAATGGTTGCGGCATGTGGAGCATGTGTTTTCTTTTCTTCTTCTACAGAGGAAGAGAAGGTTCAACTGGCAATCCGGCAGTTGGAGGGAGAGGCCTTAGAGTGGTGGTTGAGCTTGGCGGGTCGTCGTGAGGTAGGGAACATATTGTGGAATGATTTCCTACAGGTGTTCTATGACGAGTTCTTTCCGGAGTCAATTCGGTAGCACAAGAGAAGTGAGTTTGACACCCTGACACAGAGAGGGTGGTTAATGGCTGAGTACGAGCGGGAGTTCCGAAATCTAAGCCGATTTGCTCCAGAGTTAGTCTCGAGGAAGGAACTAAAGGCCCACAAATTCACAATGGGTCTTAGACTTTCCTTAAAGAAGAGGATAAAGGAACTCAAGCTGAGGACATATGCAAAGGCGGTGGACGCCGCGAGGATTTTGGAGAGAGGTCTGGATGAGGGAAGGCAAGAGCAAGAAGGCCCAGAGTTGTCACGCCCCGGATTTCCCACCCAAAGAAACCAGTTCATGACTCCCCTTTACCCAGGCTGTGGATAAGGGGTAGAAGTGAAATAACTCCACACAGGGTCACAACCCACATCAGAAATTCACCCAAGCAAAACAAATGACTTTATTAGATTTAAAGCACAATGTCAACAAAGCAAGCATGCCTTTATTACAATTGAGTCTCCTTTACAATATCTCCCCACTGGGGTTACAAGGCCTCACAAAAATAATATAATACAAATAACATTAAACAAGCCACAAAACAGAACTGACTTCCACCTTGGTGTTCCCACCTAACGCCTGTAGGTTCCTGAAAGAAAACACATCACAGTACGAGGGGTGAGCAACCATAGCTCAGTAGGGATCATGTCTCCCCAACCCATCTCATGCTTCTAGCATCTACATGAGGGCGTGCACAAGTGCAGTGTCGTGGCAATACTATTTGAACTGGTATAATCACATTTAAAAACATGCCAACACAGCCACACATGCTCACAATCTGCCACGGGCTTCACAACACCAAAAACAAGATTTAACGACACTTTAAAAGTGTCGTTAAAGGTCATTGACAACACTTTTGCAAGTGTCATCCATCGACCCGTCGTCGAAGAATGAAGGACAACGACGACACTTTTCAAAGTGTCGTTGAAAATATTTTGTAACGACACTTTTTAAGTGTCGTCAAAACATTAAATAACGACACTTAAAAAGTGTCGTGTATTTAAAATATTACGACACTTGAAAAGTGTCGCCTATTAAAATATTACGACACTTAAAAGGTGTCGTCAAAGGTATATTAAATGACACCTTCTAGCTGTCGCTTTTTTTTCTGTTTATAGGTAAATGGATGACAATTAAAAAGTGTCGTCCAATTAGATTAAAATTTAAAAAAAAATACAGAATTTTCTTGGATATATGTTTTCCAAAATCTATTATTATATAAAGACTACAAACATAATGTTAATAATTACAAAATTGTAAAAAAGAAAAAAGAAATCATATATACAAAGAAATATAGCCCTCTCAAGTCCTAAACACTGCACCCTTGACATCATATCTATTATTATCATATCTGCCCCAGCCTTGATCTTCAACAAGCTCTGGAAAATGAGAATAGTATCTACATCTTCTCAGCCCTTCTAATCAATAGATCTACATCTTCAACGTACAATTAAGCTCTGCAAAAATTAGAGAAAAGTATCTCAAAAGCTTTGTTTTTGATTTTATTTTCTGGGATGGCAAATGAGATAATGGATAACCAAAGCAGTAGTAATGAGCACATGCTACTGTGCAGCTATAGTACTAAATACGGCTGAAATAACTAGTAGAAGCATTACCGAACCAAATGCAGTCCTGATCAGCACAGCTGAAATAACCAAACTAACCTTAACATGTAGCAACTCAATGAGCACAGCTGAAGCAATAAATATCTTCCTAAAAACATACAAGATCCTCACTCGTTAAGGGCACAACAACCTATATAAATGTTTGATCAGTTAGATAATGTTTGTTTGCAGGCTGAGTCCTGATGATTGTGCACACTACACAGTGCATGAGTACACAGAGCATGTAGTATAGACTTGTATGTTTGCATGATGTGGAGTGTTGGGGTCACCTACTGAGCTTGTCGCTCACCCCTACTTGTTGTTTACCTTTTTCAGGTGTAACCCGAGACTAGTGGAGGACTTTCTTCCAGGAGGACGCCCACTACTCTGATGTATGATACAATATTATATTCTGTATTGTTTTATGTGATATCCCGGACATGGGTCCGTGGACAGTTGTATTTTCATGTTGTTTGTGATGTGATGTCTGTATGACTGTTTGACTCATTATATGCATGATGATATATGGGAATGTACAGGATTACCCTTGATGTATGACTGTATAGGGTTGTATATTTGAGACAGCACCCACAGTGTAGTCTCCATTAGTGCTAGTCACCAACCCCTTGACCTATCGGGTGCGGGCAAGGGGAAGTCATGTACCCGGTTCCGGGTTCCCTGGAATTCGGGGGCATGACATGCTGGGTGTCGCAATTGTCCATCAACTTTCCGTTCTTTCGAATGCTATATCAAGTTCCTTCCTATTTGAGCGGTCTGAAGCATCCTTCTAAACCTCGGTATGGGAGGAAAATACGACAACACCTTCGAAGGCACTCCATCCCTATTATGAATCGGAACTTTATTATCCTTCCATCGAGACGTATGACATTGAGGACATTGGGAGGCATCAACAAACTCCTTCCGATACAGTATACAATCATTCGGACAAGCGTGTATCTTTTCGTAATTCAGTCCCAATGACTTCAATGTCTTTTTTGCTTCGTAAACTGATGTAGGCAACTCATTATTGTCTGGTAACATTGTTGCTAACAATTGCAACAGATTAGTAAAACTTTTATCTGAATGTCCATTACTTGTCTTCAATTTATAAAGTTTTGCCACTGCAGAAAGCTTTGTAAATTTAGAGCAACCAGGGTACAAAGGCTTTTCAGCATCTTCAAGAAGTTTCTTAAAAATGTGAGAATCATCGGGACATTGTTCTTGGGTAACAACCTTAACCATGTCCACTGCGTCAGCACCTTCTTCAGGTGTGTGAGATCCAAAAATAGGGAAAGAGCCAATTTGTTGTGGATAAGATGGTGTACTTGGCATTTCTTCTCCATGCCAATGCCATATGCGATACCTTTGAACAATTCCATGCCTGAACAAATGATCTTTTACCTCTTCTAAAGGTAAACATTCACAAAATTAACACATCGGACACATGAGCATCTAAATGATGTACGACAATTTGCATTTAATAAGGCAAATTCAAGAAACTGATCAACTCCCTTTTCATATTCATGCAATCTCCTATCCATAGACATCCAAGATTTATCTAAAAGTATATCCATTGTCATGTAATGTTTCAAAAAGGTCCTAAAACATACATGGAGTAATTTAGATTTAATCATGAAACTCAAATAAAGGAACAATTAAATATTAAGAAACACAAATTACATTTTATACATTTACAACAAGGCATCACATTATAGAATATCAACATTCAACGGTCTCATAATGATATAAACACCATAATTTTAATTATTTCGTTGTGAAAAAAAATTAGTATTCATAATAAACTAAACAAAATATATCAAAAATATACATTCCCAACCATTGTGTGCTTTATTGTTGGAAGACTATTTTGAATTTTATAAATATATTTACCAATGTGTTTACAACACATGAAACATATTCCAATACTAAACGAAAAAACAACTCCACAAATTCACTTGTGCGTATACCCATCATGTATACCCATTACATGATGAGGCCACACAAGTTTGGTGGTGTTATTAAAAATATTTATAAAAATAAAAAAAGTTATTTTTTAAGGAGGTATCCTTTAGTGGTGTTTCTGAAAATGTTATTGTAGGTCAAATATCCAGCAGTGTTTTATAAGTTGTTCACCGCTATAGATGGTATCAAAGTGACATTTGAAAAAACACCTCTTGATGTTAGATTCTTAGAAGATTAGAACACCACAAAGTACTTCACTAAATTGCTTTCACTACCCCATTTACTTCTCGCTGTTTTTAAACAACCACACTAAATAGGTAGTAGTTAACATGTTTCAATGTAAACAAATTACATAAACAAGTAGTAATTAACATATTTCAATATAAACAAATTATATAAACAGGTAGTAGTTATCATGTTTCAATGAAAAACAGGAGCAATGAATAAGCAGTGACCGTTGATCAACTTATAGTAAGCAGGTTCTCAGTTAGAATAGGTGATAAAATATTGAATATATGTTATTAATTCCATGGAGCAGAAGGGCAAACAGGCATGACGTACATGTGTTCTTTTAAAAAGAAAAATACCGAAGAAGGGACATATTCATTTCTTTGAAGATAATACAATAATTACTTTCATTACACTACATGTTATGCACAATAAACAACAATTCCAAGGTGCATAAAACCAGTCTCAAACAACTCCATGGTAATCAAAATCAAACATCACACGCGCATAATAAGCATTCAAACGTGCAAAAACGAGCAAGACAACCAATCAACAAAATTTGCATAACAAAATCAAATACATAAATGCAGTAGCACAATGCACAACAATGCAGTGATCTTACCTGAAACGATCAAAATCAACTGTTGAGTCTCTAACGTCCCATAGATCAATCCCACATCGGTTAGGGCGAACATTGAGGTCGTCCTAATGAGGAGGCTCATGTGCTCCTTGTCACAACGCGTTTTAACGGGTCGCGGCCCGTTAGAAACAAATCCGTGCGGGCTGCGGCCCATGAGTGGGCGCGCGAGTGCCAAAGCGGACAATATTGTGATAGTGAGTGCTCTGGCCGAGGTCCAACATCAACTACGGAGTGAGGCGAAGGGCTTTATGCTCGAGTACAGTTCCAACGCCGGAGTTGGAGGTTGGACAGACGCACCAATCGAAAGTGGTGACTGGTGATCAAAATCAAACATCACACGCACAGAATAAGCATTCAAACGTGCAAAAACGAGCAAGACAACTAATCAACAAAATTTGCATAACAAAATCAAATACATAAACGCAGTAGCACAATGCACAACGATGCAGTGATCTTACCTGAAACGATCAAAATCAACTACAGAGCGAGGCGAAGGGCTTTATGCTCGAGTACAGTTCCAACGCCGGAGTTGGAGGTTGGACAGACGCACCAGTCGAAAGTGGTGACTGGTGAGCACGGCTCCTTGGCGGAATCGACTGAATCATGGCAGAATCGATTAAATCGTGGCGTGATCGACTGAATCATGGCGTAGTCGACTGAATTGTGGTTGACGTCTTCGTCGTCTAGGGCAGGTAGCTGGGAGGAACGTCTTCGTTGGGTAGGGCACGCAGCGTGGGGCGGCCGACGTCTTCTTCGTCTAGGGCAAGCAACGGGGAGCCAACAAAGTTTTCGTCTGCAAAAGCAATCGAGAGTAGGGATTAGGTAAGCCTTAATTCGTCGAATTATTTGGTGTAAGGGATTTTGAGCGCGCCCAAAAAATAGGAAATAGATATTGGAGCGGGGCGCCTAAAATATTACGCCATCAAAAAAGCGCGTACATGTTAGGGGTTATAGCGCCCAAAACAAAAATGGAGTGGCGTATTTGGTGACACTGAAATAAAATGTCGATATTAATAATAATAGGCGACACATTCGGGAAGGTGTCATTAATGTTGTTATATTTGATGACACTTTTTAAAAAGTGTTGTTGTATTATGTTCTAGATGACACTTTCACAAAGTGTTGTTAAAAGCCACAAAAAAAGTGTCGCCAAAGCCTGTCTTTCTTGTAGTGCTTTCACAGCCACCGGGCTTCACATAACTAGCCACGGGCTTCCACAGCCACCAGGCTTCACATAACTAGCCACGGGCTTCCACAGCCACCTGGGCATAAAACCAAACACATAACATACATCAGTCACACAGGCATAATATCAAACACTTAACTTGCATAGCCACACAGGCATAATATCAAACACTTAACTTGCATAACCACACAGGCATAATATCAAACACTTAACTTGCATAGCCACACAGGCATAAAACCAAACATATAGCATTTAGTCACACAGGCATAATATCAAACAATATGCCATTGAAGGCCAACATCCATATAGGAGATCACACCTATATGGATTTACGTATAAATATATATATCCAGATAACCACAGATCACCTACCACAAGGCCTAAACCCTGGGATAGGTTCAAGGGACAAGACAAAACCCCTACCTCTGGAAGATCCTTCACACTCTTGCTTCCACGCCTAACGTCGTCCAACCACAGAAATGACAACGGCAGCCACGATCTGGAGCTCTCTCTCTCAACCTCCCTCCCTCTCTCTCTCTCTCTCTCTCTCTCTCTCTCTCTCTCTCTGCAACGGCTGCAGTAGAAGAACCCTAAAACCACAACACAAAGGGGCTCCTCCTCCTTATATAGACACCTCAACATCAAAACGACGTAGTTTTGATTAAGTGAACCCCCGCATCAAAACGACAGTTTTGATGGAATAGGCTACAACCTTCCTGCATCCACACAAGACAAACTACCCATAATTCCAACATACCTCTTTGGGAAAAGATTACTAGAATAACAAAACCAAGGTGATGATGCAAAAACATGGTTGCACGCCATAATGCACGTGATATCCCCATATCACATGCAGCTCCAATTGATGTGAAATTTTTCCCCAAGGTTCCTTGTATCATGTAGAAGGTAGGCATACAATAATCTTCTTGCACGTGATATGCCCATATCATGTGCAGCTCCAAATACCCTAAGATTTTGCCCTAAGCCTTATAACATCATCTTAAAGGCTCCCATGTAAAAACATCCCTACCTGTGACAAGCCATTGTCACGTGCATTGTCATGTGCACCTCCCAAAGGTTCCCTCTTGGGCTCATCTCTTACCTCAAACTTGCCCATCAACAAACAAGGTGTTTTAGCTAAAGTGTGTGGGAAGAAAACCCCCTAAAACCCTAGAATTTTCACCCCAAAAGGCAAAACTATGACTAACTCCTCACATCCCAAAACATGGGTCATTACAAGAGCGGTCAGGTGGGTAGAAAAGGCCCAGGGTGGAGTCCGGGGGCAGTAGCCATGTGCAGAGCAAGGGCCAAGCAGCAGGATCCTCGAGTAGACCCCGTTTTGCTAGGGGTTAGGGGAGCAGCTTTTAGAGCTTTCCTAGTGCGTATAGCTGTTGTGGTGAGGAGGGACACTGGAAAAAAGACTATCCTAAGAGCCACATTTCTTGTTTTAAATGTGGTAAGGTAAGCCACATTAGTAGAGTGTGTTTTAACAAGGGAGATGGGGGAGTGTCCAGTGGGCTAGCTCAGAGTGGAAAGAGCGAAGCACAGTTCAGAATGCTAGTGAGACCACCCCGTATAGGGCAGGCGAGCCAAGCAGGGTCAAACCAGACTCGACCAGTGGGAAGGCAGGAGGGGCAACCGCAGGGCAGTGCAACGAGGCAGTCCGGTGGGAACCACGGGAGCATTGGATGTCAGACATCTGAGGCTAGAGGAGGTAAAGCTAGAGTATTTGCCCTCACTACGGTAGCTCTAGAGGAGGAGTTACCAGCACCGCCACCAAAGGAGCAGGACCATCGATTGTTCGAGGTACGATTCTTATCTTGAGCACTATGATATATGTTCTTTTTAATACTGGTGCATCATGTTCTTTGATTTCTGAGTCTTTAGCAGAGAGCCTTGGGTTAGAATGTGTTGAGATTGATAGACCTCTCCTTATGGGGTCACCCATGGGTGTCACCACATGGTTAAACAAGAAGTGTTGTGGGTGTGAGCTGACCATTGGTAGTGTAGTGCTTGTGTTCGACCTTTATGTGATATCCATGGATACCTTTGACGTTATTCTGGGGATGGACTGGTTAGTAGCCTTTCAGGCGGGGATTGACTATTATAGGAGGAGGGTAATGTTTACTACACCCTCGGGAGAGGTGGGTTCTTTGTGTGGCGAATGGGGTGATGAGGCAGGTAAAGCAGGTCCAGCGCAAGAGCTGTAGGGTGTCATCACCCACCATTTGGCAACACTGGGGTTTGGAGAGGAGCAAAGTTCGAGTAAGAGAGTATGGCCAGCTATAGTGGATCAGTTCCAGAATGTCTTTCCTGAGGATTTGGTGGACTTACCTCCAAAATAGAGCATGGAGTTCACTATAGATTTGCTACCGGGAGTGGGACTTATCTCACATGTGGCTTATCGTATGGGCCCAGCAGAGTTGCGAGAGCTCTAAAAGCAGTTGGTGGAGCTTGGAGAGAGAGGTTTTATTAGACCGAGTACCTCGCCATGAGGTGCTCCAATGTTGTTTGCAAAGAAGGCAAATGGTTCCTTACGTTTGTGCATTGATTATAGGAAGCTGAATCAGGTGACCATGAAGAACAAGTATCCTCTGCCCCATATAGATGACTTGTTTGATCAGATGAGTGGAGCACGATGGTTCTCCAAGGTGTATTTGAGGTCTGGCTATCATCAGTTAAGAGTGAGAAAGGAGGATGTACCCAAGACAGCCTTCAAATGTAGGTTCGGGCACTATGAGTCGTTGGTGATACCATTTGGGCTCACTAACGCACTAGCAGTGTTCATGCATTTAATGAATCAGGTATTTGCCCCTTACCTTGATTCATTTGTGGTGGTGTTCGTAGATGACATTCTTGTCTATTCACATTCCCGAGAGGAGCATGAGGAGCACTTAGCTGTGGTGTTGCAGGTTTTAAGGGAGCATCATCTATTTGCCAAGTTCCCAAAGTGTAACTTCTAGATGCAGGAAGTTCACTTTCTTGGCCACGTGGTATCAGTAGAGGGGATTAGAGTGGGTCCAGGCAAGGTGGAGGCAGTATCAGCCTAGAGGAGGCCAACCAATGTTTTTGAGATCCAGAGCTTTTTGGGGTTAGCGGGCTATTACCGACATTTTGTGGAGGGATTTTCTCGCCTAGCAGCCCCTATGACAGCTTTGAGGAGGAAAGGAGCAAAGTTTGAGTGGACTGAGGCATGTCAGTAGGCCTTCGAGAAATTAAAGACTTGTTTAACCACAACACCAGTTCTGAGTTTGCCGTAGGAGGGAGTTCCATATGAGGTGTATTGTGATACCTCTAGAGTGGGTTTGGGCTGTGTCTTCATGCAGGAGAGGCAGGTTATAGCCTATGGTTCGAGGCAGTTGAAGCCTCATGAGCAAAATTACCCAACACATGACTTGGAGTTGGCAACCATTCTCTTTGCATTGAAGAGTTGGCAACACTACCTGTTGGGAGAGAGGTTTGAGGTGTATTTTGATCACAAGAGTCTTCAGTATGCGTTTACTCAGAGGGATCTGAATCTGCGGCAGAGGAGATGGATGGAGTAACTTCAGTAGTTTAATTTCACCCTGACTTATACACCTAGAAAGGGGAATCTAGTGGTTGATGCCTCGAGTAGGAAAGGTCAAACTGAGGTTGCCTTGAGAGAGTGGAGGATGATGGAGCAAGTGGCTTCATTGCAGCTATCTGATTGTGCTAATAGAGCAGTTTTGAGTCCCATTATGGTTGTGCCTGAGCTGGGTCTTCATGTCCAGGAGGGACAACAGGGAGATGAGGAGTATAGCAAGCTTTGTGCTAGAATTGAGGCCAAAGAGCTCGTGGAGGAGTGGACATTAGGAGAGAAGCGTCAGTTAAGGTTTCGAGGGAGATTGTTTGTGACTTCTTCCCTTCGAGAGGAAGTGATGAGGGCATTTTATGCTTTGAGGTTAGCGGTACATCCGGGTGACACCAATATGTACCATTCCCTTCGACAACATTTTTGGTGGCCGGGGATGAAGAGTAGTATGGCAGAGTTTGTCTCACGTTGCCTTACTTATCAGCAAGTGAAGGCTGAGCACCAGCGGCCAGTAGGGGTGTTGCACCCATTGCCTGTGGTGCAATAGAAGTGGGACCATATCACAATGGATTTTGTGATCGGACTTCCACCCACTTCGGGAAGAAAGAATATGATTTGGGTCATTGTGGACCGTTTGACTAAGTCGGCACATTTCTTTGCAACCTAGGAGAAAGGGAGCTTGAGTAGCCTTAGTCAGCTTTATATTGATGAGATCGTGTGGTTGCATGGTGTGCCCGTGTCTATTGTATCAGATTGAGATGCTCATTTTACTTCACGGTTTTGGAAGGGTATGCAGGAGGCTTTGGGCACTGAGTTGAGTTTCAGTACAGCCTTTCATCCAGAGACTGACGGGCAATCAGAGAGAACTATCCAAACTTTGGAGGACATGCTTAGAGCTTATGTGATGGATTTTGGGGGTTCGTGGGCAACCCACCTTCCATTGGTGGAGTTTGCTTACAACCACAGTTATCAAGCCTCCATTGGGATGGCTCCGTATGAGGCATTATGTGGTAGACCTTGCGGGTCACCCCTGTGTTGGGCTGAGGCCAGTGAGACAGCTTTATTAGGGCCGCAATTAGTGCAGGATGCCATAGAGAGTGTTCGAGTGATTCGGCAATGTTTGTTAACAGCCCAGAGCAGGAAGAAATCTTATGCTGATAGGAGGAGGAGACCGTTGGAGTTTGCTATGGGGGATAATGTGTTTCTTTGCGTTTCCCCGAGGAGAGGACATCACCGGTTTGGAAATGGTTCCAAGCTATCTCCACAATACATTGGACCTTTTGAGATCCTAGAGCGAGTTAGTCCTGTGGCATATCAATTAGCACTCCCTCCACGTTTGAGTCGAGTGCATGACGTGTTTCATGTGTCCCAATTGAGGAAATATCATCCTAACCCAGCACATGTGATAGCTTAGGGAGATTTGGATATCGCGGATGATATTACTATGGTAGAGACTCCTATTCGGATTTTGGATAGGCAGGAGAAGATCCTTTGTGGGAAGACTATTCCCTTAGTTTGTATCTTGTGGGCACATTGAGGCGTTGAGGAGGAAACTTGGGAACGAGAGTCTATGATGCGCGATCAATTTCCAGAGTTGTTCGATGGCAAACAGTCTTAAAGGAGGGGAGGAGGCTGGTATGTTTGATCTTTCATGTGCATTGGTTGTTTTGTTTTCATGTGTGTTATCTGTTTGTGTTTGTTCCCTTTTATGTGTTATGTGTTTTGCATAGTTGTGCTGAGTATGTGGAATAAATGTTTTCTAAATGTGTACCTTATACAAGTGTTTTGCGTCTGCTTGAGGTGGTGCCTTGTGTTGTGGTAAATGTGTATGGAGGAGTTCTCATGTATTGGTATTGTGACATGTTGGTGTAGAGGAGTATGAGGTGTGGTTCATTGGCTTAGTACATGTGTTGCGCATATTTGGTCTCTTCCATGAGTTGCTATGTGAGTAGTAGGTGTTTTGTGTTATCCTTGTGGGTGATTTGTGGGAAACCCGAGATAGCCTTTTTGAGGATGAAAAGCTTTTAAGGGGGGAAGGATGTGAGGACCCGTGTCCTAGTCCTGAGAGTTGGAGGTGGTGACGTGCCCTTTTTTGTAACGACCCATGTTTGGGATTTGATGAGTTAGTCTTTTTTGTGTTTGGGCAAGCACCTTGACCCGATGGTTAGTGGAAGTCTGAGGGCGCAGCGCCTCGGCAAGGGTCTCATTGCTCGGTTAGCGAGCAAAGGTCAAGGGGGCAACACCCCAGAAGCCAAATTATTTTAGAGAAAGCTAAGTTGAATTTTCGTGTGGGCTGGTCGATGTGGAATAGCGGTCGACGTGGTCCACCTGGCGTGGTCGACGTGGTCCACCTGGCGTGGTCGACGTGGTCCACCTGGCCTGGTCGACGTTGTCGACCTGGTGTGGCGAGTGGTCGATGCCGAACAAGAGGAGTTTCCAGACGGTTTGGTCGATGTGAGATGATTTTCGACGTGGGTTGATGTGTGGTCAACGTGGTCGAGGTCAACCAAGAGCAATTTCCCGAGAGCTTTTCCATGTGTATTAGTCGATGCTAGAAATGGTCAACCTGGGTCGATGTGTCATCGACGTGGGTGTCTGGTCGACACGAGAAGGCATGGTCGATGTGGTCGATCTCGGGGAGTTTGTGGTCGACGTCACCTCTGCGATAGCGCATTTTTAATATTCGGCGATTTTAGGGTTGGGTCTTTCTGACGCCGTTAGAGAGAGAGAGAGAGAGAGAGAGACCATTGTTGGTCTGTTCATTGTCGTTGCGTTCTTGGAAGGAGGCACCTATCGGAGTGGAGCAAGGAGCGCGGAAGATCCTTCAAATCGGAACCCTAACGCATTTGGATTTGACGTAGGTGGTTCTATCTCTTGGAATCCGTTTCAATTATTGTAACTGTTTAATATGATGTTTGTGGAGAGATTGTATTATGATGTGTGGGATTGAGATATGCATGTAGACATATATATATATATATATATATATCTGTGTGTGTGTGTTTTTTTTGTGTTGAGAAAAATGAGGATGAGATGTTGTTGAGTTATATTGGGGTGTAAAGTGAATTTGAGGCCATGCGTGTGATTTGTTGTTCTTTTATAACGGTGTCCCATGAGTTATTTGTATATTTTGTTATTGTGCTTGGATGTAGGAGACATTGAGATCCCATTAAGGGAATAGTCCAGGATTGGACATGAGGTATTGAGGTCCCACTAAGGGGACAATCCATGGGATGGACATGAGGTATTGAGGTCCCACTGAGAGGATAGTCCATGGGATGGACATGAAATGTTGAGGTTCCATTGACAGAACCACCTGTGAATTCCTTGTGTGTTTTTCATTGTTACTTTAATTACACTACATTGGATATATGTTTGCATTAAGCATTTTATGGAGGAGATGTTGGGTTGGTCCAGGGAGGCATAACCCCTACTGAGCTATAGTTTGCTCACCCACCTTTGATGTCTTTCTCTGCAAGACCTAGTAGGCGTTAACAGGACTACACTACGGTGGAAGCATGTGTGTAGATTTACTATTTTATTTGAGACATTGTAACTGTGGAGGCTTGAGCTCATGTATTTACTTGACATTGATGTATCTATTTGAGACACTGTGTTTTTGGGCTGGTGACCCACTTTAATATGTAATATAGTTATATGTTATAGATTTGTTTTCTTGTGTGTTTCGTGCATGGCATGTGTGAGGTTGTGACAGGTTTGGGGCAGCACCCTAGTGGGAGCCCTAATAGGTGACCATTCACCAACCCCTTGTCCTCCTGGGTGCGAGGCATAGGGCATCGCTAACCGGTTTCCCGATGTTGGGATATCCAGGATGTGACACTTAATCTAGATGAATGAGGTCCTGGATCCTTACTCTGTGTCAGTGGAAGCTTAGTCTGGATGAATGAAGGCTCGGATCCTTACTCCGTATTAGTGGAAGCTTAATTCGGATGAATGAAGGCTCGAATTTGACTTTGATGTTCCGGATTTGACCATGATGATCCAGATTTGACTTTGATGATTTTTTTTCCTTTTTTATCTTTTAATTACCTTTTTATCCCTATCAAAATGCTAAAATAGATGAACTTTGAGAAATTGTTCGGGAAGCTCCATATTTGCCTAAATAGTCATTTTGTAGAATCTCACATAATCATATTTTCCGGCCCTTTGGCCATAACTTCTTCGTTTTACGTCGGAATTGAGCTCAGTCAAGTACGTTGATCTCTAAATTTCCTCCTCTATCACTTGGTATTGGTCTTAGGGCACTTTTGGGGCTTGCAATAGAGGTTATCAATTTCGGGCTTTCCTGTTCGTGTCAATGTATCCATCTTTTGTAAATTGGGGTTAACATCAATGCCACACCATTCCTTGGTAGTGGGGAATCCTTGAGGACCTGTTCAACAAGGTATATGGCAAAAGAGATGAATATATACAAATGGGGTTAGTATGTCCAACCCGGACAAAATGGGGTCCAACATGGATGACTCGCTGTAAAGTACAACAATGATCCTATCATACCTTTGTATTTAGTCTCATTTACTGATTGTCCTCTCAGATCAGGATCTAACTTAGCACTGACTGGCATAGGAGTTTTTATGGGAGATGAATCTTTCATATTAAACTTCTTGAGTAAGTCCCTTGTGTACTTAGCTTGGTTAATAAAGATTCCTTCATTCATTTGTTTGACTTCTATTCCTAGGAAGTAGGGTAGTTCTCCCATCATGCTCATTTCAAATTTTCCAATCATCAACTTGGCAAACTCTTCACATAGCTTCGGATATGAAGATTCGAAAATTATGTCATTCACATATATTTGCACTGTTGGGTCTCTAATGTCCCATAGATCAATCTCACATCGATTAACGTGAACATTGAGGTCGTCCTAATGAGGAGGCTCATGTGCACATTGTCACAACGCGTTTTAACGGATCATAGCCCGTTAGAAACAAATCCGTGCGGGCTGCGGCCCATGGGTGGGCGCGCGAGTGCCAAAGCAGACAATATTGTGATAGTGAGTGCCCTGGCCGAGGTCCAACAAGTGGTATCGAGCAGGTTCTATCTGTTCAAGTAGAGATCTCCCTCACTCTCTCTCAACTCAAAAATGGCCGAAGAAAGCAGCATGCTATTCAACACCCGCCTCAACTCCGGGGGAGCTCAAGAGCCCTTTCCCCACCGAAGCAGCAGTGAAAATGTTGATCCACCACAACCTGCTATTGCTGCTGCTCCTCAACCACGGAGTTCTGGCTACACACTGAGCAAACCACCAAAGTTCACACCGGAGCTTTTCTCCCAGTGGAAAGCTCGCATGAAGATATTCTTGACATGTCATGATCATCTAATGTGGCCATGTCTTCATCAGGAGCTTCCCATTCCGATGACAATTGGAGAAAATGGAGTCCGGAGACCAAAGACGGATGCTGAGCTCACAAACAATGAAAGAGCCTGGCAATATGCCAGTGAAAAAGCTCTAGCTTATGTGACTTCATCTTTGGACTCAGAAGCCTTCACGGACGTCCAGGGCTGCACAACAGCGAAAGCTGTATGGGATAAATTGACTATTCTATATGAAGGAAGTCAGTCCCAGATGCAGAACGTCATCTGCACTCTCAGACAGAACTTTGAGAGTTTCAATCACAAACCTGGCGAATCCCTGGAGAGCATCTATCGGCGATTCGGCAAGCTTATTCTGGAATTGAAAACTATCAACGAACATTACATGCAGTCTCAAATAAATGACAAGTTCTTGCGTTCCTTGCCAGATCGCTACTACTCCAAACAGCTCCAGATGCAATCCAAAGACAACTGGCAGTATGTTCCCCTAGAAGAACTTTATGGAGAGCTACGGACACACGAGGTCAGGTTTGAATACGTTGACCGAGATGAGAAGATAGCTCAGAAAGAAAATGGGGTAGCTTTCAAAGCTACGGAACTTCCAACCATACTGTATGAGGATGATACGGATGAGTCAGAATACTCTGACTTGGACATGGAGGAAGAAATTGCTCTTCTGGTAAAATCCTTCACATGTTTCCTGCAGAAAAGCAAAAAGGGATTCAGAAGAGGCTCCTCCTCATCCTCAAGAAGAAAGGAGCGGTCGGAGTCGACATCCCAGGACTGCTACAACTGTGGGAAACCTGGTCACTGGGCCAAGGACTGTAGATCCAAATCCAAGACGGCCGACAAGGATGACAAAGTTAAACCCCGACGCTCCACCTCAGACAACAGCAAGAACAAGAGGAAGGCGTTTGTCACGAAATACAATAGTGGCTCGGAAGAAGAAGAAGAATCTTCCGATGACGAGCCAACAGAAAAGGCAAATGTCTGCCTCATGGCAAACACTGAGGTACCTTCTATCTCTGAGCTCATGAGTAAATTAGAATCTCTAACTAAGGAACGTGATCATGAAAAGAATGAGAGACTAATAATTACTCAAATGTATCAAGATATGAGTAGTCAGACTAAACGTCTAGAATTCACCGTTTCTAAACTCGAAAAAGACATAGCTGATTACAGGAGCAAGGAGACTTGGTTTCGCGATCTTAGAACTGAAAATCATTTGCTGAATATCAACCTCACTGGCCTTAACGTAAACCTCAAACGACTCGAAAATGAACTTGAAAAGGAAAAGGAAATAAACCGTAAATGGCTAAAATCCGGGGAAATAGCCTCTACGTTTAGAACTGATCCTGACAATGTGTGAGTCAAACCTGGCCTAGGCTCCAAACCATCTACTTCCACTGCTCCAGTCACTGAGTGCCCTCCGGACTACACACCAAAACTAACCAACCTATATCCTATTAGTACATCTAAACCGTTGGATGGTTTTATTTCAGGTGGCACCATAGTTTATGACTGTGGAAGAGAGGTTGTTACTGCTATTCCCGAAGTAGTAGCACCCGTATCAAAAGATGAAGGGAAGGCTGCTGCAGTTAAAGCCGAAACTGCAGCACCCAGAAACAAAGGAAAGGCAAAGGCTGACGCTTCTAGGGGCAAGAACGTGTCACCCGTTCGCAAAGGATTAGGCCGTAGGGAACAGAGTAGAAAACCTGTAAAACCTAAGAAACCTGTTTCCCCCATTGTAACTCTACATCATAGTGTTTGTTCAATATGTCGTGAAATAGGTCACTATCACTATGAATGTTGGAGTCTATCTGATGACTAGTTATGTAATAACATTTCAATTAATAAAAATCAGATTATCAAAAAGGGTTATTCTCATAAATCTAAATCCAAATCTCTTCGGAGTGTATCACCAAAGAAAACCCAAGTTAAAGAAGCAACTAATACGGAAAAGGCTAAGTCAACTTGAAAACTCAAAGTTCCTAACAATGTGAAATCCGGAAAAGTTGACACTGTTATTGCTTCTCCTGACCGCCCGAAACAAGTTTGGGCGCCAAAAGTGTAGACTGTTATCTTGCATGAGCATCTATGGAATTCACTGCCATCCCACTTGAAGTCAAAGATCAATCAAAGCAAGTGGATACTCGACAGCGGATGCTCCGGACATATGACGGGTGATTAGTCTCTGCTCATCGAAGTCAATGACAAACGTGGCCCATCCGTATCATATGGAGACAACAGTAAAGGTAAAACTATGGGGTATGGCACTTTAACCAACGGCTGTGTATCAATTACAAAGGTTGCACTAGTCAAAGGTTTGAAGCATAATCTGCTGAGTGTCAGTAATTTATGTGACAAAGGATTCACAGTTTCCTTTTTGTCCAACACCTGCACAGTTAGAGATAACTTATCCGGAGATATTAAGTTATCCGAATTAAGAGATGGGGACATATACTCTGTGGTCTTAAGAAATAATTCTTCTGACCCTGTATGCTTCCTCACTACAGCATCACCTGAAGATAGTTGCCGTTGCACTCATCTAAATTTTAAGACTTTGTCTAAATTAGCTTCACTTGATCTGGTCACTGGTCTGCCTAAACACAAATTCTCCAAAGATACTCTCTGTCGAGAATGTCAACTTGGCAAACAGACCAGATATAGCTTTAAGAGCAAATCAGTTAATTCAATAACTGCTCCTTTACAACTTCTTCACATGGACCTCTGTGGTCCCATTTCTGTTTCTTCACTAGCTGGTGCAAGATACACCCTTGTCGTTATCGATGACTTCACCAGATACACTTGGGTATTGTTCCTGAAATCTAAGGATCAAACCTTTGAACATCTAGTAGATCTCTTTAACTGGATAAGCAACTCACAAGGACTGAGCATTAAATGCATCAGGAGTGATCATGGTACAGAATTTGACTTTTCAAAAATGTGTTCATATTGTTCTGAACAGGGCATTCAGCACGACTTCTTTGCACCCAGAACTCCACAACAAAATGGAGTGGCTGAGCACAAGAATCACATTCTAGTCGAGGCTGGCAGATCATTGTTAGCAGGGGCAAAGCTTCCTCTCAGTCTATGGGCTGAAGCTGTGTCCACTGCCTGCTATGTTCAGAATAGAACTCTTATAAATAAATTTACCATGAAAACACCCTATGAAATGTGGAGAGCACGAAAGCCCTCAATTGCACACTTCAGAACTTTTGGGTGTACTTGCTACGTATTGAATAATGGCAAAGAATCCCGGAATAAATTTGAGCCAAAATCTGATGATGGGATATTTGTTGGGTATTCATTACATAGCAAGGCTTATTGTATTTTTAACAGAAAACTTTTAAAAGTTGAAGAATCCATCCATGTGACTTTCGATGAAGCTAACCTGGATTGGTCAAAAGTCAATTCTTCATGTTCAAATGTGCAGAATCAAGATGATAACATCGACTACTCAAAGTTTATGAACATTCCTGTCACTCATACTGATCAACCACGTGGCACCAATGAAGAAAGAAGCAATAATGTGGATGATGCTATAGATGAATCAAACTCTGGATTACCATTCGTTTCTGGACATATTTCTACGGATATTCAAAATACCGGAGTACCTTCCAGTCCATCCGAACCAGTTAATACTGAAATAAACAGTACCAGAGAACCTCAGAATACTCCAGAACCTGTTAATACGGATAATACTGGTCTGGAAGAAGCTCAATCAGTGGACAAACAAGAGCCACCTAAGCTGACAGAGCTTCAAATCATTGAATATTCACCACCACTAGCGCAAAACTATCGGTGGACTCGTAACCATCCATCTGAGCAAGTGATTGGTGATCCTACTGTTGGTGTGAGAACAAGAGCAGCCACCTCCAACCTGTGTCTCTACTCATGCTTTTTATCGCAAATAGAGCCAAAAGTGGTGGAAGAAGCTCTTCAGGATTCAAATTGGATAGACGCCATGCAAGAAGAGCTTAATCAATTCAAGAGGAACGATGTGTGGACACTTGTACCATGACCAAAGTCTCAACAAGTCATTGGAGTAAAATGGGTGTTCCAGAACAAGCTTGATACGGATGGAATCATAATCCGGAACAAAGCCCGACTAGTAGCCAAAGGATATCGTCAAGAAGAAGGAATAGACTATGACGAGACCTTTGTCCTGTAGCAAGACTTGAGGCAATCAGAATGTTTCTGGCGTATGCTTCATATGAAAACTTCATAGTTTATCAAATGGACATCAAAAGCGCATTTCTGAATAGAGATCTTCAAGAGGAGGTGTATGTTGAACAACCTCCCGGTTTCATAGAACCCAAGGCTGGACATCTGGTCTACAAGCTACGGAAAGCCTTGTATGGGTTGAAGCAAGCTCCAAGAGCCTGGTACGACACACTATCAGAATTCCTACTTGCTCACAACTTTCAAAAAGGGAAGATAGACACCACTTTATTTCTATGAAAAGAGAATGGATATACTCTGATCGTACAGATATATGTGGATGATATCATTTTCGGATCATCAAATCCGAAGCTTTGTGAAGAGTTTGCAAAATTGATGACTGGCAAGTTTGAGATGAGTATGATGGGAGAACTGTCCTACTTCCTTGGAATAGAAGTTAAACAATTAACGGAAGGGATCTTCATTAACCAAGCTAAGTATACACGTGATATTATTAAGAAGTTTGGTATGGAAGGTTCATCTCCCGTCAAGACTCCGATGCCAGTTAGTGCCAAGTTAGACCCTGACGTGGACGGCAAATCAGAAAATGTGACTGAATACAGAGGGATGATAGGATCCTTGCTGTATCTTACAGCAAGTCACCTGGCCATTATGTTTGCAACTTGCATCTGTGCGCGATATCAGGCGAATCCCAAGGAGTCACATATGCTTCATGTTAAACGGATATTCAGGTATCTCAAAGGAACGATGAATTTGGGACTCTGGTACCCAAAGAAGTCAAACTTCACCTTATCCGGATACTCTGATGCTGATTTTGCTGGGTGTCACATCGACAGGAAAAGCACAAGCGGTACATGTCAGTTTCTTGGAAATAGATTAATTTCATGGTTCAGTAAGAAGCAGAATTCCGTATCAACCTCTACTACTGAGGCAGCATATATTGTTGGGAGTTGCTGCACACAGCTACTCTGGATGCAAAGTCAACTTACTGACTACGGTTTCCACATAACATTTATTCCACTCTACTGCGACAACACTAGTGCAATTGCTATAAGCAACAATCCTGTCATGCACCCAAAGACGAAGCACATTGAGGTCAGGTATCACTTCATTCGCGATCATGTTCTCAAAAAGAATATATCTCTAGAACATGTTGCTACTGAAGATCAACTGGCTGACATTCTTACAAAGCCCCAACCTGATGCAAGATTTTCTGAACTACTCTTCCGATTAGGTATGTTTGACTTTTCTGCATAGCTTCACTTAAATCAACCAATAGTATGTCTTCAGAACATGCATTGTGCATTTATTGAAAGTAAAGGATTCATACCGAATTTAATTTTTGATCATACTTACTGCTTAACGTGTCCTATGTGTCTGATAAATACCAAAGTTTTACATTGGGAGGATACTTGCGTTTCCCGACTGAAGTCGTTTAAGCCATCTTGATTAAAACTTATATGAAAAATCTTTTTAGGATTTCGTGATCTTATTTCTCATTCTCCACCACATGATTAATGCTGGTTCATTTAGATTACTCTATTATCATGTATAGTTGAAGATATGAAATGGGTAAGCTCGGAATGTCTGGCGGATGTATATGCAGTCGCAGCCTAATCAGCTTCTGAAGTGTAGTTTCCTAAAAAGGGTAGACAGCGCTAACTTTCTCTAAGCAGGAAACATCAACCGAGAGGATCACATGGTCTACGGGGAAGAAAATGCTTTATTAATAAATCTAGTAATACCCCTCGTATATGTCTCATGATCTCTTTCCTGGCTGTCTATCTGAGGGGGAGTCTTTCACTGAGAGGATCGCATGATCTAAGGGGGAGCACAAGCTTCACGTATTACCTCTGTAATGACCCCTTTTATGTCTCGGATGCTCATTCCACTAAACTTTCACTTTCGGATCTGACTGGACATACAATGATGAATCGGAATTGTGGCATGGCTGGATGTTTTTCTTTCCTTAACTGTGCATTTTAATCGAACAATCACCTACCTGCTTTTTCCATGTGTTCATATTTCTAGTTTCACTTATGAATCCTAACTTGAGAAAATCATATGATTTTTAATTTATCTTAGCTATCACTGTCAGTATGAAGGTTTCGCTATGTTGACCTATATGAACTTATGTGTTTATCAGCTGGCATATGCATTTTCTTCAGTAATTTGATCATAATTCATATGTATGTGTCTTGTTACTATTCTTCCATATGCATAAGTTCTGTCTCCTTTTAGTTCGGATTATTATGTTCTCACCAAGACTATTTGATCCATATCCGTACTAACTCAACCTATTAGTCTATTGTTTCTTTAGTGTATGTTTTCAGCTACAGGTTCAAATTCGCTTTGCACTTCAATGCTCTGATACCACTTGTTGGTCCCGGAGAGCCTAGAGGGGGGTGAATAGGCTCTTTTGAAAACTCTTCTCTTCTCATAGGCACAACACTAAGTCTGATGATAACCAGATATAGTAGAATTATGTTGTTTTATTATCAGAGGATAACTACAACAAATGAACAGTATTTTTACAGCTGATTACAACGACACTCAGTTATACAGTTACACACACAATTGCTGTTAATGTCTCTATATGCTCTTTCAAAAATATACACACGTTCTAGTATGCGTGCACTTGTATATATATTTACATTGCTTCAGGTATATATAGACTTCCTAGGAATCTATCATGGAACTACATTTTCCGAGATGAGTGGAGCATTGAAGTTCTCTCGGAAGTTGATACTGCTTTAACTGCTGCAGATGTGGAGCTCGAAGTATTGGAAATATAAGTATACTGAATTCTTTGCTTGATTCTAATTGCATTGAGACTGCATCCACATCTTCGCGTATTCCACGTGTCAGACAATTTAGGTGTTCAATGAGTTTGTCTTACATCGGGACGTAGCGAGCTGCTAGCATTAAATGCGGCTTGGAGAGATGAAGCAGCGTCTTCTTGGCCCGTCGCAAGGTTCCTTACTCCGCATGAACGAAGCTCGGATCCTTACTCCGTGCCGGTGATTGCTTACTCCGTAAAAATGAAGTCTTGGAATCCTTATTCCATGTCAGCGCTTCCTTACTCCGCATCAGTGCTAGACTCGGATTTCTTATTCCAAGTCTTCTTCTCCTTAGTTCGGTGAAATGACAACTTAGATTCTTTCTCTGTAACAAGTCTCTTTTACTCCGTGCAAGTTGTAGACTCGGAATCTTACTCTGCATTAATTGACGTGGGTTCCTTGGTCATTTTGTTACTCGTTTAGTCCACACGAAGGGTCCTTACTCCGGATGATAACTTGGTTATATACCAAGTAAATGACGACACTCATGATGATCCGGATCAGGATTATGTATCCTGTCCTTAGCTTTGTCCTCACAAGAGTAGGTCCGAACTAGAGTTTTATCTTTTGCACAGATTAAGTAAACATGAAACAACTCCGGATCAAAATTACATAGGGTTTGATCCGCATCATCCAAATTCCGGGTTTGATCCAACAATCTCCCCCAATATGGATATGCCAAATCCTTTGTAATCTGATCCGGTAAGGCAGCAAGAAAAACACAGAGTAAAGCAAAAACAAAAACAATTCCACTAATGTCAGCAAGAATACATTAAGCCTACAGATAGAACTATGGTACATATGGCTTACTGTATTTAAAGATTAATCTTGCTGCATGCTCCCGAAGTGCCATTGTCTGCTCCTTGGTAAACTCGTTGATATTTTTCCAGTTATCATCAAATGTAATAACAGATTTCAAGAAGTAGCAGACAAAAGCTCCGCAGCTGGTTCTATTGGGCTGCTGAGGCACATTCTTCCTATTCCGGATCGTCCCCTTTAGTACTTCATCTTGATCAAGAGGAGGAAGACCCAAATCTTCATAAAGAGTACTCTGTCTGATCACATCAGACAAAGTTCGAACAAGGCTCAGCATTTGATTCTTTCTGATCTGAAGGTCAACAATCTGATGGGAATCAATAAGCGTGATCTTCTTCTCTTTGATCAGAAGCATGTTTAGCATGAAATGTGGGTCGTGGACCCGGTAAGGAATGAACACGGTAGACAGAGATGTCCAGGGGCTGCTGTTTTCTGCTGTACCATTGATATAGGAAAGAATGGTGTCCACAGCAGGGAACTGATCCTCAACCCAGCAAGGAAGAATGTCAAAATTGTGGCCTTCCTCAAATAACGAGGGGAACATCCTCAATTCCATCTTTATTTCCAGAGCGTAGTTGTCTATGTCGTCATTAGAAAATTGTCCCTCCTCAGACAGCAAAGTACGGATGTCATTAGGATCGAAGGGGGACAGGACAGACACACATCTCCGCTCGGCAGTGGAGGAGGCATAGGCCTTGGCAGCAGCAAGTATGCTCCCATCAACATCATCTGGATGCAGTTCCGCGTATGATGGAAGGAAGGTGATGGTGCCAGATGGAGCAGCAGAAGCAGCAACGGGAGAGCTAGTCTGGCCAGTAGCAAAACGGCGGCTGCGTTTAGGTACCGGGAGACCCGGAGGAAGAATAGGTGCAGACCGTTTTCGTGGAGCGTCGCCAGTAGTGGAAGGAGAATCAGATACTCTCTCCCCTAGTTTGGCAGATCGGTGAGAGCGGGAAGGACGAGCCACGACTTGTGCTAAATCCGTAATGGAAGTAGACAAGCCCAGAATAGACGTGGCTATCCTATCGAGCTTCTGGTCCACGGAGAGAGAGGAGGAGGAGAAAGCAGAAAGAATCTCAGCACCCATGGCCTGAACACGAGCGGCAATGGCCTCGTTTTGAAGACGATTGTCCTCCGCAAGTTGATCGAGTTGGGCAGAGAAAGCAGCTTCGGATAAAATTGTGCCAAAGGAGGCGTGCCCAAGGACAAAGGTAGGTGCTTTAGAGGACTCCCCCGCAGGAATAGGAGCAGGGGTGTGCAGGGCAGAGTCGCCGGCAGTAGGAGAGGACGGTGGTGGTGCAGCAGTAGCAGCAGGAGGTGCGGGAGATCCACTTTGACCGGAGAGGTCAATGGTAGGGATATCCGCAAGATAGGAGGGACCAGCCTCAGCAGGGATAGGTGTCCGTGCGTCATGGGCAAGTCCGGAGGGGGCAGCAGCAGGAGGTGCAGCCTGTAGCATGGATGGCGACAAAAAGCCGTGGTAAGAGTTCCAAGTAAGCATCTCTTCCGGGGTTTGAGTGTGTTGAGTGTAAAACACCCGGGGGGTAGATTCTGAGACGTCAGTGGTAAGAGCAAGGCTGAAGCGCAACCAGCAGTCTTGCAGGAGGTCGGCAGGTAGATGGTTGAGGTAGTCCTGAAGGTCCGGAGAGTGAGCGGGAGAGGCTTCCGCAGGAGAGGTGGGAAGGTCCGGAAGAACTGCAGCAATAGTGGCAGCGACCGGAGAGAGGGAGGCGGGAGTATCAGCAGCAGCATCAGAGGCAGCAGCAGCAGCAGGAAGAAGGACAGGGGCATCAACAGGAGAGGCGAAGGAGATAGCCTCATGGATGGGCTGCTAAGAGGGCCCTGAACCAGTGGAGGGATCAGCGCGAACGCTGTGCAGCGAAATGCGAGAACGTGCCAGAGCGGCAACAGACCGGATGCGGGAGTGGAAGGACCGAGGAGCAGAACTAACTTCGTGAACTGACCTCGCGACGGGTTCACCAACAGAACTGTCTTGCTATTCCGAGACAGCAGCAAGTGCACGGAAGACTGAAGGGCGGAGAACGGTGAGCGTCCCATCGGCGGTAAGATGGCGGAAGTAGAAGTTCGCCGGGAAGGGAATCACCAGTTGGTCCTGGAAGTGTGCGGGGTGAAGGTGCCAAAATATTTGAGAAAGAATTCGTCCGAAAGACGAATTCCGTTTCCCATTCCGCATCACCCGGAAGAGAAAATCACCCCAGTCAAGTGGCAGTGACTCAAAAACCACGTACATCGCCAGCAGCAGATCGTACGGAACGGAGTCAAGTGCCGTAGAATGAGCCAGAAGACACCGGCCTAGTATGGTGGCCATATAGCAATAAGGGCCCTGGAAGGACTTCATTTTGTACTCCTTCACCTTATTGGGACTGCCCATTGAAGCAGCCATGGCTGCAGCGCTCGGCCTGAAGTCTTTGTTGGCAGGAAGATGAAAGACGTCCCGAATCACCTGAGAGGTAATCTTAATAGGTTGCCCTCGGACCACAGAGATGATAGACTCATCACTAAAGGTGAAGGACTGATAGAATGTGAGGACGTCGGAGACAAGAAGATCAGACGGGGTTAAGACAAGGGCGAGGAGGTTGCTGGACGCAAGATGCTGGCGAACCTCTTTGAGCCAAGCTGGAGGATTAGAGAATCCAGACCAGTCGACGAGGTGTCCAGGGACAACTCCGTAGAGAGCTTGGGCTGCCATTAAGATTGGGAGGTGAGAGAAGATGGAGTTGAAGTCTTGTGAGAGGATAGCAAACGAGGATTTAGGGTTTTAGAAAATTAAGGGTAATAGCCTCGTGCATTGCTTGAGTGTAGTATAAATAGGACTCTTTCCGTGGAAGCAAGCGGGTCTCGGGATTAAGCGAGATGAACAGTGATCCACCTGACTATCCAATGTCATTAGACTTGACATATTCGCACGGCCGGATGAAAATGTGACGTGGCAGCAGTAATAGCCATGTATTTATGACAGCTGTAGACAATACTTCTGGATTGTGGAAAAGTAAAATACTGGGCTCGAGGTATGCATTTAATGAACCATCATTATTCCTCCTAAAAATGACGCGATATAAGATAACAACATGGGTTATCACGAAATAAGAATTCCAAGAGTCAGGAGGAATTGAACTCACGGTCATCCGAAGGAAGGTATTCCGTGTTAAGATCGTCCGGATGACTGACTGACTGTAGCCGTAGTAAGAGAGTGCCAAAAAAATATGATTCCTTTGCTGTTTTGATGCTGAGAGAATATGAAGTACCACAACACTTCAAATCCGAGACATCAAATTGGGGTTAACATCAATGCCACACCATTCCTTGGTAGTGGGGAATCCTTGAGGACCTGTTCAACAAGGTATATGGCAAAAGAGATGAATATATACAAATGGGGTTAGTATGTCCAACCCGGACAAAATGGGGTCCAACATGGATGACTCGCTGTAAGGTACAACAATGATCCTATCATACCTCTGTATTTAGTCTCATTTCCTGATTGTCCTCTCGGATCAGGATCTAACTTAGCACTGACTAACATAGGAGTTTTTATGGGAGATGAATCTTTCATATTAAACTTCTTGAGTAAGTCCTTTGTGTACTTAGCTTGGTTAATAAAGATTCCTTCATTCATTTGTTTGACTTCTATTCCTAGGAAGTAGGATAGTTCTCCCATCATGCTCATTTCAAATTTTCTAATCATCAACTTGGCAAACTCTTCACATAGCTTCGGATATGAAGATTCGAAAATTATGTCATCCACATATATTTACACGATCAGGAAATGTCCCTTCTCTTTCCGTAGGAATAATGTGGTGTCAATCTTCCCTTTTCTGAAGTTGTGTTTGAGCAAGAATTCTAACAGTGTGCCGTACCAGGCCCTTGGAGATTGCTTCAATCCGTACAAGGCTTTCCGTAGTTTGTACACCATATGTTCATCCTTGTGTTCAATGAATCCGGGAGGTTGTTCAACATAAACCTCCTCTTGAAGATCTTCATTCACAAAAGTGCTCTTGACATCTATTTGAGAAACTTTGAAGTTCTCATATGATGCATATGCCAGGAATATTCTGATCACCTCAAGTCTAGCCACTGGAGTAAAGGTCTCGTCGTAGTCAATGCCTTCTTCTCGACGATATCCTTTAGCTACGAGCTGTGCTTTGTTCCAGATTACTATTCCATCTGTATCAAGTTTGTTCTGAAACACCCATTTGATGTCAATGACTTGTTGCGACTTTGACCTTGGTACAAGTGTCCACACGTTGTTCCTCTTGAACTGATTTAGCTCTTCTTGTATAGCGTCTATCTAGTTTGAATCTTGAAGAGCTTCATCCACCACCATTGGCTCTACTTGTGATAAAAGGCATGAATACAAGCAAATATTTGAGGTGGCTGCCCTTGTTCTTACTCCAGCAGTTGGATCGCCAATCACTTGATCAGATGGGTGGCTTCGAGTCCACCTAAAGTTCTGTGCTTGTGGTGGTGAAAAAGCAACAATTTGAAGCTCTGCTAGATTTGGTGGTTTAGGTACATCTACTGGTTGAGCTTCTTTGAAGTCAGATATTTTCGAATTTTTAGGTTTGGAAGTACCTTCAGGTTCTTCATCACTGAGACTTTCAGTATCGGCTAGTCCAAAAGGACTAGAAAGTTCTCAGGTGTTTGGGATGTCCGTGTTAACTGGTCTGGAGTGAAATGGAAGTTCCGAGTCCATACCATCAGAAGCATCATTAGTAGCATTTCTTCTTGCTCCACTGGTGCTAGGAGATTGGTCAATTGGAGTGACAGAAACATTCATGAATTGTGAATAGTCAGTTGTGTCTGACTGATCCTGCACATTAGAACTTGAAGATCCTATTCTTGACCAATCCAGATTAGCTTCATCAATGTAACATGGATAGATTCTTCAACCTTCAAAAGTTTTCTATTGAAAATATGATAAGCCTTGCTAGTTAACAAGTATCCAACAAAAACCCTATCATCGGATTTTGGCTCAAATTTGCTCCAGGGTTCTTTACTGTTGTGAAGCATATAGCAAGCACACCCAAAAGCTTTGAGATGAGAGATTGATGACTTTCTTCCTCTCCACATCTCATAGGGTGTTTTCATGGTAAACTTGTTCATTAGAGTTCTGCTCTGAACATAGCATGCAGTGGACACAGCTTCAGTCCATAGACTGAGAGGAAGCTTTGCCTCTGCTAACATTGATCTACCAGCTTCAACTAACGTGTGATTCTTATGCTCAGCAACCCTATTTTGTTGTGGAGTTTTGGGCGCAGAGAAGTCGTGCTGAATACCCTGTCCAGAACAATCTGACCTCATATCTGAAAAGTCAAATTCCATACCATGATCACTCCCGATGCATATGATGCTCAGTCCGTGTGAATTGCTTATCAAATTGAAGATATCTACTAGATGTTCAAAGGTTTGATCCTTTGATTTCAAGAACATCACCCATGTATATCTGGTGAAGTCATCGATAACCACAAGTGTGTATCTCACACCAACAAGTGAAGCAATAGAAATGGGACCACAAAGATTCATATAAAAAAGTTATAAGGGAGCTAGATATAGAATTAATAGATTTGCTCTTAAAGCTATGTTTGATTTGCTTGCCAAGTTGATATTCTTGATAGAGAATGTCTCTAGAGTACTTGTGTTTGGGCAAGCCAGTGACCAAATCAAGCGATGCTAATTTAGATAGAGTCTTAAAATTTAAGTGTGCGCAATGCTTTTGCCATAGCCAACTTTCTTCGGTTGATGCTTTAGTGAGGTAGCATACAGGACCAGAAGAATTATTTCTTAAGATCACTGAATATATGTCCCCATCTCTTGATCCGAATAACTTAATATCTCCGGATAGGTTTTCCCTAACTGTGCAGGTGTTGGACAGGAATAAAACAGTGAATCCCTTGTCATATAAATTACTGACACTCAACAGATTATGCTTTAAACCTTCGACTAGTGCAACTTTTGTAATTGATACACAGCCATTGTTAGAGTGCCATACCCCACGATCTTACCTTTGCTATTGTCATCATATGATACGGATGGTCCTCGTTTGTCAGTAATGTTCACGAGCAAAGACTTATCACCCGTCATACGTCCGGAGCATCCACTATCGAGTATCCACTTGCTTTGATTTATCTTTGACTTCAAGTGGGTGGGAGTGAATTCCAAAGATGCTCCTGCAAGACAATAGATTACACTTTCGGTGCCCAAACTTGTTTCGGGCGGTTAGGAGAAGCAATAGTAGTGTCAATAGTTCCGGATTTTGCTTTATTAGATACTTTAGTGTTGGATCAAACCCGAATTTGGATAAGATAAAGCCTTGTGTAATTTGATCGAGATCTTTTGTGTTTATTTGATCATTGCGAAGGTATGTCACTAATCCAAAGATGCCTCGTGAGAGCAAAGCTAAGGACAGGATACATAATCGACCGGACAAGAGTTAGTGCGTCAAACACTTGGTAAATAACCAAGTAACAAATACATACGGAATAAGGAACAATCCTACGGACTAAGAACTTAAAGGATAAGTGCGGAGTAAGTAAGAATAAGTGCGGAGTAAGGATAAGTGCGGAGTAAGGAAAATAAGGCGGAGTAAGGAAAATAAGTGCGGAGTAAGGAAAATAGATGCGGAGTAAAGAAACCAGATGCGGAGTAAGGAATCGGACTTATTACTCGCCCGGAGTAAGGAACTTACATGCGGAGTAAGGAACTTACATACGGAGTAAGGAACTTACATGCGGAGTAAGGAACTACAGCGGAGTAAGGAACTTACATGCGGAGTAAGGAACTTACATACGGAGTAAGGAACTTACATGCGGAGTAAGGAACTTACATGCGGAGTAAGGAACTTACAGCGGAGTAAGGAAGCCGACACGGACTAAGGATTCCAGCAATAGATACGGAGTAAGCAACCACCGACACGGAGTAAGGTTCCGAGCTTCATTAACTACGGAGTAAGGAAAATTACACCGGACCAAGAAGACACGCTCCAACAAAACCGCATTTAAAGTTATCACCTGCTGTCCCGATGTAAGACGAATGCATTTAGAACAAGAAGAATCTTACACGTGGATCATCCGGATATGTGGACACAACCTTAATTGTATCTCGAACTCACAAAGACACTTATACTCTTCAAATCCAAGATCTTGAGCTCCACAATCCGCAGCGGTCAAGGCAGTTACCGAGGGATGTTAGTCGGAACGCATTCGAACTTCAAGTTCCAAGGTTGTCTCTTAGGAATGTTTTGTATAAATATTCATACTTATACTTCATGTAAATGTGTGTTTTAGGCGGGCAAAAATAGAAAAGGAACTTGGCTATGTGTGAGTTCATTGTTGTAACAGAGTATAAGAGAGTGTTTGCTTCTATTTTGTTGTAATCACCTTGTGATAATAAAACAAAATACTTCCACTATCTCGGTTATCTTCCATGATGATTCTATCACTTAAACTAGATAAGTCTTTGTGTCTTGAGAGAAAAGAAAGAGTTCGAATAAGAGCCTATTCACCCCCCCTTTAGGCTCCAAGGGACCATCAAGTGGTATCGAGCAAGTTCTACTTCGTTCTAAGTAGAGATCCCACTCTTTCAATCTCGAAAATGGCCAGAAAGCGGATGCTATTCACACTCGCCTTAACTCCGGAGGTGCAGGAGCCCATCCCGAACGAAGCGCAGTGAAAATGTCGACCCACCACAACCTGCGCCGCCGCCGCTTCTCAACCACGGAGTTCGGGGTTTACTCTACGAAACCGCCCAAATTCACACCCGAGCTTTTCTCCCAGGTGGAAAGCTCGCATGAAGATGTTTATGGTTTGCCATGATCATCTTATGTGGCCATGTCTTCATCGGAGATTCCATTCGATGACTATCGGAGAACATGGAGTAAGGAGGCCAAACGACTGAACTTACCAACATGAAAGAGCCGGCGGCGCTAGTGAAAAGGCTCGGCTTATGTTACATCGTCTTTGGATTCCGAGGCTTCCGACGTCCAGGGCTGCACGACGAAAAGCGTTGGGACAAACTAACAATCCTCTATGAGGGGAGTCGGTCCCGGTCGCGAATGTGATCCGTACTCTCAAGACGGAACTTTGAGAGTTGTAATCATAAACCGGGCGAATCACTTGAAAGCATCTATCGGAGATTCGGCAAGCTCATACTTGACCGAAGTGTCAATGAGCATTACTCTCAATCCCGGATCAATGACAAGTTCTTTCGCTCCTTGCCGGATCGCTACACTCCAAACAACTCCGGATGCAACGACAAAGCGCAGATGTTCCCCTTGAAGAACTATATGGAGAGCTGGGACTCACGAAGTCAGGTTTAAGTACTCGAGAAATGAGAAAATAGCTCGGAAAGAAAAGGGGTAGCTCTCAAAGCTGCGGAATGTCTAAACATCCGAGGAATGATGATACGGACGTATCCGACATTCCCGATTCGACGAGGAGGAGGAGATAGCCCTTCTTGTCAAATCCTTTGAGCGATTCCTACGGAAAAGAAAAAGGGATCGAAGACGCTCATCATCATCGTTCCAACGGAAGGAGCACCGGAGTCCGGTTCCCGGGAATGTTTCAAGTGGAAACGGTCATGGGCCAAGGAACGGGTCCAAAGCAAAGGTGGCCGGAAAAGTGACAAGGTAAACTCGCCGCTCCACCTCAGATAATAGCAAGAGTAGAGAAAGGCGCTCGTGACAAAATACATGAGTGGCTCGAAGAAGAGGAGGAATCCTCGGATGATGAGCCGACCATTAAGCCGAACGTCCGCCTCATGGCAAAGCCGAGGTACCTTCATCTTCGAGCTCCCGAGTAAATTAGAATCTCTTACTATTGCATGTGATCATAAAAGAATGAGAGACTAATAATTACTCAAATGTACAAAGATATGGAAAGTCGAATAAACGTCTCGAATTTACTATTAATAACTAAAAAGGACGTCACGACCAGAGGAAAGGAAGCTTGGTATCATGATCTAAGAGCTGAAAATCATTTGTTAAATACCAATCTCTCAGGCCTAAAAGTTATAGTGAAAAGACTCGAAAATGAACTGGAACGAAAAGGAAATAAATCGTAAGTGGCTAAAACGGGAAATAGCCTCTACCTTTAGACGACCACGACGACATTCGAGTCAAACCTGGCCCTAGGTTCTGAACCATCAACCTCCATACTCAAGCTCCGAGTGTCCTCCGGATTACTCCTAAACTAACCAACTTATATCCCGTTAGTACATCTAAACCGTTGGATGGTTTCATTTCAGGTGGCACCATAGTATAGACTGTGGAAAAGAGGTGCACGCACTTCCCGAGCGAAGCACCCGTAACTAAGGATTTAAAAGAAAGCCAGGCAAGCTTAAAGCCAAAGGAGCACCCAAAAAGAAAGACAAGGCTAAGGCGACGCATTTAGGGCCAGAGCGCGTCACCCAAACGTAATGGATTAGGCCACAGGAACGAGTAAAAAAACGTAAAATCTAAGAGACCTGTATCCCCTGTTTTGTACTTCACATTATAGTGTCTGTTCCATACGTAGGAAATGGGTCATTATCACATGAATGTTGGAGTCTATCCGATACGGCTTTGTAATCAATTTCAATCAAATAAAGATCAGTTTAATAAAAGGGGTTCTTCGAGCAAAACAAGATCTAAATCTAAAAGGAGTGTTTCCCAAGAAAACCCAAACAAAAGAAGCACGAAACTAACAAGTTAATGTCAACGTGGAAAGCTAAGAGTCCTAACAAAATCAAACCGTAAATGTTGACAATTCGCTCCCTCTAACCGCCCAAAACAAGTTTGGGCACCAAAAGTGTAACCGTTGTCTTTCAGAGACCTCTAGGAATGAATTGCCGGATCACTTAAAGTTAAAGATCAATCAAAGCAAGTGGATCCTTGATATGGATGCTCCGGACATATGACGGGTGACCGTAAGGACCCGTACCTTGGAGTTAGTCGGGCTTTGCCTCCTGAGTAGAGTTTTTCTAGATTTTGACCTAGTAAATGGACTCCAATGAATTCACGCAAAAGGAAAGATGCTTAATGGTGTCCTCTATCTACCCGAAGTTTCGGGCCAAATGGACATGTAGTGAGGTGCACGTGATAGGGTCCAATTCACGTGCAAGTGTAATGTCTCTAAATGAGCAGGAGGCTAGGGGTGAAGTTTGAGAGCATTGGAGTCCATAGGAGGTGCACGTGAATTGGGGAATTCACGGCAATTGGCAGCGAGCTTATTTTTGCATGGTTCCCTTGGTTTTGACATCTAAGGAACTTTCTCCAAAGGACCATGTTGAAATTCCGAGTATTTTGGCCTATATGGGTGCGGAAAGGTGCTAACTTGTGTAATCAAAACTACGCGTTTTGATGCCGGGATTCACTTAATCAAAACTACGTCGTTTTGATGTTGTGTTGTCTATATAAGGAGGAGAAGCCCTCTGTTTTAGGGTTAGGGTTTGTTGCTCCACCAGCGTCGCAGAGAGAGAGAGAGGGAAGGAGAGCTCCCTTTCTGCACGGGCGCCTGCGTGGGTGGTCGGTGACTCTGGGTGGACGGCGTTCGACTGGGATCGGGACTTTCTTTGTGTTGTTGCGTTTTACTTGAGGTAGGGATTGTTCTTCCTAAATCCTCTCGTCCTAGGGTCCTAGGGCAGAATATTATATTATTTATATGTAAAATTCATAAGGTGTGGCCTCTTATATGAATGTTGGCCTTCAATGGCGATTTTGGTGTTTTCGGTGTCCGTGTGATGCATGAAAAGTGTTTGATAAAATGCCGTACGACATGCCCGCTACATGTTTGATGAAATGCCCGTGTGAACTTAGCCGTGTGTATATGCCCATTAAGTGTTTGGTAATATGTCCGGTTTGGTAAAAGGACTTGTGGTTTAGTGTATGTAAGTATCTTGGATGTTTGCTCTATGGCCAGAATGGGTTTGTGCGCTTGTGAACGGGTGCTCACCAAGTGTTTGGTTGTATGCTTGAGTGACCATGTGTGTTGTGTGCTTGGATTGTGGTACTTGGCCTAAGAGGCGGTTAAATCACTTGGCTTGAAGAGGCGGTTAAATCACTGGCCTGAAGAGGCGGTTAAATCACTTGGCATGAAGAGGCGGTAAAATCACTTGTGGTTAAAGTGTTGCGTGTGGCGGTGGAGGATTGTAAATTGTTGATGTGGTTGTTATTATGTTTGTTGAAATTATTGTAACACAACAATGCACTTGTCACATGGCAGTAGATGCTAGGAACATGGGAGGGTCGGGGAGACATGATCCCTACCGTGTGGTGCCACCCTCCTCCTGTGTTTGCTTTTTTTCCAGGGACTTACAAGGCGTTAGGTGGATACACCAAGGTGGAAGACCTTATTTACTTCTTGTTTATGTTATTTTTATGGGACGATGTAACCCCAATGGGGATGGATTAAAAAGAGGACTTTGTAATAAAGCTGACTTTGTTATTGGTTTGTGGACAGCTTTGACGGACCTTATTTTTCTTGAATGTGTTGTGAAAGTTTTAAAATGTTAAATTCTTGATTTGTATCCTTACCCCTTTGCCCTCCGTGTGGGTAAAGGGAAGTCACGTACCGGTTCCTCGGGTTGGAAACGGGGCGTGACATGACCAGATTGCTTGTAGAAGTTAATGATAAACAAGGTCCATCCGTTTCATATGGCGACAACAAAAAGGTAAGACGTCGGGTATGGCACTTTAACTAACATTGTGTATCAATCACTAAAGTTGCACTAGTCGAAGGTTTAAAGCATAATTTGCTAAGTGTCGGTAAACTATGTGACAAAGGATTCTCCTGTTTCCTTTTTGTCAACAACCCCCGAAAAGAGAAAACTTATCCAGGAGATGTTAAGTTATCCGGATCAAGAGATGGGGACATATATTCGGTGGTCTTAAGAAATAATTCTTCGACCCCCCGACTTCTCCAAAAAGGCGCATGAAGATAGTTGGTTATGGCACAAGCATGCGCACATTTAAATTTTAAGACTTTGTCTAAATTGGCGTCACTTGATCTTGTCACCGGTCTACCCAAACTCGTTCTCCAGAGACACTCTCATCGAGAATGCCAACTTGGTAAACAGACCAAACACGGCTTTAAGAGCAAATCGGTTAACTCAATAACGCTCCTCTCGACTTCTTCATATGGACCTATGTGGTCCTATATCACATTTAATCACTAGGTAGATATACTCTTGTGGTTATCGATGATTACACCGGATACACATGGGTGATGTTCGAAATCAAAGGATCAAACTTTTGAACATCTTGTAGATCTCTTCAATGGATAAGCAACTCACAGGACTAAGCATTAAATGCATCGGGAGTGATCATGGTACGAATTTGATTTTTCAGAAATGAGATCATATTGTTCGACAGGGGCATCGATGACTTCTCGCGCCCGGAACCCCACAACAAAATGGGGTAGCGAGCGCAAGAATCGAACTTTAGTTGAAGCTGGTAGATCCATGTTAGCGGGGGCATCGCTTCCTCTCGGTCATGGGCAAATGGTGTCCATGCCCTGCTATGTTCGAAAGAACTCTAATAAATAAATCTACCATGAAAACACCTATGAGATGTGGAGAGGTCGAAAACCTTCAATTTCACATTTCGAGCTTCGGGTGTACTTGCTATACTGATCAATGGCAAAGAGACCCGGAATAATTTGAACCAAAACTCGATGATGGGATTTTTGTCGGGTACTCCTTCATAGCAAGGCTTATCGGGTCTTCAATAGAAAACTTTTTAAAGTTGAAGAATCTATCCATGTAACCTTTGATGAAACTAATCTCGTTTGGTCAAAAGTCGGTCCTTAAATTCCAATATGGGTCATGGACAGAACGTCGATTACTCGAGTTTATGAATATTCCTGCTACAATCCCGCCGGTATCCCGACCAACCCGTGGCATCGCGAAACACACGAAATTTATGGATGATGCTACGGATGACTCGACTCCGGACTACCATTTAGCTCCGGACAAACTCCTACGGATCATAAAATTCCGGAGCACTTTCAAGTCCGTCCGGACTAGTTAACATGGAAGAAATAGTGTGAAGAACCAACTAGTTCATCCGTACCTCTAAATACGGAAACATCTACTCCGGACGAAGCTCAACACCGATACAACTGAACCACCCACTGGAAGAGCTTCAAATTGTTGAAGATCAACCAACACACGCAGAATTATAGATGGACCCGAAACCATCCCTCAGATCAAGTGATTGGTGATCCTAGTGGTGTAAGAACAAGAAGCACACCTCAAACATGAGTCTTTCTCAGCTTTCTATCTCAAATAGAACCAAAGGTGGTAGATGAAGCTCTTCAAGATTCAACTGGATAGAAGCCATGCAGAAGAGCTGAATCAATTTAAGAGAAATAAGTGTGGACCTTAGTACCAAGGCCTAAGTCTCAAGTCATTGGCGTTAAATGGGTGTTCCAGAACAAGCTTGATACGGATGGAATAGTAATCCGAACAAAGCCGACTGGTAGCCAAAGGATATCGTCAAGAAGAAGGAATAGATTATGATGAAACCTTTGCTCCGGTCGCAAGACTTGAGGCAATCCGAATGTTTCGGCGTATGCTTATATGAAAACTTCATAGTTTATCAAATGGACGCAAGAGCGCATTCCTGAATGGAGACCTTCAAGAGGAGGTGTATGTTGAACAACCTCCCGGCTTCATTGAACCAAAGGCGGGACATCTTGTCTACAAACTTGAAAAGCTCTATATGGTTTGAAGCAAGCTCCAACCCGGGTACGACACACCGTCGAATTCCTACTTGCTCATAACTTCCAAAAAGGGAAGATAGACACCACCCTATTTCTACGACAAGAGAAAGGACACCTTTGATCGTACAAATATACGTGGACGATATCATTTTCGGATCAACGAATCCGAAGCTTTGTGAAGAGTTTGCTAAGTTGATGACGGGCAAGTTTGAAATGAGCATGATGGGAGAACCGTCCTACTTCCTTGGAATTGAAGTTAAACAATTAAAAGAAGGAATCTTTATCAATCGCTAAGTACACTCGCGAACTTATTAGAAGTTTGGTATGGAAGGTTATCTCCCGTCAAAACTCCCATGCACCGGGTGCCAAGTTAGATCCGGATGTGGACGGCATATCGGAAAATGTGCTGACACAGAGGGATGATCGGATCCTTGCTCTATCTTACAGAAGTCGCCCGGACATTATGTTTGCACTTGCATTTGTGCCGATATCGCAAACCCAAGGAGTCACATATGCTTCATTAAACGGATATTAAGGTATCTCAAAGGGACGATGATTTGGGACTCGGTACCCAAAGGAGTCCACTTCACCTTATCCGGGTACTCGATGCCGACTTCTTCGGATGCGCTCGAAGGAAAAGCACAAGCGGTACGTGTCGGTTTCTTGGAAATAGATTGATCTCATGGTTCGAAGAAGCGAGAATTCCGTACCCCTCAACCTCTCAACCCCTCGCCGAGGCGGAATATATAGCCGAAGTTCGCGCACGCTACTTTGGATGCAAAGTCAGCTCGACTACGGATTCGACATGTCCTCTATTCCACTTTTCGTGACACACTAGTCATGCCATGCACCAACCGTCATGCATCCTAAGACGAAGCACATTGAGGTCGGGTATCCTTCATACGCGATCATGTTCTCAAAGCATATTTCACTGGAACATGTTGCCACCGAAGATCAATTAGCGGACATATTTACAAGCCTCACCTGATGTGAGGTTTTTCGAACTACTCTTCCGATTGGTATGCTCGACTTCTCTGCATAGTTTCTCATTTGAGTTACCCAACAGATTTTTACTCATGGACCATGCATTGTATGTTTACGAAAGTAGTAGAACCCTCCTTGACCGGTATTCATTGATCACTTCATGTTAACGGTTTCATGCTTCTTATATTAATCTCAACCTCATAATGGGAGGATGCTTCTTTCCCGACTGGTCGTTTAAAGCTAACATAATTACGGTTATATGATTTACCTCGTCGGATTCATGATCTTCACATCCATTAATCACCACATGACCAAAGCATGTTCATTTAGATTACTCTATAACGTGCATAGAAGAAGTGAAATGGGCTACCTTGGAATGTCAGGTGATGAATACACAAACGCATTCGATCGCCAAGTATAGTTTTTAATAAGATAGACTGCTGAACTACAAATTGGAACGGTCACCGAGAGGTTGCCATCTACGGGGAGAAAATGCTTTATATTTTATTCAAGAATACCCCCGTATATGTCTCATGCCTTTTCCTTAGCCTATCCGAGGGGAGCTTTTCATTGAGAGGATTAAATGATCTACGGGAAGCAATGAACCCCTAATATGTCTCGGATTCTCCCTCCTCTATGTCTTCCGGATCGTGGACATGCTGTTTTAAACGGAAAGTGGCATGTGTGGATGTATTTTCTTTCTTCAACCAGCATTTTAATCGACTAATCATCTGCATTCTTTTGACATGTGTTCACCTTATCATTTCACCTCATGAATCCTAATGAGCCAAATCATATGATCTTTAATTAATCTTAGCTACGCTGTTCAGAAGACGTTATTATGTTGCCTATATGAACTTGTGTATTCTTTATCGACTATGCCCCGATTCGTAATATTGATCACTTTCACGTTGCGTCGTCTCTACATTCTTAGCCATGCATGCGTTGCTTCCTTATTAGTTCGGATTATGTTGTTTTTCATCGATTATCTTCTCTAATCCGTCTAATCCTTGCCTGTTAAGCTTTTGTATTTTCAGATATCTTTATTTAGCTAGAGTTCGATTTTCTTTGCAACCATATTGATAAACCACCATAGTCTCGGATTTGAAGTGTTGTGGTACTTCTCTTCTCTTCGACTTATTGATCGCAAAGGGATCTACTCTACATTCTCACCAAACTCGTTTAGACTGGACGAGGTCTATTATCATCCGAATACTCTTTCACGAATATTATTAACCCGGATGAGTGTCGGCTCTTTCCTCCGGACTCCGACTTTGTTCAATTGTGACAATCCACGATACTCATATGTCGCATGCTTTTGAGGAGGAATAATGATGATTCATTAAATGCATATCTCGGGTTGCACACACACTTCTTCGGATGGCAACGTTTGTAATCTCTACTTGGTCATGCGGTCTCCACGACATCGTTTTATTCGGAGACGCCTCGATATCCAAGACAAATGACATCGGCATGTCGCGCGGGTCCCCACCTCACTCCCACGTTCCATAGACCCTGACCCCCCATTTGCGGACTCGGTCTTATATGTTCCGATCATTCCTGGAAGCACGAGTATTGCTCATTTCAAATCCCTAACCCTCTCGTTGCTCCTCACCGCCAAGACCTCACCTTTCCTCTTTTCCTTCCCATCAAATGCCATGGCACCCAGAATCTTTCTTTCCGGCGTTACTCCTGGCCACCTAGTGATTGGAATGTGTTTCCGATCCTCCGGATTGGTTTCTCCAGGCTCGCCCTCTTCTTGGCCTCGCCATACTCAACCTGGTCTCCAATCCCATCGATCTTCTTATCGATGACATTCTTGAGATTACCACGGATTACCGCACCAAAGATTCCATAACCTCTTATGTCCGCGGTGAATCCATCGTCATCCTCCGGTCGTTCTCGCGTGCTCTCCACCTTCCTCTTGGTGAACCACATCCGGATGCCGATCCGATGGCGGCCATGGGGTGCACGAACAAGGGGAAGGAAACAAGGTGAAATCCTTCAGGGTCGCTATCGATGATGGCGACACTAAGTCGATGCCTCGGCTCGCACTCGCCCCGGACTCGGTCCGTACGATCTTCACGCTATGTCGGCGTCTTTGAAGGTCTTCCAATGGATTGGGGATGTTCTTATTTCGTTTGCTGGAATGGTCACAAAACCATTCCTCGGGCGCGTCCTCGGCATTGTCTTCCGGCATCTTCCCCCGCACCATTTCGCCCGAGTTGACCGTCTCATTTCCCTCGGCTCTTTACCTCGTCACCTTACGCCGGACGGGAACATGACCGCTCGCGACCCACCGTAGCTCTCCGCGCTCTCCCTGCCGGGAACAACAAGGCGCTCCTGGTGACCCCTCCGAGCCAGCCCACGAGGTCTTGCACCCGATCCTCCCGGATTCGGTCCGTTCTTGCGCCCTCCCACTCACGGCCCTCCGCCCCCCCCAACATCCGTGTGAACCGTCCGAGGTTGCGGGCCTCTCGCGCAGCGTCAGCGTTTCCTCGGCCCCCTCCCCCCTCTGTCCCCACTCCCTCCACACCGCTATAGCTGCCGGTTGATACCATCTGTCGCGTTGCCGCTACCGCTGATCCCCGCCGCCGCTTCTCCGAAGCCCCGCCTCCCACCTCACCCCGAGATTCCTTGACCATCTCTCCGCCGTCACCTTAACGGACCTCGGCTCCGTTTCCCAGCCCACCCTCTTCCATTCCCGACACCGATCTCGCGGTGTTTTCCCCACACCCGCAATCCCGGAGACTATGATCATCGGAATCTGGACCACGCTTTCTTACGCCGGCGCCATTCCCGATGTGTCGTTTCTACACCCTCCGGCCCAGTCCCCTACCCGAAGTCCCTCCGCTAAGGCTGGACCCTCTTTCCTGCCGCCGCGATTCCCGTGGTTGACTTGTCCGGTCAGCGGGTCTCTTGCTCCGGATGCCTCCAATGCTCCGGAGCCTCGAAGCTCCGGATGCCTCGATGCTTCGGATGCTCCGCTCTCCACTCCTGCGGACTCCCGCCCACCGCACTCCTGCTCCCCGTTCATGCGGGGAGTCCTCCAGCTCCGAGTTAGCACTGGGCGTGCCTCGTTTGGCACGGTCCACTCCGATGCTGTGCTTTCCGTCACCGGACCGCCATGCCCACGCTCATGCGCCCAAATTTCCGCCATCACGCCAAGGATGCCCCGGCGCCCCTACTCTCCGCCCTCATCGACTCCTCTCTTCCATTGAGCGGAAAATGGATCTTGTCGCCACCTCCGTTCATTCACCGTCACTCCTCCGGACGGCGCATCGATGGCTCGTCCTCCCGTTGCTCCGGCGATCGCAAACCGGGGGAGAAGTGTCATCGATCCGTCCTCCTTCGCCCCCACGACCATCTTCCCGCACCGAGGCGGCCCGCCACCCGGTGCTTCGGGAGTTCAAATTCCCAACGAAGCCGCTTCTCTCAACCAAGCTCCTCTCCACCTCGAGCTCCTCCTCCATCCTCCTCATCCGCAACTGGATACCTTCCTCCCATCCATGCGGAGTTTGACCCGTCGATGCGGATGGAAGGCGCAGGCAAGAAAGCCTATGCTGCACTTCTCGCGAGAGAAGATGTCTTTAAATGTATCCTTCTCTCGGCCGACATTCGGACTCTTTGTTCGGAGAAAGGACTCTTTACTACGGAAGACATTGACAACTTCTTCGAGGGTCTAAGATGGAGATGAGGTCGTTTCCATCTCTTTACGAAGAGGGCACTTGTTTGAAGTTCTGCCATGTTGGAATGAGGGCTATCTTCCTGTGGAGTTAATTCAGATTACTGACCCGCAGAGGATAAAGCCATGGAAACTCTCTCAACCATCCTCATTCCGTCGGATCATGTCGCCACCTTGACGACAAATGCTCTTCATGATCCGTCGGCCAAGAGAGATGATTCTCACGATTCTCATCAGGTTGTGGAGCACTTCGTTAGGAAGAATCAATGGGAACCTCTCGTGTCTCGAGACTAACAAGCCGTGAAGAAAGCCGGATTATAGAAGAGGGGTATCACCCTCGTTCGGAGAAACTAAGGCGACTTCCGGGGCGACAGTGCCACAACCGAGGGAGATAGGCTGGAGCCTTTGTTTGTCTTTCATCAAATCGTTCTTAAAGTGGACAAACATTGGAGCCAACCTCCACCTTTACGAGCAGCGACAAGGAGCTAAGAGAGAAGGCGGCAACTATGATCTTAAGTATAGTAAGCTTATGACCTTAGAAAATCGATAAGGCTGATTTGTATTTAGTTGCGAAATGAAATTGGTTGTGTTGCGTATTCGTATGATATTCTTTTGCATCGCTTACGGACAGAACAAAGGGTTTGGGCATACCAAAGGGGGAGATTGTTGGATCAAACCCGGAATTTGGATGCGATAAAGCCTTGTGTAATTTGATCCGAGATCTTTTGTGTTTATTTGATCATTGCGGAAAGGTATGTCACTAATCCAAAGATGCACTCGTGAGAGCAAAGCTAAGGACAGGATACATAATCTGATCCGGACAAGAGTTAGTGTCGTCAAACACTTGTAAATAACAAAGTAACAAATAATACGAATAAGGAACAATCCTACGGACTAAGAACTTAAAGGATAAGTGCGGAGTAAGTAAGAATAAGTGGGAGTAAGGATAAGTGCGGAGTAGGAAAAAAGTGCGGAGTAGGAAAATAAGTGCGGAGAAGGAAAATAGAGCGGAGTAAAGAAACCAGATGCGGAGTAAGGAATGGACTTATACTCGCCAAGAGTAAGGAACTTAATGCGGAGTAAGGAACTTACATACGAGTAAGGAACTTACAGGGAGTAGGAACTTACATGGAGTAAGGAACTTACATGCGGAGTAAGGAACTTACATACGGAGTAAGGAACTTACATGCGGAGTAAGAACTTCACGCGGAGAAGGAACGTGACACGGACTAAGGATTCCTTCAGAATAGATACGAGTAAGCAACCACGACACGGAGTAAGGTTCCGAGCTTCATTAACTACGGAGTAAGGAAAATTCCAGGACAAGAAGACACCGCTCCAACAAAACCGCATTTAAAGTTATCGGCTTGTCTTTGTCAAAGAAACGAATGCATTTAAACAAGAAGAATCTTACCGTGGATCATCCGGATAGTGGACACACCTTAATTGTATCTCGAACTCACAAAGACACTTATACTCTTCAAATCCAAGATCTTGAGCTCCACAATCCGCAAAGGCCAAGGCAACAACGAGGGATGTAGTGCAACGTTCCGAAACTTCAAGTTCCAAGGTTGTCTCTTAGGAATGTTTTGTATAAATATTCATACTTATACTTCATGTAAATGTGTGTTTTAGGGGGCAAAAATAGAAAAGGAACTTGGCTAGGTGTGAGTTCATTGTTGTAAACAGGAGTAAGAGAGTGTTTGCTTCTATTTTATTGTAATCACCTTGTGATAATAAAACAAAATACTTCCACTAAGTGTTATCCCCGTCCGATTCTATCACTTAAACTAGATAAGTCTTTGTGTCTTGAGAGAAAAGAAAGAGTTCGAATAAGAGCCTATTCACCCCCCCCCCCCTCCGGCCCCACGGCCCTCACTTTCTATGTTGACTTTACTTTGTTAGTGTTAGTTGCTTCTTTTACTTGGGTTTTCTTGGGAGAGTTACTCATTTGAGATTTAGACTTTGATTTGCTAGAAGAACCCTTTTTGATGAACGGATCTTTGTTAATGTGAACTTGATTACAAAGGCAGTCATCATACAAACTCCAACACTCATAATGTTAATGGCCTATTTCTCTATAGATAGAACAGACACTATGATGCGGAGCAGAAATAGGAGATACAAGTTTCTTTTGTTTAATAGTTTTTCTACTCTGTTTCTTATGGCCTAATCCTTTACGATTGGGTGACACGCTCTTGGCCTTAGATGCGTCAACCTTAGCCTTTCCTTTCTTTCTGGATATTATAGTTTCATCTTTAACTGCAACAACCTTCCCTTCATCTTTTGATACAAGTGCTACTATCTTGGGATTAGCAGTAACAGCCTCACTTCTACAGTCATAAACTATGGTGCCACCTGAAACAAATCTATCCAATGGTTTAGATGTACTAACAGAATATAGGTTGGTTAGTTTGGGAGTAAAATCTGAGGGGCACTCAGTGATAGATGTGGAGGTAGATGCTTCGGAGCCTAGGCCAGGTTTGACTCAAGTATCATCCAGATCAATCCTAAACGTAGTGGCTATTTCCCCCGATTTTAGGCACTTACGGTTTATTTCTTTTTCCTTTTCAAGCTCATTTTTGAGTCTTTTAAGATTTATAGTTAGACCATTTAGGTTGGTGTTCAGTAAATAATTCTTGGCTCTAAGATCGTGTACCTTTTTACTCCTTAAACTGTCTAAGTCCTTTCAAGATTAGAAATAGTGAATTCAAGACGCTTAGCCCGACCACTCATGTCTTAGTACATTTGAGTAATTATTAATCTCTCATTCTTTTCATGATCACATTCAGCAGTAAGAGATTCTAATTTATTTATAAGCTCAGAGATAGAAGGTACCTTAGTGTTTGCCATCAGGCAAACGTTCGGTTTCTTTGTTGGTTCGTTATTAGAGGATTCCTCCTCTTCTTCCGAGCCACTTCTGTACTTTGAGACAAACACCTTCCTCTAGTTCTTGCTGTAGTCTGAGGTAGAACGTTGGGGTTTAACTTTGTCACTTTTGTCAGCCGCCTTGGGTTTAGCCTAGCAATCCATGGGCCAGTGACCTGGTTTGCCACAGTTATAGCAGTCTAAGGAAGTAGACTCCGATTGCTCTTTCCTTCTGGAGGATGAGGATGATCCTCTTTTGCTTCCCCTTCTACTCTTTCTCAAAAATCGTTTAAATGATTTGACAAGAAGCTTTATCTCTTCTTCAGCATCCGAGTTAGTGTTGTCTGACTCTTTGACAGACAGATTTTTAACCTCTCTAAAAGAGCTAGCTAATGTCGTTAAATCTCTTTTCAAGATAATAAATTCCCTAAGTTTGCACTAAAAGAATAGCAGCAAGCAAGGAGTCGAACCCACAGGGATTAGCCTAGTTTTCTAGTTCTCAAATCAAAACACCCAATTACTCTTGTTCTATAAAATGTCTTGGCAAAAAGTTTTCTTTTTTAAACTAAAGATCTAATTTTTATTTGGTTTTTTGAATAAACAAAGAAAGTAAACTGATTTTAGGATTAAGATTCAAGGATTAAAAGCATCTAGGGTCACAATTTTACCTCCCTATGTTATCTTTACTGGTTCATGGTATTAGGGTTGTGCGATTGAAAACATGCTAAATATAAGCCAAGAACAACAAATGGTCATTGAGGTCCTTTTAAGAGTTGTATGCCAGAATGGTCATCTAAACACACAAACATGCAAAGCCAATAAATCATACTTGCAAAAGGATAATGATCACACCAATTACAAATAAGTTATGAATCTCAATCTGCCCCAGACTAGGGCTAAGAATACCAAGGTGTACATCCAAAGATAGAATTAAGAACAGATTCATAAAACATGCAAAAGTCAATCATCCAAACCCAATATTCATAAACACAGCAAAGCAACAAGGGGGCTACATTGCTCCCCTAGATTATAAGAACTACTCACGCATGATTACAAGCAAAACCATAGCAGAAAAGCTAAACATCTTCTTCTTAACCACGCGCACAACAAAGCTTCAAATCCAGGCTCCAAAATCCGCGACGGCTGCTGCGACGGCTGCTCTCCTAGGTCAAGGAGCAACCTCCAAGTCGTGGAGCCTCTCTCTCTCTCTAAAAATGTGTAGGGGGGTCTAGCATGCATAGCAGGGGGCGTGGAGCTCTTATTTATAGAGTTTGGATGGGCCTTGAGGTGTGTACCCTAGCCCATCTATCAAAACGACGTAGTTTTGATAAGTGACACTCCAAACATTAAAATCTCTATCTTCCATCCACAATTTGGACATGGGCCTTCAGAAACAAATGATCAGCATGGAAAAACGATAGGATCGGTCCAAAAATATCTCTGCACGTCAATTTGCACGTGATATGGTGAATTCACGTGCAACTCCAAATCAGCTCAAACTTCTCCCCAAGCTTCCTTGCATCCTGTAGAGGCCTGAGAAGCAAAAATAGGCTTGCACGTGAAATGGGTGAATTCACGTGCAGCTTCAAATGCTCTGAAACTTCTATGGTAGGTAGAGGACATCATTCTAAGAAACTTTTGTTCTTGCACGCTAATTGGTTGAGGCCATCTACTATGTCAAAAGTGAGCTCCAAAATCTGCCAAAACAGGTTAAAAACACATGTATTTGCAAATAGCATCTTCCTAGGGGTTAGAGCAAATATATATGATATATGAAGCAATAAGGCTCTAATCATGCTCTTAAACATCCTAAATAAACACTAGAATAACGGCATAAAATGCATGTTATCACTCTTCCTCATCATCCTCGTGCTAAGTGTTTAGACACTCCGTAGCTTTAAGAGTTACTCCCTTTTCTTTTCGAGCTATTTTCTCATCTTGGTTAAAGTATTTAAACCTGATCTCATGAGTCCGTAGCTCTTCGTACATTTCTTCCAGGGAAAAACATTGCCAGTTGTCATTGGCTTGCATCTGGAGCTGCTTGGAGTAGTAGCGATCCAGCATTGAATGAAAGAACTTCTCATTTATCTGAAAGTCCGAATAACGCTCATTGACAGTTTTCAATTCAAGAATGAGCTTGCTGAATCTCTGATATATACTCTCAAGGGATTCGTCAGGTTTGTCTCAAAAGCTCTCAAAGTCCTGTCTGAGAGCACAAATAACGTTCTGCATTTGGAACTAACTTCCCTCATAGAGGATTGTCAGTTTATCCCAGACAGCTTTCGTTGTTGTGCAGCCATGGACGTTTATGAAAGCTTCGAAATCCAAAGACAATGTAACATAGGCTAGAGCCTTTTCGTTTGTGTACTGCCATGCTCTTTCCTCATTAGTGAGTTCAGCATCTGCCTTTGGCCTTCTCACTCCATTTCCTCCGATTATCATCGAAATAGGATTCTGTTGGACCTCGGCCAGGGCACTCACTATCACAATATTGTCCGCTTTGGCACTCGCGCACCTACCCATGGGCCGCAGCCCGCACGGATTTGTTTCTAACGGGCCGCGACCCGTTAAAACGCGTTGTGACAAGGTGCACATGAGCCTCCTCATTAGGACGACCTCAATGTTCGCCCTAACCGATGTGGGATTGATCTATGGGACGTTAGAGACCCAACAGTCTCCCCCCCCCCCAATCCCACCATCGGTCTAGAGGACCCGGCTCTGATACCACTTGTTGGACCTCGGCCAGGGCACTCACTATCACAATATTGTCCGCTTTGGCACTCGCGCACCCACCCATGGGCCGCAGCCCGCACGGATTTGTTTCTAACGGGCCGCGACCCATTAAAACGCGTTGTGACAAGGTGCACATGAGCCTCCTCATTAGGACGACCTCAATGTTCGCCCTAACCGATGTGAGATTGATCTATGGGACGTTAGAGACCCAACAGATTCTTTTGATGAAAATAAGGTCACATGAGGTGATCATGGCACATCATGAACATGCGCATACAAGCTTTCCACTGGGAGAAAAGCTCGGGTGTGAATTTTCGCGATATGGTAAGAGTGAATCCAGAACTCCGTTGTTAAGAAGCAGCAGTGGTTTGAGCACTTGTGCTCAAATTGACATTGTCACTGACACTGTGGTTGGGGATAGGCTCTTGAGCACCCCCGGAGTTGATGCAAGCATTGAACAATATGCTGCTTTCTTTGGCCATTTGAGTATTGAGAGAGAGAGGGATCTCTACGTTGAGCAAGTAGAACATACTTTGATACCACTTGTTGGTCTCGAAAAACCTAGAGGGGGGTGAATAGGCTCTTTAAATCTCTTCTCACTCTTTTTGTTGCAACATTTAATCTGGTTAAAGATAAAATCAATGCGGAAGACAACCAGATAATGAAAGTAATTTATATTATTATCACAAGATAATTACAACAAATTGTAGCAGATTAAAGCTAAGTACAAGCTTTTGGATCTATTGAAAAAGTATCTCACTTCTGTTTATATTAGTATTCTGTTTTCCAATAAAACACACTAGCCAAAATGAAATCCTCTAAGCTCTTTTCATGTGTATGCTTTCTCTGAAAATATACAAGACTTAGTATATATAGACATCCCTAGGAAACATTCTTAGAACAAGATTTTTCGAGAAGTGTGTAGCATTGAAGACTTCTCGGAAAATACATCTGCTATAACTGCTGCAGATGTGGAGCTCAAGATGTTGGAAGTATAAGCGTATTGAATTGCTTCGCATAATTCCAATTGTATTAATTGCTTTGTCTACTCCTTTGAGTGATCCACATGTAAGATGATAAATGTTCAACGAATCTTTCTTACATTGGGACACATCGAGCTGATGACTTTGAATGCAGAGCTGATTAGTAGGAGCGTCTTAATCCGTTGTAAAGTTCCTTACTCCGTGTTAATGAAGCTCGGATCTTACTCTGTGTCAGTGGTTGCTTACTCCGTGTCAATTTGATACTTGAATCCTTATTCCGTGTTAGCGTTTCCTTACTTAGTGTAAATGAAAGATTTAGAAGGCTTACTCCGTGTCAACGCTTCCGTACTCCGTGCGAGTATGAGGTTCGAATGGCTTACTCCGTGTCAGCACTTCCTTACTCTGTGCGAGTATGAGATTCAGATGGCATACTCCATGTCAGGACATCCTTACTCCGCTTGAGTAAAGGTTTAGATTCATTGCTCTGCATCTCTTTTCATTACACCGTGCGAAGAAAGGACTCATGTCCTTATTCCGCACAAGTCCTTCCTTACTCCATGTGAGTGAAATACTTAGTTTTTTATTCCGCATATTTCTCTCACTCCACGCGAGTTGTAGACTAGGATTCTTAGTCTGTTTGAGTATAAAAATCGGATTCCTTAGTCCATGTCTTTAAATGTTTAGTCCGCGCTAATAATCCTTACTCCGTATCTTGTGATGACATGGTTATTTACCAAGTTGATTGATGACACTCACGTTGGTCCGGATCAAGATTATGTATCTTGTCCTTAACTTTGTACTCATGAGTGAAGATCCAGATTAACACCTGTCTTCTGAAATATGTTAGAAATTACATTGAAAGATCTCAAACCAAATTACATAAGATTTTATCAGCATCATTTAAATTCTAGGTTTGATCCAACAATAACAAAAAACGACACTACTAATTTGAATTTTTAAAATAAAAATATCAAACCAAGTACATAAAAATTTTACGAACATTGATTTGCAATGCAAATTTGTTTTGTAATCAAATCTTACTTAATACAATTTATTATTTACTCTAAATGATTTATCAAGCTTAAGTGTGATAATAAAGTTTTATTATCACTATTTACAACAAAATATATATGTGTATATATATTGTGAGCCTTATCATCATTAGATTATATAGTTATATAATAAAAAATTGTAAAATTAAAATAATAATACTAATAATAATTAGTGTTAACTATATTTGTATAATATTAATATTTATAAAAAATCATTTTTATATTAAAATATCATTACTATATATAAAGATTATTTTTATTAAATATATTTTTATAAACATATAAATTTAAATTATTATTAAATATAAATATAAATTTATTATTATAATATTATGTGTATTAAATATATATGATAATTATTTAAATATATTAAATAATAATAAAACAGCATAATAATTAAGTTATTAAAATCAATAAGTGAAATATTTGATTTATTAACGGTTTATCGGTGCACAATGTTAAAATATGATTGGCTTATAATAATTTGAAATTATAATTTAAGTTTAAGAAAAAAATATTTACAGCTAAATATATAGGTAATTGATATAATATTTTGTTAAAATTAATATCAAAGAATCCTCATAAACATACCTGTACCATTATCATAAGGAAAAGTCTATTTTAATATAGTAAATTCGTACAGGAATACTCACTTTGCCGTTGGATTGATATGAATAAAAAGTTTTAAAAATAACAATATCAATACAACGATAATAAAGATGCCTTGCGCGAATTAACAACATAATCTACCTGTTAAAAACTAAATAAATCAGTAAGATAACATACAAGTTACAAACGTTATGTCAAAAAAAAAGGAGGATTTATAGGTACTTGGATTCGCTGGTGAGCAAAGTCAGCTCATCATCATAGTGATCTGATTTATTTCAAAAATCAACCGTTAAATTAAATATTCATGTAATATATATTATGACTGTAAAATTTAAAGGAGATTTAACGGTTAAATTTTATACAAATTCAATTAGAAAAAATTTGAATTTTAATAAATTAAAATTTATTTATTTATCTTTATATTTTTTCTAATTGAATTTGCACAAAAATTAACCACAACGTCTTAAAATTTTACATGTACAATATATATTACATGAATATTTAATTTAATAATTATTTTTTAAAATAAATATTAATAATATTAAAATAAATCAAATTGAATTTACCTTACTCACTACTACTGAATTAGTGGAATAGTGTGCACAAAGAGCGAACCGGTGAAACCTTGACGAAGAGCCACGCAATAGCGCACACGCACTGCTGCCACTGCAGTAAAACCAGATTCCATTTAACCCATCGACCACCCCATCTGACCGTGGTTAGATACTTAGTCAGCTACCATCATCCCCGTTATAAGTAACCACAGCCAGCTGCATCGATCAGTTCATTTACTCCCCTTTCTTTGGCCGCCCCCCTCTCTCTCTGAGTGAGTGGGATTCACTGTAAAAGTGAAAGGTCACAGTTCCTTCAGATGCTCAGATCTTTACTTTGTTGTTCCTAAATTTCGTTTCCTAAAATTAATTTCTCGTACGCCTTGGGTTCTATTCTCTAACGGTTTTTTGTGATTCAAATTCATAACCAGAGAGAGAGAGAGAGAGAGAGAGAGGATCATATGGCGGAGTCGGCGGAGGTGACCAAGGCGATGGCTGAAGCAGAGAAGAAGGAGCAGACCATCCCATTCCACAAACTCTTCTCTTTTGCCGACAAGTTCGACTGCCTCCTGATGGCCACTGGCAGCCTCGGCGCCGTCGTCCACGGCTCCTCCATGCCTATCTTCTTCCTCCTGTTTGGCCAGATGGTTAACGGATTCGGCAAGAACCAATACGACTTGAAGGAAATGACAGAGCAGGTCTCCAAGGTACGCACATGATTCAATCCTTAAAGTTAAACAAAGATTCGGCATCTTAGATCTCATCAGATCTGTAACTGCATGTGTCTGCGTGTGCTGGTTGCTGACTGAATGCAGTATGCGCTTTATTTCGTGTACCTCGGACTTGTCGTTTGCGTGTCCTCCTACACCGGTGAGTTCCAACTCCGTCCATTTTTCTTCGTGGTTTTTTGAATTTTGATCCGTCGTGTCTTGTACCATAGTTTGGGATGGAGGGCACGCGGCCTATCCATCCCTCGCATTGACAGGTCACCGTTATAAAAAAATTATGAACCACATTTGTACGTATATATATATATATATATAGAGAGAGAGAGAGAGAGAGAGAGAGAGAGGGAGAGAGAGAGAGGGGGGGGGGGGGGGGATGGGGCAGTCAATTCAATTAAATATATATATATATATATGTGTGTGTGTGTGTGCGCGTAAGCGAAACGGCGTCATATTAAATATCCTTTTTAATTTTGATGTATTTCATATAAAACGACGAACTACTCATATGTTTATTCTCTATATACACGTATTTGTTTATTTATATGTTTAAAGTCACTAACTACACATTCAACTCGTATAGCCAATTAATTAGGGGGAATAGTTAAGTTAATTGGTCGTGTAATCAAATCCATATATTTGATTTGATTTGTTGCGTTCATATAGTAATTTTTTGGAGACTGATGCTTTTTAGTGTGGTGAATTTGGTCATTTAATTAAACGGAGCAGAAATTGGGTGTTGGATGTACACGGGGGAGAGGCAAGCGAGCACTCTGAGGAAGACTTATTTGGAGGCGGTGTTGAGGCAGGACGTAGGTTTCTTTGACACTGACGCCCGAATTGGAGACATCGTCTTTAGCGTCTCCACTGACACACTTCTTGTGCAAGACGCCATCAGCGAGAAGGTAACGTCCTCTCTACTCCACCCGTCACCGCTCCTCTCCTCTACTCTCCACTCCATCTGTTTTTAAATACGACCCTTTCTCTTTTTCTTTTTTTTTTCCTCGGTAAGTTTTAGGTCACTTTCATTCCTTACTTTCTACGCCAATTTTGTTTCTGTTTTTTTTTAAATAAAAAACTTCCTTTTTCATGCCAGGCCTTTTTTCTTTCTTTTTTTAAATGCCCATCCGAAAGGAGGCCTAAAGTGAGTTGGTAGATCATTTCAGCGCGAGCAAACACGGAAAGCGATAATGATTTAATACGGTCGCCTTTTATCGGCGCATTAGCGAGACTGAGTCATGTTGTGCCTTCAACTGCTCTGTTTGGCTAACCCTGTTTTATGATGTTTCCTTTGGTTTTGCCGGCGCATGTCTAGTTTTATTCAGGCACGAACGGGTGGGTTTTCTTTGATTTACAAATTGCGCGGTAACTGCGCACAGCTTGTAAGTCAAAATCAAAGTTGAAAGAAAAAACGTAGCCGAGTCATCGTGCACCGACTGTTGTTACTTAATTACCTCCTCGTTGAAAAACATGTTTTTTTTTTTTTGGGGTTGTTGTTGGTGTTAATAAATATAAATAATATATGTAGGTTGGGAATTTCATACACTATCTCTCGACATTTATGGCGGGGTTAGTGGTGGGGTTTGTGTCGGCATGGAGGCTAGCGCTGCTGAGCGTGGCGTTGATCCCGGGCATCGCCTTCGCCGGAGGACTCTACGCCTACACTCTCACTGGCCTCACGTCCAAGACCCGCGAGTCCTACGCCGCCGCTGCCATTATTGCCGAGCAGGTTCATTGCTATTATTATTTTCTAAATATTGTTATATCCGGTCACCACTTTGTATGGGCCCGTAATCTTTAGCTACTTAACTTTGAAACGGTCAAACTTGGAATTTCAGACACAGATAGTCAGACCCCATTAAACATCTTGGTGTTATCTGCGTGCCCTTTTTTTTTTTTGTTTTTTGTTTTTTTGTCTTTTCACCATGGTTACGGAACAGATGGGTTTTTTGTTTTAAAAAAATAAAAAAAAATCACTGAGTAATAGCGAATAGAGATTATGACCCAAATTAACCAAACTGCATTTGTTATACCCTTTTTTTTCTTTAATATTTTTATTGGTTTTTTGCCACGCGACGCTCCCTAACGTGACTGACCGTGCATGGCAGGCAATAGCTCAAGTTCGGACGGTTTACTCGTACGCGGGCGAGGGGAAGACACTTGATTGCTACTCCGACGCGATGCAGAACACGTTGAAGCTCGGGTACAAGGCCGGGATGGCTAAAGGCCTCGGCCTAGGTTGTACCTACGGCATTGCGTGCATGTCGTGGGCTCTCGTGTTCTGGTACGCCGGCGTTTTCATCCGCAACGGCCAGACTGATGGCGGGAAGGCGTTTACCGCCATTTTCTCCGCCATTGTTGGCGGCATGTAAGCAGCCTGCCTTCCTGGACTTGGAAAACCTCACACTCGTTGTTTCAGAATGCATATCAAATAACTGTTTTTAACTATAATGCCGCTGAGTCCGGTGGCTTTGTCCGTGCAGGAGCTTGGGGCAATCGTTCTCCAACCTAGGGGCCTTCAGCAAGGGGAAGGCGGCAGGTTACAAGTTGATGGAGATCATCAACCAGAAGGCTTCCATTTTTCAGGATGCGTCGGACGGGAAGAGTTTGGCGGATGTTGATGGTAACATTGAATTTAAAGACGTTACTTTCAGCTACCCGTCCAGGCCCGATGTCTTTGTCCTCAGAAATTTCTCTATATTCTTTCCTGCAAGAAAGACAGTTGCTGTTGTCGGAGGGAGTGGGTCGGGGAAGAGCACAGTCGTGTCTCTCATTGAACGGTTCTATGATCCAAATCATGGTAGTGAATGAGTTTTCTTAGCTGTTGGATGATTGAGCTAGATGATCAAATTTGGTATTTTTTTTTTCTGATTTTGTTTTTGGGTGTTCAGGGCAATTGTTGTTCGACAATGCCGACATTAGGACACTGCAATTGACGTGGTTGCGCGATCAAATTGGCCTTGTGAGCCAAGAACCTGCACTCTTTGCCACTTCTATACTTGAGAATATACTCTATGGGAGATGGGATGCAACAGTAGCTGACGTTGAAGCAGCTGCTTCTGCTGCAAATGCTCATAGATTCATTTCCTTGCTCCCCGATGGCTATTACACACAGGTTTGTATAGATGTTTTGAGTATTGCAATATTTAACTGGTTTTGTGCTTTTTTTTTTTTCCTGCAGTATTCCCTCTTGCGTATGAAATGAACAAGGTGTAACTTAGAAAGAACCGACAAACTCCATTATTAGAGGCACAACTATATTTCTAAGAAAAACGGAAACTGTTGCATTGTTATCTTTGGCGCCAGTATGCAGACCAATGACACTATTTGGTTTTTGTCCTAAACCAGGTGGGCGAGAGGGGAGGCCAACTCTCTGGTGGCCAGAAACAGAGAATCGCAATAGCCAGAGCCATGTTAAAGAGTCCAAAGATCCTGCTTCTTGATGAAGCCACCAGTGCCCTTGATGCTGCCTCTGAGAGCACTGTCCAAGAAGCTCTAGACCGACTCATGGTTGGGAGAACAACTGTGGTGGTAGCTCACCGTCTCTCCACCATAAGGAATGTGGACACAATTGCAGTTATTCAGCAAGGACAAGTGGTGGAGACTGGAACTCACGAAGAGCTAATTTCCAAAGCTGGCGCCTATGCCTCGTTGATCCAATTCCAAGAAATGGCGAGGAACAAGGACTTCAGGGACCCTTCAACTCGCCACTCGCGATCTTCGCGCTTGAGCCACTCGCTGTCAACAAAGTCTCTGACCCTACGATCTGGCAGCCTACGGAACTTGAGCTATCAGTACAGCACTGGTGCAGATGGTCGGATAGAGATGATCTCAAATGCTGAAACTGATAGGAAGAACCCTGCACCAGCTGGGTACTTTTTTAGGCTCCTGAAACTGAATGCCCCTGAATGGCCGTATTGGATGATGGGTGCTGTTGGATCAGTGCTCTCTGGCTTCGTAAGTCCAACCTTTGCCATTGTGATGAGCAATATGATTGAGGTTTTCTACTACAGGAATCCCGCCTCCATGGAGAGGAAGACAAAGGAATATGTCTTCATTTACATAGGGGCTGGACTTTATGCCGTTGTTGCATATTTAATACAACATTACTTCTTCAGCATTATGGGTGAGAACCTCACTACTAGGGTGAGGAGAATGATGTTAGCAGGTAAATCTTAGTTTCTGTTGTAATTTGTAACTTTTCTGCAGACTTGTGAACGAATCAAGCATATGGGTTTCTTTAATCAAGGTTCTCATGCTCTTAATTCTTTGCAGCCCCTTCTGAGTTCTGATATTGTTGATGTTTCTGCAGCAATTCTGAGAAATGAGGTAGGTTGGTTTGATGAGGAGGAGCACAACTCTAGCATTGTTGCCTCTCGCCTGGCTACTGCAGCAGACGTGAAATCCGCAATTGCAGAGAGGATATCGGTGATACTGCAGAACATGACTTCCCTCCTCACTTCTTTCATAGTGGCTTTCATTGTGGAATGGAGAGTTTCCCTTCTCATTCTGGCCACCTTCCCACTTCTTGTCCTCGCCAATTTTTCTCAGGTAATTAATTACCACGCTTACTGCATTCACTATAAGCGCTTGGACGACATTATTTTATGACACGATAACACTCTTCGAAAATGGGCACCTTTCAGTGAAAACGTTGGAGGCTTACACATACTACCCAACCCACAATAACCATACCATAAATACTAGGATGAACAATGAAGGGTGTCAATTTTTTTGACTGGTGGATGGTAGTTGGGTAATTAAGATAACTAACTCTAAAGTTCTCAAGCACTTTCTTAATCACCATGTGATTTTCGGGTGATGTTGGAATCGGCTCCACTACACGACAGTCGAGTAAAAAAATAAAATCCAAATTGTTCCAACGTTTCTGAATTCACGTGCTCTGTCCAAAGCCTACTGCATAGCTCCTCGAAGCACGCACGTACGACCCAATTTAAAACTCCAGATCAATTGTTGAAAATGATGCAAAGATTCCAAGTCTATGCCCACCCATAGACTTGTAGGCTGCTGAAACTGAAGGCCTTCATCTGAAACCATCTACAGGCCACTGAACGGAACCCACTCTTCTGTTTCTGTCCGGTTTTTATTCCCTAGATTTTTTTTTCCTATTTTATACTTTTACATTCACCCTGTTCCGTCTTCTTTTGTGAAACCCCTAAGGCGCGCGGGACCCCAATTATTTTTCTTCCCTTTCAAGTGGTTACTGTGATGGCCCATTTCCTTATGTACTTCTAATGGAGGTACACAGGCTTTAGCTAAGCTTTGATTGCCAAGTTTGAGGGATTCTCCTATCCTTTAATTCATGTTTTATATTTATGTGGCCACTGGCCAGTTCTCATATTCTTCCTCTGTTGCTCGTTTGTATTTTCATGGAAGGTGTCAGTACAAAAAGTCCTTCTGAATGCTCTTCTCTTGAAAATAATAATACAATAGAAATATTATGCTACAATATCTGATGGACAAATGGTGTAGCTTTACACTGTTGTGGTCCACCAATTTGCAACTGTCGCACTTGCTGTTGTCCTATACTTTGCTTCTCCCCGTTAGAAGCATGCTTTAAACACGCTCCTCCTATGACACCGAATTTTTTAAACATTAGCTTGCATTTTACCTATAGAGCGATCAAAATCTCAAAATGAGCCTTGAAAATGAGCTGGCGATCCGGATGTGGTGTCTTAAAAACAGGTGGCATGTCAGTAAAATGCGGTTGTGGACAATGATAAGAGATGAGAACCTGACGCCCACAAGTACTATTTAGGGAACCAGAAAAGCACAGTAAAATGACCTGATTGGTTGAAATTCAATTATTAGAGTTTCGTTCCCAAGCTAAGAATAACATAATGCTTAGAAAGAGCGTTTATTCATGTGTAACACTTATTGGGCCTTCAAATCAAGTTGATTGTTGGATGTGGAATGGAACCCCTGTATGCGGGGTTGCCATCTCTTTGTCATGTCTCCGGTCCTATTTAACCTGCATTTCATGCCCACTCCGGGGGTTTGCTGTCTCTTTGTCGTTTGTCAGTTAGCAACCCATATAGGCCAAGTTATGATGCGGATGGGATCCATGTAAAACGAAAAGCTACCAGTCTACTGCTACTAATAATGAACTCAAATGTATTGTTTGGAGTGCTTTTTAACTGTTACAGTTTCTTGGAAGTTGATATGGTTGTTTACTGTATAATAAAGCAACTCTCGCTGAAAGGATTTGCGGGGGACACAGCTAAGGCACACGCAAGGACCAGCATGATTGCTGGTGAGGGTGTACGTAACATTCGGACTGTGGCAGCCTTCAATGCCCAAGATAAGATCCTCTCACTCTTCTGTCATGAGCTCCGCCTTCCACAGCAGCACAGCCTTAGGCGCAGCCAGACTTCTGGGTTTCTTTTTGGCCTCTCTCAGCTTGCTCTCTATGGTTCGGAGGCCCTTATTCTCTGGTATGGGGTGCACCTTGTTCACAATGGTGTCTCCACCTTCTCCAAGGTTATAAAGGTATTTGTGGTTTTGGTCATTACAGCTAATTCGGTTGCAGAAACTGTTAGCCTCGCCCCAGAAATAATCAGGGGTGGCGAAGCGGTGGGTTCTGTCTTCTCGATTTTAGATTGCCACACTATGATAGACCCAGATGATCAGGATGCTGAGGTGGTTGAATCAGTACGTGGGGAGATTGAACTCCACCATGTTGACTTTGCATACCCTTCTCGACCCGATGTGAAAGTGTTTAAAGATCTCAGCTTGCGTATCCGTGCTGGTCAGAGCCAAGCTCTTGTTGGAGCTAGTGGGTGTGGGAAGAGTTCTGTGATAGCATTGATAGAGCGCTTTTATGATCCTACAGCTGGGAAGGTTCTGATTGATGGGAAGGACATTCGGCGGCTAAACTTGAAGTCTCTGAGGCTTAAAATTGGTCTGGTGCAACAAGAACCAGCCCTCTTTGCTGCCAGCATATGTGAGAACATTGCGTATGGTAGGGAAGGAGCCACGGAATCGGAAGTAATGGAGGCAGCGCGTGCTGCCAATGTACATGGGTTTGTGAGTGGCTTGCCCGATGGGTATAAAACCCCAGTTGGAGAGAGGGGCGTTCAGCTCTCTGGGGGGCAGAAACAGAGGATTGCGATTGCAAGGGCTGTTCTTAAGGACCCTGCAATTCTTCTGCTAGACGAAGCAACGAGTGCACTCGATGTTGAGTCGGAATTTGTGTTACAAGAGGCTCTTGAAAGGCTGATGAGGGGGCGCACCACTGTGCTTGTAGCGCACCGTTTGTCGACGATAAGAGGGGTGGACAGTATTGGGGTTGTGCAGGATGGGTGCATTGTAGAGCAGGGCAGCCATGCCGAGCTAGTAGGCCGACCCGATGGGGCCTATTCTAGGCTGTTGCAGCTACAGCAACGTCACATATGAATTTTTTCGGGTAGAGTTATCGAGGCAGGCTATCTTGTCGGGTGCAAACTGTTTGGATCCCAACAATCATTTTCATCCTAATTTTTTTCTTTTTCTTTTTTTTTCTTTTGGATTTGTTTGGATGATGATAGATTTTGTAGCTACTGGGACCTGAGCATATATAATCCATCAGTGGCAGTGCATTTATTAGCTCTTGCGCAGTTCCCTAGTTATTGTGTACTTATTTGTGTATCCATGGCTCCGCTCCGCTGGGTAGAGTGGTGTGGCGAATGATTAGCCCTTTGCCACAGCGTATCGGAGACTTGCTCTTGTCAACATTGTAACTAAACTATTAATGAAAATGCCCTATAAAATGACTCATAAAACTCCCATGGCATGGTCTGTCCAGAAAAATTAAGGAAATATAATAATAAAAAAGCCCAATAAATTGTTTTGTTTACAAGCCGATGGCAGGTTTTAACACATCAGGACACGTTGTCTGAGACCAAGTAGGAATTATTGGGTTCTTGCAACACAAATGATGAAAACAGAGCTCTGCCTTCAATTTCCTGGGCTTCCACTTTTCTTTTGGTTAATCGGATCCCGCTGCAACATGTACATGTGACGATTATGCGACCATTTGACAGCTCTGCCTTCTCTGGACTAATACTTTGTGGGTCCTTTTTCTTTTAATTTTTTATTATTGTTATATTCGTTCTTTCGCTTTTCGGGGTTATCTCACATGAGCAGATCATTGTGTTTTGATGATCTGAAAGAAAGCTGCAAAGATGACGGGACTTATCACACATTTTACTATTGAACTCAATGGTACATGAGAGGGATGAAAAAAACAAGCAAGGCTTTTTGAGTTGAGTTATAGGGCTTGAGTGAAAAAGAGATGAAACCCTTACTCTAAAATAAATCCAAGAAATTATCCTCTTCTGTGACAATAATGACGATGATGGTTGCTTTCCCAAATCCCTCTTCGTACGAACCTAAGAGCTTCTCTAACCCTCTTTCTATTTAGCTCTCTATCCTATTATAAGGAGTTAAATGTACACTGTAACTGCTTCAACCTATACATTAAACCGCTCTCTAAAATACGTAACTCACCATTGGATTTGCCACATATAACGAGCTTTTACGGCTCACTATCAATTATTTTATTGAGAAAATTGTCATTGTCTTCGTCGTCCCAGTCCCTTTTCCTTTCGTTTGCCGCTTGCCTGCCCGACAAGTTCAAGAAAATCGCCACCTACAAGGTGGTCCCGACATGGTCCTCGGCTTGGGCACGAGTTCCACTGCCAGGAATGTTGTTGATCAGATTGGGAAGCTTCTCTGGCTGGGCAACATCTAGAATATTGTAGGAATCCTCACCTCCAAATAGACCCACGAACATGCTGTCTGCCTAGAAATCTCCCTCTTCGATCTCGACTCTCACCTCATCGTCAATGTCGCCATTGCCAGCGCCAACGAGGTCGACCCCTTCCTCAAGCTCATTAAGGGACGAGGTGGGTTCCTCCTCCGAGGGAAGATGATTAAGGGTGCTTGCAAAAAGTTCATCATTATTGTCGACGAATCCAAGCTTGTGCTGTTCTTGGGAGGCTGCTGGCTCGTCGTCCCTATGGAGATTGTGCCCTTTCTCTTTTCCTCTCTTTTCCCCCCCTTCAAGTTACGGTGGCTATGACTTGTATGCAGTCATCATGGTACCTTGCGAATCTTGAAAACCTTGAGGTGATAAAGCTAATTAGCCAGGTAATTAAAGATTTCATCGGTGAAATAAAGCAAGCATGAAACCTTTTTGACTGTGATGTGAAGCTAGAGGAGTACTCCTTAATTGCTGCAAGCACCAAAGGAGCTGCTGTTTTCAGTGGAGTAAACAGCCATATCTCCAAGCAAATGTATGAATATGATAAAAACTTTGGACTATCCTTCCAAGTCATTAATGACATATTGAACTTCACTCAATCAGCAGAACAATTGGGGAAACCGGTTGACAGTGACCTTGCAAAAGGTAACCTTTGCACTAGTCATTTTTGCCCCAAAGGAAGGGCCAGAGCAGAAGGAGATTAAGAATTCTATGAATTAGGATCCCTCAGGCAATCAAATTGTAAAAAATAATAAAATATTTTGTACTTTAATTAAAATAGAGAGATGGATTGGAATAGGTAATATAAAAGTGGCTCCCTAAAATAACTTTCATCTAAAATAGAAAGGATATGTAAAGAGCATGGTTGGAGATGCTCTAAAAACCCTTACTCATCCCACCCCCACTCCTCCGCATCATCCAATATTGGAACAACTACCTCCATGCGATGTATAGTAACGCTTGCAACATAAAATTCATAAAATAGGTTCTGCCTAGGTTGTTCAAACCTTTCAATCTCAATGGAAAACACGACTTGATCCTTCAATCACTCCCCAAAATCAAATGATGGGGGACCTTTAATTTGATGCAAAACCTTCCCTAAAAAACATTATCGATCCTTGTTATTATCAAACCTAGCCACCCTGCTTAGCGATTTCAACGACCTACATGGGACTAAGTCATCCCCTTCCTTTCATATGGCTATTGATGCAAAGGACCCATTTGCCTGGAAGGAGGGGCGGAACATGAATTGTAGCATGTTGTTCTAGATCCATATGCAAAACATTTGGGTAGATCTGCATTCAATAGCCTCTTGGCGAGGATAACAAAGGAGCCTGATTTTGATTGGAGGGGTGATGTCCGCTTGTGCTTACCAATGGAGAAGCTGATTGTTTATCGATTGAATGTGATACACATCACGCAAGACAAGTCCAATAAGTTACCAGAGGTGTTGAGGGAAGCTTCTCTGGAGTTGCCGAGAAGGTACAATCTTTAGAGCCAATTTGTATGTCATTTTGATGTACAGAAGGGGCCTTATTTTCCTACCCATTTCTTTTGTCCAACATACCTGTGTGGACCTTGGACCTTTAAGCAGCTTCCTGTCCACTACTACCTCCCTAAAGGAGATGATGAAGAGGTTGTATACCAATGGGATTGAGGTTCTACTACAAGTTGTTTTCACCCATGCTACTAATGGTGTTGCTTTACAAAAAATTGACCACCCAACTTATTACCATGTCCATGGGGATGGCAATGCCAATGACAATATAGGAAGTAGACTTTGAACTATAACTACCCCATCATGCAGCAACTGCTATTCAGTAGAATTCGGCCCTAGGATACTGTGTTTCATGTTGTTGGATTTTGCTTTGTAAATTCATCAGGTCTATTGAGAGGATTTCATGGGGAGTGCCTGTCATGACCTCCATTGGTTGTGGAAAATGTTTTTTACCTAAAAAATGTTTTATATAAACCTTTTGTACATGCCGTTCCGTACACTAAACATAATAGTATTTTATCGGCTAGTGATTTTATTAAACTACACTCATAATTTGGTCAGAACCAAAAAGATATTGGCTAGTCATATTTTAAATTATTGTAACATCCATAAGGAATCATTTTGAATCATGTTACTATATTTTGTGTCGTAATACCCTTATGTCACTCTCGTGACTTTTGTTTATAATAACATACAAAAAGAAAACTGATATGGTTAGCTTTCGGGTTTATTAACTTGATTAATTAGTAATAGGATTAGGATCCTTTTTCCATTTTGAGCTTCATCATGGTAACTTGTTAGTATTTTTTTTATCGATGTATGTAATTTTGCTCATGGACTCTTTAGATGTGATTTTGAAAAGAAAGCATTATGCTTCTATGTATTAAACAGACTTTTGCCTACTATTCATATTTGGTAAATTTATGCCTCATCAATTATTTCTATATAGTGAATGATGCAACTCTTTTATATAAATATGGAATGGTCATGCATTAGTCACTCTTTGGCACAAATTCTCATATGCAAATATGAAATGATATCTTTGTTGTGATAGTTTCATGTCGTTGTCATGAAATAGTTCGAAATTTAGTTTTTTTCCCATAAGATGAACAAATAGTGGAATTCATGCATTGCAGCTCTCCCCCACCCGATACACACACTGTATCACATGACGATACTTTGTTGCAATAGTTTCATATGTACGTGGTGTTGAAGCAAGAATTTCATGACAATCACATAGTTTAGATATATAGTGCCCAAGTCTTGCATGTAAAAGGATCCTGCAGCTCTTTGGAATGTTGAATTTGTACAAGCAAAGGGGCTGTAAGACCCGCAAAATTTTTAGCTATTTAAGTTCTTACTTAAAGAGTAATAATAATAAAATAATAATAATGTTATTGTTAACAATAGTTAGGAAGGATATTTTAGATATTATCACGATAAAAATAAGCACCCAATATAGTCATTCAAATAGCATGTGATAAGTAGCCGTTATGAATAGTATTCGTTTGGACATCCATAAATAGGTATGAGCATGAGATTTTATTTATAAGAGAGTATAGAAGTAAGAAGAATAATAATAAGAGTTATGGCATCAAGTTCTCAAGTACTGCCATCCGAGAATAGTGTACGCGATGAAGATCGGCGAGCAATACGACTTGAAGTTACAAAGCTATGCTTTGCTATAGATGACCTAAATGCTCGTGTCCAATGGCTGCAATATAATGCGATGAGACACAGGGAGAAGTTTGAGGTTATTCGTGCGACAACCACGAAAATGTTAGCCGAAGGGTTGTGCAGCTCTACTGCCGAAGCACAACACGTCCTACGCACATACGCTAATATAATTCAAGAAATTTTACGAAGGCCATAAAATATGATATTAATGTTTATGTTTAGGATTATAATATTTTATGCTATAATGTTATCTTACTTTATTGTTTATTGATTATGCAATTATATTATTTTATCCGCGTAAATATTAAATACGTTATAAAAAAATAAAATAATTTCTTATATGTCATAAAAAGTTTAGATGCTATATATTATGTCATTTAGTTTCTTAAGCCAAATTACTATGGGTAAGTAAGTATTACAAGCCTTAACTTTACCAAAAATATAAAACATAGGTAAGGCCCAAAAATTTGAATGAGGCAGATTCTGGAGGTCCCATTCAAAAATCCATAACTTGAATTATACAGATCCAATTGACATGAAACCAAAGCCCATTTGTTCATTTATGACTTAGCTAAAACGTGTAGAAATTTCAGAATTTAATATGAAGTCAATCAATTCCAGAATTTAAAATACTACACATAGGTTCAGTATGAACGGGTAAACATTTTAGTATGACTTTAAAATTCAATAACTTTTGTTATACATATTTAAAAATTATAAAATTGATACCAATTTGTAGATAATTGAGTTAGTAATGCAATACAATTTGCCATTTGTCAAAAACTACAAAATTAAAAATGTTATAATTGAATTAGTAGGGAGTACACCAATGTGGACTTTTGATGCCAAAGGAACCTTCTAGGTTTAAAAGTCTTAAAACATTTTTTTAATGGTAAGAGGAGATAACCAAGTTTTTAATAAGAGATAATATGAATAAAATAAAGTATTATATATATTTTAAATAATTTAATTTAATACCAAAGTCAAATTTGTACACTATTTTTCACACTATTACACCTACGATTCTTGCCTATATAAGGAGTGTCTTGCCTCTCCTCTTAAGCACAAATCCCTCAAGCCACACCACGAAATTCCCTCTAAAAACACTCCCTTAAGCCCTCTTAACACCCCAAATACTCTACTCAAATCCTCTTTTGCTTTTGGTACTTACCAAGCGTCGAAGTTCTACGAAAGGTAATACTTAAGATTTTGAAATTTTGAAGTCGCTTCTTATTTATTATGTAGATCTATATGGTTGGTTTTACCACCTCATATATACTATATTCATGTTTGGTTTTACCACCTTACATATGTTATTTATATGATAGGTTGTACCACCTCGTATATACATACATGGTTGGCCTTGCGACCTCATATACATACCTGTGTAATTATTTTAAATTATAATATTTTATCATAGCGCTGTCATTCTATAATTCAAGTGAAAAGATGAGAATATTAACTTATATTTTTATTTTTATTTTAAGGCTCTAGATAGCGGAAGATCGTAAGGAACGACTTCCAAAATGAATTCCCCCGGCAATCGCCCTTCTTCTTCTGCAACCCCAATTGTTAATGCTTCAACCTCACAGCTATCCCCATCTTTATCTCCTCCTGATCTTCCCTTTAGACCCGTGTCTAATATCCCCTCATGGTTAAGGTGGAAGACACGTAGGAAAAATAAGCTTATCGAACGTCTTTTCCGTTCACCCAATACAAAGAGTAAATCTTATTCAAAAACTCTCAAAGCATATAACCTAGTTAGTGCACAACTCAAGGCTTATGATGCATGGGATCGAAATAGGAGATGGAACAACAATAGAAGTGGGAACCCAAATTAATATTCAACCCCACAAGCACGGTATGCCTATTAAAAGATATAAGTTAAAGTATGATATATATATATATATATATATATATATATATATATATATATATAAAGGAGATATGTGTGATATTGAACTTTTCAAGCATTAATGCTAATTTAGTGTTTTGATATTTTTAAGGTTTAGAAAGCGGAGAATGACAAGCGGATTGTAAGGGTTTTTCTCATCCCCTTTTTCTTTTTCATTATAATCTATATTTCATTATTATTGTAAGGGGCCTTTCTCTTCCTCTTTATCTTGTTTGGAATTATTATTGTAAGAGTTTTATGTTTCTTATTCTTCTAATTCCATTTTATTGTTGAGAAGATTAGATTAGTCTCTTTTTAATCTCTCTCTTGGTAATCTATGCTATTGATTGGGGTAGATAACCATTTTGATATTCATGGTTATCCTTGTTAACTTTGAATGTTTTATTGAAATTCTATGTGATGCCTCATGTTATGTATGTTAAAGTTGTTATAACCTCTTATGTTTGGACAAAGTAAGTTTATGATGGGTGGTTCCAGAAAGACCTCCAATGCATTGGGTAAAGAACATCACCTGGAGAGTGTCAACCAGCTGATAATATATTATGTTATGATACGGTATCCTGGGTGGTTAACCTAGGTCATGATGTTATGATACGATGTCTAAACATAATCTTCCATGTTATGATTTCCTTGTGAAATGTTGATCATGTATGCAAATGTTATATGGTATTTCCTATGTTCGATATCTTCATGATTTTCCTTACCCGCTTATTTTACCCTTACTGGGCTATTTGAGCTCACCCTTTTTTTATGATTTCTTTTCCAACCTCAGGTAATTAAGAGATGGAAAAACTAGGATAAGGAGTCGAGAAGTGCTTGGAAATAAAGTTGTGTGAAAACTTAAAGATTTATTAAGTTGTTTGCTCGTATGCTTTGTTATGTAATAATGGGTTATGGACACTTAGTCTCTAAACCCCTAAACCTTAAAGATCTTGGATTGAAATTTGTAATAATGAATGGTTTGTTTGATTAAATAAGTAATAGTTTGAAATTGATATAAAATTTGTATATTTATTTTCCGCTAACGCACCCGGTTTGGAAGTCCCAAAGTTAGGGGCGTTACAGGGGCTCTTTGAAAAGCCTTTACTATTGATGATTGTTCAGTAAATAATAGGTTTGTGTTGTTCCCACAGTCCTTTTAGGTTGTCATTGTTGTCAACGGTTGTCAGGTGAAGCGGGTAGCAGAATGTTGTACTTGGTTGGATAACTTCGTAAAGTGATATCTTAGAGTAAGCTCGTAGAGGGAGTCTAATTGTCATCACCGGTTTTCATCCGGGCCCGTTTGGGGTGGGTGCAAACTAAACCAATGGTGAGAAATTTAGAGTTGCCAGCAATTGTTTTTGAAGTATAATTGGATACCCTCTACTTTGAGTAGTTTAAGGTGTGGTATGCGTTATTTGAGAAGGATTCGGGAGTTGGTTACGTGTAGGGAAGGTTTAACACCCCTACGGAGCCCTTTCGGTATCTATTTTCGGAGGAAGATGTTTCTATTTATTTTCACTATTGTGATTGGGTTGAGGCACTATGGTTTTCCTATAAAGTCTATGCTTTTTTATTTAGCTAAGTTATTTGTTAAAGTCATGGTTACAATTTATTTACCAAGGGAATCCTAAATGTTTTGTTCTGTTTCTTTGTTGTTTGAAGTAGAGAATGGAACCATAAGGTTTCGGTTTATTATTGTTTTGTTGTTTTTTGTTTGTTTGTCTTTTTTGTTTGGGTTTTTAGTTTGAAAACGTTTTTTTGTTTTTGGTTTGTTTTTTTTGTTTTTTTTATTTTTGACTATTGTTGGACTCCATTTTGTCCGGGTTAGACATACTAACCCCATTTTATATATTTATCTGCTCATGCCATGTATCTAAAAAAAAGAAGAGAGAGAGGTGGTCGAATCCTGAACATCAAGGTCAAATCTGGAACATCACTGTCAAATCTGGAACATCAAGGTCAAATCCGGATCATCAAAGTCAAATCCGAAACAACAAGGTCAAATCCGGAACATCAAAGTCAAATCCGGAACATCACAATCAAATTCAGAACATCAAGGTCAAATCCGGACATCAAAGTCAAATCTGGAGCAAAAGGTCTGAGCCTCCACTAGTTCGGACTAAGCTTCCAGTGATAGGGAGTAAGGATCCAAGCCTTCCACTAGTCCGGACTAAGCTTCCACTGACATGGAGTAAGGATCCGAGCCTTCCATTGACCCAGACTAAGCCTCCACTGATACGGAGTAAGGATCTGAGCCTTCTACTAGTCCGGACTAAGCTTCCAATTGATACGAAGTAAGGATCCGAGCCTTCCACTAGTCCGGACTAAGCTTCCACTGACACGGAGTAAGGATCCGAGCCTTCTACTGATCCGGGCTAAGCTTCCACTGATACGGAGTAAGGATCCGAGCCTTCCACTAGTCCGGACTAAGCTTCCAACTGATACGGAGTAAGGATCCGAGCCTTCCACTAGTCTGGACTAAGCTTCCCACTGATACGGAGTAAGAATCCGGGACATCATTAGTCTGGACTACGCTTCCACTGATACAAAGTAAGGATCCGAGCCAACATTGATCCGGACTTGTCACGCCCTCGATTCCAGAAACCTAGAACTGGGAAGATGACTTCCCCTTGCCCGTACCCGAAAGGGTCAAGGGGTTGGTGACAAGCATCGAAAGAGACAAAACCACGGGTGCTGTCTCACTCACCAACTAGTACAATAATACTGCATGGGTAATCATGTACACTACCATCAACCCGCATCATACAATATAGTATATCAGGAGATAGATATACAAGCAAACATGCTAGACCGTACCTCATCGTACGAACAGGCAAAGTCCTCCGAGAAGGAAGGCCTCCACTAGCCTTAACCACACCTAAAAAGAAAACAACAACAACCATAAAAACAAAATAGTAGGGGTAAGCCATAAGCTCAGTAGGTAACTATACACCCTACTATGCATTACACACTTAATGCACAACCACATAAACAACAAACATTAGGCCTCGGCCTAAAATAAACTACCTTCAGGGAACGGATTCCCAACTCAAGCATTCAACTCACACTACAATTTTCATAGCATTTAGGACGACACGTCCCCCATGATCCCAGAGGATCACCAGCTTAGGGCTCACGGCCCAAGTAACTCACCTCAGTCACAATCATCACTAGGACATCCTATCACATTGGACTCGGCATGTCCCTCACGATTCTACAGAATCACTGGAAAATCACATAGGCAACCATAATCATAGCCACACAAGCTTTAACAGCCACATAGGCTGTATCAGTCTCAGGACTTAGCCTATCCACACAAAACAGCTTGTCCACGATCCTCAATGGGATCCTAGCTCAGGGTACTCAGCCCTAGCTCCATGAGCTCAACGGCTCAACACGACCCTCAATAGGATCTCAGCTCATGACACTCAACCCTAGCTCCATGAGCTTAACGGCTCACGAGCTCGATGGCTCAACACGACCCTCAATAGGATCTTAGCTCAAGGCACTCAGCCCTAGCTCCATGAGCTCAATGGCTCATGAGCTCAACGGCTCAACCACCGAATATGCCACCTATAGAAAGCAACAAATCATATGGACCCAAAAGTCCCATATATCACATAGATATCACATATAGCTATCACACATAGAAATACAAGCGAGCATAACATATCAAAACAGACCCAAAGGTCCCACATAGTACACGTATATAGATAAGCTAACCATAGCAATTAACATACGAACAAACAGACCATGAGGTTCTTACGGTGCCAACCACCTTCACCACCCTATAGGCACTTTAGCCCTCATGGCCCAACCATACATCAAACAAACCATGACAAACCACGAAGGTTCCGTCACACAACCTCACCAGGCTCTCACAATGCCCGTTGGCACCCTATGGACTTCTTTAAGCCCAAAACGATTGCAAAACAATCCACAACAGAGAACACCGTGTTTCTCCCATATCAGATGTCCATCGAAACCCCAACAAGAACCTAAGCCATAGGTCCTACCTTCCTCCAACTTGGAGTTAAACACACATACGATGGACGAACCAGCACCGTAACACAACTAAGCAACCCATAATATAATTCCAGACCGAAGGTCCCCCATTCATGCAACTTATTGCACAAAATAACCACTAAGGGTTTACAACACCCCCCTGTAACAGAGGCTAGTTTCCCCAAAAGATCGAGGATTTTCATGAAAGACATTTTCCGCAAGCTCGCTTGAAACTCCATTAGGCCGATGTTGACTCCAGCAAGTCGACTACGTTGACTGCCCAAACTGCGACTGTACACATCAAGCGCATCGTCCCCAGACCAAGACTTAAGAAGAAATTCAAGCGATCACAAACACTCATCCGGAACACTCATCCGAAACACTCATCCGGAACAACTCATCCGGAATAACTCATCCAGAACACTCATTCGGAATAACACTCATCTGGAACACTCATTCGGAACATCACACTAATCCGGAACACCACACTGATCCGGAACACTCCTTCGGAACAACACTAATCCGGAACACTAATCAGAATGACACTCATCTGGACTAAGCTCCATGATATAGAGTCAGGCATTCGAGCGATCCTTAGCACGGAATAAGCTCCCATTGATTTGGATTAACTTCTAGTCCAGGTCAGTCATTAAGCACGGATTGCTCGAGTCCTCAACCACACATATCCGCTAGGTTACTATTTATCGGTGTCTTCAGTTTGTTTCTTATTGGAATCTAACCCAGTAACCCCAAAATCCGCACAAATGCTCCAAAACTCATAAAACACATGCCTAAACCTATATATAAGGTTTTAATCACATATAAGACACTCAAATCACTTCCTTTGCACTTAAATCACAAGATTCAACTCAAAATTTCCCCCAAAACTTAGGGTTCATCCCCAAATCCATGATTTCTAGCAAAATCATGCATGCTAATCCCACTAGGATTCATGTAGAGAGATAGAAGCACCTACCTGGAGGTATTATCACTGATCAGATAGCCACAAATCGCCAAAACATGGCTCCAAGCTCTAAGCTCCTCAAGCCCAAGCTATCCTCCACACACAAGCTCAAACGAACACAATTGCGTTCTCTCTCTTGCCTCCACCTATTTATATCTGCCAATAATTGGCCCAATAATTGAGCTCCCTCCCAAGGTCACAAACTCCAAATTGAGTCCAACTACAACTAAAACACTCGAAATGACGAACATATCAATATTCAGATATTTTCCAATGTAATTGATCGCTCAAATGCAAGGTCAACCATCGGGCCACTCGGGGGGGGAGGGGGGGGGCACTCGAACCCAAATACTGTTAAAATACTCACATCAATGGCCGCAAGACCATCTGGATGTTTTCAACATCAAAGAAAAGCTATCTCTCAGCCCTACCCAAATGCGAGTCTTTACATCCTCTCCACCTTAGAAATTTTCATCCCCGAAAATAACATAACCACCTGCGATCAAGCATCGCAAAATCCAAACTCAAATTCCGTTGGGCACATGCACCCACCACATTGGTGCAAACACAACACCTAACTGCACATAGTGCACAACAACTCATCGCCACGCCACTGGACATCGTGGCCCTACCAACCATAAGCTCTATTTACCCACGGAGACACCCCAAGTGCAATCTGGTGAAATGAACAGCCCATCTTGGCCTCTACAAAAGCTAACCAATCTACACAGACTATGATGATTACATCACACAAATGGTGGACACTTCCAAGCATTACCCTCTGTTGACTGTCCTAAACAGTCCTCATTAACTCCCACCAGCTATGGGACCCACCCTAACCAGAAATGGGTAAGTGCCAGCACGCCACAAACGAACGAGCACCGCGAGCACAAATAGCCCTCGCAAAACATCCCATAGGGTCAAACCATTCAACTTGTAGGTCAAGAACACATCATAAGGGTACCTATACCTGCACATAGCATCCCTAACATGAAGACAACATAGCCACCCATCGGGGCACACCACCAAAGTGCAACACTTGACTATCATAGCCACACGCCACAATGGCAACACTCATATCAGAGTGCACGCACAAGCATAAGAAATCCTTAGTGCACTATATGCACACAAGCATATCACTACACCCACATCCCATAGGTCCACTAGACCTATACTCTGATACCAACTTGTCATGCCCCTGATTCCAGAAACCTAGAACTGGGAACATGACTTCCCCCCGAAAGGGTTAAGGGGTTAGTGACAAGCACCGAAAGAGACAAAACCACGGGTATTGTCTCACTCACCAACTAGTACAATAATACTGCATGGGTAATCATATACACTACCATCAACCCGCATCATACAATACAGTATATCAGGAGATAGATATACAAGCAAACATGCTACACCGTACCTCAGAGTACGAACAGGCAAAGTCCTCCGAGAAGGAAGGCCTCTACTAGCCTTAACCACACTTGAAAAGCAAACAACAACCACAAAAACAAAATAGTAGGTGTGAGCCATAAGCTCAGTAGGTAACTATACACCCTACTATGCACTACACACTTAATGCACAACCACATAAACAACAAACATTAGGCCTCGGCCTAAAATAAACTACCTTCAGGGAACAGATTCCCAACTCAAGCATTCAACTCACACTACAATTTTCATAGCATTTAGGACGACACATCCCCCATGATCCCAAAGGATCACCAGCTCAAGGCTCACCGCCCAAGTAACTCACCTCAGTCACAATCATCACCAGGACATCCTATCACATCGGACTCGGCATGTCCCTCACGATCCACACAAGCTTTAAAAGCCACATAGGCTGTATCAGTCTCAGGACTCAGCCTATCCACACAGAACAGCTTGTCGATGATCCTCAATGGGATCCCAGCTCAGGGCACTCAGCCCTAGCTTGTCACGCCCCGGATTTCTAACCCGAGGAAATCGGTTCGTGACTCCCCTTTACCCACGCGGTGGATAAGGGGTTGGGATAAATAATACCACACTAGACATCACATAACTTTATTAAATTCAAACCACAATAGATGTCCATAAGACAAACCACATCACTTTATTAATTTTAAAAACTTTTTACATCGTGTCCCCCAATGGGGTTACATTAATTCCCTCAAAATAACATAAAACAAAATACAACAGATAACTCAGTCTTCCACCTTGGTGTTCCCTCCTAACAGCTATAGGTTCCTAAAAACAAATAAGATACAGTAGGAGGGGTGAGCAACTATAGCTCAGTAGGGATCATATCTCCTCAACCCATCCTATACTCCTAGCATCTACATGTCAACGTGCAGAAGTGCAGTGTCGTGGCAATAATATATAAACAGGTTATAATCAATATTTATAAATATGTAAACACACAAACAAACTACAAAGGCACATACAACCATTTCCATAGCCACATAGGCTTCCACAACCACAACCACACAGGCTACCACAATCACAGCCACACTGGCTACCATAGTCCCACATAGCGCATTAACAAGCACAATACAATAACATACATTCACATTACAACATATAATACATGTGTTCAACAACCATCACCCAAACCATTATTATCTTATCCACTTTTTATGTTCTCAAACAAGACTCCCCCGAAAACCCCAAGGTTTCCCCACGAGGCCCTACCACGGAACCAACCCTAATAAACTCAACTGCTGAATGAATAGCGCTGTCACCCCAACAGCCTCCAAGGTCCGCTGCCATGCGAACAAACCCGAATATGTATATATTCACACCTAAATAAATTTACATATATATATTTACACACATACACACACACACACACACACACACATATATATATATATAAACGTATATAATCCACAAATTGACTACCATAAGACCTAACCCTAGAATAGGTTCAAGAAAAATAGAATCCCTACCTCGAATTTGGTTGCATTAAGGTTTGGAATCGGAAGATCCTCCTTGCTCCTCTCCAAAGACGTCTCTCCAAGAATGCAGTGGCAACAAACGCACCAACAACTCTCTCTCTCTCTGCGGCGGCTAGGGTTCCCTTTCCAAGAAATACAAAATATATATAGCAAAGACAACGTGCTACCCAAGGCCAACGTGGCCCAAGACGCGTTGATCTCATGATGACCTCCGCTACTTCGGACTACTGATGCTGCGACTCAATCTGAGTTAACAATGCCACAGACTACTCCGGGCTACTAAGGCATGTTCTGTGCTAAGGGATCGCTCGGATCCTTACTCTGTATGAAGTGTTCCCTCGAATCCTTACTCCGTATTAAGAGTTCCCTCGGATCCTTACTCCATATGAAGAGAAGATCTGGACTAGACCACAATGCTCCGGATTTGACCACAATGCTCCAGATTTGCTTCCCACGGATCTGGACTAACTTCCCTCTAATTTGGATCAACTTCCCACTAATCCGGACTAACACTGATCTGGACTAACTTCCTACTGATCCAGATTAACTTGCCACTAATCCAGACTAACACTCAGGTCTTCACAGTCCTTGCCCAAATACAAATGGCTAACTCTTCCAATCCCAAACACGGGTCATTACATCCTCTCCCCCTTAAGGCTTTTCGTCCTCGAAAAGAAACAACATGCTAACTAGAACCGCAAGGAATAATAAACACATGCAACCCATTTGCATAACCACATGGATCATACATTGCACACACATCACATATCACACGACAGGACTTAACAAAGCACACATGTTTCCATCACAATGAAATAGCATGGCATATCCAATCACCATCAAACAATGCAAATAACACATATCCTCATGTCTCAAATATACATCTAAAATACAAATACCTATCTCAAAAGAACAATACACAACACATCAAAAATAACTAGCATAGGAAACCACATCACTATCTCTTGACCAAAAGCCACCTCCCTCCCTGAAGATTGTTCGTCCTCGAACAATTCCAGGTGCTGCTCACGCATTATGGACCCACGTTCCCATGTCTCCTCCTCAATGCCACAATGCTACCATAACACGCGAACCAAAGGAATAACACGACCACGCAAAAGTTTCTCTCGTCGATCCAGTATACAGATAGGGGCCTCAACAATGGACATGTCATCCTCAATATCCAATGTCCCCCAATCAATCACATGAGTGGGGTCAGGATGATACTTCCTCAACTGGGACACATGGAACACATTGTGCACCCGACTCAACTGTAGTGGCAATGCTAACCGGTAGGTTACGGGCCCCACACGAGCCATAACCTCAAAAGGACCAATAAATCACGGAGATAGCTTGGAACCTCTCCCAAATCTCCAATGTCCACAACGTGGAGAAACATGGAGAAACACATGATCTCCCACGAAAAACTCCAAAGGTCACTACCGCTGATCTGTATAAGATTTTTGTCGGCTCTGAGCTGACAACAAGTGCTGACGAATCAATTTGACCTTCTCGGTAGCTTTTTGAACCAACTGTGGTCCCAAAAGGGCTGCCTCCCCCACCTCAGTCCAACACAAAGGTGACCGACATGGTCTGCCATACAATGCCTCAAAAGGAGCTATCTCAATGGATGCCTGATAACTGTTGTTGTAGGCAAACTCCACCAAAGGAAGGTGTTGGAAATATAGGATTTGATGAAGCTTCCAAAATACAGTCTAAGTCTGGAGACTCGAAGATCTGAAAGTTGCAGGGTCGAAGAGTCAAAGTTCGTAGAAATAGAACTGTCACAGGACATATTGGGGAGAGGCTCGTAGACTCGTAGGGTCTGGAGACTCGAAGATCTAGGATCGAAGGTCGTAGGGTCAAAGTGCGGAAAAGAGAATGTTACTGCAAGCAACAACAAATTTAGAGACCCGTAGAGTCGAAAAATTCTAAAGAACAGTAACCAACTTTAAATGACTCAAGGACTCAAAGCACGTAGAACTGTAGAGTCCCTAAACGTGCTTAAGTCAATTAACAGAACTTAAAGTACCGCCAGACTCATAAACTCAAGGGTCATAGAGTCAAAGCCTTAAAATACTGTTAAAAATCAAACTGGAGACTCGCAGACTCGTAGGTCGAAGGTCGAAGAGTCAATGCAATAAAGACTAGCAAACAAAGTGTAACTGTAGCTCAAAGACTCGTAGAGTCATAAACTCAAGGGTCGTAGAAACAAATACAGTCAATCTAAAGAAAGTGTCAGACGTCACAGACTCGGAGATCATGAAGGCGGAAAGTTATAGTTGAAGGGTTGTAGCCGTAGAGTTGAAGACTCGAAGAATACAGAGACTTAGTTCATGAGTAACTGCAAAAGACTATGGAAGAAATGAGAAGTCTAAGACTCGCAGAGTTGAAGATTTTTATGGTCGAAGACTCAAAGAGCCAAAGAGCCTCTTAGTCTCCCAATGGATTGGGGGACTTTCTTGTTCCGGCTGTCGGGGAACAACTCGAAGAATCAATCCTTTGGGTGGATCCTTAGAATCATCTTTCGGTATTTGCGTTCGTCCCACTTCAACAGACATGGTGTCATCCCCTTTCCCCAGGCTTTCTACCTCCGCCATCTAACGCCTGATGGGAATCTGAATGCCCGCCGGCCCTCTGCTGCTGTCTGCCTCCTCCCCGCTCCGGAACAACAGGGTTGCTCGGTTGGTGACCTAGCCGACAGCTCTACCCCCGAACTCAGCTCTGCCCACCGGTCCTCCCGGATTCGGTCTGTAGCTGCACCCTCCATCTCCCGAGGCTCCCAGCATAGCGTTCGCACCAATCCATCCGAGGTTGCGGGGCCGTCTTAGCCACGTTCTCCTCTGGCTGATACTCCAACACCTTCTACTGCTGATGTCCCCGCACCCGATTCTCCTGCTGTTGCTGCCACTATTGATGCTGTTATTGCTGCGGCAGTGGCTGATGTCCCTTCCTCTCCTCCAGAAGCACCTTTGCCTCTGCTTCCTCAACCTCGAGACTACGTCGACCATCTCCCCGCTGACACCTTAACGGACCTATGGTTCCATTCCAGCCTTGCCTGCACAGCCACCATCACCGATAATGACCTACGGGTGTATTATAAAAGCCATGCCAAAACCCAGAAATGATCGTCTGAGAACTGTCACCACGGCTTCCTTACAACTGGCTAACATTCCCTACGCAGAATGCTAACATTACCTCGGGGTAGCCCATGACGCATGGGTTCCCACTCCCTGTTTGAGGCCGGGCCCTCCTCTCTCCTTAACTGCCGGTCCCCGTTGTTGACCTCTTTAGTCAGCGGTTCCTAAAGCATCGATGCCTCCAATGCTCCAAGTGGCCCCTGTTTCTTCCCGCTAGCACCCCTCTCTCCAGCGCTGCCGCTCCTCACCCCGACACACTCCACCACTTTTTATTCATGCGGGGGAGTCCTCCAAAGCCCGGAGTTTGCGCTTGGATGCACCTCTTTTGGCCGCAGTTCACTACGATGATGTGATCTTGCCACCGGTTAATTGTCATGCCCAAGCCCCCGAGAGCGCCCCAATTGGCACCATCGCCGTCAAGGTTGATCTTTCTCGGCGCCCAACTCCTCCCCGCCTAAGCCGACTCCTCCCTTCGATCAAGCAGAAGATGGATCTTGTCGCCTTGTCTGTGCATTCCACCATCTACCTCATTCACGGACTTGGCGCATATGATGGCTTGTCTTCCTACGCTCTAGCGTCTACGCCAAAATGAGGAAGAAAGTGTCATCGATCCTTTTATCTTCCTCGGCTCATGTAGTAAGCGGCTTGCGTCTGGCCTTGGGAGTCTCTATCCCCAAACGCGACCGATTCTCTCGGCCAGCTCCTCCGGTGCAGCTCCTCTATCCGTCCTCTCTCTCCAAGTGGCTGTCACCTTCCTCACATCATACGCACGACGTGATCCTCGTGATGCAGATGGAAGTGTTTCAATGAAATAGCCAAGTATGCGCGCATCTCTAACGGGCGAAGATGTCTACTCAGAAATGTACCTCTTCTCCCCTAAAAGATATTTATACTCTATGATAAAGGAAGGGCACATTTACCACGGAAGACATGAGCAATGACTTCTCTCGGGCGATAAAGATGGAGATGAGGCTATTTTAGGTCTTTATACAAGGACAAACATATGTCTGATGTCTTGCCATGTTAGTTTGGGGGTTATCTTGGCTGTAAGAGAATCGGACCTTCATCGACGGGCTTACTTGAGGAATGCAAACCATGGAAAAATCTTTACTCGGTCCTCATTAAAATGCTGGGGATTAAATGACTTACATAGCATTTCCGTCTTAGTTGTCTTTACGATTCCGTCCAAGTAGATACTCCTTGATTGATTCGCATCAAGTTGTGGATAATAATATTAGAAAGAATCAATGGGGAACCCTTGTGTAATCTTACGATTAAAAGAAGCCCGATGCAATCTTGGGCTTTATGAAGAAAATGGGCAAACTCCTTTGGCTCAAGCTAAAAAGGTGAAGAGGCGGTGATTTGGAGCAAGAAGCAAGTGCCACAATAGCCCGATGAAGATAAGGCAGCGGCGCCTTGACAATATATTTCTTCGTCAAGTCTTTCATGAAGTGAATGAAGGCTGGAACAACGTCCACAACTACACGATGGAGCGAATAATGGAGCTTTGAGAGAAGGCAGCAACAATAATCTTCAAGTATAGTAAGCATTATGTACCTTAATGTAAAATTGGTGTATGAAGGCTGAATTGTACTCTATTACTGATCTAATGAAAATGGAAGGTATCTTTGAATCTGTATAGTATCTTTATGCTTCATATCGGTTCGGATTACAAGGGTTTGACATATCTATAATTGGGGAGATTGTTAGATCAAGCCCGGAATTTGGATGATGCGGATAAAACCCTATGTAATTTGATTTGAGACATTGCATGTTTATTCTTAAGTTGTTACTTGAAGTAAGATCTTATTTTTGAACCTTCACTCGTGAGAGAAAAGGCGAGGATAGGATACATAATCTGATCCGGAGAAACGTAGTGTTGTTAAACACTTGGTAAATAATAAGTCTTTACTTCATTAGAAATAAGTATCGTTCGTTATTAAATTGTCTCAAAGCTTCGGACTAAGGAATCTATGTCTAACACCTTAATAGGACAAAGCCAAATTGATGCGGAATAAGTCTAGTCAACATCTAGCATGGGTGAGGGACAGTTATCGCGAGAATAAAAGGTAAGTTTTCCACTCTAGCGAGACTAAGGACAAGAGACACGGATAGGGAATCGAGTCTTCCATACATGCTTGGAGTAGGTACGACTTGTGCGGGATGGACCCAAGTCCCTTTATTAGCACGGAGTAAGAAAATAGATGCGAGTAAAGAATCTAAACCTTTTACTCATACGGAGTAAGGATGCGCTGATACGGAGTAAGCCATTGGAGCCTTTGAACTCTGCGATAAAGACTCGTGCGAGCGTGAGGAAGCGTTGATACGGAGTAAGCTCTTTGAACTTCTCTTTTATGCGGAGAAGGGAAGCACTGACACAAAATAAGGATTCCGGTATCAAAGCGATGCGGAGTAATCAACCAGCAACACGGAGTAAGGATCAGGCTTCATTAACAGTGCGGTTTACGATGGATTAAGAAGATCTTACTTGACTTAGTATCTTCGCATTCAGAAATGATCTAATTTAACGTCCCGATGTGAACATAACTTATTGATAACCTAAAGCATCTTAAGTGGATGGATGGATATGTGGACATAACTTTAAGCGCACTTGGGAACTCCACAAAGACATATGATTTCTAAACCGGGTTCTTGAACTCCGCTCAGCGGCCGTCAAGGAGAGAGATTTCGAGGCGAGTCAAATCTTGACGTTGCTCGGAAGAGCAAGTTCCAAGATGTTTCTCACGGATGGTTTACAACGTCTAGGATTTCATCCTTACAATCTTTAGCGAATAAGGACCCAAGCAACTTATGCGGAATAAATATTGAAATCTCAAACAAACAAGTTGAGATTTTATCCCAAGATGTAAAGAAGTTGGCAGGATGAAGCGAGCTAAAACCGTATGTTGGGAAGAAACTCAAATAAAAAAGAAAATCTAAACCCCGAGGCAGAAGAAAGGAGTTGTATGATGATGTATTATGATGTATGTTACCGTAATGATTGTAGCGCAAAAATGCATGTATGAAGGGATGCTGAATGGATAATGTAGTGATTCTGGCCTTTGTAAACTTTGAAGTACGCGATCTTATGAATGCGTGGTCATGAAATGATATATGATGCCTACATCATTTGTTAAGGAGCTGTCAGTTAGTGGTTGCTAGGTTACTTTGTGCAAGGGAAATGATCGATTATCTCTCTCAAAGTTTGGCACATTAGAAACTTGGTTGATTTTGGAGGACATATGTCTTGGGGTAGTTATCTAGCTAAAAAAGTTGTTGAATGATATCTTTGAGGAACCCTATTGGGGAATAGGCTTTTTATTTAAACACACATGCGAAATTTTGAGACTTGAAACAAGTTGAAATCCGAACAAGTTGCTTGGGAGTAAGGAAAAAGAGATGCGGAGTAAGGAATCGAACCTTTTATTGAAGCGAAGTAAGGATGCGGCGATAGGGAGTCGACTATCCGGACCTTTTAACTCATGCGGAGTAAGGAGCTCATGCGGAGTAAGAAGGCTTCGTGTGGAGTAAGGAAAGCGGTCCGAGTCAGCTCTCCGGACTTCTCGTTAAATGAAGTAAAGAGGCTTAACACGGAATAAGGTTGATATCAAGCTAACTTGCGATAAGGATTAGAGGTTTTATTGTACAGAGTAAAGGAACTTTCTGACGGATTAAGAAAATATTACTCAACTTATCGAACTGGTAGAGAGTTGTCGATTCGGCTGTGTCCCAATGTAAAATAAACTTGTTAAAAACATAAATTATCTTAACGTGGAACACACTGAGATGTGGACAAAGCCAATGGTGAAATTGGGATCACACGAAGATATGTCCCTATACTAAGATCTTGAGCTCGAACCGTAGCAATCAAAGGTAGAAGATTTCGAGGGATCAATGTTTCGCGTTGTTCGGAAGAATAGGTTCGAAATATGTTTTCTAATAGATGACTATATATATAAAGACTTGTATATTTTCATGAATGTGCGTACATATACAAGAGCTTTTAGAGATCATATTAGCTGGAGTGTGAATCATTGTAAATAGAGTGAAGAGATTTCTGATGGTCGAAATCTTTATTAGCTTTTAATGTTGCTACTATTTTGTTGTATTTGTCGATTGATAATAAAAAAATACTTCCACTATATGGTTATCTTTACCTAATATGATCATTTAACCGGATAAGTGTTGTGCAAAAGGCAGTAAAGAGATTTGAATTAGAGCCTATTCACCTCCTCTAGCTCGAGAGACCAACACCTACCAACGAGAAAATGAACGGACGAGATCAAAGAAAGGCAATGAGCATAATATACAAATATGGGCAGGATTTGTATATTATAGGCATATCTATGCATCTTATACTTGCTACATTGAATAGCGGGAAGTGAGATGGTGGGGGATGGGAATGGAGTCACATGCCCCTTTGTTACTAAAATAGTGATTCTCCGTTGAAAGTGAGTGGGGAACTTCAAGAAATACTAATTAATAATTCTCACGCATTTGAATGAATAACTTTTGAGAATTTGAATCAAGAGTTCCCCAATGTGAGAGCTTCGGCCTATTAGAAAGCACTTCAGAGTGTTATGCGTGCATAGAGACCAAAATCAATGATCATACTGAAAGATCAGTCCTTCTAATCTTTGCTTTGAAAGTCCATCTGAAATTGATTGGTAAGCTCTTTTGTTGAAATACCTCAATTAACTAAGTTTAAAAAACATTTTGCAATGCTTCTCTCCCACAGAGTTAATCTTCTGGTCTTAACTCCCGACATTATTCTGCATTCTTATGGAATAATCTTCATCGATTAAGGTTCTTGAGTATAGGTTTTGTTGTAACCTGCAAATTGTTTATTTGTTAGTTCATAATCACTTATGTATTCTTTAGTATATTAAATGTCATGTAGAGACCGTTATTTGGGTTAATTTATGAGATAGTCTTTATTTGGTAATGAAGATATCTAGTTGGTATTATGCTTGACAATATAAGCGTGGCTATAGTTGGGTCCAATTTAGAGTTCGAGACCCTGGAAAGTTAATTGTATTTTGGGTGTTCAATTCATTAAAGAGATGAGTAAAAAAATATAAATAGGGAAGAGAGAAAGAGAGATTTTACTGGGAGATGTAATACTATGTTTCACGACCTTGGTGAAAGAGAAGCACATATATATATATATATAGAGAGAGAGAGAGAGAGAGTTTGGAGGTGGAGCTTGGAGCTTGAGTATTGGGATTAATTAAGTAATGAATACTTACGAAGTAGGTGTTCTTGGGCTTAACACCTTGGTTGTTTTGATATGGATGATTTTGGCATGATCACGAAGTGATTTCGTATGAGCCACCAGGTTTTGGGGAACCCATTTTTGGGTTAAATTTTGTGATTTAAATGCGTAATATGTGATTAAAACCTGATATGTAGTATTGAGTATGAGTTTTTGGAGGGGGTTTGTGGGGGTTTGAGGGCCGTTGGGTTAATTCTAGACAAGAATTAGGTGAAAACAACAATGAGCGTAAACTTGTAAGCGTGGGGTTGAGGAGACTGAAGGAGCCTCGAGGGCGACAAACATTCGAGAAAGGGAGACATTGGAATGAGGACATTCGGTGGGACATTGATGAATAGTTCAAAAGAGACCTCAAAAGAGATTAGAAATGAGTTAAAAATCCAAAAGGAGGTTTGAAAAGAGATTAGAAAGAGATTTGAGATGGTTGAGCTTTGAGAAGGTTGAGGCAAGGGGTTAAGGGGGCTCTTCAGGTGAGATTATTTTAGATTATTCTATTATTTTTTAACCCAAATTCCGCGTATAAAATAAATCCTTATGTCGAGGTATGAGTTTTGTTATTTTTGCTTGGTATGAAATGTTATGTGGTATGGATACGGCTATGGGTTTAGAACCTCATGGCATTGGAGCATTGATTGTGATGGTTTGTTTGTGTGCTTATCCATTAAATAGCATTATATCAGGTCTATCATGCTTTGTCTGTTTACGAGGGTAGTGTAGTTCGAGCAAGAGGTAGCCATGGGGGTTTGATTAATGATTGAGCAAAGCGGACTAGTAAATGTATGGGACTATGTCCATTTTGATTGTTTTATATTTCTGTTGTATTTTTTTTCCTAGACAGGGGTGCAGTAGTTGGTTATCTTGAGTGATACATGATGTGTATATGTGTTATGATGATATTTCATTTAGTTATGTGGTTTGGGAGTGTACAGAATGCTTTTGTTGTATGATTGTACAAGTGCATTAGTGACGGCACGCGGTGTGCCCATTGTTGAACCTCGAGTTGGGGAACCTCATCCACAATATTGTCGCTTTGGCACTCTGCGCCCACTCATAGGCCGTAGCCCACAGTTGTTTCTACAACGACCCACCCATTAAAACGCATTGTGACAGATTGGCATGAGCCTCCTCATTAGGACGACCTCAATGTGCGCCCCTAACCGATGTGGGATTGATCTATGAGACGTTAGAGACCCCGCAGTCTCCGACAATCCCACCCGCTGGTCCTGAAGGACCGGCTGCGATACCACTTGTTGGACCTTGGCCATGGCGGAGAGAGGGGGTTGAGCACCTAAAACATCAACATTGGAGGCGATGGTAGAAATTTGGGCCTGCTAGAGCTTGGCATGCCAGTAGTGACGGAGACCCCTAGCATGGATGGATCGTACCAAAGAGGCACGCCTGCGCGGCCAGCGGGGCTTTGGAGGAAGCGACCGAAAGAGGAGGTGTAGGAGTGCGGTGAGGCGGAAGGAGTCGAAAGCGGGGAGTGGAGGGTGCGTGCGACGACGAGCGTAGAAAGAGCATCAGGAAGCGACCAGATCCACTTTGACAGAGAGATGCGATGGGGATGGTAGCAAAGAGATTTGGCGGGCGTACGAGGGAGAAAAAACTCGTGCGTGACCGGCGCGAGTAACAACAAAGGGAACATGCGGAATGTGGGCAGCGTAAAGAACGTGATCAGATTCAGATGATGTATCACTGAGAGGGGTGTGTTTGGCATAAAACACTTTGATGATTCATTGTTAAGGACGGAGCGGCGTGACGGGACCTAAAACGAATCGAGTCGTTAACATGTCGGTGGAGAGATGAGGTAAAATAGTCACGCGGGTTGGTAGGGGGGTAAAAAGGAGCTTCGGAGGAAGAAGGAGGGACATCTGCCATGGCCGTAGCAATGGCGGCAACAGCAGCCGGGTGCGTCGGGTGCGGGGGACATCGGCGAGAGAAGACGGTGAGTCGACGGATGAGGACTTGAGTACAGAGGGCCCCTTGACTTCATATGGGAGGCTCGGGGAGATGGATGGTGCAACAATGGACCGAATCCGAAGGCAGTGTGAGCGGAAGCTTACTTCGGGTGCATGGGCAGTAAGTGGATCACCAAAGCCCCTTTATTGTTCGAGGCGGGAAGGAGGCGAAGAAGCTGACGAAGGCCAGCGAGCCGTCATGGTCCCATCGGGCGTAAGGTGGTGGAGATAATGGGCTTCGGGGAAGGATAGTGCCATTTCCATTGAAATGGGACGGATGCGAATCTCGGAAGACTATCTTTGAGAGTCCTCTCAAAAGATAGGTTCTTGGGGCCGTTCTTCGTCAAGCGGAACAAGGAATGTCCCGAGTCCATCGGAGACCCTTAAAAACTCAGCCCCATGGCAGGAGAAGGTCATACGGAATGGAGTCCGGAGCGGAAGTGCGAGCCCTAGACATCGACTCAAAATGGTCGTATACAGCATTAACGACCTTGGAAGGACTTCACCTTGTATTCCTTCTCTTTGTAAGTGCAGCCCCTGGAAGGCTGCCATAGATCTGGGTCCCGACGGCGGGGTTCACCGGGAGAGGGGAGGTTGGGAGCGGCACGGAGGATGGCGGGGGTGATTACGATGGATTCACCTCGAACATGGGAAAAGATGGAATCGGTGGTGCGACGGATGCGGCTGGTAGTACTCGATAATGTTGTCAATGAGAAGAGCGACAGGGATTGGAAACAAGGTTCGAGAATGTGGGAGGCTTCTGAAGCGGCGTAGGTCAAGAAACCAAGCCGGAGGATTGGAAATTGCGAGCTAATCGACCATATGGCCGAGATTAACACTAGAAAGAGAGAGCTTGGGTGCCATTTCGAGTTACGAGGGAGGAGGAAGGTAAGTCTTAGAGATTGGAAGAGCAGCGAGGGTTTAGGGATTTGGAAATGTAAACTTGCGCTATGTGTAAAAATCCGGTATATATAAGACCGAGTCCGTGGTTACCAACGGATATGGGGATGAAGCGAGATGAATAGTGAAACGACTTGACAAGCTAATGTCATGTATCTTGAATCTTGGCCCCTCTAAATTTAAAGATGACGTGGAACCCGGAGAATCAAGTATTAATGATGGAGTTGTATGCCTTCTTTCGGAAATTGCTTGTCTCGAGACTTGCATTTTAATATACCGTCATTATTCCTCCTCAAAAACACGCGATGAGACTTGACTATTTCAGAGTCAGGAGAAATGAATCGATGATCATCCGGATGAAAAATTATCGATGAATAATATCAGGATGAGCAACGAGTGTGTCCACAAAGCAGAGTGTGATAAAGCAGAAAGTGATTCCGCTGCGGCGGGGGTCAAAGAAAAATGAAGTACCACAACACTTCATGTCAGAGACCAGACGGGGATATGTGGTGAGAATGCAAAGTGAATTGGAACATGTAGCGCAAAAAGATAAACTAAAAGGAACACGAGCTTTTACAAGTTAGGATTAGTACGGATGTAAGCAGAGAGGAAAAGATAGCATAATCAGAACAAATGAAAAAGGCAGAACTCATGCATTGAAGATGAGCGCTAGACATACAAACGAATGACTAAATCAACGATCTTGAAAATAAGCATATGTGGGATAAGAAACACATAAGTTCACATTGGTCAACATAGAGAAACCATCATGCTTAACATTGTAGCCAAGATAAATAAACAATATGTGGATTACTCTAATTAAGATTCATGAGTGAGAATGGAAGAAGAGCATAAGCTAGATCTTTAATTGATTGTCGATTAAGATGCCGATTGAAGAAAAAAATATCCAAACATGCCACAAGCTGATTCAACGATGCATGTCAGTTAGATCGAGAGTGAGAAGTGAGAGGGAGGAGCATACGAGACATATTTTGGGGTTATGCGAAAATATAGATAAGACTTTTGCTCCCTCGTAGATCGTGCGATCCTGCGAAGTGATGAACTCCCCTTCGAGATAGACGATCGGGAAAGAGGTCACGAGACATATAAGGGGGGTATTACTTGAGTAATTAATAAGTATTTTCTCCCCTTAGATCTTGCAATCCTCTCGATAGACATCTCCACCTAAAAGATTTAGATTTTGAGAATTATGCTGTCTATCCTTTTGGACGCTATCACGCCCCAATTTCTTCTTACTTGGAAATGAGGAGTACTGCCCTGCACCCCGAAGGGTCAAGGGGTTGGTGCGAAGCACCTACAAAGGACTTATGTCACGGGTGTTGTCCCCAACCTTGTACGACCGGGCTAACATGCCACGGGGCATGCTCGATCCCAAACCACGCACACAAACATAGATCAAACAATAAACATATCTCGATCTATTACGTCTCGAGAAGAGTTCCAAATTTATTACAACTCAGGGGGAAAAACTCCCATCAAACCACAACATATTGTTTATAACCAATCGAGACCATAAAACACGAGGTCCACGAAAGCAATAAAATTAATAATAAGTCTTTAGCCTCGACGCCTACCACCAGGCTCTTTCTATCGCTTCGCTAGACCCTGAAAAAACGGTTTATAGGAGGGTGAGCAGAAGCCATAGCTCAGTGGGGTTCAAGTCTCCCCGGACAGGTCCCCTCTCTACATATGCATGACAAGTGTATGCTTGTGCTTGTGTAGTGCCTAAAACTAAATAGCACACATCACCCGGGAACACACCATTTACGTGCCCGGCCCCGGGCGAAGAAGGACACCCCTCCACACGGCGACATGACATACCACATCCGGGTGAATGTTGCATGGTCACCAATATAACATTTTCCACCGAGTCGGATATGGCCATCACCTCCTCGGACGCCATACCTACCCTCGGGAATAGGTGTGAGACTTAGCCCACCGTCGTGAGTCCTGCAGCGGACTGGGGACAGCGGCCTGGCCCAGTCTCAAAGGGTCCGATAAGTATGGGCCCATGCCTCGGTTACGACCCACATGTATTTGGGTACTCAAACTCGATCGCAAATTCGCGGCATCTCGCAAGTACATACGAGAATACGTCTCGATAAACACAGCTGGCATAACGCAAGTATATCTCAGTAATGCGACTGGTGTACGTCCCGACTCGGTACAAGGTACTTAACAATATATCTCAATACAAACATGTTAATATAGCTTAGAAGCACAACTCGGTCATAACAAAATAACTCAGCAGTGCACTGATAACGTGCGTTTATGCGATATTCTATTACTATTTAGGGGTGTTTAAGAGCATGATTAGAGCCTATTGTATCATATTTCATTTTATATTTGCTCTAACCCTAGGAAGATGCTTTATTGCATATACATGCGCTTTTAGGCTATTTTTGTCGGGTTTGGAGATTAATTTTGACCAAGTAGATGGCCTCAGATTAATTGGCGTGCAAAAGCTAAGTTTCTCAGAATGATGTCCTCTACCTTCACAAAAGTTTCCAGAGCCAAAGGCCTTGAATGCCAATTGGACGAATTAGCGTGCAAGCATATTCTTATACCGGCCCATACACATGATTCAAAGGAAGCTTGGAGAAGAATTTCACCTAATTTGGAGCACGCCATTGGGAATATGACGTTCAAAGTGGCGTGCAGCCATATTTTACACGGTGATCATTGTTTTGTTATTCTAATGACTTCTCTCTAAGAATCCGTCTCAAATTCCTTTTCGTTTGTGAGTTATCGAGGTTTAAAGATTGGATACACGGCCTACTTTTCAATTCCGGTTCGGAATACTCATACCAAGCTACCGTCAGACATACCCGGGGCATCAAACTCAATTATTTTCGGTTATATATATATAAAAATCTCATATTAATCCCACACGCATCTACATGTTTATATATATATTAATCATCTCATTGGAGTGGGGTTGAGAGAAGAATCTGAAACATGAAAATCACAACGGTGAAATTCCCGAGAATTTGGAGGAGGTACAAGGGTTGACAGCGAATCCCTACCTCAAAGTCGGAGAATACAGTGGTCGTTCTATTCTCACAGCAATCACGTCTCCCCAGCTCCCGTCCGACCTTGGATCGCCGGCCTTGGATCGTCCTCGCCGTCTCGGGCCGTGTCTCCTCTTTCCGGCGGATCTCCCTCTCGGCCGTGTCTCCTTCTTTCTGCTAGGGTTTTGGAAATGAGAAATCCCTAATTTTCAAACCCTTTTTCTTTATATATTTTCTGCGTAATCAAAACGACGTAGTTTTGATTAAGTGAATCCTACATCAAAACGCGTAGTTTGATTAATTTAAAGCCCAAGTCTAAAAGCCCAAAGGCCAAGGTTTTTAACCCATCTCTTAAGCTCAGCCGGCAATTCATTAAGCCAAATAAATATGTAAAATAAATCCCTCAAATAAATATCATTTATGATATGTGAAATTTCCAAAATACCCCTCGGGGCCTCGAACTCCAACTTGAGCCCAAGTATAGTCAAAATTCTCCATTCGACTAGCACATCACCGTTCAATGTCCATTGTCTAGGACCAAGTCCCAATCGTAAGGCTAACTCCAAGAACCCCTCGAATACGGGTCCTTTGAGACTTCCCTTCGGAAGTTATTACGCCTTTATGATTTCATCCACTGACATTCCAAGCTAACCCATTTCATTTCTTTAACTAGACATGTTAATAGTGTAATCAATATGAAGCGGCATTGGACATGAGGTGATACATGAAAATATGAATCATGAAGTCGAAAGGAGAGTATGCTCATATAGGGTTAATTATGTCGATTGAACAACTTCGATCGGGAATCTCAAGCATCCTCCCAAATGAAGATATGAGAAAATTATCGAAACATGATCATATTAGTAGTAAATGTGATCGAGCATGAAATACGATAAGTGTCTAGCGCCTTCTTAGAACCACGATGCATGTTAAAAAAAATGTTGTTGGATACATAAATAAGGACCTATGTAGTAAGATCAAGCATACCTAGTTTTAAGAGAAGTTGAGAAAATCTTGCATCGGGTAGGGGCTTAGTAAGTATATCTATACGAGTTGATCGTCAGTAGCTTACATGTTCAAGTGATATGTGCTTTTTTGAGAACATGATCACGGATAAAATGATACGACTTCAATGTGCTTTGTTTTTGAGTGCATGATGGGTTGTTCTTGATAGCAATTGCACTCGTGTTATCGCGAGTATAGTGGAATAGATGTCATGTTGAAGTCGTAGTCGATAGTGAAGCTTTGTCCAAAGTATTGTCGTGGTAGCTACTCCCCATGGCATATATAATACGCCTCAATGATAGAGGTTGATCCGGGTACGCTTCTTGAACCATGAGTGATCTGTTTCTATAGGCCCGATAAGTACAGAAAGTGCTCTTTCACTTGCGACGACACCGGCAAAATCAGCATCAGAATATCCGGATAAAGAGTTGGACTCCTTTGGATACCAAAGTCCAAAACTCGACGTCCCTTTGAGATATCGCAATATCCATTTTACATGAAGCATATGTGACTCTTTGGGATCGCTTTGATATCTTGCGCAAATGCAGTTGCAAACATTATGTCCGAGCGACTTCTTGTAAAGGTCGATAATGATCGATCATACCTCTCGTATTAAGTCACGTTTCCTGATTTTCGTCGATAGCAAGATCTAACTTTGCACTGAGTGGCGTGAGAGTCTTCCCGGAAGATGAGGTGTCCATACCAAACTTCTTGATTAAATCCCGTGTGTACTTGGCTTGGTTGATGAAGATTCAATCCTTCATTTGTTTGACCTCTATTCCAGGAAGTTTGTTAATTCTCTGTCATACTCTTTCAAATTTACCGGTCATTAATTTAGCAAACTCGTCACAAAGCTTGGGGTTGATGATCCGAAAATGATGTCATCCATGTAGATTTATACGATTAGAGAATGATCTTTCTCTTTCCGTAGAAATAGTGTGGTGTCTATCCACCCTTTTCTGAAATTATGTTAGAGCAATAATTACGATAGTGTGTCTTACCGGACTCTTGGAGCTTGCTTCGAATCCATACAAGGCTTTCCAAAGTTTATATACCATATGTTGACCTTGTGTTCAACGAGCCGGAGATTGTTCGACATAAACCTCCTCTTGAAGATCTCCATTAAGAAATGCGCTCTTAACATCCATTTGATAAACCTTGAAGTTTTCATATATGATGCATACGCCCGAACATTCGGATCGCCTCGAAGCTTAGCTACTAGAGCAAAGGTCTCATAATAGTCAATTCCTGCTTCTTGACAATATCCTTTGGCTGCCAGTCTAGCTTTGTTCCGGTTCCTATTCCATCGATATCTAATTTGTTTCGAGCACCCATTTAACTCCAATGACTTATTGCGACCTCGGCCTTAAGTACTAGAGTCCACCTTCGTTCCTCTTGAATTGATTAAGCTCTTCTTGCATAGTGACTATCCGATTTGAGTCTGAAGGGCTTAATCCACCACCTTTGGCTCTGTCTCAGATAGAAAACACGAGTAGAGGCATAAATTGGAAGTGGCTGCCCTCGTTTTACTCAACGGTAGGATCACCAATCAACTTGACTTTGATGGGTGGTTTGAGTCCACTATGGTTATGCAAGTGGTGGTGAATAGTTAATGATTTGAAGCTACGCGATTGGGTGGATCTTGTACATCGGATGGTTGAGCTTCTTCGGGATCAGTGTATCCATAAGATGAGCGGTTCGGGAAGAACTTGGAGGTTCTTCGACACATGACTTTCAGTAATAGCTGGTCGGGATGGACTTGAAGGTTCTCCGTGTCAATGAATATCAAGTAACATTTTGTGCGAGTTATGTGGAAGTCAAGAGTCCGATTCTTGGAGCGACATCGGTAGCATTTCTTGTCGCTTCACCGGTATTGTGATTCACCGGGAGTTGCGGCGGGGGCATGTCGGGCGAGAATAATCAATCGTCCTATCCATATAATCTTGTGCAATTGAATTTGAAGATCCTACACTCGACCGGCCGATCAAGGTTAGATTCATCCAAAATCAACATGGATAGATTCTTCAAGCTGTTAGGCGTTTCCGATTGAAAATACGATAAGCTTTGTTGTGTAAAGAATATCCGACAAAGATCCCATCATGGGATTTTGGCTCAAATTTGCTCGGGCCTCTTAGCCATTGTTTAACACGTAGCAAGCACACCCAAGGCTTTGAAATGAGAGATTGATGGCTTTATGCCTCTCCACATTCATAGGGCGTTTTCATGGTAACCTTATTGATAAGAGTTGTATTCCGAACATACCATGTCGATGGACATAGCTTCGGCCATGGGGCGAGAGGAAGCTTTGCCCTGCTAGCATTGATCTAGGAGCTTCGACTAACGTGCGATTCTTACGCAGCAACTCCATTTCCTGTGGAGTCTGGGTGCGAGAAAAGTCATCTTGAATGCCATGTTCGAGAACAATAGGATCTCATTTTTGAAAAATCGAATTGGGTACCATGATCACTCCCGATGCACTGATGCTCGATCCGTATGAATTACTTATCGGGTTGAAGAGATCTACTAGATGTTCAAAGGTTTGATCCTTTGATTTTAGGAACATCACCCATGTATAACTAGTGAAGTCATTGATTACCACGAGGGTATATCTCGCACCATCCGGAGAAGCAATAGAAATGAGACCACAAAGATCCATGTGAAGAAGTTGCGGCGGGCCGTTATTGAATTGCACGGTTTGCTCTTAAAGTTGTGCTTGGTCTGCTTGGAGTTGGCATTCTCTACGGAGAGAGTCTCTGTAGAATTTATGTTTAGGAAAACCATTTACTAAGTCAAGACGCTAATTTAGACAAAGTCTTAAAATTTAAGTGTCTTGCAGCGCTTGTGCCATAGCCAACTTTCTTCATCGATGCTTTAGTGAGGAAGCATATAGGGTCGGAAGAATTATTTCTTATGACCTTTGAGTATATGTCCACATCTCTTAATGCGGATAACCTAACATCTCCGGATAAGTTACCCCTAGCTGTGTAGGTGTTGGACATAAAGGAAACGATAAACTCTTTGTCACATAAATTAATGACACTGTCGATGAGCATTTGTAGCTTCACTAAGTTAGTTGCTATTATCGTTTAATTTGCTCTTCAAAATTATAATTTTTAGTTCCTTAAAGTTAACTACATAGCATAGTAGTATGTAAGGGGTCGAACCCATAAGGGATTAACCAAGTTTTCCAGTTTTTAATCAAATCACCAATTTACTCAAGTCCTAGAAAATGTTTTAGCTTACTTTTTGTGTTTTTAAATTTATGAACTAATGTTTTTAATGTTACGGAAATTAATGATGCGAGAGATTGTTTTGGATTTGATACTTTAGAATTAAGGTATCTAGGGTCACAAATTCACCAACCCTACTGCTCATTTTTCTTGATTTAGGTATTCTTAGTCCGTTTAAGCTGAGATGCATGTATTTATCAACCAAGGGTGTGCATGGTCATTGTTAGATCTTGTAGGGCTTCTTGCATGAATGGTCATACTACTGCGACTTACCGACCAATAAATCAAACAAACGCATAGGATAATGGCCACACCAAACATGTGTATGTCAAGAATCTTAGGATCCGTCCCAGACTAGGACTAAGAAAACCGAGAAGTGCACACCCAGTTATAAAGTGAAGATAAGAATCTTAAAGCATGCAAAGATTCATATAAACAAACCCAATTAACCCAAAATCGGTATTACGGCATAGGGGGCTATATTGTTCCCCAAAATTAAAAAAATACTCACACATCTGAAGGTTACTGAGAAAAATCCATTAAATACGACGGTTGAAACGGGAGAAAAAGTGAGTTTTATGGTAGCTTCCTCTCTCCGGGTGCAAGATAGATCCAAACCCACAATCTTGATTCAATGACAATCCCGGCCTTCAGGTGATTCACGACCCCGTTCTCTCAATTTCATCTAAGGTCTAGAGATCCACTTGCAAGAGATGTTCTTCCCCCTTTTATAGGTGCGGGTGAAGCTAGAGATGTACCTAGCACTTGTGGCATCGCGGGGAGGAAACTACGTAGTTTTGGTTAATGACCCAAAATCCACCTCAAAAGTACAATATAGCTCAAACCAAGCAAAATTAAGCCAAGGTTCTTTAGGGAAAAGTTATCGGAATCATAAAATAAAGGGCAGCGTGCAAACAGGGGGGCTTACAAGTGATATCCCCATATCACGTGCGACTCCAAATGATGTGAAATTCTTCCCTAAGCTTCCTTGAATCATGTAGAAGCGGGCATGCATTAATCTCCTTGCACGTGATAATGCCCCATATCACGTGCACTTTATTCTGCCTCCTTGGGCTGCACTTGTATCATCACGAGTTCCCTATTTGGTCGATCTGATGATTTGGCTGATGTCCATAAGAAGAAATTGCCTAAAAATCCTGCGTAAGCAGCTCAAAAACACACCCGCACACACACACACATATATATATAGGCAAGTAGTATCTTCCTAGGTGTTAGAGCAAATATCTATGCATTATGGTCGAATTTAGGCTCAAAACATGCTCTTTACTACACTAAATATATATAAGAATAACGGCATAAATGCACGTTATCAAACATACCACACTTAAACCATTGCTTTTCCTCAAGCAAAAACATACAAACATGTAAAAATAAAATAAACACAATCATACTTGGAATGAAAATAAAAATAAAAATCGAGGAGGGTCATGGTTTCCTAAAGCATGCACCTCTATCATGATAAAGTAGGCATTCAATTAACGAAAATGAATTATAATTTAGCTCATTCATGTATATACCCCTAAGTCAAACAACCATACAATCTCATCTTGAAAATTCAGATATTAACAAGCATTTCATGATAACACTGGACCTAGTTTCCTCAAAGTTCTCCTGAGGATAAGCTAAATCATTCAAATATAAATTCTTATTTCTCTCCTCACGAGCCCAAATACAACATCCTGACGGAAGATAAAGGGTTGGTAAACTCCTCATTACATTCTCCACTAGTTATTAATTAAGTACTTGCCAAGCAAACATGAGAGTTCCCTCTTTGTGCTCCTTCGAAAGAAAACACACCCTCTATACACTTTATTTGGAAACTCACACTGAAAATAAAAATAAAAATTTCGGCCAATGTGGGCAAAAACAGGCAAGCACACAAATAAACATCAAGCCATTGTGGCCTTTATTACGAAAATATTTTTCTCTTTTTGTTTTTATATTGTTTTAGGCTTTTTCCACACTTGTTTTAAATAATAACCTTACAAGGTTGCGTTTAATACTCTCCCACGATGGATTACTCACTCTTTTTATTTTTGTCATACTCACTTTTTTTATATTTTTTTTGTTATTTGCCTTTTTCTTTCTTTGTATGGAGAGAAAAATGTATCTCAATCCCTTTATTACATGAAACATAAGGCTCATTTGCCTTTTATTGCACAATAAAGAAACAAAAAGATGCTAGGAAGGTCTGGGTGACCTTGAAGCTTTTGCATCGTTAACACCAACACCAAGCACTGAGCACAAATAAGTAGTAGTCATGCATACTTAACTCCTACCATTAAATAACTAATGTTGAAAGTCAAGAGGATCAAGAAAACTATTACCCCATAAAACATGAATGTCACTAAGGGCTTGAAAGAGGCTTTTCTCATTTTTCTTTCGGATTTTCTTTTACACTCAACTCAAAGGGTCACTAAGTAGTATCCTAGCATGTCATACTCGGCTATTATTCAAATTCCAGCTCCAAAAACATGGTAATATCATTCAAGAAGTAAAGACATGATTAAATGAAATCATAACACACCTTACTACCTTAACACCCTAATCACGACATGATACGAATGTGGCGTAAAAATTTTAAAATTTAAGCCAAAATTGCACACCTAGTATCCATGCCTCTCTCATATACAAATCACGTAATCAAGCAACTCAAACAATAACACAAAATAAAAGGATACTTACAAATAAACCAAAAACAAAACATGCGATCACACAACATAATGGACAAACAAGTGGTGCAAGGCACTCCCCACTCCAACTTGAAGTATGTTATGTCCTCATAGCATGGAATAGGAAAAGAGATTAAGAAGATCCGACCTATCGGTGGGTAAGCTATAATAGTAGATAACCTGGGCCACCATTCTCACCTCACACGAGCCACAAAATCGGATGAAGTTTTTCGCGTGGTGCCTGACTATCTCTATCTGCGGGATAGCCGGCAAATAGTAACAAACGAAAATCCCAGAGGCCCAGGTCGGGTGACGTTGAGGGAATTCCATTTCGATGAGGTGAATAAGAGGTAATTTGTCCTGCGACAACGCCTCTTTCTTCGTTGCGTCTTTGATTCTTTTCATGAGGCCATGAGCAATGCCGCTTCCTTCTTCCAAACCCATGGCCTTGACTTGGATCATTCTTAGACTTGCATGCCCGCACTCGAATCCAAATGTACTAGTACAAAATGGTGATCAATGTGAGCGGGGATTAATACCTCGTACACATTGCGCCAAGGTCGGTGGCCTTCATTCGCACCATTCATGCGGCGACGCAAAACACTTTCGGACAAGGAGGTGCTCATATAATTCACACAGGTAATGGATTTATCTTGGGCCGGCGGATAATTATGAGGCTCGACCTCCTCTCTGACCGCATGGTCTGCAAAAAAATCCATATCATCCATATATAAAATTCATTACCGAGATCTGCGGAGGAAGTCGAACATGAAGATGTCCATGTCACTTACAAAGCCAACCTGCGGCACAGAAGGGTCTATGAAATGCTCAAACTCCTCTTGAGCTTCCTCAAAGGATATAGCTAGATTAATTCTCAAATGAGCGGGCTCTCAAGGAAGTCTTGAGGCTCGGTGGAATGTCCGCCCCCATGAAATAGGGTATGCAACGCACTTGCTCGAGAATATGCGGGGTCGATGTAGGGCTCATTTGGGAAGTACCTTGCCTGCGGTTCCGGCTGTGGTATCTCTGCTGGGCATGGTAGGAGCCCTCATAGGGTGGAGGTGAGTCCTCCTGGGATGGAGGTGAGTCCTCGTCGGATATCTCCATCTTGGAGAGCTTGCGGACTTTCTTTTCTGCTCGAGGGTTCTCCAAATTTTTCCTAGTAGACCTTTGATTTCTTTGTTATCTTTCTTTAGCTCCTCCGCCTCGCTTTTGTCTTAGCTTGGTCCTTTACGAGCTCTTGGGTTTCTTGTCTCCATGCATCGGTGGAGGCAGCAACAGAGGCCTCTAGGAGCTTGCCATGCCCTTGCTGTGGGTCCAGAGGTGGCCTCTTGGTCTTGAGAGATAAGTGTCATTAACTCTTCAGGCCGGGCACTATTAATGTGTCAATTGGTAAATGCCTAATAATAACTTCCACCTCACTTACCACTAGCCACTTATACCTTGAAATAATTTAAAAATATCTTCATTGTGCATATTGTACTACATATACATTCCGATGAGCTGAATAAGGTTTGCTTCCTTTAATCCATTGGGGTGGAGGTGTCCTTTGCAAATTCGGTGGGCCTCTCCTATGAACACCTGTGCCTAGATGGGCGTGGTACGACATGGGGGTATCCCCCTAATTTCCTCCGGGACTTACCCCAAAGCTCTGCCGTGTTGCGACACTCTCAAAATCCTTGAGAGGGGAAGGGGTTGTTGTCCAAATAGGCAAAATCTTTGGGCATCTGGCTCACGAAAAACTACCACAGAGCATTCCGCCATAGACCCGTTTGTCAAATTCTTCTTCTACCATGTGAAAATGGCGGTGGCTCAATCCACGTTCAACATATGGTCAATCTTATACATGAATTCTAAATGTGTCTTAGGCACACCGTCCATTCATTTAGTCTACAACGACAAACACTTCCCCTCAAGGTGTGTGAGGCATCTAAACTTACCCTCAAAGCCATTTTTGGTAAATTGCTGCTCCTCTCAAACCGATTGGCATAATTAAATGCGAGTACCATACTCCCTTAAGTTCAATTGAGGAAATGATCGGTGAGGTACGGGGAGATTAAAACATTTCCTAATGATCTCAAGTGTTATCTGGATGTAAACTCCCGCACTTTGCCCTAGGATTTCATCTTCTTCCTCATTTAAATAAATGGAATGATAGAACTCTTGCAATGCGAGTGTAATAGATGGCATAGCGAGGCTAAAACTAACCTTATTAAGCCGAGATTTTGAATCTTGAGGGCCAGCTTACTTGACCATCCAAGTTCTAATTCCTCCAAAGCTCTCGGATCAAGGCATGCCATAAGAACATCTCCCCATCCTCACTTGCTTGTAGAACTTGATGATTAGACCTTTTCCTTGCCTAACCTCCTTGTTTGCACCATCTTTCTATAAAGGGCGAGGTTTGGCTTGAAGAATTGTAGGAGAAGAAAGGTGAAATCAAGGCTGCTGCGGCAAGAACCGGATTTTCCCCAATTGCATATCTGGAAATCATATTTTCCTTGTTTGACCTTGATCCCGTCCTCAAAACATATTGCGTGCGAGAAGAACATATGCTCCAAATCTCATCATACACGTGTCCTAAAAATTTCAAACTAAATGGACAAAAATACCCCTTACACGTGATATTACCATTGTCACATACGAGTCACAAATCGTCCCAAAGTTTTGTGGTGGGACCCTAATGAGTTGTAAATCAATTGTCCCTTCTGCACGTGATATCGTTAAAGTGTCCTTGAGGCGAGAAAGATGATATTTTGTCATTTTTGCCCTCTAAATGCTAGCTAGGATATTGCGTGTAGAAGACATTATTACTCCTCCTATCAATATATACCTCCCACCAACATTTTAGTGCAAAATGATGTGCACGCCATATGGACATATCACGTGCGGGCCCAAATTGGCCCAAAATTTTGGGGGTGAGTTCGTTTTGCATTGAATATCAACTTCTCTTCTTGCAAGGCATATGTCCGGGTTCAATTTCAAGCACTTTTGGGCTTCACTTGGTCATTGCTCTAGGGCTTGGGCCTTAAAAATAAATCCAAAAGTCCAAGGCCCATTAATTTGTTGTTCTGCAAGATAGTTAGTAAAGACAAATCAAGATTTCTGCACCAAGGTTAGCTCACACAAACACATATTAAATAAAAACAAAAACAAAACCTTTGGGTTGCCTCCCAACAAGCGCTTTATTTAAAGTGCGTAGCTAGGCTACGAGATGCGATCATGAAGGTGCAAGAGAGAGGGAATCAACAACATCCCTCGAGGTGGATCATAATATGGTTTTAATCTATTTCCATTTACCCAAGATTTATTGCCATCTTGACTTGGAGCTCAAGCTCCATATGGCTTCTGTCATTATAACAAATGGTCTCGTCCATTTGGACCTTAATTTTCCGGAAAATAACCTCAACCTAGTGTTAAATAAAAGTACTTTCTGTCCTAGGTTTAAAGGTTCATTGTTTAATTGCCTATAATGCCATTTCTTGGTTCTTTCTTTATAGAGTTTAGCACTTTCATAGGCCTCCATTCGAAACTCATCCAACTCCGTGAGTTGGGTCGGCCTCGGTTCCTTAGTCTCATCTGAATCAAAGTTAAGCTTCCTCAAGGCCCATAGAGCCTTGTGTTCTAACTCCATTGGCAAATGACATGCCTTCCCATAAAGAATGCGATAGGGTGACATCCCAATGGGAGTTTTATAGGTTGTCCAATATGCCCATAAGGCTTTATCAAGCCTTTGAGACCAATCCTGTAATGACCCGTGTGTAACCACAAACACCTTGGATGTTGGTGCACAAGTTTGAGGTAAGAGATGAGCCCAAGAGGGGACTTTTTTGAGGTGCATGTGACAAGTGATAACATACATTTATGCCCTAGGAAGATCTATGCATATACGGGCGGTTTTAAGCTATTTTGGCTAATCTTGGAACTCACTTTTGATATGGTAGATGGCCTCAAACAATCGGCGTGCAAGAACAAAAGTTGCTTAGAATGAGGTCCTCTATCTACCACGAAATTTCAGAGCATTTGGAGCTGCACGTGAATTCACCCATTTCACGTGCAAGCATATTTTTGCTTCTCAGACCTCTACAAGATGCAAGGAGGCTTGGGGTGAAGTTTGAGTGCATTTGGAGCTGCACACCAATTGGGGAATTGGCGTTCAAATTGGCGTGCAGGCATGTTTTTGCATGGTTACCTTGGTTTTGTTATTCTAATCATCTTTTCCCAAAGGACCATGTTGGAATTGTGAATATTTTGGTGTGTATGGATGTGGGAAGGTCATAGCTTGTTCCATCAAAACTATGTCATTTTGATGCTGGGATTCACTTAATCAAAACTACGTCGTTTTGATGTTGTGTTGTCTATATAAGGAGGAGAAGCCCCTCTATTTTAGGTTTAGGGTTTGTTGCTCCACCAGCCGTCGCAGAGAGAGAGAGAGAGAGAGAGAGAGGGAAGGAGAGCTTCTGGTGGCTGCCGGAGCGTCTTGCGTGGGTGGTCGAAGTCTTGCGTGGAAGCGGGAGCAGGAGAACATACAAGGTAGGGGTTCTGTTCTTCCTAAATCCTCCTCTATTCTAGGGTTCTAGGGCGGATTATGGAGTTATACTGTTTATATATATATGTAATCCATATAGGTGTGATCTCCTATATGGATGTTGGCCTTCAATGGCGGTTTTTGATGTGTTCTGGTGTTGGATGGTGAGTGCATGTTAAGTGTTCGATAAAATGCCTGTGTGGATATGTTTGTGTGAATATGCCTAGTATGTGTTTGATAATATGCCTATGTGGTGGGTTTGTGGGTTTGTGAATGTATGCATGTTAAGCGTTTGGTAAAATACTGTGAGACTCTGCATGTCAAGTGTTTGGTAAAATACACATGAGACTCTTGCATGTCAAGTGCGAACTAAGTGTTTGGTATTATGCCTGTGAAAGTGCGGATGCTACGTGTTTGGTTTAATGCCTGTGTGACCTTGTATGATGTGTTTGTGGAACCCGGTGGTTGTGGAAGCCGGGATTGGGCTGTGCTTTGTGTGGCTAAGCCTATATGGCTGTGGATATGTTAGCCCGTGTGGCTAAGCCTTAGTGGCTGTGAATGTGTTAGCCGTGTGGCTAAGCCTTAGTGGCCGTGGATATGTTAGCCGTGTGGCTAAGCCTTAGTGGCCGTGGATATGTTAGCCTATATGGCTAAGCTTTGTATGTTGTGGATATGTGTGTGCCATGTGAATGTGGAATACAACTTGTTTATATTTTATTGTCACTACTCGCACCTGTACACACTCATGTAGACGCTAGGGGCATGGGATGGATTGGGGAGACATGATCCCTACGAGGCGTGGTTGCTCACCCCTCCCCTATGTTGTTTTTTTCTTTCGGGAACATACGGGCGTTAGGTGGGACCCCAAGGTGGAAGACCTTATTGATTTTACTCTCTTCCATTTATGTTATTTTTTATGGGAATTGATGTAACCCTAGTGGGGATGGATTGGAAAGAGGATTTTGTTGTAATAAAGACTGGTTTGGATTGTGGATTGCTTTTTATGAACTTTACTTTCTTGAATGTGTTGTGGATGTTTAAAATGTTATATTTGGGGTTTGCACCCTAACCCCTTTGCCCTCCGTGTGGGTACAAGGGAGTCACGTGCCGGTTTCCTCGGGTTGGAAATCCGGGGCGTGACAATATGGTATCTCGAGCATGGTCTAGTTGGCCTAGGGTAATGGGCGGACCTGGTTATCCTAAGTCCTTTGGAGGAGCCTGGAGGGGACATGCCTGATCAACATGGTCCTCTTTGAGCCTCCAAGGTGTACTTAGGGTAGTCCGGTCTTGTGGTAGGATTTGCATGCATTGGCATTAGGGCACTAGTGGCATTTCTTGTGAATGTGTGCTAAAGCTGTGGAAAATGTGGATAAGATAATATGATTAAGTGTGAAATGTGCAACTCTGATTTGTTTGGCAATGTGTACAAATGTAAAATGTGATTGATACAATGTATGTGTGTAATGTCATGTGATAGTGGAATTGATCGGTGGGGTAGAGGTAGTGACGCGATAGATTATAAATTCGTTTTGACGTTTGTGCTTCTTACTTCGTGTAGTAAGAATGCCGCCGAGGAGAGGGACACGTGCGTCGGGCGCGGTGGCGATGAGTCATCTGCCCATGAGGGTCCAGGTGCGGGACAGTCCGTTGGAGGGCATGCGTTGTTCTTGCACGACTGAGAAGGCATCCGGGCGGAGGTACGAGAGCTACGGGAGGGGACTCCGGCGGGAGGTTCGGGAGGAGGTGCGCCGTGAGATGGCGGCACGGCGGTGTGCCACCACCACCACCACCGGTGGGGAGGCGCCTCGTGAGTGTGAGAGTTCGTCGGGTGGTGTACCGACTCGTGCGAGAGGATGACGTGGTGACACGGTTCCGAAAGGAACAACCTCCGCGATTCAAGGGGGAAGGAGATCCCGTGTTAGGCGAGCCTTGGGCGAGGCGGATCGAGCATGTGTTTTCCTTTCTCCTACCCCGGGAGGAGGATAAGGTGAGATTGGCCATTCAGCGCTTGGAGGGGAATGCCTGGAATGGTGGCGAGTGTTGCGGGGAGCCGTGCTGTGCGCTTCATGTTGTGGGACGAGTTCCTGCTGCTCTTCCATGATGAATTCTTCCCTGAGTCGTTAAGGTGGCAGAAGAGGGAAGAATTCGGCAGCCTGAAACAGGGATCAAAGACGGTGCCCGAGTATGAGCGAGAGTTCCGGAGTTTGAGCAGATTTGCTCCCGAGACCGTGGCGCAGGAGGACCTGAAGGCCCACAAGTTCACCTTGGGTCTCAGGCCAGCACTTAGGCAAGAGGGTGGCAATTCTGCGTTTGAGGACCTATGCTGAGGTTGTGGAGACAGCCCGAATAGCTGAGAGGGAGCTGGATGATGGGAGGCGGACCCATCGGGGTCACCCGTTACGGGGTGGGTTGGAGCGAGATTCCGGGTCCAAGCGCCCCAAGACCGAGGAAAGGGATAACGGTTCTTTTCGCGGCCGGGGACAGCCATCGGTGCCCCCGAGGGAGGTCTAGCTTTGGCGGTAGCGAGCAGGGGGAGGTCCAGCGGGAGGACTCCCCGGTGGTTGTCATTCTTTGTGGGGAGCAAGGCCACTTCAAGAGGGAGTGTCCCAAGAAGAACTGGCGATGCAATAGGCGTGGACGAGAAGGCCATTTGAGCCGGGTTTGCCGGAGTAGCAACAAAGGAGTTGGAGGCATGGCATCCAGCATGAGGAGTGACGCCAGTTCCGTACACCAGCGAGAGAGACCGGCTCGTCGGTGGCGGGCTAGTCGGGCAGGATCGAGTCGGACCCGACCCCATGGGAGGCCGGAGCAAGAAGGCAGACTAAGGCTGGAGGCAACCTTAGCGGGAAGCGTCCGGTGAGTGAGCCGACCGGTGGCACGGGCCAAGGAAGGGTGTTTGCGTTGGAGGCGACGTACCAGGAGGAGGCTAGCTACCACCCCCACTGCGGAGGGTGGAGCAGGACCATCGGTGGTTAGAGGTACCCTCTTGATTTCTCGTACGTTAGCTTCGTTCTTTTTGATACGGGTGCATCGTGTTCCCTCGCCAAGCTTCTTATTGATGGCTTGGGGTTAGCTTGTGTGGAGGCCGCGAGGCCCTAGTTGTGGAGTCTCCAGGTGGGAGGCATGTTTGAGGTACGGCGTGTGTGTCGTGACTGTGTGTTAACCATAGGAGAGGTGGAGCTGAGTTTTGACTTGCATGTAATGCCCTTGAGGACGTTTGACCTGATCTTGGGTGTGGATTGGCTTATGGCTTTCCAGGCCAAGATAGACTGTTACCGGCGGCGTGTATCTTTCGTGTCACCCGCGGGAACCTCTTGTACCTGCAAGGGGAGTGGGATCGTGAGGCGAGTCGAGCCGGGACGGTGTTGGACCGGTGGGGTGCCATTACCCACATGTTGGCGGCCCCGACCTTTGCTGGAGGGAAGGTGGAAAAGAGGGTGTGGCCCACTGTTGTGGACCAATTTCGGATGTCTTCCCCGACCGGTTGAGGAGTTTACCTCGAGAGGAGTGTGGAGTTCACCATTGAGTTGGTGCCGGGATGGGTCCGATTTCCCAAGCAGATATCGTATGGGGCCAGCCGAGTTGAGGGAGCTTCATAGGCAAATCGAGGAGTTGGTGGGCCAGGGGTATATCGGACCGAGTACCTCACCTTGGGGTGCTCCTGTGCTCTTTGCTAAGAAGGCATATGGCACGCTTCGTCTCTGCATCGACTACGGGAAGTCAATTCGGTGATCGTGAAGAACAAGTACCCGTTGCCTCGTATAGATGACTGTTTGACCGGTTGAGTGGAGCCCGGTGGTTTTCCAAGATAGATCTACGGTCGGGGTATCATCGGTTGAGGGTTAGGGAGGAAGACATCCCTAAGACGGCCTTTCGGTGCGGTATGGGCATTATGAGTGGGTAGTGATGCCTTTCGGGCTCACTAATGCGCCAGCGGTGTTCATGCATTTGATGAACCAGGTCTTTGCTCCATACTTGGATTCGTTTGTGGTGGTGTTTATTGATGATATCTTGGTGTATTCCAAGACCGAGAGGGAGCATTTGGCAACAGTGTTGCAAACCTTGAGGGACCAGCAGCTGTTTGCTAAGTTTAGCAAGTGTGAGTTTTGGCTGCAGGAGGTTCACTTTCTTGACCATGTGGTGTCAGCTGAGGGAATTAGGGTGGACCCAGCCAAGATTGAGGCTGTGGCATCGTGGGCGAGGCCAACCAACGTTTTTGAGATTCGTAGTTTTTTTGGCTTGGCAGGCTATTACCGTCGTTTTGTAGAGGGATTCTCTCGTTTGGCAGCTCCTATGACAGTGTTGACTCGGAAGGGAGTCAAGTTTGAGTGGACTGACAAGTGCCAGCAGGCGTTTGAGACTCTCAAAACTCGTTTGACCACTTCACCTGTGTTGAGGTTGCCTAGGGAGGATATTCCGTATGAGGTATTTTGCGATGCGTCCAGGGTTGGTTTGGGGTGTGTGCTTATGCAAGAGCACAGTGTGGTAGCTTATGGGTCGAGGCAGTTGAAGCCTCATGAGCAGAATTACCCTACCCATGATCTTGAGTTGGCGGCTGTCATCTTCGCTCTGAAGAGTTGGCAGCACTACCTCTTGGGGGAAAAGTTTGTGGTGTTCTCTGATCACAAGAGCCTTCAGTACATCTTTACTCAGAAGGACTTGAATTTGAGGCAGAGGAGATGGGTGGAGTATTTGCAGACCTTTGACTTTACTCTTGCCTATACCCCGGGCAAGGGCAATGTTGTGGCTGGCGCGTTGAGCAGAAAAGGGAAAGCTGAGGTGGCCGTGAGAGAGTGGAAGCTGATGGAATAGTTGGCGATGTTACAGCTGCAGCCTGTTGTTCGTGATGGTGGGATAGTCCTGAGTCCTTTGGTGGTTGTGCCTGAGTTGTACCAGACGTCCGGGAGGAACAGGTTGGGTGACATTGAGTGTGAGGTTCTCCGTGCCCGTATTGAGGCCGGGGAGCTATCCAGGAGGACTGGACGAGGGTCCTGAGCATGAGTTGTCTTTTCAGGGGTGGTTGGTAGTGGCTTCTTCCCTCAGGGATGAGGTGATGAGGGAGTTTCACCAGTCTAGAGTTGTTGTGCATCTAGGGGGTACGAAGATGTACCATGCACTTCGAGGACATTTTTGGTGACCTGGGATGAAACGCGATGTGGCAGCTTTTGTTTCGCGGTGCCTCACGTGTCAGCAGGTGAAGGCTGAGCATCAGCGGCCGGCGGGCATGTTACAGCCCTTGCCCATAGCGGAGTGGAAGTGGGACCACATAGCGATGGATTTTGTGACTGGTCTTCCACCCACCACGGGGAGGAAAGATATGATTTGGGTGATTGTGGATCGACTCACAAAGTCGGCCCATTTCCTGGCTGTTCGCGAGCGGGACTCTATTGGGACCTTGAGTCATCTATACATGAACGAGATTGTGAGACTACATGGAGTACCATCATCGGTTGTCTCGACCGGGATTCGAGGTTCACTTCCCGTTTACGGGCAGGTTTGCAGGAGGCTATGGGGACCAAACTTCACTTGAGTACAGCCTTTCACCCTGAGACCGACGGCCGACGGAGAGGACAAATCAGACTTTGGAGGACATGTTACGGGCCTATGTGTTAGATTTTGGGGGTTCGTGGGCGACTCACCTTCCTTTGGTGGAGTTTGCCTACAACAACGGTTATCGAGCATCCATTGGGATGGCTCCTTTTGAGGCGTTGTATGGGCGGCCGTGTCGATCACCCTTGTGTTGGACCGAGGTGGGGGAGACCGCTCTCTTGGGACCACATTTGGTTCAAGAGGCTACCGAGAAGGTTAAGTTGATTCGTCAGCGTTTGTTATCAGCTCAGATTCGGCAGAAATCTTATGTGGATCAGCGGCGGCGACCTATGGAGTTTTCTGTTGGTGATCATGTGTTTCTTCGTGTTTCTCCACGTCGTGGACATCGACGGTTTGGGCGAGGTTCCAAGCTATCTCCGCGGTTTATTGGTCCTTTTGAGATTCTGGATCGTGTGGGGCCTGTGGCCTACCGGTTAGCGTTACCACCGCGGCTGAGTCGAGTGCACAACGTGTTTCACGTGTCCCAGTTGCAGAAGTATCACCCTGACCCCACTCATGTGATCGATTGGGGGACATTAGACATTGAGGATGACATGTCCGTTGTTGAGGCCCCTATCCGTATCCTAGATCGGCGGGAGAAGCTTTTGCGTGGTCGTGATATTCCTTTGGTTCGCGTGCTGTGGCAGCACCGTGGCATTGAGGAGGAGACTTGGGAGCGTGAGTCCTTGATGCGGGAGTAGCATCCCGAGTTGTTCGAGGACGAACAATCTTAAGCGTGGGAGGTGGCTGTTGGCCAAGGGATAGTGATGTGTTTTCTTGTATTAGTTGTGTATGATTTGGTGTATTTGTTTTGTCTTTTAGACATGTGTTGGTGTATTTGTTTTGTCTTTTAGACATGTGTTCATATCTGTGATGTGTTTTGAGATGTGTATTTGTGACATGCGGATATGTGTTGTTATGGATTATGGTGGTACCTTGTTATGTGCTGTTATGTGCTGTGCGCGGTGTATGACCCATTTGGGTGTTGTGGCTCGCCGTGTGGCAAATGGGTAGCTTGTGTTTGTTTTCCTCGTATGTCATTTCTTTTCGAAGACGAAAAGTCTTAAGGGGGAGAGGATGTAATGACCCGTGTGTAACCACAAACACCTTGGATGTTGGTGCACAAGTTTGAGGTAAGAGATGAGCCCAAGAGGGGACTTTTTGGAGGTGCATGTGACAAGTGATAACGTACATTTATGCCCTAGGAAGATGCTATCCATATACAGGTGGTTTTAAGCTATTTTGGCTGATCTTGGAGCTCACTTTTGATATGGTAGATGGCCTCAAACAATTGGTGTGCAAGAACAAAAGTTGCTTAGAATGAGGTCCTCTATCTACCACAGAAATTTCAGAGCATTTGGAGCTGCACGTGAATTCACCCATTTCACGTGCAAGCATATTTTTGCTTCTCAGACCTCTACAAGATGCAAGGAGGCTTGGGGTGAAGTTTGAGTGCATTTGGAGCTGCACGCCAATTGGGGAATTGGCGTTCAAATTGGCGTGCAGGCATATTTTTGCATGGTAACCTTGGTTTTGTCATTCTAATCATCTTTTCCCAAAGGACCATGTTGGAATTGTGAATATTTTGGTGTGTATGGATGTGGGAAGGTCATAGCTTGTTCCATCAAAACTACGTCGTTTTGATGCTAGGATTCACTTAATCAAAACTACATCGTTTTGATGCTAGGATTCACTTAATAAGGAGGAGAAGCCCCTCTGTTTTAGGTTTAAGGTTTGTTGCTCCACCAGCCGTCACAAAAGAGAGAGAGAGAGAGAGAGAGAGAGAGAGAGAGAGAGAGAGAGAGAGAGGGAAGGAGAGCTTCTGGTGGCTGCCGGAGCGTCTTGCGTGGGTGGTCGGAGTCTTGCGTTGTCACGCCCCGGATTTCCAACCCGAGGAGACCGGAACGTGACCTTCCCTTTACCCGAGTTTGGATAAAGGGGATAGAATACAACATGCTCACACAGGATACCATACACTTCACATTTTATATTTAGAGAGACAAAAACCATATTTTTATTAAGTCCAAACATACAAGAGTGCCCAAACATGCTTTTTATTACATAAAACTCCTCATTACAATATCCTCCCACTGGGGTTACAAAGCTCACACAAAAACAAATAAACTCAAATAATAATAAACAAAGCCACAAAACAGAACTGCCTCCAACTTGGGTGTTCCCGCCTAACGCCTATAGGTCCCTATAGAAAAACCAAACACGGTAGGAGGGGTGAGCAACCACGGCTCGGTAGGGATCATGTCTCCCCAACCCATCCCATGCTCCTAGCATCTACATGCCATGTGTACAAGTGCGGTGTCGTGATACAATTATTTCAACAAATATAATGGCAAGCTATATCAAGCAAATACAATTATTTCCACAACCACAAGGCTAGCACATGAACAGTCCCGGGCTTCCACAACCACCGGGTTTCCAAGAGCAGTCCCGGGCTTCCACAGCCACCGGGTTTCACAAAACAGTCCCGGGCTTCCACAACCACCGGGTTTCACAATAGTCCCGGGCTTCCACAGCCACCGGGTTTCACAAAACAGTCTCGGGCTTCCACGACCACCGGGTTTCACAAAACACGGTATACATAACCACTCAGGCATAAAACCAAACACTTAGTAGGCACACATTCACAAATGTACAAACCCAACCACTCAGGCATAAAAACAAACACTTGGCATGCACACCTTTACTAACTCACAATTCTAGCCATACCTGGCATATTATCAAATACATACTGGGCATATTCATACAAACATATTCACATAGGCATTTTATCAAACATTTAACATGCACTGCCCACCCAACATCAGAATCACACCAAAATGCCATTGAAAGCCAACATTCATATAGGAGATCACACCTATATGAATTTACATATAAGTATTATAGCAATAACAATGGAAACTTTACAAAATATCCACAGGGCCTAACCCCGGAACGCACCAGGAAAGACAGAACCCCTACCTCAAAGATCCTCCACGCTCTTGCCTCCACGCTTAATGCCGTCCAACCACGGGAATGACAATGACAACCCACGAACCGAGCTCTCTCTCTCAATCTCCCTCTCTCTCTCTCTCGTGACGGCTGCGGCGGCCGACAACAAAAAACCCTAAACCTAAAATAAAGAGAGCTCCTCTTTATATAGACCTCACTTATCAAAACGACGTAGTTTTGATAAATGAAATCCCACCATCAAAACGACGTAGTTTTGATAAATGAAACACACCATCAAAACGACGTAGTTTTGATAAATAAAACACACCATCAAAACGACGTAGTTTTGATAAATAAAACATGAACTAACCACTCCGCTTCCACACAGGACAAAATACCCACAATCCGAACATGGTCATTGTCACACGCAGCCTCTACACGCTCCCACTTGAGCTCATTACACTCTCTAACAACCAAGCCACGAAGACTTGTAGAAACACTCCTTCGAAGATTAGCCGGAAACGCGGCCTCGAAGATCTGTCTCGAAGATCTAACTTTCGACCCTCAAACCTTCGAACTTCGACCCTCGGTCTTCGACCCTACGACCCAAATCTTCGGGTCTTCCACCTTTCGACCCAAGCGTTCGCCCAGGGTATTGTTCATCTTCGTTCAGCCTTTTCTACCCAAAACACGGGTCATTACATCCTCTCCCCCTTAAGACTTTTCGTCCTCGAAAAGAAACAACATGCAAGGAAAACAAACACATGCGGCCCATTTGCAAGACAACGAGCCACAACGCCCAGATGGATCACACAACATAACAGGACATCTCAAACACATTTTGCAATCTCAAAACACATCTCAATAAAAATACCAGTTTACAAGTAGAAATACAAATACACCAAAGCATGAACCACAAAAAAAACACATCACTACGCCCACCTCCCCCCCCTTAAGATTGTTCGTCCTCGAACAACTTTGGGTATTGCTCATGCATCATGGATTCGCGTTCCCATATTTCCTCCATAGGACGTGTCATCCTCAAAAAGACAATACACTTTCCATAATGCACATGCTGATGCACATCGCCCACAACCATTCACATACCCGCGATCGAAGATATCACACAATAACACACATGAAGGCACGTACCCACGGACCCAATACAACACAAAGATGATAGGGAAACACATATTCTAATCTCACAAACAACCCTTGTTCTCCTCACCTAACACATGTCACAAGTATTCACATGTCACGACAGTATAAGACATATACGCCCATCACTAACACGTTTAACGGATCACATAGGTCACAGAGCAACTCACATCATAAACACCACCACAAGGAACAACTCACAAACAAAACACTACTACACGTTGAACGTTCCACTGCCCATTCACCAACATTATAAACTCATCCGCAGGGAGTGTCCTCACAACCTTCCCACCTTTGGACTTTTTGTCCCCGAAAAGAGAAAGCAAGTAGTAAACATCATGAGAAGATCAAAGCAACACATAACACCCAGGAGCACAACCAGGACTAGAGCTTGGCCAATTAGCGTGCTTGACAACAACTCATGTGAGCAAGTCCGACAACAGTGAGGTTGAGAAACCTCCCACGGATTCATAAGCCTATGTGTGAAGCATCCATTCGCTAGAATTCATATGATTGAACGAGAAGTCACTGCATCAACATAGCAGGGTACTCGGCGTTAGACGCCTACTCGTGTCACAATAAGACCAACACGCCACAATGTAGAATACCCAACAATGACACCACTGAGATTTGATGTCAACGGACACAACCAATTTACAACGCAGCCCACACTCCATATGTAGACCTTACCCTGACAGCAAACACAAAGAGGTCATGAGGAAACACAAACAAACAAGAGAAAAGCATTATGCAAACCACAATCGCATTCCCACACATGGAGATCACCCCAGGAAGACCATCATCACTTGCTAAAACCACCTCACTCTATAGCGATACATGCAACAACAGAACCCAACCAATGCCAAAGGGAACTCAAGATGACTTACAATCCAGGACACAACTACATCAAGATGAAGTTTGCCCTTCACCAATCGGTCATAGTCAACAAGACGCCCAACGGTGTCCAAGGAGTAACTCAAAACAACAAACGTAGTACCATACTCAATCACGGCAAGACCAAAAAAACTACTATTGGGCTAACACCAGCCACCAACGTTGAGAATCTACTAAAGAATCCCATGAACCGAACGTCACACAAATAACACCTCTCTGACTACGGTCAAATAGGGATCCACCAAGGTCCCACACAGCCTTCACTAACTGAGGCTTATGTTACAACCCAAGTGATAACGCCTTACTCAATCGGCAGACATTCCATGCGATAAGAATCCTTTGACACTGGGTAGTTGCCAACAACGTAGTTCTCTCCACCCTGGAAAACTCTCCTACCTGCAACATGACAATAACGGAATCCGCGATGTCACCACTCACAGGTCACAAGGGAATCCTTAGCCTCCAGGACTTACTCCACCTCATGGCCCACTAACCCCGCTATACCAACCGTCACGTTCTATCTCAACACACCAATAAAACACTCAAATCGACCAAGAAATACTCGGGCTCTAGCCTTAGCTAAATGTGATCACTGCCATTCCTCCAGGTAGGAACAGGAAACAAGACATGCAAACGCCTGATTCGGGACTTTCATGTAGCACCCAAACACACCAACACCTTGATATCGTGAACCATCTCCCTTATCGCGTGATACTGTACATGAAAAGTTTTCAAGGAGGACATATGTAGGTCATTCGCCTACCACCACCGCTCTAGTGCATACACCTTTTGATATCCGCCCAACATAAAACTCTCCCCAAGGAGTAAGCACTAATACCCCGTCCTAGCAAAACTGTCACAATCGACTCAACTCGGGAAATCAAACAACTCTTTTTCTTTCCCAACTTACCAACATTTTAGTAACACCAGACAAGGAATAACATAAACAACATCACCTCTAACACTCTTCCTCATCCTCACACCACAGTTACTATACCAATACGTCATGCCTCATCCTTCTCTACGCATATGTGTCGCAACACCCACACGTAGCAACTCCGCTATATACCTTTACCACTTATGCAACACATACAACAAGACAATGCTACATTTTCTCGCACATTCTCAACACATGCAACGAAACACAAGACACCTGACGAGTAGAACGTACTGGCTTTAAACCTTCTCCTCTCCTTTAAACCCACTTCCCACAAGATACAGACCAAAGGAATGGCCCTACCATGCAAAAGCACACCCTTAGTCCCTAGAGAAATGTTTTCCAGATGTGGGTAAAAAGCCCGAATGAGGCCTGCCAAATCTCACTTGCATACCTCTTGTTACCAATTGGATGCACCGGGCACAACCCTTGAAACCCACTCACAGCCGATAGCTGAGCTCCAGAATAATTCGCATTTTATACATGTGCATACCCATTTCACAACATATTCTAGGAACATTACTCAAGGTCTTTCACACACCACAAACATAACAAATGGCTACTGCTTGACCATCTGAGAACCCAGAACACCTATATAGTTACTAACCAAAACTTGCAACGACCACTCTAGTTAACAAGATAACACTTCAAGGACTCTAAGAGCAGGCTATACTAGCTGCATTTTCCACCCTCAACCATAACGCTTGGAAAGGTAACCATAGGAATATCCCTTTCAAGTAGTACTCCACACATACCTTTATCCACATAAGAACATATCTCTATTATTCAAGGTTGCCAAGGAGGGGTCACACGTTACCCACAAGCCATCACCTCACGCCTCAAGCTCTACTAGCTAGCAAAAAGGTAGCCTACAAGGTTTGATTACTTTAATTATCCACGGTTGTCAAAATTGAATACCACTCCCATATAAAACCAACACTCACATATCTATCGATTACTTATTATCCTTCTAGTGTCACAAATATAAATGTTCATTTTTCTTATTATATTCTTATTATTATATATATATATATATTTTGTTACAAGTCACCAACCACGTCTATTAATAATGCTAACTCAAACGATCTCCTAAGCTTCACCAAACGGCAACCGTGGCTCAAGAGCCCTACCAATGAGAATACCCCTCTATTACAAGTGTCTTAATTTAATTGCTAGAAACTCAACAATCAAAGGTCCACCCATCCTCACCTAAGTCGGTACAAGACTCAACCAATCACTATCTTCTGGAGATGTCCTACTTTTCCACGGATGCAACACCGATATCGTCTTCTGCTACACTCTTTTCCAATGTCCCGATTGTCCACAAGTAAGAACAACCCTTTAAGCAACTGGTCTCAAATTGATTTGTTGGGGGATTGACCCCCATCTCGAAACTTGTGGCCATCTTCTGATTGCCCTCGTCTGCCTCTTGGGGTCCTTTCTGCTGATCAGGACAACAATGCTTCAGTTGATCTTCATCCGAGCTCCTCCAAATGATGTGGGTTAACCGCCCTCGGCGTGCCTCGCTCTTAATCAGTTATCGAATCTCATCCCTCAATTCTGGAATAATCAGGGTTAAAATGCCAATCTCTGCCCTGTGAAGATCATTACTTACAGCCTATAGCTCTGCCACTTGCCCAGCCTGGGTGGCGGGCTCTTCTGTCGTACGGGTCATAAATTTTCAGAGGCTAGGTACACGAGGAGGTAGCACTCCAGGTTAACACTCAACGCTCTTAATACCATTACCGACTAGGCGTTTGGAGCTATAACTAATCTCAAAACACATTATCGCCACACATATTCGCAGATTCACATTTCACGACTATACAAGTTCACACCTTCACATTGCACATATCATTTATACTCAAGTGATTATCTCATCGTTTTGAACACCACATTACTTATTCCACACAATACCATACAAAGGCACACACTTAAGCATTCACATATCTCACCTAGTCATTTTCATAATATCAACAGTATTATCTCTATGTAGTTCGTTCACATTGCACAAGTCCACTAGTACACAAATTCCATACCACATTTTTTTTTTGCAGTCATGCTTAAGTTGTCACAATATATCGAGTTGCACAATTAAATTTTTTTTTCATTTTAAAACATTCCCACAGCTTATCCATACATTCATGCATAAACAACAAATGCAACTAGTGCCATAATGCCAATGTATGCAAATCCTACCACAAGACTGGACTACCCCAAGTACACCTTAGAGGCTCCAAGAGGACCATGTTGATCAGGCACGTCCCTCCAGGCCCCTCCAAAGGACTCAAGATAATCAAGTCCGCCCACTACCCTAGGCCAACTAGACCATGCTCGATACCATATTGTCACGCCCCGGATTTCCAACCCGAGGAGACCGGAACGTGACCTTCCCTTTACCCGAGTTTGGATAAAGGGGATAGAATACAACATGCTCACACAGGATACCATACACTTCACATTTTATATTTAGAGAGACAAAAACCATATTTTTATTAAGTCCAAACATACAAGAGTGCCCAAACATGCTTTTATTACATAAAACTCCTCATTACAATATCCTCCCACCTGGGGTTACAAAGCTCACACAAAAACAACTAAACTCAAATAATAATAAACAAAGCCACAAAACAGAATCGCCTCCAACTTGGGTGTTCCCGCCTAACGCCTGTAGGTCCCTATAGAAAAACCAAACACGGTAGGAGGGGTGAGCAACCACGGCTCGGTAGGGATCATGTCTCCCCAACCCATCCCATGCTCCTAGCATCTACATGCCATGTGTACAAGTGCAGGTGTCGTGATACAATTATTTCAACAAATATAATGGCAAGCTATATCAGGAAATACAATTATTTCCACAACCACAAGGCTAGCACATGAACAGTCTCGGGCTTCCACAGCCACCGGGTTTCCAAGAGCGGTCCCAGGCTTCCACGACCACCGGGTTTCACAAAACAGTCCCGGGCTTCCACGCCCACCGGGTTTCACAATAGTCCCGGGCTTCCACGACCACCGGGTTTCACAAAACAGTCCCGGGCTTCCACGGCCACCGGGTTTCACAAAACACAAGATACATAACCACTCAGGCATAAAACCAAACACTTAGTAGGCACACATTCACAAATGTACAAACCCAACCACTCAGGCATAAAAACAAACACTTGGCATGCACACCTTTACCAACTCACAATTCTAGCCATACTGACATATTATCAAACACATACTGGGCATATTCATACAAACATATTCACATAGGCATTTTATCAAACATTTAACATGCACCGCCCACCCAACATCGAATCACACCAAAATGCCATTGAAAGCCAACATTCATATAGGAGATCACACCTATATGAATTTACATATAAGTATTATAGCAATAATAATGGAAACTTTACAAAATATCCACAGGGCCTAACCCCCAGAACCGGACCAGGAAAGACAGAACCCCTACCTCAAAGATCCTCCACGCTCTTGCCTCCACGCTTAATGCCGTCCAACCACGGGAATGACAACGACAGCCACGAACTGGAGCTCTCTCTCTCAATCTCCCTCTCTCTCTCTCTGTGACGGCTGCGGCGGCTGACAACAAAAACCCTAAACCTAAAATAAAGAGAGCTCCTCTTTATATAGACCTCACTTATCAAAACGACGTAGTTTTGATAAATGAAATCCCACCATCAAAACGACGTAGTTTTGATAAATGAAACACACCATCAAAACGACGTAGTTTTGATAAATAAAACACACCATCAAAACGACGTAGTTTTGATAAATAAAACATGAACTAACCACTCTGCTTCCACACAGGACAAAATACCCACAATCCGAACATGGTCATTGTCACACGCAGCCTCTACACGCTCCCACTTGAGCTCATTACACTCTCTAACAACCAAGCCACGAAGACTCGTAGAAACACTCCTTCGAAGATTAGCTGGAAACGCGGCCTCGAAGATCCGTCTCGAAGATCTAACTTTCGACCCTCAAACCTTCGAACTTCGACCCTCGATCTTCGACCCTACGACCCAAATCTTCGGGTCTTCCACCTTTCGACCCAAGCATTCGCCCAGGGTATTGTTCATCTTCGTTCCGACTTGTTCTACCCAAAACACGGGTCATTACATGCGTGGAAGCGGGAGCAGGAGAACATACAAGGTAGGGGCTCTGTTCTTCCTAAATCCTCCTTTGTTCTAGGGTTCTAGGGCAGATTATGGAGTTATACCTGTTTATATATATATGTAATCCATATAGGTGTGATCTCCTATATGGATGTTGGCCTTCAATGGCGGTTTTTGATGTGTTCTGGTGTTGGATGGTGAGTGCATGTTAAGTGTTCGATAAAATGCCTGTGTGGATATGTCTGTGTGAATATGCCTAGTATGTGTTTGATAATATGCCTGTGTGGCTGGGTTTGTGGGTTTGTGAATGTATGCATGTTAAGCGTTTGGTAAAATACCTGTGAGACTCTGCATGTCAAGTGTTTGGTAAAATACCTGTGAGACTCTGCATGTCAAGTGCGAACTAAGTGTTTGGTATTATGCCTGTGAAAGTGCGGATGCTACGTGTTTGGTTTAATGCCTGTGTGACCTTGTATGACGTGTTTGTGGAACCCGGTGGCTGTGGAAGCCCGGGACTGGAACTGTTAGCCTATGTGGCTAAGCCTATATGGCTGTGGATATGTTAGCCCGTGTGGCTAAGCTTTAGTGGCTGTGGATGTGTTAGCCGTGTGGCTAAGCCTTAGTGGCCATGGATATGTTAGCCGTGTGGCTAAGCTTTAGTGGCAGTGGATATGTTAGCCTATATGGCTAAGCCTATATGGCTGTGGATATGTGTGTGCCATGTGAATGTGGAATACAACTTGTTTATATTTTATTGTCACTACACTGCACCTGTACACACTCATGTAGACGCTAGGGGCATGGGATGGATTGGGGAGACATGATCCCTACTGAGCTGTGGTTGCTCACCCCTCCCTCTATGTTGTGTTTTCTTTCAGGAACATACAGGTGTTAGGTGGGACCCCAAGGTGGAAGACCTTATTGATTTTACTGTCTTCCATTTATGTTATTTTTATGTGAATTGATGTAACCCCAGTGGGGATGGATTGGAAAGAGGATTTTGTTGTAATAAAGACGAGTTTGGATTGTGGATTGCTTTTATGAACTTTACTTTCTTGAATGTGTTGTGGATGTTTAAAATGTTATATTCGGGGTTTGCACCCTAACCCCTTTGCCCTCCATGTGGGTACAAGGGGAGTCACGTACCGGTTTCCTCGGGTTGGAAATCCGGGGCGTGACAAATCCTTCCTGTTTCCTCCAACTGTGTTTTCTAAAATGGCTTTAATCTCTCTATTGGACACCTCAGCCTGTCCATTAGCTTATGGGTGGTAAGCTAAGGACTTCCTATGCTTCACACCATATTTCACCAATAATTTATCAAATAACTTATTACAAAAGTGACTTCCCTCATCACTAATTATAGCCCTTGGTGTCCCAAAGCGGCTAAAAATATTCCTTGAAAAGAATTTAGTCACAACCCTGGCATCATTTACTTTTGTTGGAATTGCCTCCACCCATTTTGACACGTAATCCACAGCCAACAAAATATATGAATAACCATCAGAGATGGGGAATGGCCCCATGAAATCTATTCCCCAAATGTCAAAAATCTCAACAGGAAGAATTCCAGTTAAGGGCATCTCATTTTTCCTAGACAATCCACCTACCCTTTGGCATTTATCACAGGTTTTAATGTAGGTGTAGGTGTCCTTTACCATTGTGGGCCAATAAAACCCACATTGCCTAATTTTGGCCACTGTCCTTTGGACTCCAAAGTGGCCCCCATAGTTAGATGCATGGCAATTATCCACAATATCATTAGTTTCTTCATCGGGGACACACCTCCTAATGATTTGATCAGCGCACCATCTGTAAAGGATGGGATCATCCCAAATGTACCTTTGAGCTTTAGTGATAAACTGCTTACACTGATGATAATCAAACCTTTTGGGAATAAATTCAGTGGCCAAATAGTTTGCTATGTCAACAAACCAAGGAAGCTGGCTAACCTCAAGAACCTTCTCATCAGGGAAGTCATCTAAAATGGGCAGAGACCTTGGTGCATTTTCCACACGGGAAAGGTGATCAGCCACAGTATTCAAGGCTCCCTTTGTATCTCTAATTTCTAGATCAAACTCCTGTAAAAGGAGAACACCTTAACTATTCGTTGCCCAAGGACTACCCCCACAGCATAGTCACTGGCATCACACATCAGTTCAAAGGGTTGTTCCTAGTTTGGTGTGACTATCAGCGGTGCAGTGACGAGCTTCTGCTTAAGAACATTAAAAGCAGTTAAACATACCTCATTGAATACAAAGCTTTTGTCCTTCTCCAACAGCATATTAAGGGGTTTTGCTATTTTTGAGAAGTCCTTGATGAACCTTCTGTAGAACCTAGCATGTCCCAAGAAGCTTCTCACCCCTTTCTCATTTGTTGGAGGTGGCAAAGTTTCAATGGTGGTTATTTTTGCCTTATCCACCTCCAAACCCCTGGAGGACACCTTGTGCCCTAGAACTATCCCCTCATTTACCATAAAATGCATTTCTCCCAGTTGAGGACTAGCTCTTTCTCTTCACATCTTTCCAAGACTGTATCCAGGTTGTTCGTGCATTGTTGGTCGGAGGAACCAAATACTGAGAAATCATCCATGAACACCTCCATGATTTCCTCTACCAAGCCTTGGAAGATTGCCATCATGCACCTCTGAAAAGTGGTAGGTGCATTACACAGCCCAAATGGCATCCTTTTAAAGGCAAAGGTGCAAAAGGGGCATGTGAAGGTGGTTTTTTCTTGGTCATCGGGCTTAATCATTATCTGATTGTACCCTGAATATCCATTTAAGAAACAGTAATGACTATATCCCGCTAGCCTATCCAACATCTGATCAATGAGAGGAAGGGGAAAGTGATCCTTCCTTGTGGCATTGTTAAGCTTTCGATAGTCAACACACACCCTCCATCCAGTTATAGTCCTGGATGGAATTAGTTCATTCTTGTCATTTTTAATTACTGTCATGCCTCCCTTCTTAAGCATAACATGTAGAGGACTCACCCACTCACTGTCTGAGATCGCATAGATTATCCCAACATTTTTCTATTTTAAGATTTCTTTCCTAATCACTTCCTTCATTACTGGGTTTAACCGTCTTTGCCTCTCTACAGTGGGTTTAAATTTATCATTCATTAAGATTTTGTGCATACAAATTCCTGGACTTATGCCCCTAATATCTTCAATGTTCCATCCTAGAGTCTTTTTATGTCTCCTAAGGATTTCTAGCAGTTGAGCACATTCCACATCATTCAAGTTTGCAGCAACAATCACAAGAAATTTGTTTGTGGAGTCTAAGAACTCGTACCTTAGATGTCCAGGTAGCTCCTTCAATTCGGGAGCTGGAGTTGTGTCCTCTTCCTTTGCTTCTTTAGCTTGCTCCAGTGGGCTTGACATTTGATCATCCTCTTCATCTATCAAATCTTCCTCTCCCTGCTGTTGGGTTTCTATAAGTAGGAGCACTTCATCTTCCTCTTGTTCCATTTGGTCTCCTAATAAGTCTTCAACCAAAAGCCTCAAAGTCATCATCCCAAAAGCAATCCTCTTTTTCTTGTCCTTACAGAGCTCTCTCCATAGTAAAAGCTAAGGTGTCTTCATTAATTCTCAAGGTTAGCTACCCTTGAGCCACATCTATAAGTGCACACCCTGTTCTGAGAAACGGTCTTCCAAGGAGGAGCTGTACTCCTCGAGCTTCCTCCATTTCCAAAACCACAAAGTCTGCTGGAAAAATGAAGGATCCCACCTTTATTAACACATCTTTAATAATTCCTTTTGGCCTTCCAGTAGACCGGTCAGCAAACTACAATGATATGGAAGTGGGCTTCATTCCCTTCAGTCCTAGTTGCTTGTAAAGGGAAAAAGAGATTAAGTTTATGCTGGCCCCTAAATCACAGAGGGCCTGCTGTGGTGGTGCATCTCCTATCACACACAAGAGAGTAAAGCTGCCCGGATCCTTATGCTTAATGGGCAATTTCCTCTGAACCACGCTGCTCACCTCATTTGTTACAGCAACCGTCTCATGGTCCCCATACTTCCTTTTCTTCATCAGAAAAACCTTTAAAACTTTCTTGCATCTGGGCATCTGCTCAAGAGCTTTAATAAAAGGAATGTTGATTTCCAGCTTCTTGAATATTTTAATGAAGCGTTCATTTTCTTCTTCCATCTTCTGATTCCTCATACGCTGAGGAAATGGCATTGTAGGCCTTACCTCTCTTGGCCTTTGTTCTTCAACTGGGTCCACTCCCAACTGTTTCTCTTCTTCTTCAGCTTTTCCTTTATTTTCAGCCACCAAAGACTTGCTCTATTCTCCATGATTGATTTTCTTTTTAGGCACCTCAACCTCCTTCAATCCTTTGCCATTCCTTAAAGTAATGGCCTTACAGCTCTCCTTGGGGTTCACTTCAGTGTCACTTGGAAAAGATTTGGAAGACACCCCTTGGTTGGCGTTTTGGGCCAAACTTACCAGTAGTTTTTCCATGTCCTTGATAAAAGATTCCATGCTTCCCACCTTCTCCTTTAAATCACTAACCTCTCTTTTTGTTGCTTCTTCCTCAGCTGAATAATTTTGAGAGCGATATTATTGTTATGGTTGATTCTCAACCCTAGGTGGTGCTTGAGTACTGGGTTGCTCTTGGAGAAAATTGTCTGTGGCGTAAGGAATTTGCCTCATCCCAGGTGGAATATACTTGTAAGGCGTTGATGCCTCTCCTCCTCTGGTTTGGGTTTTCTGAAAACCCTGATGTTGCTGTTGTAGTTGATTGTTGTACCCTGAACCTTGTTGTTGGAAGCTGTGGCCTTGCTGTTGTGGGTAGTAGGGCTGCTTCTAATATAAACCCTTGCCTCCCACATAATTCGCTTCTTCAGCTCCACTCCAGCTTTGATTCTGTACTTGTGGGGCTGGTTGTTGTTGTCCTCCAACTTTCAGTGCCAAGACCTCCATGCTCTTTGCCAAAACACGAATCTGTTGTTGCATGTCGTTAGAGGTGTTATCCACTACAACTGCCTTCTCCTTTGGCCTTGACGTTCTCACATTTAACCACTACCAGTCAGCTAGCGATAATCTCTCTAGTAGCTCAGCAGCTACATCAGGCTCTAGGCTCATTAAGCAGCCTCCTGTAGCTGCATGACAGACAGATTTTTAGCCTCTCTAAAAGAGCTAGCTAATGTCGTTAAATCTCTCTTCAAGATGATAAATTCCCTAAGTTTGCACTAAAAGAATAGCAGCAAGCAAGGGGTCGAACCCACAGGGATTAGCCTAGTTTTATAGTTCTTAAATCAAACATCCAATTACTCTTGTTCTATAAAATATCTTGGCAAAAAGTTCTCTTTTTTAAACTAAAGATCTAATTTTTATGTGGTTTTCTAAAATATCAAAGATAGCAGAATTGATTTTAAGGTTAAAACTCAAATATTAAAGGCATCTAGGATCACAATTTCACCTCCATACGTTGTTTCTACTGATTTTAAGGTTCTTGGGATTATTTAAATGATAGCATGCTATACATGAGCCAAGTTTCTGCAAATGGTCATTGATAGACCTTCTAAGTGTGTTGTTTGCCTAAATGGTCATCATGATAGCAACAAACAAAGCCTAATTATCATACTCATGATAGGATAATGGTCACACCAATCACAAATATGTTATGAACCAAAGGTCGGCCTCGGACTAAGGCTAAGAAAACCCAAGTGTACGACGTATATTAAAAGATGAAGAATAGATTCATAAAACATGCAATCTCAATTAAACAAACCCAATATTCAAATAATCGGTTTAACAACTTAGGGGGCTACATTGCTCCCCTAGATAAAGGAAACTACTCACACATGTTCTTGACAAAGCATAAACAAATAAAGAACATCATCTTAGAACCAAGAGCAGCGAACTTCAACTCCTGGATCTTCTCCAGCCGGTCAAACTCTTAGGGCTGGCGGCTCCAAGAACGTGAGCCTTCTCTTTCTCTCTCTAAAAACGTGCCCTCCTCTCAAGATGTCTCTTTAGGGCCTGCTGCACCCCTATTTATAGAGGAACCTGCTGTGCAATGTGTGCCCTAGCCGCCAGCTATCGTCATTAATCAAAACGGCGTAGTTTTGACAAGTGATGGCGATTTTACCTTTCAGCCATTATATAACGCAAACCAAGCACAATATGGACTAGGTTCTTTAGGAAAAGATCATCAGTATAATAAAACGACTGAATCGGTGCAAAAATATGGCAGCACGTCAATTTGAACGTCATATTCCCAATTGGCGTGCAGCTCCAAATTAGGTGAAATTCTTCCCCAAGCTTCCTTGCGTCATGTAGAAGGCTGGTATGCAGTAATATGCTTGCACGCCAATTGGTCCAATTGGCGTTCAAGGCCTTTGGCTCTGAAACTTCTGTGGAAGGTAGAGGACATCATTCTGAGAAACTTTAGTTCTGCACGCCAATTAATTTGAGGCCATCTACTTAGTCAAAATTAATCTCCAAAACCTGACAAAACAGCCTAAAAGTGCATGTATATGCAAATAGCATCTTCCTAGGGGTTAGAGCAAATATAAATGAAATATGATACAATAAGGCTCTAATCATGCTCTTAAACACCCCTAAATAGGCAATAGAATAACGGCATAAATGCACATTATCAAATACACCACACTTGAACCATTGCTTGTCCTCAAGCAAAAAAAACATACAAGCATGCAGAAATAAAATAAACACTCAGTCAAACTGAAAGAAAAAATAAAATAACAATCAAAGAGAATCTGGTTTCCTAAGCATGCACTCTATCATGATGAAATGGGAATTTAAGCAACCAAAATGAGTCATAGCTTAGTTCATTCATATCCATATTCCTAAGTCCAACAACCATGCAATTTTAGCACTGAAAATTCAGATATCAACAAGTATTCCATGATAAAATAGCACCTAGTTTCCCTTTAAGTTCTCACCAAGGATAAAGCTGCCTCACTCAAATATAAATTCTCTTTTCTCTCAATCTCAAGCCCAATGACAAGTACTTAACAATTAACAAAGGATTGGTAAACTCCTCACTATATTCGCCATTAGCTATTGATTAAGTACTTTCCAAGCAATCATAAGAGTTCCCTATTGTGTTCATCAAAGAAAACATACTCTCTATTCTACTTTATTTGAAACTCACACGCTATTCAAATCTCGATAAACTCACACTCTACTCTAATAACTGATAAAACACACCTTGAGCCTAAGAATTGAGCTCAACACTCTCAAAACAAACAAAACTCAGCCATTGTGGCTACAAAACTAACTAATTACTCATATAAACATCAAGCCATTGTGGCTTTTATTTTGAATCTCTCTTTTCTTTTTTTTCTTTTCTTTTTTTTTTTCACACTTTCTTTAAGTAATAACCTTACAAGGTTGCATTTTATGCTCTCCCTTGATGGATTATTCACTCTTTTTTTTATTCATGCTCACTTTTTCTTTTTGCCTTTTTTTTTGCTGCAAGGAAATAACAATACTTACAAACACATAGGAAAACTGGATTTTTCTAATGCATACCCTTTTCACAATGTGCATCACAACCTTTCTTTTACTTTCCAACACCACAAAATAAAGAAAAGGATGCATAGACAGTCAAAGTGACTTAGAGGCCTTACACCCTAACTACACACCAAACACTGAGCACTAATAAGTAATCACATGCTTACTTGACTCCTACCATTAAATAACCAATGTTGAAAGCAGAGAAGAGTAAGCAAACTATTACCCATGCCCAAAAATGGCACTCAAGGGCTAAAAAGAAGCTTTTCTCATGTTTTCTTTTTATTTTATTTTTTGTCACTCAACTTTAAGGGTCACTAAGGTCTATCTTAGCATGTTATGCTTAGCTAATATTCAAACTTCAACTCAAAAAACATGGTGATATCATTCAAAAGATAAAGACATGATTAAATCAAATCGAGCACATTTTAACTACTTTAACACCCTTATCACAACATGATACTAATGTGGCACAAAAAGTAAATTTTTTAGGCCAAATTTGCATACTTAATATCCATGTCTCCACATGCAAATCACTCAAGCAGTAACTCAAACAATCATGCAAACAATTTTTTTTTTTGAATGACTAACAAACAATCTAAGAACAAACACCATAAATAAAACATGCAATCACACAACATAAAAGACAAGCAAGTGGCTCAAGTCACTCCCCAATACACCACACTTAAAATATGCTATGTCCTCATGGCATGAAATAGGAGTAGGAAAATACTTACCTCTCGGTTGGCAAGTCGTAGTAGTAGATAACATTGGCCACCATTCGACGTGCACGAGTAACAAAATCAGCTGAGGTTTCTCCACGTATTTCCCAGCTTTCCTTTATTTGCAGAATAACCATCATATAGTAGCAAACAAAAATCCCACAGCTGAATTGGTCAGGCTTTGTAAACCCAGATTTTGAATCTTCAAAGCCACCTCTCTAGCCCATCCCAGCTCTGATTCCTCCAAAACACGCATATCTAGAGCATGCCCCACGAATATCTCCTCTTCAATACTGCTATCAGTACTAGGTGAGTGCACCTCTTCCTTGCCTGACCTCCTTGTGCGCACCATATTTAAAACAAGAGTAAGAGCAAAGAGCAGAGAGCAGAGCAAAGAATAGAGCAAAGAACAGTGTATCTTCAATTTCAGATCTGAAATCATTTTTGGTGTAGAAGACCTAGATGCAGGCCTCCTTACTTATAGCGTGCAGAAGGACATGTGCTCCAATTACAATAATACACGTGCTCCCAAAATTTTAGAGCGTTTGGACCATTTTAGCCCTTGCACGTCATATGGGTGAATTGGCGTGCAGGTCAGAATCGTCCCAAATTTTGGTGGTGGGTCCCTCATGAGCTATCAAGCAATAGTCTCTTCTGCACGTGATATTCTTGAAGCTTCTAGGAGGGTCAAAATCGATATTTTGCCTTTTAATCCCTTCAGATGACAACTAGAAATTGGCGTGCAAGAAGTAAAGTGCTTCATGTGATGTTTATCTACTGGCCCAGAAATTTGCAGAGGCAAAAGAGGTGTACACCAATTGGTCAATTGGCGTTCAATATGGCGTGCAGGCCCAAATTGGCCCACACTTTTCCGCTGAGTTTCTTTTGCAGTATGGATCAACTTCTATGCTTGCACGCCAATTCGTTGGGCTTAAATTCAAGTACTTGTGGGCTTCGCTTGTTCCTTGCTCCAGGACTTGTTCCTTAAAATAAATTCAGAAGTCCAAGGCCCAATAATTTTGGCTCATCCTGCAAATGGTTAGTCAAGAAAGAAACAAAATTTACCGCACCAGGGTTAGCTTGCAAACAAAATTATTGAATAAAAATAAATAAAATAAAACATTGGGTTGCCTCCCAACCGGCGCTTTATTTAAAGTCTGTAGCTAGACTTTCAATTAAGATCATGAGGTGGTGAAAGAGAGGGAGTCAACAATCTCCCTCTGAGTTGGATCAAAGTATGGTTTCAGTCTGTTGCCATTCACCCAAAATTTCTTGCCATCTACAACTTGGAGCTCAATGCTCCCATATGGATTCTTATCAACTATCACAAAAGGTCCCATCCACTTAGACCTTAATTTTCCAGGAAATAGCCTTAACCTTGTGTTAAATAAAAGAACTTTCTGCCCCAAGGTTAAAGGTTCATTAGTTAATTGCCTATCATGCCATTTCTTGGTTCTTTCTTTATAAATTTTAGCACTTTCATAGGCATCCATCCTGAACTCATCTAATTCAATTAATTGAGTCATCCTAAGCTCTTTGGCCTCTTGTGGATCAAAATTTAACTTCCTCAAGGCCTAGTGAGCCTTGTGCTTTAATTCCATAGGTAAGTGACAAGCCTTCCCATAAAGAATACGGTAAGGTGACATCCCAATGGGAGTTTTATAGGCTGTCCTATATGCCCATAAGGCTTCATCAAGCCTTTGACACCAGTCTTTCCTATTTGCTCCAACAGTTTTCTCTAAAATGGCTTTAATCTCTCTGTTGGATATCTCTGCTTGTCCATTAGCTTGTGGGTGGTAAGCTAAAGACTTCCTATGAGTTACCCCATATTTGTTCAACAACTTGTCAAACAATTTATTGCAGAAGTGACTACCCTCATCACTATTATAGCCCTTGGTGTCCCAAATCGGCTAAAGATGTTTCCTGGTAAGGAAGTGAGTCACTACTCTAGCATCATTCACTCTGGTTGGTATAGCTTCTACCCACTTTGACACATAATCCACAGCCAATAGGATATATGAATACCCATCAGAATTGGGGAATGGCCCCATAAAATTAATGCCCCATATATCAAAAATTTCAACTGGAAGAATTCCAGTTAATGGCATCTCATTCTTCCTAGACAAACCACCTACCCTTTGACATCTATCACAGGTTTTGATGTAGACATAGGTGTCTTTCACCATGTGAGGCCAATAGAAGCCACACTGCATGATCTTAGCCACAGTTCTCTGCACCCCAAAGTGGCCCCCATAATGTGATGAATGACAATGGTATATTATGTCATCTATCTCCTCCTCAAGGACACACCTTCTAATTATTTGGTCTGTACACCTCCTATAGAGAATAGGGTCTTCCCAAATGTATTTCTTAGCATCCACTACCAACCTCTTTCGCTGACGGTAGTCCAATTGCTTGGGTATAAACCCAGTGGCTAAATAGTTTGCTATATCAGCAAACCAAGGAAGCTGGTGCACCTCAAACAACTTCTCATCAGGAAAGTCATCTACAATGGGTAGAGACTTAGGTGCATTCTCCACACGGGAGAGGTGGTCAGCCATAGAATTTAGGGCTCCCTTTGTGTCTCTAATTTCAAGATCAAATTCCTGTAAAAGGAGTACCCACCTAATCAAGCGTGGCTTAGCTTCCTTTTTAGCAAATAAATATTTCAAAGCTGCATGATCAGTATAAACAATTACTTTAGACCCAAAAAGGTAGGGTCTAAACTTGTTGCACCATAAACCACGGCCAAGCTCTTTTTCGGTGGTGGTGTAGTTACGTTGAGCATCATCTAAGGTCTTACTAGCATAGTAAATGACCCTAAACACCTTATCACATCTTTGCCCTAAGACTACCCCCACAGCATAATCACTTGCGTCACACATTAGCTCAAAAGGTTGAGCCCAGTCTGGTGTGACTATAACTGGTGCAGTGACTAACTTACCCTTGAGGATGTTGAAAGCTTCTAAGCAATCTGCATTGAACTCAAAGCTTGTGTCCTTCTCTAACAGCCTACTCATGGGTTTTGCAATTTTAGAGAAGTCCTTAATGAATCTCCTATAAAAGCCAGCATGGCCAAGGAAACTTCTCACCCCTTTTTCATTTGTTGGAGGTGGCAAAGTCTCAATAGTGGAGATTTTTGCCTTGTCCACCTCCAAACCTTGTGAAGACAACTTGTGCCCTAGAACTATCCCCTCAGTTACCATAAAATGGCATTTTCCCCAATTTAGGACTAGTTCCTTCTCCTCACATCTTTCTAAGACCACATCTAAATTTTTCAAACACTATTGGTAGGAGGAACCAAACACCGAAAAGTCATCCATGAAACCTCCATGATCTCCTCCACCGGCCCTAGAAAATGGCCATCATGCACCTTTGAAAGGTGGCAGGTGTATTGCATAGCCCAAATGGCATCCTTCTAAAAGCAAAGGTGCCAAAGGGGCACATGAAAGTGGTTTTTTCTTGGTCTTCGGGTTTAACCATGATCTGATTATACCCGGAGTATCCATCTAAAAAGCAAGAGTGACTATAGCCACTAACCTATCCAACATCTTGGTCAATGAAAGGAAGGGGAAAGTGATCCTTCCTGGTGGCCTTATTCAGCTTCCTATAGTCAACACACACTCTTCATCCCGTCACAGTCCGAGATGGGATCAATTCATTCTTCTCATTTTTAATCACTATCATACCCCCTTTCTTGGGCACATGCAACGGACTCACCCACTCACTATCTGAAATAGCATAAATTATACCTGTATTTTTCCATTTTAGAATTTCTTTTCTTACTACTTCTTTCATGGCAGGGTTTAATCTTCTTTGTCTTTCAGCTGTGGGTTTAAAGTCATCATTCATTAGAATTTTGTGCATACAAATCCCTGGACTTATACCCCTAATGTCTTCAATGTTCCACCCTAGGGCCTTTTTGTGTTTCCTAAGGATTTCTAGCAGTTGAGTGCACTCTACATCATTTAAATTAGCAAAGAACTATAACTGGAAATCTATTTGTAGAGTCTAGAAATTCATACCTTAGGTGTCCAGGCAATTCCTTCAGTTCTGGAGCTGGAGGTATGTCCTCTTCCTTCTCCTCCTTTGCTTGCTCCAGAGAATTTGATGTTTGCTCATCCTCCTCAGTTGTCAAGTCCACTTCTTCATCTTGTTGAGCTTCTATAAGCTGGAGCACTCCATCATTTGCTGTAGTAATTTCTTCTGCCAAAAAGTCTTCCACCAACTCCTCAAAATTTTCAACCCATAGGCAGTCCTCCTCCTCTTGACCTTGTAAAACCTTCCCCATATGGAAGACTAAGGTCTCTTCATTAATTCTCAGAGTCAGTTGCCCTTGAGCCATATCTATCAGTGCACACCCTGTTCTCAGAAACGGTCTTCCAAGGAGTAACTGAACTCCCATAGCTTCTTCCATCTCTAATACCACAAAATCTGCTAGAAAAATAAATGATCCCACTTTCACCAGCACATCTTCTATGATTCCCTCAGGCCTTCCTGTGGACTGGTCTGCGAACTGTAGTGATATAGAAGTGGGCTTCATTCCTGTTAACCCAAACTGCTTATAGAGGGGGAAGGAGATTAAATTAATGCTAGCCCCTAAATCACATAGGGCCTACTGTTGTGGTGCATCTCCTATTACACACAGAAGAGTGAAACTACCCGGATCTTTATGCTTTGTGGGTAACTTCCTCTGAACCACATTGCTCACCTCATTAGTGACAGCAACAATCTCGTGGTCTCCATACTTCCTCTTCTTCATCATGAAGTCCTTCAAAACTTTCTTGCATCTAGGCATCTGTTCCAGGGCTTCTATGAAAGGAATGTTTATTTCTAGCTTCTTGAATATCTTCAAGAAGCATTCATTTTCTTCTTCCACCTTTTGATTCCTCATCCACTGAGGAAATGGCATCGTAGGCCTCACTTTCTTTGGCATTTGTTCTTCAGCTGGTTGAACCTTAATTGGTTGTTGTTCTTGGTTAACTCCTAACTGTTTCTCTTCCTCAACAGCTTTTTCCTGATTTTCAGCTGCTAAAGGCTTAAGTTGTGCTTCTTGAATGACCTTCTTCTTAGGCTCCTCAGCTTCCTTTAATGCCTTACCACTCCTCAAAGTGATAGCCTTGCAGCTTTCCTTGGGATTAACTTCAGTATCACTTGGAAAGGATTTGGAAGAAACTCCCTGGTTGGCATTTTGTGCCACGCTCACCAATAGCTTCTCAATATTTTTAATAGAGCTCTCCATACTTCCTACCCTTTCCTTCAAATCTCCCACTTCTCTTTTGGTTGTCTCATCCTCAGTCTGACAATTTCTTTTCTGTTGCTGAGGGTGAGGCTGTTGTTGCTGCTCAAAACCTGGAGGTGGTTGCAAATAATTATCTGTAGCGTATGGATTCTAGCTTCATTCCTGGAGGGATATATTTATACTGATTTGAAGTGTCACCTCCTCTATTCTGATTCTGGTTAAAGGCATTTTTCTGGTAACCTTGGTTGGGATTTTGTTGCTGATAGCCTTGACCCTGGTTCTGTTGGAAGAAGGGTTGCTTCTGATACATACCCTTTCCTCCAATAAAGTTTGCTTCTTCAGCTCCACTCCATGCTTGTTCAACTATTGGTGGAGCTTGTTATGGTCCTCCTACCTTAAGAGCCAGTACTTCCATGCTTTTTGCTAGAGCTCGTATCTGCTCTTGCATGTCATTGGAAGAGTTATCAACTGAAGCTATCTTCTCTTTTGGCCTTGAAGTCTGCACATTAGACCACTACCAATCAGCCAATGATAGTCTCTCTAAAATTTCAGCTGCTACATCAGGTTCCAAATTCATTAGACATCCTCCCGCAGCTGCATTCACCTAGTCTTGTGAGTGAGACTGAAGACCAGTGTAGAAGGATTCGATTTGAATCCATTGGGGTCTTCCATGGTCAGGGCATCTTCTTACCAAGTCTTTAAATCTTTCCCAAGCTTCATGAAGAGTCTCCATCTCATCTTGCCTAGATCGGCTGATTTCCCCTCTGAGCTGGATCACCTTGGAAGGGGGGAAATACTTAGACATAAATTTAGTCTGCATCTCCTCCCAAGTATTTATAGAACCAGCCGGTAGATGTTGAACCATCCAAGAGCTCTATCCCTTAAGGAAAAGGGAAAAAGTCTTAACTTTATTGCTTCCTCCGACACATTGTTGAGCTTGATTGTGTCACACATCTGAAAGAATCTCATCAAGTGCTGATGTGGGTCATCCACTACTGTTCCTCCAAATGCATTGTTGCTTACCATGTTGATCAATGTCGGTTTCAGCTCGAAACTGTTTGCTTGGACTCTTGCTTGCCTAATCCCTGAGTAATGATCCGACATAGTTGGCCTTGCATAGTCCAAGAAAGTCCTGGGCCTAAATTTGTTACCCTCATCTTCTGGATATTGGCCATTGTAATTGGCCCCTCCTTGCGGTGCACCACCATCAGGCCTTAAATCTGCCATCAATTCACCTACTGAATGCTCTAAGCCTTGCAGTGCTTCTTCAGCCTCTCGTGCTGCTTCCCTAGCTGCCCTACGACAAGCTCTGAACAACCTTTCAAGTTCCCGATTAAATGGTATAAGCTCCCCTCTTGGCATGCACGACTAGGAATTCTCGCAAATACGCTGTGAACGTTCTTGCAAGAAAAGAAAAACACACCCAACAGCTCCGAACAATTCAAAAATAAATAAAAACTAAATAAAAATAAGCACCAAGATCAGAATTCAAACAATTTCATTCAATGTTGATTTTCTAAAGCTAGTCAACCGTTGAATCCCCGGCAACGGTGCCAATTTGACAGATAGTTTTTTAGCCTCTCTAAAAGAGCTAGCTAATGTCGTTAAATCTCTCTTCAAGATGATAAATTCCCTAAGTTTGCACTAAAAGAATAGCAACAAGCAAGGGGTCGAACCCATAGGGATTAGCCTAGTTTTCTAGTTCTTAAATCAAAACACCCAATTACTCTTGTTCTATAAAATGTCTTGGCAAAAAGTTCTCTTTTTTAAACTAAAGATCTAATTTTTATGTGGTTTTCTAAAATATCAAAGATAGCAGAATTGATTTTAAGGTTAAAACTCAAAGATTAAAGGCATCTAGGATCACAATTTCACCTCCCTACGCTGTTTCTACTGATTTTAAGGTTCTTGGGATTATTTAAATGATAGTATGCTATACATGAGCCAAGGTTCTGCAAATGGTCATTGACAGACCTTCTAAGTGTGTTGTTTGCCTGAATGGTTATCATGACAGCAACAAACAAAGCCTAATTATCATACTCATGATAGGATAATGGTCACACCAATCACAAATATGTTATGAACCAAAGGTCAGCCTCAGACTAAGGCTAAGAAAACCCAGGTGTACAGCCCAGATATTAAAAGATGAAGAACAGATTCATAAAACATGCAATCTCAATTAAACAAACCCAATATTCAAATAATCAGTTTAACAACTTAGGGGGCTACATTGCTCCCCTAGATAAAGGAAACTACTCACACATGTTCTTGACAAAGCATAAACAAATAAAGAACATCATCTTAGAACCAAGAGCAGCAGAACTTCAACTCTGGATCTTCTCTAGCCGTCAAACTCTTAGGGCCGGCAGCTCCAAGAACGTGAGCCTTCTCTTTCTCTCTCTAAAAACATGCCCTCCTCTCAAGATGTCTCTTTAGGGCCTGCTGCACCCCTATTTATAGAGGAACCAGCTGTGCAATGTGTGCCCTAGCTGCCAGCTGTCGTCATTAATCAAAATGGCGTAGTTTTGAAAAGTGATGGCGATTTTACCTTTCAGCCATTATACAATGCAAACCAAGCACAATATGGACTAGGTTCTTTAGGAAAAGATCATCAGTATAACAAAACGACTGAATCGGTGCAAAAATATGGCGGCACGTCAAATTAAGTGAAATTCTTCCCCAAGATAGTACTAATTTTAATATGTAATTAGTACTTAAATTCACATGTGATTTTTTTAAATAAAACAAATAAAAACCTCCTCCTCCTAAGATAGGTACCGAAAGGGCATTGTAGGGGTGCTAAAACCTTCCCTACACGTAACCAACTCCCGAACCCACATCTGGTAACGTAGACCACATTTTAACTACTCAAGGTAAAGGGGGTATCCAACTATACCTCAAAAACAGTTGGTGGTGACTCTGTACAATCTTATCATTCGGTTGCGGCCCGGAGGAAAACCGGTGATGACAAATAGCATGCATCTCAGTTAAACAGACCAAAAATACCTAAATCAGTAGAAACAGTGTAGGGTTGGTGAATTTTTGACCCTAGATACCTTAATTCTGAAGTACCAAATCCAAAACAATCTCTGCATCATTAATTTCCAAAACATTAAAAACATTAGTTCATAAATTTAAAAACACAAAAAGTAAGCTAAAACATTTTCTAGGACTTGAGTAAATTGGTGATTTGATTAAAAACTGGAAAACTTGGTTAATCCCTGTGGGTTCGACCCCTTACATACTTCTATGGTGTGTAGTTAACTTTAAGGGAACTAAAAATTATAATTTTGAAGAGCAAATTAAATGATAATAGCTAAACTAATTTAGTGAAGCTACAAATCTGTTCATCAAATTGGCGCCGTTGCCGGGGATTCAACGGTTTACTGGTTTTTACATCAACATTGGTTGAAATAGTTTGAATTGTGATTTTAGTATTTACATTCTTTTCTTTTTTTTGTATTGTGCGGAGGTGCTGAGGTGTGTTCTTGCTGTTTTGCAGGAGCGCACAACAGGTGTTTTAGAAAATTTCCAATTGTGCATGCGACGTAGAGAACTTGTGCCTTTTGATCCAGAACCTGAACGAATTATCAGAAATCATCGCAGAGTAGCTAGGGAAGTTGCTAGAGAAGCTGAGGACACTCTACAAGGTCTGGAAAACACACTTTTGGAATTGATGGCATATCAAAGACCTAAAGGCGGTGTACAGCAACAAGGGGCAACTTTCAATGGGCAATACCCTGAAGGGGAGGGTAACAGAACTATGCCCAAAACATTCCTGGACTACGCCAAGCTAACAATGTCGGGCCACTATTCTGGGATCCGACAAACAAGAGTCCAAGCTAATAGTTTTGAATTAAAACCAGCACTCATTAATATGGTGAGCAATAATGCCTTTGGAGGCACTACAGTAGATGATCCTCATCAACACTTGATGAGATTTTACCAGATGTGTGACACAATCAAGATAAACAATGTGTCTGATGAAGCCATAAAACTAAGACTCTTTCCCTTCTCCTTGAGGGATAGAGCATTTGGTTGATTTAACAGTCTACCGGCTGGTTCAATTTCTACTTGGGAGGAGATACAAAATAAGTTCATGTCCAAGTACTTTCCCCCTTCCAAGGTGATATAACTAAGAGGAAAAATTAGCCGGTTCAGGCAAGATGAAATGGAAACTCTCCATAAGGCATGGGAGAGATTTAAGGATTTGGTCAGAAGGTGCCCTGAGCATGGAAGACCTCAATGGATTCAAATTGAATCCTTTTACACCGGATTACAATCTCACTCTCAAGATAAGGTGAATGCAGTGATAACGTGCATTTATGCCGTTATTCTATTGCCTATTTAGGGGTGTTTTAAGAGCATGATTAGAGCCTTATTGTATCATATTTCATTTATATTTGCTCTAACCCCTAGGAAGATGCTATTTGCATATACATGCGCTTTTAGGCTGTTTTGTCAGGTTTTGGAGATTAATTTTGACCAAGTAGATGACCTCAAATTAATTGGCGTGCAGAACTAAAGTTTCTCAGAATGATATCCTCTACCTTCCACAGAAGTTTCAGAGCCAAAGGCCTTGAACGCCAATTGGACCAATTGGCGTGCAAGCATATTACTGCATACCAGCCTTCTACATGATGCAAGGAAGCTTGGGGAAGAATTTCACTTAATTTGGAGCTGCACGCCAATTAACTAATTATGCTAAATTTAATTACAAACTAACTACTAATTTACTAAACAAAATAATAATTAAAACTAAAGAAGGAAAGAAATAAAAACCTGGAATATCGTGGACCAAAGGCGCCCTTCTCCCCAATGCCTCCTTTTTCTGCAAAAGGAAGAAAAAGATTAATTTTTCTATAACCGCAGTTCTTTTTTAGAACCGCAGTTAATTTTACACTCTACTCTCTTTTTTAAAGTTGTGTGTATTTGATGGTATTGGTGTGTTTATAGAAGGGGGAGAGGACCCCTTTATATAGGAGTCATGGAAGAGAAAATTTTGTAAAACCTCCAATGTGGGACTTCTATTTTTTTCTTTTTATGATTATTATTATTAAGAAGTCAAATAAGGGGTGCAGGTATTGTTTATGAAACAGTAACCCCCGGGTACTATTTACGAATAGTGACATGAACAGTACCCTGAGTACTATTTATGATTTTTTTTTTGAATCCTATGTCAGCCGCGACTGATCATTGGGACGGTTTTATTTATTTATTTATTTATTTAACATATATATGTATATATACACACGTATAACATAAACATGCAAACTGCAATTTATTTAGGACTCCGTGGTGGAGATATTACATGATTCAACCTAAAATATATTCTGTGGCCATTGCCATTACATACAAGAGGATAATGAAAGAAAGGAGGGGTATGAAAGAGCCGCCCAGCATAGGATACACAATAGTACATGCCAGCACTAGCACCGTTAGCACGCACTTTGCCCAGTCAGCCATTTTTGCAGAAAGGAGGCAAAAAACATGGAGAATTGAAGAAGAGAGTTTGAAGAGTGGTAGAATGGAAGTTGTGTGAGTGAATGAGAGGAATGAGGGTGTATTTATAGGGTGGAAAAGTGGCCGTTGGTGGAGAATATTGCCGTTTGAAATAGTGCTGTGACCGTTGAAACAGTGCCGTGACCGTTGGGGTTTTTATTTTGGTGCACAAAATGCTGTTTGAAAAATAAAAAATGTAGACGCTAAATTTTAAAAAAAAATTGGTTTTATGTTTTTTTTTGTTGTTTTTTTTGTTATTTTTTTTGTAAATAATTAACGTCACACCCTTTAAATTAACGATCATGTCTCTTTATTTATCTATAAAAAGTGAATGATAGATATTGAATAATATAAAGTTGAAAATGAATATATATGTCCAACCCGGACAAAATGGGGTCCAACAGTTGCCCCTGTTTATGCATTGTTTGTATACAAACAGTGGACAAAGATGAGAAGGAATCATTTTAGACGGGTTGGAGCACTTACCTGACCTACCAGCTGCAGAAGAAACAGGAGAGTAGGATGTTGTGGGTAAGAAGGGATAGGTGCAAGGGAAATGCGGGATAAATGAAACTCGGACCACCCCGGGAAAACTGAAATCCTGACCGCCCAGGATAGAAAGAAAATAGCTAATTCCAGTCTGTTCAGAAAGAAGCTACATGCGCAAATCTTGACCACCACGGGAAAGCTGAAATAAAACGAGCTAAAACTAGTCTATTCAGGAAGAAGCTCAAAAGAAATCTGGACCACCCCGGGAAAACTGAAATCCTGACCACCCAGGATAAAAAGAAAATAGCTAATTCCAGTCTGTTTAGGAAGAAGCTAAACACACAAATCCGGACCGCCCCAAAAAACCGAAATGAAACGAGCTAAAACCAGTTTGTTCAGGAAGAAGCTCAAACAAAAGAAATCCGGACCGCCCCGGAAAAACTGAAATCCAGACCGCCCAGGATGGAAAGAAAAAAGCTAATTCCAGTCTGTTCAGGAAGAAGCTAAACACACAAATCCGAACCGCCCCGGGAAAACTGAAATGGAACGAGCTAAAACCAGTCTATTCAGGAAGAAACTCAAACAAAAGAAATCCAGACCGCCCCGAAAAAACTGAAATCCTGACCGCCCAAGATGGAAAGAAAAAAAGGTAATTCCAGTCTGTTCAGGAAGAAGCTAAACACACAAATCCGGACCACCCCGGGAAAACTGAAATGGAACGAGCTAAAACCAGTTTGTTCAGGAAGAAGCTCAAATAAAAGAAATTCGGACTACCCTGGGAAAACTGAAATCTTGACCGCCCAGGATAGAAAGAAAATAGCTAATTCCATTCTGTTCAGGAAAAAGCTAGACACACAGACCCAGACCGTCTCGGGAAAACTAAAAAAAAAACGAGCTAAAACTAGTCTATTCAGGAAGAAGCTCAAACAAAGGAAATCCGGACCACCCTGAGATGGAATGACAGTAGTTGTATGATGATGCATTATGATGCATGTTACTATAATGATTGCTTGATGCAGGATGCTTGTATGAAGGATGCATGAATCCTAGCTTTAAATTTTGAAGTACTTGATGCTTGCATGAATGCATGGTTATGAAATGATATATGATGCCTACATCATTTGTTCAGGGAGCTTAATCCGTTGGTGGTTGCCAAGTTACTTTTGGTACAGGGGAAGTGAGCCAATAGTTGTTTTCAAGTTTTGCCTATTAAGAAAACTTGCTCAATCTTTGGAGGCGTCATTCTCTTGGGGAAGTTATCTAGCTGGACCAGGGTTGCAGAATGACATTCTGAGGAACTATACTAGGGGATAGGCTTTTTATTGAAACAAAAACACGCAAAATTTGAGTTTGAAACAAAGTTTTAATGAAAATGATTTTTTTTTAGTATGCAATGTACAATCACAACTTGTTGTCCTCTTCTGATAGAGGTAATGGTGTTTGGGGGTTATCTGAACTATTTTGGTATAGCTTTTGGCTTGGTCTTGCAATTGTATTCGAGGGTAGGAAACCTCAGGTAAGTGAGCTAAATGGGAATTCTGATGGTTTGAGTCGGTGCTCAGGGCTATTGGAGCTTCTGAGGTTTTAAGGACTTATTAGAGCTTCTGATTGTTGGTTGAATTGTTTTTGTGCTTTGTGGTTGGGACTTGATCTGATTGAATTTGGTATTGGGGTGTCTGAGTGCGTCGATCTTGATGCTCGATGTTGGCTGTTGTCAGGCCTTGAGTGCTTGACCTTCCTTTTATGGCTTTGAATCTTGCTCTCAGTGCCCTTTTCGGGTTTTCACTAAGCCCGCCTTGTTTTCTACTTGTTATTCCTTCTGCCTTGTAGGTGGCTTTGTATTTTACCCTTGATACCCTTGCGAGTTTTTATCAAATCCGCCTTGATCTCTATAATGCCATTCCTGATTGAGCACATGGGAAATAACTTTGATCATTTAATCAGAGAGGACTTTCTTAGGACCGTAACGTAGGCTGGGGGCTACTGGGTTTATCAAGAAAGGGTATAACAGGCTCAAACCTATTCTAGGCTGGTTATGATCCATAGTTCAAATGAGAATCTTTTTTTTATCAAAAGGTGCCCCGGTGTAGGGCATTACTGTTGATCAAATGATTTATCCTACCACTGCCCCAGTTTCAGGGGATTTACAAAATTGTCCCAATGTGGGCTTGTGATATTCAGAATATTTCTTTTTTCCTTTTTGCTTTCCTTCATTGTTTTCTTCTTTTTACTTGATAATTGCCCACGTGTGAAATCTCGACATTCATAACTGGCCCCAGGTGTGGGGTGAACTATGGATCAGGTTCGATATATAAGAAGAATTTTAGTTGGGCTCAAAATGGCTAGCGATGGTAGTATCATGAGGTAGTGAAAGATGGCCTCTCTTCATTTTAAATAATCAAGTCTTTCTCAAAGTGTGCAAGAAGAAACTTTCCATGACAGAAGGAATTCTGTTGTGCCCCAGTTTGAAATAAGAGCAATTTTGTTGGCTTTTATTCTGACATGCTCTTCTGATCTCCATGGAGTTTAAGGTGGAACTGAAATGGCTTAGGTTTCCTTGGCTTGATATTCCCTGGTTTGGACTTACTACCCATGCCAAAAGAGTAAACAAGTAATAACAAACATTGCACACAAAAGATTGCAGGTAAAGTAAATTTCATAAAACAGGATTGATTGTTTTTATGACCACACAAAACAAAAGAAAATTGCCACACCCCCAGAGAGTTTTCGCATAACATCATAACCTTTGCTATCTTATTTTTGTGGCTCCATTGTTTACTAGCTTGGATGTTCTGGTAATGGGTTTGAGGTAACACTTGGTGCAACGGACGGTTTTAAAAACTCCAGCCATTTAGCCCTTACTAACTTTTGGACAATTTTCTTGAGGGCAAAACAATTTTCAATGTCGTCCCCGCTCCATTGCTGTGATAGGCACATCGGGCCTCCGACTTGTACCATGCAGGGGGTGGCTGTTTCACTTCTATGGCTGAAATTGGAGTCACCATTTTGGCTTCCAGGAGTCGTGGATACAACTCAGAATAGGTCATAGGGAGCTTATCAAATTCCTGCCTCGGTCTATTAGTGGTTTGGCTCGGCCTGGCAAGGGTTTATTGGGGTTTCAGTTGCATAATTGGAGCCGGATTTAGTGGAAGACTATAAGGAGCTCCCCCTTGTGGTCGATATGCTAAGTACAGAGGTGTCGGCGCTACATAGGCTGTCATCGGAGGTGACCCTGCATAGAATCCAGGCGTAGGATATATACCGGGTTATGTCCCAAAGTTGCCTTGATGCATATGAGTGTTTTGCCAAATTGACTGGATATTTGCTTCCTTCTTTTTCCCTGATTGTGAGGACCTTTTGGATATATCTAATGTATCTCCATGAAGCTTCCCTTCCTTTGTAGCATCTTCAATACGTTCCCCCGAAGCCACTAAATCTGAGAAGCTACTGGATACGTTACCTATCAACTTTTCATAGTATACTCCTTTCAAAGTTTTGATAAACATTGTGGTCAACTCCCTTTCAGTTAGTGGGCGTTGAACTTCTGTAGCTGCCTCCCTCCATCTTCTAGCATAGACTTTAAAACTTTCAGTAGCCCCTTTTTCCAAGGCTAGCAACGCCAACCTATCCATCTCTAAGTCCGTGATGTGTTTGTATTGTGTGAGGAAAGCTATTGCGAGGTCTCTCCAAGTCTTGATATGGCTTCCCTCCAGCTAAATGTACCATCGGAGTGGTGCCCCAGTCAAGCTCTCTTAAAAACAGTGCATGAGAAGCTTATCATCATTAGCATGGGCAGCCATCTTCCGACAGTACATAGTAAGGTTTGTTTTTGGGCATTGAGACCCATTAAACTTTTCAAAGTCAGGTACCTTGAATTTTGGTGGCAAAATGATTTCGGGCACTAGGCACAAATCTTAGGGACTGATCATCCCATACACTTCGTCCCTTCGACTGCTTTGAGTCTTTCCTCCAGCTTCTTCAATGACAGTGACTGATCACCCTCCTAAGGTATTTGGAGCCCCGTGGCTTCAGCCACATTGCTTGGAGTAGGTGAGGTAAATTGGACTTGATAAGAAGGCGTGGGGTTCATGCTGGATGGATTGAACCCCTGCGGGGGCACCGGTATGAAATTGGGAGGCAGTTCTGCCTCTTGTGTTTGCCTTGGGGATTGGTTAGTGGCCATCTCATCGGGACCCCTGTCTTTGTCCGCTGCCATCTTGGTCAACATTTCCACCATGGCCTTCATTTGACTTTGCAGCTCTTGTTTGCCTTGCTCTAGACTAGCAAATCTGTTTTCTGTTTGTTCTGCCATTGAAGTGGGTGGTTGTTGCTGTCAGGATCTGAGGTTGTATCGATGTGTAATCTTGGATGGGGAAGAAGTGGATTATGGTAAGCTCCCTTTTTTTGATTTTCTCTTATCTTCTGCTTATTGTTTTTTTTTGTTTTATATTTTTGACATGTACGTATGCATGGATCTACATGTCTATAAGTGTTGCAATACATGAAGGCAGATTTCTATGTACCTATGTTAACATGTATGTATGCATGAATGTGTGTGTGAGTAGCATGTATGCAGAGATCTACATATCTACGTGATACAATGCATGAGGGCAAATTGTTATAGAGCTATGAATGTATGACTGAGGGTGCACCTCTTAGGTACCTATGGAGTATGGACTGATGTGGAAGAATGTTGCATGTTAAGTGGGGAATGAACGGATACCTAGTATTGTGATGGTCTATGTGACCAAAGATTGTGTGTGGGGTGAAATATAACAGAACATGTGTCCTATGTGAACCCATGTTGGATGTTAAACTCAAGAAATAAACATGGAAAGTAACAAAGTGATGTTATATTCTAGAGTTAGCATAAAATTATGAACAGATGTATGAGATAAGTAAAACAGTATATAAGGTAATAGTAAGGCAGTTGTATAAAAGAATAAACCAATAGTAAGGCAAATCATTTGTGCAAGGGATGACTTAAGGACTACCCTACAAAACAAAGGTTAGCATGGCATAGAATGAGCAAACAGCATGTGGGTCCATGCCCCTGATGGGCTTCTATTGCTAGACCTATCTTATTCGTTGGTTCACAAACTTCCTCTGTAGAGGGCTCCGTACACCATGGGATTTACCGGAGGGGGGCCTTAAAAGGACCTTAAGCTTGAGTGAGGAGTTCGGGGCCCCTTTGCGGATAATGATCAACGCGCAGGAGACCTTACTAAACCTCTCTAACCTAAATCGTGAAATAAACCCGGGTATAGGGTTATGCATGGATGCAACAATTAGGGAAAACAGTAAATCATAACTATCATGGCATTTCAAAGTATATACATCATAATTAATAGTTAAGCAAGCACAAATATATACAATTAAGTAAACAATAAAAGCAAACTCCTACTCTTAATTCTAGGCCTAACTCTCTAAAATTAAAGTTCGTCCCCAGCTGTCATCACTAGTTTTCGTCCGGGCCGCAACCGAATGATGAGATTGTACAGAGTCACCACCAACTGTTTTTGGGGTACAGTTGGATACCCTCTACCTTGAGTAGTTAAAATGTGGTCTACGTTACCAGATGTGGATTCGGGAGTTGGTTACGTGTAGGGAAGGTTTTAGCACCCCTACAACGCCCTTTCGGTACCTATATTAGGAGGAGGAGTGTAACGCCCCCAAATTTGAACCTCCAAACCGGGTGCGTTAGCGGAAATTAAATATACAAATTTTATATCAATTTCAAACTATTACTTATTTAATCAAACAAACCATTCATTATTACAAATTTCAATCCAAGATCTTTGAGGTTTAGGGGTTTAGAGACTAAGTGTCCATAACCCATTATTACATAACAAAGCACACAAGCAAACAACTTAATAAATCTTTAAAATTTCACACAACTTTATTTCCAAGCACTTCTCGACTCTTTATCCTAGTTTCTCCATCCCTTAATTACCTGGGGTTGGAAAAGAAATCATAAAAAGGGTGAGCTCAAATAGCCCAGTAAGGGTAAAATAAGCGGGTAAGGAAAATCATGAAGATATCGAACATAGGAAATACCATATAACATTTGCATACATGATTAACATTTCACAAGGAAATCATAACATGGAAGATTATGTTTAGACATCGTATCATAACATCATGACCTAGGTTTACCACCTAGATACCGTATCATAACATAACATATTATCAGCTGGATTGACACTCTCCAGTGATGTTCTTTACCCAATGCATTGGAGGTCTTTCTGGAACCACCCATCATAAACTTACTTTGTCCAAACATAAGAGGTTATAACAACTTTAACATACATAACATGAGGCATCACATAGAATTTCAATAAAACATTTAAAGTTAACAAGGATAACCACGAATATCAAAATGGTTATCTACCCCAATCAATAGCATAGATTACCAAGAGAGATTAAAAAGAGACTAATCTAATCTTCTCAACAATAAAATGGAATTAGAAGAATAAGAAACATAAAACTCTTACAATAATAATTCCAAATAAAACAAGATAAAGAGGAAGAGAAAAGTCCCTTACAATAATAATGAAATATAGATTATAATGAAAAAGAAAAAGGGGATGAGAAAAACCCTTACAATCGCTTGTCGTTCTCCACGTTCTTTCGTAGAACTTCGACGCTTGGTAAGTTCCAAAAGCAAAAGAGGATTTGAGTAGAGTATTTGGGGTGTTAAGAGGGCTTAAGGGAGTGTTTTTAGAGGGAATTTCGTGCTGTGGCTTGAGGGATTTTGTGCTTAAGAGGAGAGGCAAGACACTTCTTATATAGGCAAGGATAGTAGGTGTAATAGTATGAAAAATAGTGTACGAATTTGACTTTGGCATTAAATTAAATTATTTAAAATATATATAATACTTTATTTTCTTCATATTATCTCTTATTAAAAACATGGTTATCTCCTCCTACCATTAAAAAATGTTTTAAGACTTTTAAACCTAGAAGGTTCCTTTGGCATCAAAAGTCCACATTGGTGTACTCCCTACTAATTCAATTATAACGTTTTTAATTTTGTAGTTTTTGACAAATGGCCAATTGTATTGCATTACTAACTCAAATATCTATAAATGGGTATCAATTTTATAATTTTTAAATATGTATAACAAAAGTTATTGAATTTTAAAATCATACTAAAATGTTTACCCGTTCATACTGAACCTATGTGTAGTATTTTAAATTCTGGAATTGATTGGCTTCATATTAAATTCTGAAATTTCTACCCGTTTTAGCTAAGTCATAAATCAACAAATGGGCTTTGGTTTAATGTCAATTGGATCTGTATAATTCAAGTTATGGATTTTTGAATGGGACCTCCAGAATCTGCCTCATTCAAATTTTTGGGCCTTACCTATGTTTAATACTTTTGATAAAGTTAAGGCTTGTAATACTTACTTACCCATAGTAATTTGGATTAAGAAACTAAATGACATAATATATAGCATCTAAACGTTTTATGACATATAAGAAATTATTTTATTTTTTATAACGTATTTAATATTTACGCTGATAAAATAATATAATTGCATAATCAATAAACAATAAAGTAAGATAACATTATAGCATAAAATATTATAAACCTAAATATAAACATTAATATCATATTCTATGGTCTTCGTAAAATTTCTTGAATTGTATTAGCGTATGTGCGTAGGACGTGTTGTGCTTGGGCAATGAGAGTCGCACAACCCTTCGGCTAACATTGTCGTGGTTGTCGCACGAATAACCTCAAACTTCTCCCTGTGTCTCGTCGCATTATATTGCAGTCATTGGACACGAGCATTTAGCTCATCTATAGCAAAGCATAGCTTTGTAACTTCAAGTCGTATTGCTCGCCGATCTTCATCGCGTACACTATTATCGGATGGCAGTACTTGAGAACTTGATGTCATAACTCTTATTATTCTTCTTCTTACTTCTATACTCTCTTATAAATAAAATCTCATGCCCATACCTATTTATGGAAGTCTAAACGAATACTATTTATAACGGCTAGTTACTATTCTAATGACTACTTACTAGTCACATGCTATTTGAATGATTATATTTGGTGCTTATTTTTATCGTGATAATATCTAAAATATCCTTTCTAACTATTGTTAACAATAATATTATTATTATTTTATTATTATTACTCTTTAAGTAAGAACTTAAATAGCTAAAAATTTTGCGGGTCTTACAAGGAGGTTTCTATTTGTTTTATTTAAAAACATCACATGTGAATATAAGTACTAATTACATATTAATTATCTAATCATCAAAATGTTATTTTAATTCGTTACATGCTAATCAATTAATTAAGAGGTTTAATTACTACTCACGCGCTAATTATTAAATTAAAAGTTAAAAAATAAATTTAATTATCATAATCTAATTACTAATTATTTAAATTAGTCTAAACATTTACTAAATTGTAAATATGGAAATTAATTATAAAAGTTAATTACTAATTTATCTAAGTAGTAATGTTATTTAATTCACTACGCGCTAATTAATTAATTACTGGGCTCAATTACTATTTACATGTCTAAATTTGAAAAATTTAATTACAAACTTATTATTAAAAATTAACTAACTAATTATGCTAATTTAATTATACTAATTATGCTAAATTTAAAAAACTAATTAACTAAATATGCTAAATTTAACTAATTAAAATTATACTAATTATGCTAAATTTAATTACAAACTAACTACTAATTTACTAAACAAAATAATAATTAAAACTAAAGAAGGAAAGAAATAAAAACCTGGAATATCGTGGACCAAAGGCGCTCTTCTCCCAAATGCCTCATTTTTCTACAAAAGAAAGAAAAAGATTGATTTGGCTATAACCGCAGTTCTTTTTTAGAACCGCAGTTAATTTTACACTCTACTCTCTTTTTTAGAGTTGTGTGTATTGATGGTATTGGTGTGTTTATAGAAGGGGAGAGGACCCCTTTATATAGGAATCATGGAAGAGAAAATTTTATAAAACCTCCAATGTGGGACTTCTATTTTTTTCTTTTTATGATTATTATTATTAAGAAGTCAAATAAGGGGTGCAGGTATTGTTCATGAAACAGTAACCCCCGGGTACTATTCACAAATAGTGACATGAACAGTACCCCTGAGTACTATTCATGATTTTTTTTTGGAATCCTATGTCGGCCGCGACTGATCATTGGGACGGTTTTATTTATTTATTTAACATATATATATATATATATACACACGTATAACATAAACATGCAAACTACAATTTATTTAGGACTCCGTGGTGGAGATATTACATGATTCAACCTAAAATATATTATGTGGCCATTTCCATTACATACAAGAGGATGATGAAAGCAAGGAGGGGTATGAAAGCACCGCCTAGCATAGGATACACAATAGTACACGCCAGCACTAGCACCGTTAGCACGCACTTTGCCCAGTCAGCCATTTTCGCAGAAGAGGAGGCAAAAAAATGTGGAGAATTAAAGAAGAGAGTTTGAAGAGTGGTAGAATGGAAGTTGTGTGAGTGAATGAGAGGAATGAAGGTGTATTTATAGGGTGGAAAAGTGGCCGTTGGTGGAGAATATAGCCGTTGGAAATAGTGCTGTGACCGTTGGAACAGTGCCCTGACCGTTGGGGTTTTTATTTTGGTGCAGAAAATGCTGTTTGAAAAATAAAAAATGTAGACGCTAAATTTAAAAAAAAATGTACATGCTGAAGGTTACAGAAAAATCCATCAAATACAACAGTTGAAATAGGAGAAAAAGTGAGTTTTAAGGTAGTTTCCTCCCTCTAGGTGCAAGATAGATCCAAACCCTAGCTCTGATCTTCAATTCCAGCAGCAATCCCAGCCTTTAAGATGATTTTTCTCAGCCCCGTTCTCTCAATTTTGTCTAGGGTCCATAGATCCACTTGCAAGAGATGTTCTTCCCCCTTTTATAGGGCTACAGGTGAAGCTAGAGATGTGCCCTAACCGTTAACTAGCATCGTAGAAGTGAAACTACGTAGTTTTGGGTAATGACCCAAAATCCACCTCAAAAGTATATTATAGCTCAAACCAAGCAAAATTAAGCCAAGGTTCTTTAGGGAAAAGTCATCAGAATCACAAAATAAAGGGAATTGTGCAAACACAGGCTTGCACGTGATAATGCTGCACGTGATATCCCCATATCACGTGCAGCTCCAAATGATGTGAAATTCTTCCCCAAGATGATTTTTCTCAGCCCCGTTCTCTCAATTTTGTCTAGGGTCCATAGATCCACTTGCAAGAGATGTTCTTCCCCCTTTTATAGGGCTACAGGTGAAGCTAGAGATGTGCCCTAACCGCTAACTAGCATCGCAGAAGTGAAACTACGTAGTTTTGGGTAATGACCCAAAATCCACCTCAAAAGTATATTATAGCTCAAACCAAGCAAAATTAAGCCAAGGTTCTTTAGGGAAAAGCCATCAGAATCACAAAATAAAGGGAATTGTGCAAACACAGGCTTGCACGTGATAATGCTGCACGTGATATCCCCATATCACGTGCAGCTCCAAATGATGTGAAATTCTTCCCCAAGCTTCCTTGAATCATGTAGAAGGCAGGCATGCATTAATCTCCTTGCACGTGATAATGCCCCATATCACATGCACTTTATTTCTGCCTTCTTAGGCTGCCCTCTATCGTCACAAGTTCCCTATTTGGTCAATACAATGATTTGGCTGATGTCCATGAGAAGAAATTGCCTAAAAATCCTGCCAAAACAGCTTAAAAAACACATATATATATATATAGGCGAACAGTATCTTCCTAGGTGTTAGAGCAAATATCTATGCATTATGGTCCAATTTAGGCTCAAAACATGCTCTTTACTACCCTAAATATATACAAGAATAACAGCATAAATGCACGTTATCACACTCAGCAAATTATGCTTCAAACCTTCGACTAGTGCAACTTTAGTGATTGATACACAGCAGTTGGTTAAAGTGACATACCCCACAGTCTTACCTTTTCTGTTGTCCTCATATGATACGGATGGGCCTCGTTTGTCAGTAACTTCAACAAGCAGAGACTGATCACCCGTCATATGTCCGGAGCATCCACTATCGAGGATCCACTTGCTTTGATTGATCTTTAACTTCAAGTGATCCGGCAATGCATTCCAGATATGCTCCTGTAAGACAACCGTTTACACTTTTGGTGCCCAAACTTGTTTCGAGCGGTTAGGAGAAACAACAGTAGTGTCGACAGTTCCGAAATTTACTTTGTTAGGAACTTTAGCTTTCCAAGTTGACTTAACTTTGTCATTGTCAGTTGCTTCTTTCATTTGGGTTTTCTTGGGAGAGACACTCCTTTGAGATTTAGATTTAGATTTGCTCAAAGAACCCTTTTTGATGAACTGATCTTTATTAACATGAACTTGATTACAAAGCCAGTTATCAGATAAGCTCCAACATTCATAGTGATAGTGACCTATTTATCTACAAATGGAACAGACACTATGATGCGGAGCACAAACAGGGGATGCAGGTTTCTTAGGTTTTGCAGGCTTTCTACTTTATTCCCTATGGCTTAATCCTTTGCGTTTGGGTAACGCGCTCTTGGCCCTAGATGTGTCAGCCTTTGCCTTTCCTTTCTTTCTTTGTGCTACAATTTCGGCTTTAACTGCAGCAACCTTCCCTTCATCATTAGATACATGTGCTACTGCTTCGGGAACAGCAATAACAGCCTCATCTCCACAATCATAGACTATGGTGCCACCTGAAATGAAACTATCCAACGGTTTAGATGTACTAACAGGATATAAGTTGGTTAGTTTTGGAACGAAGTCCAAAGGACACTCAGTAGCTTGTGTGGAGGTTGATGGTTCGATGCCAAGGCCAGGTTTAACTCGGATGTCATCCAGATTAGTCCTAAAGGTAGAGGCTATTTCTCCGGATTTTAGCCACTTACGATTTATTTCTTTTTCCTTTTCAAGTTCATTCTCGAGTCTTTTCAAAATAACTTTTAGGCCTGTTAGGTTGGTATTTAGCAAATGATTTTATGCTCTTAAGTCATGATACCACGCCTCTTTACTTCTGAAGTCAGCTATGTCTTTTCAAGTCTAGCAACAGTAAATTCAAGACGTTTATTTTGATTTTCCATATCTTTGTACATTTGAGTAATTATTAGTCTCTCATTCTTTTCATGATCACATTCAGTAGTAAGAGATTCTAATTTACTCATGAGCTTAGAGATAGAAGGTACCTCAGTGTTTTTCATGAGGCAGACGTTCGGCTTTGGGGTTGGCTCATCATCAGAGGATTCCTCTTCTTCTTTCGAGCCACTGACGTACTTTGTGACGAATGCCTTCCTCTTATTCTTGTTGTTGTCTGAGGTGGAGCGTCGAGGAGTAACCTTGTCACTCTTCTCGGCTGTCTTAGATTTGGATTTACAATCCTTGGCCCAATGACTGAGTTTCTCACAGTTGTAGCATTCTTGGGAACTGGACTCTGATCGCTCCTTCCTTCTGGATAATGATGAATAGCCTCTTCTGAATCCTTTTATACTTTTCCATAGGAATCGCTCAAAGGATTTGACCAGAAGAGCTATTTCTTCTTCAGCGTTTGAGTCAGAGTTCCCTGACTCTTCCGTATCATCATCATGTTGTATACTGAAGCATTCCATAGCTTTGAAAGCTACCCCCTTTTCTTTTCGAGCTATTTTCTCATCCTGGTCAAAGTATTTGAACCTGACCTCATGAGTCTGTAACTCTTCATATAGTTCTTCGAGGGGAACATACTGCCAGTTCTTGTCGGCTTGCATCTGGAGCTTCTTGGAGTAGCGATCCGGCAATGAGTGAAAAAACTTGTCATTGATTTGGGATTGAGAGTAGTGCTCATTGACAGTTTTTAGCTCAAGGATAAGCTTGCCGAATCTCCGATAGATGCTTTTGAGGGATTCACCAGGTTTGTGATTAAAGCTTTCAAAGTTCTGCCTGAGAGCACAGATGACATTCTACATTTGGGACTAACTTCCCTCATAGAGGATTGTTAGCTTATCCCATACAGCTTTTGTTGTTGTGCAGCCCTAGACGTCCGTGAAAGCTTCAGACTCCAAAAACGATGTGACATATGCCAGAGCCTTTTCGCTAGCACACTACTAGGCTCTTTCATCATGGGTAAGTTCAGCATCAGTCTTTGGCCTTCTAACTCCATGTTTTTCGATAGTCATCGAAATCGGTATCTCCTAATGAAGACATGGCCACATGAGATGTTTATGGCATACCATGAACATTCTCATGCGAGCTTTCCACTAGGAGAAAAGCTCTAGTGTGAATTTTGGCGGTTTGGTTAGAGTGAAACCAGAACTCTGTGGTTGTGGTGCAGCGGCAGCAGCAGGTTGAGGTGGGTTGACATTTTCACTGCTGCTTCGATTAAGGAGGGGCTCTTGTGCACCTCTGGAGTTCAGGCGAGTGTTGAACAGCATACTGCTTTCTTCGGCCATTGTTGAGAGAGAAAGAGTGGGATCTCTACTTTGAGTGGGTAGAACTTGCTCTGATACCACTTGTTGGACCTCGGTCATGGCACTCACTATCACAATATTGTCCGCTTTGGCACTCGCGCGCCCACCTATGGGCCGCAGCCCGCACGGATTTGTTTCTAATGGGCCACGACCCGTTAAAATACGTTGTGACAAAGTGCACATAAGCCTCCTCATTAGGACGACCTCAATGTTCGCCCTAACCGATGTGGGATTGATTTATGGGACGTTAGAGACCCAACACCCCTTTTGGTGTTAGTTACCAACATCTTGCCCTCGGGTGCGGTGGGAGGTAGTCGCTTGCCTGATTTTGGGTCTCCTGGAGTTGGGGGCGTGACAATCTAGTTTCCCTATCTTTCCTTAAACTTTCTAAGCCTGTAAGAGAGTTAAGCTTCTATGAAAAATGTCTATTCACCCCCTTTCCCCCTCTAGACTCACTTTAGGACCTACATATATAGAGTAAATAGTAACTTTTCACAAATAAAGAGTAACTATATTATTTTTAAAATATCAAAAGGAGATAAAGAGTGTTGGAACAACACTTTACAACTTGACTCTTATTTATAGAGAATAAAAAGCCTCTTTGAGATGGTATTAAACATTGCTATTGTTTAAATTTAATAAAAATTATATTTTTTTATAAGTTTAAAATCTGGATAAATCATGTCGGTGGTCATTACGTTGAACTTGAAGGGAAATTACTCAGTGGTCACTTAACTTTATTTTTTCTTATATAGGTCATTCATATTTTATTTTTGATTATGGAAGGTTATCATTATAAAAGACAATATTGGAATTCCTTAATGGCACTAAAAAATAAAAATAAATTTAATTTGTTGATGTCATCTTATATGGCATTTTATTATTTATTTTTGTGTTGAGATGAAGTAAATAAATTAATTTTAAAAACAAAAAGGATCAAGATGGAACTTTTGAAAATAATAAATTAATTTATTTCATCTTGCTCATTTTTTATTATAAATTAAATTACATTTTTTTATCGGTTTCAATTCATTTATTATTTTATTAGTCTAATACAATCTAAATTAAATATTTATGGCCTTATTATTCAATAGTTATCTGATAAAACTATTATTAAATATTTTTTAATTATAATAATAATTAACATTTTGATAAATTAATTATATTTATTACAAATTAAATAATTTTTACCTATTTAAGTAAATACAACCAAATAGTCACATTCATGTGATGAAGCAAAAATTCACCCAAATGAATCCTTGCGTAGTCACACTTTTGTCAGAAATAGTGAACCAAGTGTAGAAACTAGAATTACAATGTTTTGCATCTCACGACCAAACTAATCTTTGCACATACTAAGATGCAAGAATGTCTCGATACCGAGGGCCAAGAGAATAAACTTTATCTTAACCAATGTAATTTCATTTTCACAATAATGAATTATTTCCTTTCCTTTTATGTATCAGATGTGAAAATGTGAATTTTATTCCATTTTCATGTACCAAACATGCACTAAGTGTTATTGGGGTTTGGACTCTAAGAGAAGGATGAGAAACACAAGTCTAGTCTAAATAGAATATATAAGAAGTGAAAAGGCAATTAAGGTAGCATTGTGTGTTGTAGAAAAATCACCAAAATTGATAAGCACTATGGAGAAATTAACAAAGATAATGTGATAAAAGAAGATCTCAATGGCTTTAGGTGTGATATAGGGGAGGATTAAGACTTAGATATGTCTGTAAGGGTAGGGCAGGGCCCATCCCTTTAAGGGACAATCTTTAGAGTGAGGATAGCATTGGGAAGACTACTTCCTTTCATAAATATATGTGCAATTAGGGCACTCACCCAAATAAGGATCTTAATCACCCATGCTTATAAATGAGCTTTTCACCAAGATAATTTCTTAGAGTATGTGTGTGAATCCATTGAAATTCCTAATAATTGCATACCCTACAATATAGTACGGGAGGGGGTAATTCATCCTCTTATATTGTCGTTTAGGTTCATCATTATAAAGACATGTGGGCTTATGTTAGCATTGCTTTTGAGAAACTATTTTTACTTATTTTATAAGTAGAAGTAGCAAAATTTATTTGATAAATTTAAAAATGCACTTATAAAAAAAGTTAATGCTTTTATAAGAAAATAAAATAAAATAGAAGTTATTTTTCCAGGCAGTCACTTTAAACTTTGTAAAATATTCATATTAACCTTATTTAAAAATCAAAAAGAAAAAGGATGTAAATTTATAATTTAAGGATATTTTTATTTTTTTAAATATCTATAATATTTTTTTTAAATTTATCAAACACCTATTACTTATTTTTTAAATTTAAAATACTTTTAAAATTATATTTTATCAAATATTCATATGCTTATAAAATAATAATTTTTTAATACAACTAAAAATAACTTTTTTAAAAAAACATAGTATTACTAAACTAGACCATAAGCCTCTAATATCCTTTCACCCACCTTTGTTTATGGCAAAGAAACTACGAAAATTGATCCAATATTAAGAGCATGTTTGTTTTACCTGTTTTCTGTTTTTATTTTAAAAATGTGATAGCTGTTTTAAAATATAAAAAATAAAAAATTAAAAATAATAAAATATTATTTTTATTTTTTAGGACTTAAAAAATAAAAATAAATTTGTATTATTTTTAGTTTTATACACTCAAAAATAATTATTATATTTTTAAAATAAAAACAGAAAATACGCCGATCAATATCGATCCATATTATTATTTTTTAAAGAGATTGTTGTCCGTTGTATTTGCTACCCAAACAATATAGATCAGTAATTGATTCGATATTAAGCGTAAAAGCGTGAAATTGATGGGTACAAAATTATGAAAGCAGTATCATAACAGGGAGGGAGGGAAATGAAAAAAAGGGAAAAAAAAATAAATCTAATCTACATCTTGGTCCTTAAAGGGCGATGACCGAAGCCGTCCGATCTAGGGTTTTCGACTCACTAAACACTATATATTACTTCACATAGCAAAACCTATCCCTCTCTTGCCCTATCTTATCTTCTTCGCCGCAGCGAGCTAAGTCAGACAAAAATGGTGCAGCGTCTCACGTATCGCAAGAGGCATAGCTATGCCACCAAATCCAACCAACACAGAGTCGTCAAAACCCCAGGTACTCCCCGACCGACCAATATACCACGATCTGGACGAACGAACAAACAACTTTTTTATTGTTAGGTTGTCCATTTTTTTTTGGTGTCTGTAGGAATTCCGTTTGGTTACTGATTTGGCCGGGTTGTTCTCGGATATGTAATTGTAGGTGGCAGGCTGGTGTATCAGAACACTAAGAAGAGAGCCAGTGGCCCCAAGTGCCCTGTTACCGGAAATAGAATCCAAGGGGTAGGGTTTTGCTTTTATGTGTATATATTTGATCTATTTTTGTCTGTTCTTTGGCTGGTTTTCTCCTAGTTGTGTGAGTCCATTATTTCTAGAGATTTGTTGGGAGTATTTTCCACCCACCTTTTTTAACGTCATAAAATTTGGGTCTGTTCTGTAATTGTTGCTTCGCACTTTAAGAGGCGACTTGTTTTTTCTTTTCGGTCACTTGGTTGATGGTTAGTGCTGGAATATTTGTTGCCCTTCTTGTTGACTGATTTAAATATTGAGTTAATTTATTTGTTGATTTATGAATTGAAAGCTGAAGGATCTATATGTATATTGACACATTTCATGCTTTATTATAGTAATCAATGCGCTTAATTTAGAACCCTCTGCAGGGAAGACTTCCCCCATTTGATGCCTTTATTAATTTGAATTTTTTTTACTGGATTGCAACGTATCAATTGTGAGATACACCTTCATTTACTCTTGAAGTTTTGAGTTTCTTTTTATCATATATCATTCTAGTCAATTACAATGGCTCGCTTCCAACTGATGGTGAACTCTAAATACTGTGTTCCATCTGCAAACACTATTTGTTGTATCTCCTTCACCAGTAGCATATTATTCAGCATAGGTCAACTCGCAAATTAATTGGAAAATCTTTTGGCTAACATGCCCAACTGCTCTATTTTTAAATAGCATTAAATCCAGAAACACTTTGGATTCCTTAAAAAATAATTTAAATAATTGAGTTCATTTGAATTGAATCATGAAGGTGGAGAGTGATAGTGACGAGTGTTCAACTTAATGATGGTATCGAACAAGCAAATGAGGGTTGAGACTTATATTAGATTTTGTCTTTCAATATGGCTGTATTTAGTATTAGCTGTGCTTGAATTTTTATTTGTGTTTTTCAAACCATATATTTGCAAGAATTTGCTGAATTTTTTATATTTATCATGTTTTGATATCTATATGTATCATTTGGTATCTGTATTTATTAAATTGACTTTAAAAGAAAAATATGAATTAATTAACTAATCGTCTAATCCTTCATCAATGCCTTTATCCATTAGCACTGTTATTCAATTGTTAGTGCCTTGTTGCTGATAATTCTATCCTTCTAACTAGGGGTTGTGTTTTAATAAAATATTTTGCCTATATATTGTGCTTTTGAGTTTGTTGATGGGAGAAATTTTTGTGTTACTTCTAAATGTGAAACATTCCTTGTTTCTGGGCCTATGTTTTGAGTCATAATTCTGACCTTGATGAATGGTTTACCATCCAAGTCAGATTTGTTATGAACTGGTTTTGTTGTCAACTGCAAGTTAAAGGCCAATTAGCATATTTTATTCATGGTGCTACAGACTACCCAGCTTTGTGGAACTATTCTTTCATGCATTTAAATATTTTCAAAATTATATGAAGTTATTACAAGTTTTGTTATTGTGGAATTCTCTATTTTGTATTTTGAAAGAAAAACAATTCTGAGTCCATGAAATGTGACTTATATTTCGATGCCTTGACATTGGGATTCCATGTGACCAATTTGTACAAAAATTTACAAGGTAATTTAACATTTTCAATCCTATGATGGGGTAATTGTGAAAATATCCAAAGGTGTAAGTTTTGGCATCAATTGCATGAATTATCAGACGATATTAGCGTCCCCACTAGTTAGTAGCTTCATTTTTATTTTCATTTATTCTAAAATTATGAAGTTTTAAGATATTTATGAAAACCATTGGAGTTCACTTGTTTTATTTCTGTCTCTGTTTAGCAGGTTGTCTGTTATGTATTTATTCCAAGACACAATGCCTTGTGTGTTACTCCAATCAACCCACGTTTTCACTGGTTTTGTTATCATACAACACATTTGTCAAATACAGGAGTACAAATTGGATTACTTTATTGATTTTATATATATATATATATTTGTTTATATATGTAGGGTCATGTTAGAATGAGACCCTACAATCTCATTCTTAATGTGAGATTTTTCAATTTAGGAGGTCAAACGGTATAAATCTGGGTTTTATTTAACTGAAATTTCATCATTTCAATTCATTGTAGTTAGCTATAGTTAAATGAAAGTTTAATTTTGCGTTATAGATTTCATGGTTCAAATTGAAAGGCATGATTTAAAAAAATGGGCTAAGGTGTTGCTTTGAGACACCACCTTGCCTGCCTCGCCCTCAAACCTCTTGGGTGCTGCCCTAGAACCCATATCATCTGTCGCCTGTGTCGTTGTAGTACGGGACGAGGTGCTTGAGTTGACACAGACAGACAGACGCATGGTTTTAAATAAGTTAAAAAAATACAGTAGTGGCTTATCTTTTCTTTTCTGATCTCAACCTTTTCCTTTGTTGTCGTCGTTGGTCATTGTCGATCACCGTAGTAATATTGTCATTGTCGTTGAATGTCGTTGTTGTCATTGCCATCGAACGTTGTTGAATGTTGTTGTCATCGTTGAAGTAGCAGTGTCATCTATGAAGGTGTCTCCAAGGTTGCCTGCGCCCTCAAAACCCTCACTGTGTTGTCTTCTAATGTTGTCGTCCCGAGGCATTTGTCGTTGTTGAAGTTGTCATCCGACAGTTCGAGCGAGTTAATTTAAAAGTTAAGTATATAATTTATTTATATAAAAAATTTATATATATAAATATGTTAATGTAATTATATAAATAAGTAAGCGTGTTAAGTATATTATGTTAAATAACTATATAAACATTTATATATATGTATATATTCTACTATATAAATATATTAGTCACATATTAAAAAACATATTAATATATAGTAATTTTATTATATATTAAATTATAAATTCATATATAATTCTATTTTACATTAAATTATTTTAAATTTCTATATAATTCTATAGTTTTTTGCTATAAATTCATATAATTATATATATTAAAAAAATTATGGTGACTGAGGCACCTGCCTCGACTGTACTGAGGCGTTCGCCTCGGCATACGACATCAAATGCGTATCTTATGGCATTTCATATTTTTGAACCTTGATGAAAGGTTAATAGGTAATGGGTAATTTCAATTTGTAATCCCATTAGTTTGGAATGATGGGTGTATGAGAATTGTGAAACAGTGAATTTGTTATATGCTTTTTATTTGTTCACTAGATTAATTCTGCTATTAACTAACAATTTTAAGTTATCAAATTTTATGTTAATTCCTTCTTTAACTTAATCTAAGGTCTGTCAAGGACAGTATCCTTTATTTCTGTAAATTTCAGTTCCAATTTTTCAACAATCTTTGCAGATGATATTTACCGTCTATATGTTTTTTGATTGCCAGTGTCAACCCCATTAATGTAAATGACATTAAATAACCATTATGCAAGTCCTTTAATTTTTGTATGCTGGGTGTTCATTAGTTTGATTTATATGCAGATTCCCCACTTGAGACCTGCTGAATATAAGAGATCTAGATTGGCCAGGAACCGGAGGACTGTTAATCGGGCATATGGTGGCGTTTTGTCTGGAGCAGCCGTTAAGGAAAGGTAGTTTGCATTGTTTCTTGGAACTACTTCATGTATTATTCTGCAGGATGAATGTTAAATGAGTTATTGGTATGTTTATGCAAATGTTTTGTAGGATCATCCGTGCATTTTTGGTGGAAGAGCAAAAAATAGTGAAGAAGGTTTTGAAGATGCAGAAGGCAAAGGAAAAAGTAGCAAAAAGCTAAATGATCGTGAAGTTTTAAGTTCTAATTTTGAATTGGTGACATGCCCGCAGGAATTTTGAGATACACAATGATGAAATGTGGAAAATGCTGTGATGAGATGTGGGAAATGTTGTGATGGCTCCACTATCCCGAATTTGGAAGAAATATTTTTTTCTTAGTTTGTTTTCTGAAACCTTATTGCTTTCGTTTGAACTATTCGGTGTTAGTTTTGTGATTATCCATTGATGTCGCAATCGAAATTTCCTCTTGTGGAACTGCTTTGCTGTATTTTAAGCGCAGTAAATGATGCTATTGTATTTACTAAATCGAATCGATTTGATGGAGCAATATTTTTATTAAGGGTGGTCATTGGTAAAAAAAATGGGGGCGATAAATCGATTTAGCTTATATAAATTAGGAATATACTGTTTTTAAAATTAATTTATTTTAAAATTTAAAAAATTTAATATTATATGATTAGTTTACGGTTTAATTGAGGATTTAATTAATTGAATATAAATTATATGATCTGATATATATATCTGAAGATTTATTTGTTTGTTTATTGAAGTTATTTATGGATATGCTTGTAAGTCTTGTGAATTTAGATTTTTTTTTTTGAAATTGCATTAGAAAATCAAGATCGAAGAGTATTAATGATGAGTAAGCTAATTATATATATATAATTCTCACCAAATAATAGCATAGTTGGTGAATTCTATAGTTGCTAACTTTATCTTCTTTTTCTCTAAATTGTTGTGGCAATTAAAAGCATGTTTGATCTTTAAGCTTAGTTTCTTTTCCATTCTAAGTAGATTTCGGATTCATTTTTACCTTAAAATGTAGGGATCTTTAACTTGACACCTCCAAGAAAATTGCTTTGCCTCGAAGGTGATCGATTTCTACGACTCTTTGACTTAGAATAATCAAATAATGCATCCTCTTCTTTAATGACTTGCCTCCATGATAGTACGCAAGAAGTCAAAGGAGATTGCAAATCATCCAATTTTGCATTCAACATTTGAAGTTGTTCTTGAAAAGACTTAATAAAAAGTTTTACGTCCACCTCATTAGTGTCACGTCTGTCTGCCATGTGAGACTCCTACAACATATATAGTATCTAGCCAAGACAATTTATAAAGTTATTAATACGTCATTTGACATTTTGATGGTTATTGATTGAATGTTAATGATGGTTAAAAGTCGATGAACTAAACCAAAAACTTATTGTTGGGAATATAGGATTTAATGTTGTCGCCAAAATGTAGTCTAAGTCTGGAGACTCGAAGAACCGAAGATCGTAGGGTCGAAGAGTCGTAGTTCGTAGAAGTAAAACTGTCACAAGACACATTGGCGAGAGGCTCGCTGTCACGCCCCCGAATTCCAGGAAACCCGGAACCGGGTACATGACTTCCCCTTGCCCGCACCCGATAGGTCAAGGAGCTGGTGACTAGCACCAATGGAGACTACACCGTGGGTGCTGTCTCAAATATGCAACCCTGTACAGTCATACATCAAGGTAATCCTGTACTTTCCCATACATCATCATGCATACAATAAGTCAAACAATCACAGACATCATATCATACAGTATGCAAATACAAATGTCCACGGACCTATGTCCGGGATATCACATAAAACAATACAGAATATAACTGTATCATACATCAGAGTAGTGGGCGTCCTCCTAGAAGAAAGTCCTCCACTAGTCTCGGGTCACACCTGAAAAGGGTAAACAACAAGTAGGAGTGAGCGACAAGCTCAGTAGGTGACCCCAAAACTCTACATCATGCAACACATATAAGTCTATGCTATATGCTCAATGTACTCGTGCACCGTGTAGTGTGCACAATTATCAGGACTCAGCCTGCAAACAAACATCAGGACAACTTGTCCACGATCCTCCATGGGATCCAATCTCAGGGCACTCAGCCCTAGCTCCACGAGCTCAACGGCTCAACTCAGGCCTTAGCCTGTCCACAGCGTAATATGCCCGGTGTCACGGGGTCAGCCTTTATAGCAGCTTAACCCGTGCGACACCTAGTTCCCACCCGTACGAAGGAACGCTAGGTCAGCCTAACTCGTCGCATTTGGATTGGAACCCATCGATCCGTTGTAAAGCAATTGTGTAGGGAAGCGCTTAGCGGAAGATCGATTTTAAACGAAGGCAACAAACGATTGTATTGATTGCTTGAAAGCTTTACAACATCACTCCCCTACATATAGATGTTAACACTTTTCTGGCTATGTCGCCAGGAGACATCATATATGATCGAAATCTAAAATCTCTACAACTTACTCTATAAGCTAAGTACAACACTTTACAAAGGGAAAATACCCCAAAATGGCCTAAGTATGCTAGGATAAGCCTCGGTCCGTGACATCGGCCACAGTCGCCACACAGGCCTGCCATCGGTGCATATGCCTGCCACGCCAACCACATAGCACCATCGGTGCATCACGGTGAGAACCCAAACAAGTCACGGAGTCCATGCCCCAATACCTCACATCAACATACTAACATTAGTATGACATGTCATTCTCAACATTTCCTTTAGAATTGTAGCCAGTCTTCACAAGTAAATCATTAACCCTTGATTTATGAAGGAAGTACCCATAACAGCTATTTTCTTGAAATCAAAAGTCCCGGCATTGGGTTCCCATATCATAAATAAGATAATCTGATTTTTGGGGATTTTTCTGAGATGTCTAACCCCACTTTCCAAAAATTCATCATTACAAACTTCTGGATTTTTCCGAGATTTTACACTAAATCTCAATTTTCACATTTTGAAAGAGTGGGAATTAATTTTTCTTGTATTTTTCTTTGAATCCAAATGGGGGGTATTTCGTTATTTACATTGTAACTTAAGTATAATACTTTAGGCATAATGGTTTACAATGTAAATGTCCAGGTGCGGTGCGGTTACCGTCTGTGGAACATCTTGTTGCGGATTGAAGGCTGGATCAACGCTGCGGATTTGATGTCATGGATCGATGCTACGGACTGATGCTACGGATTTGATGCTACGGATTGATGCTACGGACTGATGCTATGGACTGATGCTACGGATTTGATGCTGCGGACTGATGCTACGGACTGCTGCTACGGATTTGATGCTACGGACTGATGCTACGGATTACTGCTCCTGATCCGGACTACTGATCCGGACTAACTATTCCGGACTACTAATCCGGACTAACTGCTCCGGACTACTGATCCAGACTACTACTCCGGACTACTGATCCGGACTAACTATTCCGGACTACTGATCCGGACTAACTATTCCGTACTACTGATCCGGACTAATTGCTTCGGACTACTACTCCGGACTAACTACTGCGGACTACTGCTCCGGACTAACTACTCCGGACTACTGATCCGGACTAACGAAGCTGCTGACTCCATAGCTGCTGACTACGAAGCTGCTGACTCTATAGCTGCTGACTCCATAGCTGCTGACTACGAACTTCGACCCTACAGTTCGCCCAGGGTACTGTTCATCATCGTTTTTGGCCTGTTCTTCGTCTGGAAGCAACCCAGTGACCCCCAGACGCTCATAAACACATGTTTTACGCAAAAAACTGCAATATTTACCTCAAAACGCGTCCTAAACACCTCTAATTCGCACGATAACAGCAGAAATACACACAAATCATATATTCATCTAGATCTAAATCTAGACCTCCATGTTTGACTTCTCAACCCTCATAAAATACACACTCATACAACCACAGATCACATATTCAAAGATAGGATCGAGATAAGACAGTTAAGGACACCTACCTGGAAGATTATTTGCGATCCACGAGCTCCAATCGCCCCAAAATCGCCAAGAAAACTCTTCACGCTCTTCACCTTCTCTCTCTCTCTCTTGCTCAAACACGCACGCACCAATAATTGGCAATTAAAGAGATAAGGCAGTTCTTAATTATATATATACTGTTGCCAATAATTGGCCTCCCAGCAATAATTGACCCGAACGCAATAATTGACATCCCGAGGTCACGAACTCCAAATTGAGTCAAATTATTGTCAAAACGCTCGAAATGACAAGCACAACACTGTTTAGATATTATTACACTCAAATGACTACTCAAACCCAAAGTCAACCAATAAACCCCGAAAAGTCAACAATTGGGTCAAATGGGGCCCCGACTCGGAATCGGGCCGAAGGATAGTCAAAATTCTCACATCGACGACTACACTACCGTCTAGATGGTTGCATTCCCATAGAATGGCTATCTCTCAAAATTACCCAAATACGAGTCTTTACATCCTCCCCACCTTAGGACTTTTCGTCCTTGAAAATAAAACACATGCCCAAAGGACATAGCAAAATCCAAGCTCAAGCACCGCACAACAACAAAACACAAAATATGATCATCAACATGATCACCAACCACACAGGTGCAATGCAACTCACAACAAGCCAAAAAGGCTCACAAGATGCCAAGATGCCGACAAATAACAAGCTAAACCACATCTCAAACAACATATGCAAAACAAATGCATAAAACATAACTCATACCTCAGGGAAGGTCCTCACATCCTTCCCACCTCAGGACTGATCGTCCTCGAACAACTCAGGATGAAGAACCCGCATCTGGCTCTCTTTCTCCCAAGTCTGCTCCTCCATGCCTCGGTGTCGCCATAACACCCGAACTAGTGGGATCGTCTTGCCCCGCAAGACCTGGTCCCGCCTGTCCAAAATCTGTGCCGGCATCTCAACAACGGCACCATCATCAGCCAAGTCTATCTCGCGATAGTCCAACACATGAGAAGGATCTGGGTGATACCGTCACAACTGAGACACATGAAACACATCATGTACTCGCGCCAACTCCGGTGGCAAGGCTAATCGGTAAGCCACTGTGCCCACAGTGGCAACAATCTCAAACGGTCCCACAAAACGAGGGGAGAGTTTGGATCCACGTCCAAACCTCCGATGCCCTCGACGCAGCAAAACCCGCAAAAATACACGGTCCCCCACCTCAAACTGCAAAGGTCGACGCCTCTGGTCCGCATAAGACTTCTGCCTACTCTGCGCTGTCAACATGCGCTGTCGAATCAGCTGCACTATCTCTGTGGTCTCTCGAACCATATCGGGACCGAGAACTGCTGTCTCTCCCGTCTGTGCCCAACACAAGGGTGATCTACAAGGCCACCCATACAGCGCCTCATACGGAGCCATCCCAATCGTGGCCTGATAACTGTTGTTGTAAGAGAACTCTACCAAAGGAAGGTGAGTCTCCCAACAACCTTCAAAATCAAGGACACAGGCGTGCAACATATCCTCAAGCGTCTGAATCGTCTGCTCTGACTGACTATCCGTCTGCGGATGAAAGGCTGTACTGAGGTTCACCCTAGTACCCAAGGCTCGCTGCAACTGTCTCCAAAACTGAGATGTGAACCTGGCATCCCGATCAGATACAATAGACAATGGGACTCCATGCAACCGCACAATAACATCAATATACCTCTGTCCCAAAGTCCTCACTGGGTCTGTCTCTCGAATCGGAATAAAATGTGCTGATTTGGTCAATCGGTCGACAACTACCCATATCGTGTCGTGTACCCTGGAACGAGGAAGTCCAGTGACAAAATCCATGGTCACGTGGTCCCATTTCCACTCTGGCACTGGCAATGACTGCAACTCACCAGCTGATCTCAGGTGCTCTGCCTTGACCTGCTGACAGGTCAAACACCTCCTCACAAAATCAGCAGCGGCCTTCTTCTGGCCTGGCCACCAAAACTGCCTCCTCACGGCATGGTACATCTTGGTCCCACTAGGATGTACAGCTAACCTCGACTGGTAAAATTCCCGAAGAACCTCCTCCTGAAGAGAAGTGGGAACTATCAATCTACCCCTATACCACAGCACGTGCTCTGCATCCTCAGTCCAGTCAGAAGATGCCTGCCCAGTCTGAATCCTGTCGCGGATGACCTCACAATCAATGTCCCCCAGCTGATCCTCTATGATCCTACACTGTAACTCAGGGACAGCGACAATAACACTAAGGGTCCCTCGCCCCTCGCTGGTCACCATCTACAACCTCATCGCTGCCAACTGTCCCATCATTTCCCATTCCTTAATGGCACAATGGGCCACCACGGCCCTGCTCTTCCTACTCAGTGCATCTGCCACCACGTTACCCTTCCCAGGGGTGTACATCATATCAAACTGAAACTGCTGCAGGTACTCCACCCACCGTCTCTGCCTAAGGTTCAGGTCTCGCTGAGAGAAGATATACTGCAAGCTCTTGTGGTCCGTATACACCACAAATTTCTCCCCAAGGAGATAATGCTGCCATCTCTTAAGTGCAAAGATCACTGCAGCCAACTCCAAATCATGCGTGGGATAGTTCTGCCCATGTGGTCTTAACTGCCTAGATCCATAAGCAATCACCTGCCGAGTCTGCATCAACACACAACCAAGTCCCACCCTGGAAGCATCACAATACACCTCAAAAGGCACACCCTCCTGTGGAATAATCAAGATAGGTGCTGAGGTCAATCGTGACTTCAGCTCCATGAAAGCACTCTCACACGCATCAGACCAAACGAAAGGAACTCCCTTCCTGGTCAGGTTCGTCATAGGAGCTGCCAACTTGGAAAAATCCTCCACGAACCTCCGATAGTAGCCTGCCAAACCAAGGAAGCTACGAATCTCAAACACATTCGTGGGCCTCTTCCACGACATGACTGCCTCAATCTTCTCAGGATCCACTGTGATACCTTTCGAAGATACCACATGCCCCAAGAAGTGCACCTATTGCAACCAGAAGTCACATTTCGTGAACTTCGCGTACAGCCGATGCTCCCGCAAAGTCTGCAACACAACCTGCAAATGCTCGTCATGCTCCCTCTTGGTCGCTGAATAGACCAAAATATCGTCGATGAACACCACAATGAACATATCTAAATATGGAGCAAACACCTGGTTCATCAATCCCATAAACACTGCTGGAGCATTCGTGAGCCCAAACGGCATCACAAGCCACTCATAATGCCCGTAGCGACAACTGAATGCGGTCTTAGGGATATTGCCTCCCTAACCCTCAACTGATGGTATCCAGATCTTAAGTCTATCTTGGAAAACCACCTCGCACCGCGAAACTGATCAAACAGGTCATCGATCCTCGGCAATGGATACCTGTTCTTCACAGTCACTTGGTTCAGCTTCCAGTAGTCTATACATAGCCGAAGTGAACCATCCGCCATCTTGGCAAACAACACTGGAGCGCCCCACGGTGAGCTACTCCGCCTGATAAAGCCTCGTGCCAATAGATCATCTATCTGTCTCTTGAGCTCTCTAAGCTCTGTCGGTGCCATCCTGTAGGCCGCTAACCTGATCGGTGTTGTCCCTGGCAACAACTCGATCGAAAACTCTACCTCCCTCACGGGTGGCAAACTGACCAAGTCCTCGGGAAACACATCCGGGAACTGATCTACAATGGGTGGCAAAATAGCCTTCCCCTCTCTCCTCCTGTCAACCAACGTCAAGTTGGCTAACTGGTGGGTCACATTACCCCACCCATGCCTCAAAGGTCCCAACCTACATGCCTCCTCGGTCCACTCACCCACAAAGACACCCCGCGTGCCCTCTGGCGTGAGGAACGTCACACGCCGTCGAAAACAATTAATCTTGGCCTCCACGGAGACCAACCAGTCCATACCCAGGATAACATCAAAATCATCTAACTCCATGATATACAAATCACACAATAGGTTAACACCCCCAAGTGTTACCTGACAAGCACGACAGATACTCTCAAGTATCACAATTCCACCCAAAAGTGAAGCAACCATCAGAGACTGACTCACTGTCTCCTGGTCTAACTCCAATCCAACCATCGTAGCATACGAAATAAAAGAATGGGTAGCACCAGTATTAATCAAAACTGAACAGATAGTATGAGAAATGATAATGGTACCTCTCACCACTGAAGGTCCTGCTCCTGCCTCGTCCACTGGTGGAACCTCTGCCTCTCTGCTGGTGAGGGAAAAAGTCCTCCCTCGTGGCCCACTGCCACTAGCCTGGCCCATTGGGGCCTTGCCCCGCTGATCAACATGACCCTGTGCCTCCCGTTGAGGCTGCTGCACCATAGGTTGCATCTGCGTGCTCTATGCCGGCGGCACTGGCCTCTGAGACGGAGCCCCACTCTTCTGTCCCTGCTCTCTCGGACGAGGGCCTACACTGCTGGTCGAGCTAAGGGTAACACATTCCCTAGCTCTATGCCCCACTTTCCCGCATCGAAAACAGGTCATCTTTTTCCTTGGGCAGTCTCTCGAGACATGCCCGGTCAAACCACAACTCCAACAGGTACCTGGCCTCCTGCTGGTTGAACTCTCACGGGGTCCCACCGCCTGATTGGAAACCCTCTGCACCTGCCTCCTCTCAGGCTGAGCGGCACTGCTCTCCCCACTCTGCCTCTTCTTGCTCGGACCTGCCGAACCGCCCGGCCTCTGGGCTCTCGCCTGATCCTGACCTCGCTCAATAATGAGCGCCTTGTCGACCGCCTCCCGATAGCATTGCATCGGTTCCAGCTGTCTTTTCAAAGATGGCCTCAAGCCCTAAATGAAGTCCTGCGTCTTCTGACCTTCCTTTTCCCAAGCCTCAAGAGCAAACCGCCCTATATCTGTGAAGGCCTGCACATACTCCCCCACAGTCATGCTACCCTGCACAAGCTCATAATACTCTCTACGTCAAGCATACTACAACGAGCTGGGAAAATACTCCCCAAAGAAGCGCTCAACAAACTCTCTCCAGCTCATCTGACTGCCATGGACAGCTCTAGTGGATTCCCACCACCTGCGTGGGATACCCAACAGATAGTGCGTCGCCACTCGCACTCTCTCCTCATCTGGCACCCCGATCATATCAAAGATATCCTCTGTCCATCTAATCCAGTCCTCGGCTATCTCTGGCCGCGAACCATCCTCAAAAGTCCTAGGTGCATGTTTCAAAAACTGTGCAGCCCAATCCACTCCTCGTCGTGCTGGCTCTACCACGACCTCCTGCTGGTGCACATCCTACACCACCCTCGCCTCCTGCTGCTGAGCCTGTGGTGGCTGCTGAGGCCGCTGTTGCCTCTTCAGGTCATCCACCTCTCTAGCCATATCCCTCATCGAGCCCTGCATACCCTGCATGGCCTCCTGCAACTGAATCAACACCTACGTCAAATCAGGTCCCACAACGGGAGCTGATGACTTTTGCTGCGGGCTCTGTTGCCCCTGGTGCCCTGACTCTATCGTGGGCTCCTCTGCCGGACCTTGTCCTCGGACAACCCTCCTCGGTGGTGCCATCACACTGGCCACAACAACAAACAATCAAACAATCAATACTAGCACTACTAGCACAAATAGCCATCAAAGGCACAACCGACTTGTAGGTTCTCACCCCACGACCCGTAGGTCCATACCATGCATATAGCATCGTGTCCCCCATCAGGGTACACCACACGACCCGTAGGTCTACAACCATGCATATAGCATCGTGTCACCCCTCAGGGTACACCATAATCAAGTCCTGGCTCTCACAGCCACGTGCCATCCTGGCACCACATGCAATCATATCACACACAAAAACAATCTAGTGCCCTATATGCATACAATCATACCACTAGCAATGCACCCCATCCCCATGTATGCCCCTAGGATGATCTAACTAACACCAAAATAACCTAGAATACATGTAAGGACTACGTTGATCAGGCGCCCACCCTACAGTTTTCCAAGTCACATGGAATCAATTAACCACCCCTCACTAACCTAGGTCCACTAGACCATGCTCTGATACCAACTTGTCACGCCCTCGAATTCCAGGGAACCCGGAACCGGGTACATGACTTCCCCTTGCCCGCACTCGATAGGTCAAGGAGTTGGTGACTAGCACCAATGGAGACTACACCGCGGGTGCTGTCTCAAATATGCAACCATGTACAGTCATACATCAAGGTAATCCTGTACTTTCCCATACATCATCATGCATACAATAAGTCAAACAGTCACAGACATCACATCATACAGTATGCAAATACAAATGTCCACGGACCCATGTCCGGGATATCACATAAAACAATACAGAATATAACTGTATCATACATCAGAGTAGTGGGCGTCCTCCTGGAAGAAAGTCCTCCACTAGTCTCGGGTCACACCTGAAAAGGGTAAACAACAAGTAGGAGTGAGCGACAAGCTCAATAGGTGACCCCAAAACTCCACATCATGCAACATATATAAGTCTATACTATATGCTCAGTGTACTCGTGCACCGTGTAGTGTGCACAATTATCAGGACTCAGCCTGCAAACAAACATCAGGACAACTTGTCCACGATCCTCCATGGGATCCAATCTCAGGGCACTCAGCCCTAGCTCCACGAGCTCAACGGCTCAACTCAGGCCTTAGCCTGTCCACAGCGCAATATGCCCGGCGACAGTCGCCACACAGGCCTGCCATCGGTGCATATGCCTGCCACGTCAACCACATAGCACCATCGGTGCATCACGGTGAGAACCCAAACAAGTCACGGAGTCCATGCCCCAATACCTCACATCAACATACTAACATTAGTATGGCATGTCATTCTCAACATTTCCTTTAGAATTGTAGCCAGTCTTCACAAGTAAATCATCAACCCTTGATTTATGAAGGAAGTACCCATAACAGCTATTTTCTTGAAATCAAAAGTCCCGGCATTGGGTTCCCATATCATAAATAAGATAATCTGATTTTTGGGGATTTTTCTGAGATGTCTAACCCCACTTTCCAAAAATTCACGACTACGAACTTTTGGGTTTTTCCGAGATTTTACACCAAATCTCAATTTTCACATTTTGAAAGAGTGGGAATTAATTTTTCTAGTATTTTTCTTTGAATCCAAATGGGGGGTATTTCGTTATTTACATTGTAACTTAAGTATAATACTTTAGGCATAATGGTTTACAATGTAAATGTCCAGTGCAGTGCAGTTGCACTGCTGCGGAACACTGTTGCGGATTGAAGCTGCGGATCACTGCTGCGGATTTGATGCTATGGATTTGATGTCTGGACTGATGCTACGGACTGATGCTACGGATTTGATGCTACGGATTGATGCTACGGACTGATGCTATGGACTGATGCTACGGATTTGATGCTGCGGACTGATGCTACGGACTGCTGCTACGGATTTGATGCTACGGACTGATGCTACGGATTACTGCTCCTGATCCGGACTATTGATCCGGACTAACTATTCCGGACTACTGATTCGGACTAACTGCTCCGGACTACTGATCCGGACTACTACTCCGGACTACTGATCCGGACTAACTATTCCGGACTACTGATCCGGACTAACTATTCCGGACTACTGATCCGGACTAACTGCTCCGGACTACTGCTCCGGACTAACTACTCCGGACTATTGCTCCGGACTAACTACTCCGGACTACTGATCCGGACTAACGAAGCTGCTGACTCCATAGCTGCTGACTACGAAAGTCATTGACTCTATAGCTGCTGACTCCATAGCTGCTGACTACGAAGCTGCTGACTACGAACTTCGACCCTATAGTTCGCCTAGGGTACTGTTCATCATCGTTTTTGGCCTGTTCTTCGTCTGGAAGCAACCCAGTGACCCCCAGACGCTCATAAACACATGTTTTACGCAAAAAACTGTAATATTTACCTCAAAACGCGTACTAAACACCTCTAATTCGCACGATAACAGCAGAAATACACACAAATCATATATTCATCTAGATCTAAATCTAGACCTCCATGGTTGACTTCTCAACCCTCATAAAATACACAATCATACAACCACAGATCACATATTCAAAGATAGGATCAAGATAAGACAGTTAAGGACACCTACCTGGAAGATTATTTGCGATCCACGAGCTCCAATCGCCCCAAAATCGCCAAGAAAACTCTTCACGCTCTTCACCTTCTCTCTCTCTCTCTTGCTCAAACACGCACGCACCAATAATGGGCAATTAAAGAGATAAGGCAGTTCTTAATTATATATATACTGTTGCCAATAATTGGCCTCCCAGTAATAATTGACCCGAATGCAATAATTGACCTCCCGAGGTCACGAACTCCAAATTGAGTCAAATTATTGTCAAAACGCTCGAAATGACGAGCACAACACTGTTTAGATATTATTACACTCAAATGACTGCTCAAACACAAAGTCAACCAATAAACCCCGAAAAGTCAACAATCGGGTCAAACGGGGCCCCGACTCGGAATCGGGCCCAAGGACAGTCAAAATGCTCACATCGACGACTACACTACCGTCCAGATGGTTGCATTCCCATAGAATGGCTATCTCTCAAAACTACCCAAATACGAGTTTTTACACTTGCAGACTCGTAGGGTCTGGAGACTTGAAGCAAGATTGTGACAGAACATCTGGTGACTCGTAGATCCAGGGTCGAAGGTCATAGAGTCGTAATACGGAAAAGAGAGCGTTATTGCAAGCATCAACAAGTTCGGAGACTCATAGAGTCGGAGAATTTTAAAGAACAGTAATAAACTTCAAATGACTCGAAGACTCAAACCCTGAAGAACTGTAGAGTCTCAAGAGCGCTTAAGTCACTTAACAGATTAAAACATCATTAGACTCGTAGACTCAAGGGTCGTAGGGTCGAAGCCCTAGAACACTGCTAAGGAAATAGGACTCACAAACTCGTAGGTCAAAGGTCAAAGAGTAGAAATTAAAAAGACTGGCAAACAAAATGAAACTGTAGTTTCAACGGTCGTAGAGTCACATACTCGAGGGTCATAGACAGCACAGACTAATTCAAAGAACTTGCCAGACATCACAAACTCGGAGATCTTAAAGGCAGAGTAATAACTAAAAGGTCGTAACCGTAGAGTCAAAGACTCGTAGAATACGGAAACTCAGTGCATGAACAACTATGAAAGACTAAAGAAGAAATGTAAAGTCGAAGACTCGTAGAGTCAAAGATTTTCAAGGTTGAAGACTCGTAGAGTCGAAGAGCCACTTAGTTAAATAAAGTAAACTGAGAGACCCGAAGGTCGTAGACCCGCAGAGCTAGGGTCGCAGACTCGTAGCTATAACAACAGGTAGATTAGGCAGACTACGAAGAAGTCACTCTGAATGCCATTCAAAGAGTCGTAGACTCGCAGAGTCGGAGACTTCAGTTAATAGAGTGACACAAAAGACTAATCCAACCTGAGCTCTAGCCTCGGAGACTCGAAGATATGAGTCGTAGACTCGTAGAAACACTGTAAAGCCTGAAGCATACTTTTGCCACTTCCAACAGGTTCTAACTGAAATCTTCGAGTCACCAAACCTACGAGGCATCTACCTTCGAGGCAGACTTACAACCCTAAACATATTCACTTAGCGATATCGTCAGCTAGGGTTTGTACAATAAGCCTGCGCCGTCCCGAGCAGTTGAGCGCATTTAATGACACATTAATTGCTGCCAACTACCATCCACGGATGAACGGCCAAGATCAACTACATGCCAAATATGCACTATGGGCATCTGATCTGTAAATCGAGCAGATCAACCCATCCCCTGACATTCTGCATTTTTAGTGGCGGGAAGTCAGTCTGTCGGGATGGACAACACGGCGCACGAGCACTTTAACTTTAAAAATATATCTCTCACACGCTTAACGACAAAATCAAGAGCTTAATCTCTCTCTATCAAAAGAAGGAAACACACAGAACACAAGATAATGGTTCTGACATACTTTAAAGAAATATCTTTTGCAGAACTAATGAAAGAGTTCCAAAAAAACAAAAGAGAGACTCTGAGAAAAAAAATTTTGAAGTGCTGTGCGCCGTGTTGAACCAAGATCAAGATCAAATCTTTCGATTTACCATACCTTCTTGCTTATTCAAGATCCAGCATAAGCATTGAGTCTAATCTATGTGTTGCTTTCCACAATCCGAACTATCACAGATCATTCTGATGGTCCCTTGGAGCCTAAAGGGGGGGGGGTGAATAGGCTCTTATTTGAACTCTTTCTTTTCTCTCAAGAAACAAAGACTTATCTAGTTTAAGTGATAATATCACTCAGGAAGATAACCAGGATAGTGGAAGTATTTTGTTTTATTATCACAAAGTGATTACAACAAAATAGAAGCAAACACTCTCTTACACTCTGTTTACACTTTGGATTCACCCACTTGCCAAGTGCCTTTTCTATATTTTTGCACTTCTTCGCTCTGGCTCGCTTGCTTTACATGAAGTATAAGTATAAATATTTATACAAAACATTCCTAAGAGACAACCTTGGAACTTGAAGTTCCGGAATGCGTTCCGCACTAACTATCCCTCGGTAATCTATCTGCCTTGTCTGCTGCGGATTGTGGAGCTCAAGATCTTGGATTTGAAGAGTATAAGTGTCTTTGTGAGTTCCGAGATACAATTAAGGTTGTGTCCACATATCCGGATGATCCACGTGTAAGATTCTTCTTGTTCTAAATGCATTCGTCTTACATCGAGACAGCGCGAGCTGATAACTTTAAATGCGGTTTCATTGGAGCAGTGTCTTCTTGGTCCGGTGTAATTTTGCTTACTCCGTAGTTAATGAAGCTCGGAACCTTACTCCGTGTCAGTGGTTGCTTACTCCGTATCTATTCAGTACTAGAATCCTTAGTCCGTGTCAGCGCTTCCTTACTCCGCATGTAAGTTCCTTACTCCGTATGTAAGTTCCTTACTCCGTATGTAAGTTCCTTACTCCGTATGTAAGTTCCTTACTCCGTGTGTAAGTTACTTACTCCGGGCGAGTAATAAGTCCGGATTCCTTACTCCGCATCTATTTTCCTTACTCCGCACTTATTTTCCTTACTCCGCACTTATTTTCCTTACTCCGCACTTATCCTTACTCCGCATTTATTTTCCTTACTCCGCACTTATTTTCCTTACTCCGCACTTATTGTTACTTGGTTATTTACCAAGTGTTTGACGACACTAACTCTTGTCCGGATCAGGATTATGTATCCTGTCCTTAGCTTTGCTCTCACGAGTGCATCTTTGGATTAGTGACATACCTTCGCACCGATCAAATAAACACAAAAGATCTCGAGATCAAATTACATAAGGCTTTAACGGCATTATCCAAATTCGGGTTTGATCCAACAATCTCCCCCAATTATGGATATGCCTAAACCCTTTGTAATCTGATCCGGTAAGCGATGCAAACGAATATCATACGAATACACAACACAACCAATTTCATTGATCAGCAACTAAATACAAATCAGCCTTAATACTGATTTTTCACTAAGGTACATAAGGCTTACTATACTTGAAGATCATAGTTGCTGCCTTCTCTCTTAGCTCCATTGTCTGCTGCATCGTAAAGGTGGAGTGTTGGCTCCAATGTTTGTCCACGGTTAAGAACGATTTGATGAAATGACAAACAAAGGCTCCTTGACTATCTCCATCCGGCTGTTGTGGCACTTGCTTCTTGCCCCGGAATGTCGCCTTAAGTTTCTCGGTTGAACGCAGGGGTGTGATACCCAACTCTTCATATAGTCCGGCTTTCTTCACGGCTTCGATTAGTCGAGACACAGAGGTTCCCATTGATTCTTCCTAACGAAGTGCTCCACAACCGATGAGAATCGATGAGAATCATCTCGCTTGGACCGAATCATGAAGACGGCCATCATGAAGTGTGGCGACATGATCCGGTATGGAATGAGGATGGTTGAGAGAGTTTTCCATGGCTTGCTATCCTCGGCAGTTCCGTCAATGTAAGTCTGAATTAACTCCACACTGGGAAGATAGCCCTCATTCCAACATGGCAGAACTTCAAACAAGTGCCCATCTTCGTAAAGAGATGGAAACGACCTCATCTCCATTTTAGCGACTCTCGAGAAGTTATCAATGTCTTCTGTAGTAAAGAGTCCTTTCTCCGAACAAAGAGTCCGAATGTCGGACGGAGAGAAAGGATACATTTCGGAAAGACATCTTCTCTCGGCAGACGACGCGAAGATAGGCCTTCATTGCCTTGCGCAAGCTTCCATCCGCATCGGACGGGTCAAACTCCGCATAGGATGGGAGGAAGGTACCAGCTGCGGATGAAGAGGATGGAGGAGGAGCCGGAGGTGCGATAGAGGAGCTAGGTTGAGAGAAGCGGCTTCGTTTGGGAATTTGAACTCCCTGAAGCACTGAAGTGGCAGGCCGCTTCTCAATCCGGGGAAGATGGTTGTGGGGGCGAAGGAGTAGACGGATCGGATGACACTTTCTCCCCCGGTTTGGCGGATCGCCGGGAAGCAACGGGAGGACGAGCCATCGTATGCGCCAGATCCGCGAAGGAAGTAGATAGTGAATGAACGGAGGTGGCGACAAGATCCATTTTCGCTCAATGGAAGTGGAGGAGTCGGTGAGGGCGGAGAGTAGTTGGGCGCCGAGGGCATCAACTTTGGCGACGATGGCGGAAATTTGGGCGCTTTGAGCGTGAGCATGGCGGTCCAGTGAGCGGAAAGCACAACATCGGAGTGGACCGTGCCAAAAGAGGCACGCCCAAGGGCTAGCTCTGGAGCTTTGGAGGACTCCCCCGCATGAACAGGGAGCAGGAGTGCGGTGGGCAAGAGGAGTCCGCAGGAGTAGCAGCAGCAGCAGGAGCATCTGGAGCATCGAGGCATCCGGAGCTTCGGAGGCATCCGGAGCATTGGAGGCATCCGGAGCAAGAGACCCGCTTTGACCGGACAAGTCAACTACGGGAATCGCGGCGGCAGGAGAAGAGGGCCCAGCCTTAGCAGGAGAAGGACTTCGGGTAGCAGGGACTGGGCCTGAGGGTGTAGGAAACGACACATCGGGAATGGCGGCCGGCGTAAGAAAGCCGTGGTCCGGATTCCGGATGATCATAGTCTCCGGGGATTGGGTATTGCGTGTGTAAAACACCCAGGAGATCGTTGTCAGGAATGGAGGAGGTGTGGGCTAGGCCGAAACGGAGCCAGAGGTCCGTTAAGGTGACGGCGGAGAGATGGTCAAGGTAATCTCGGGGTTGAGGGAGAGGAGGCAAGGGGGCTTCAGGAGAAGCGGCCGGGACATCGGCGGTGGCGACGGCAACGGCGGTATCAACCGCAGCGGCTATAGCGGATGTGGAGGGAGTGGGGACATCGGCGGCAGAGGGGGCCGAGGAAACGGCTCTCGACGCACCGCGCCGAGAGGGCCCCCGCAACCTCGGACGGTTCAGCACGGACGCTTGGCCGGGAGGCCCGTGAGTGGGAGGGCGCAGCTACGGACCGAATCCGGGAGGATCGGTGTCCGAACCGACCTCGGGGGCTTGGGCGTCGGAGGGGTCACCAACGAGCCGCCTTGTTGTTCCGAGGCAGGCGGAGCGCGGAGAGCTACCGTGGGTCGGCGAGCGGTCATGTTTCCGTCCGGCGTAAGGTGACGAAGATAAAGAGCCGAGGGAAACGAGACAGCATCAACTTGGGCGAAATGGTCCGGACGAAGATGCCGGAAGACAATGCGAGGATGCGCCCATAGGAATGGTTTTTGGGACCATTCCAGCAGCAAACGAAATAAGAACATCCCCCAATCCATCGGAAGACCTTCAAAAACGCCGTACATGGCCAGGTAGAAGATCGTACGGAACCGAGTCCAGGGCTGATGTGCGAGCCAGTAGGCATCGACTTAGAATAGTCGCCATACATCGATAGCGACCCCGGAAGGATTTCACCTTGTATTCCTTCCCTTTGGATGTGCACCCCATAGAAGCCGCCATCGGTTCGGCATCCGGACGCTGTGGTTCACCAAGAGGAAGGTGAAGAGCGGCGCGGAGAACAGCCGGAGTGATGATGATGGATTCGCCGCGGACATGAGAGGTTATGGAATCGGTAGTGCGGCGAATCCGTTGGTAATACTCAAGAATGTCATCGATAAAAAGATCGATGGGATTGGAGACCAGGTTGAGGATGTGCGAGGCTTCAAGAAGAGGGCGAAGATGGTGAAACCAATCCGGAGGATTAGAAACAGCATTCCAATCAACTAGATGGCCAGGATTAACGCCAGGAAAGAAAGATTCCGGGTGCCATTGCAGATTTGATGGGAAGGAAAAGAGGAAAGGTGAGGTCTTGACGGTAGAAGGAGCAACGAGAGGGTTAGGGATTTGAAATAAGCAATACTCGTGCTTCGCAGGAATGATCCGAACATATAAGACCAAGTCCGCAAATGTCGGCGGGTCTAGGAATGTGGGAGTGAGGTGGGGACCCGCGCGACATGCCGATGTCATTTGTCCGGATATCGAGGCGTCTCCGAATAAAACGATGTCGTGGAGACCGCATGACCAAGTAGCGATGACAACTGGTTGCCATCCAGGAGAAGTGTGTGGGCAACCCGAGATAGGCATTTAATGAATCATCATTATTCCTCCTCAAAAGCATGCGACATATGAGTATACGTGGATTGTCACAATTGAACAAAGTCGGGAGTCCGGAGGAAAGAGCCGACACTCATCCGGAGTTAATAATATTCGTGAAAGAGTATCCAGATGAATAATAGACCTTGTCCGTCGTAAACGAGTTTGGTGAGAATGTAGAGTAGATTCCTTTGCGATCAATAAGTCGAAGAGAAGAGAAGTACCACAACACTTCAAATCCGAGACTATGGACTGGATTTATCAATACGATTGCAAAGAAAATCTGAACCTGTAGCTAAATAAAAATATCTGAAAATACAAAAGCTTAACAGGCAAAGATTAGTACGGATTAGAGAAGATAATCAATGAAAAACAACATAATCCGAACTAATAAGAAACCGAACTCATGCATGGCTAAGAATGTAGTAGACGTACGCAATGTGAACTTGATCAATATTACTGAGTCAGGGCATATGTCGGATAGCAATACACAGGTTCATATAGGTCAACATAGCGAAACCGTCTTGCCGAACAAATAGCGCTAAGATTAATTAAAGGTCAAATGATTTGGCTTCATTAGGATTCATGAGTGTGAGATGAAAAGGTGAACACATGTCAAAAGAATGCAGATGATTAATCGATTAAAATGCATGGTTGAAGGAAGAACATACATCCACACATGCCACTTTTCCGATTTAAAACAGATGTCCATCAGATCCAGGAAGTAATAGCGTAGAGAAGGGAGAATCCGAGACATATTAGGGGTTCATTGCTGCTCCCCCGTAGATCATTTAATCCTCTCAATGAAAAGCTCCCCCTCAGATAGACAGTCAAGGAAAAAGGTCATGAGACATATACGGGGGGTATTCTTGAATAAAATATAAAGCATTTTCTCCCCCGTAGATTGTGCAATCCTCTCGGTTGACCGTTCCAATTTGTAGTTCAGCACCGTCTATCTTATTAGAAGACTATACTTGAAGCTGATCGAAATGCGTTTGTGTATTTATCCACCAGGCATTCCAAGCTAGCCCATTTCACTCCTTCAACTATGCACGTTAATGGAGTAATCTAAATGAACATGCTTTGATCATGTGGTGATTAATGGATATGAAGATCATGAATCCGATCGAGGTAAATCATATAAAGCGTAATTATGTTAGCTTTAAACGACTTCAGTCGGGAAACGCAAGCATCCTCCCAATATGAGGTTGAGATTAACATCGAAACATGGAACCGTGGAGACAAGTAAGTATGATCAAGAATGCGATCGGTGAGTTTCTACTACTTTCGGTAAACATACAATGCATGGTTTGTGAGAGAATATACTGTTGTGAAATTTAAATGAGAAACTATGCAGAGAAGTCGAGCATACCTAGTTGGAAGAGTAGTTCGGAAAACCTCGCATCAGGGAGGGGCTTTGTAAATATGTCTGCTAATTGATCTTCGGTGGCAACATGTTCCAGTGAAATATGCTTTTTAAGAACATGATCGCGTATGAAGTGATACCTGACCTCAATGTGCTTCGTCTTAGGATGCATGACAGGATTGTTGCTGATGGCAATTGCACTAGTGTTGTCACGATAAAGTGGAATAGAGGACATGTTGAATCCGTAGTCGGTAAGTTGACTTTGCATCCAAAGTAGTCGTGCGCAAGAACTTCCAGGACTGATATATTCCGCCTCGGCGATAGAGGTTGATACGGAATTCGCTTCTTCTTGAACCATGAGATCAATCTATTTCCAAGAAACCGACACGTACCGCTTGTGCTTTTCCTGTCGATGCGACATCCAGCAAGTCGGCATCGAGTACCCTGATAAGGTGAAGTTGGACTCCTTTGGGTACCGAGTCCCAAATTCATCGTCCCTTTGAGATACCTTAAGATCCGTTTTACATGAAGCATATGTGACTCCTTGGGATTCGCCTGATATCGTGCACAAATGCAAGTTGCAAACATAATGTCCTGGGCGACTTGCTGTAAATAGAGCAAGGATCCGATCATCCCTCTGTAGTCGGTCACATTCTTGATATGCCGTCCATATCCGGATCTAACTTGGCACCGACAGGCATTGGAGTTTTGACGGGAGATGAACCTTCCATACCAAACTTCTTAATAAGATCGCGAGTGTACTTAGCCTTGATTGATAAAGATTCCTTCCTTTAATTGTTTGACTTCAATTCCAAGGAAGTAGGACAGTTCTCCCATCATGCTCATTTCAAACTTGCCTGTCATCAACTTAGCAAACTCTTCACAAAGCTTCGGATTTGTTGATCCGAAAATGATATCGTCCACGTATATTTGTACGATCGAGTGTGTCCTTTCTCTTGTCGTAGAAATAGGGTGGTATCTATCTTCCCTTTTTGGAAGTTATGAGCAAGTAGGAATTCGACGGTGTGTCGTACCAGGCTCTGGGAGCTTGCTTCAAACCATATAGAGCTTTCTGAAGTTTGTAGACAAGATGTCCTGCCTTAGGTTCAATGAAGCCGGGAGGTTGTTCAACATACACCTCCTCTTGAAGGTCTCCATTCAGGAATGCGCTCTTGACGTCCATTTGATAAACTATGAAGTTTTCATATGAAGCATACGCCGAAACATTCGGATTGCCTCAAGTCTTGCGACCGGAGCAAAGGTTTCATCATAATCTATTCCCTCTTCTTGACGATATCCTTTGGCTACCAGTCCTGGCTTTGTTCCGGATTACTATTCCATCCGTATCAAGTTTGTTCCGGAACACCCATTTAACGCCAATGACTTGCTGAGACTTAGGCCTTGGTACTAAGGTCCACACATTATTTCTCTTAAATTGATTCAGTTCTTCTTGCATGGCTTCTATCCAGTTTGAATCCTGAAGAGCTTCATCTACCACCTTTGGTTCTATTTGAGATAGAAAGCATGAGTGAAGACTCATGTTTGAGGTGGCTGCTCTTGTTCTTACACCAATAGTAGGATCACCAATCACTTGATCTGAGGGATAGTTTCGAGTCCATCTATAATTCTGTGCGTGTGTTGGTTGTCCTTGAACAATTTGAAGCTCTTCCAGATTGGGTGGTTCAGTTGTATCAACTGGTTGGGCTTCGTCCGGAGTAGATGTTTCCGTATTTAGAGGTACGGATGAACTGATTGGTTCTTCAACACTGTTTCTTTCAGTGTTAACTAGTCCGGACGGACTTGAAGGTGCTCCGGAATTTTGTGTATCTGCAGGAGTTTGTCCGGAGCTAAGTGGTAGTCCGGAGCTAAGTGGTAGTCCGGAGCTAAGTGGTAGTCCGGAGCTAAGTGGTAGTCCGGAGTCTGAGTCATCCGTAGCATCATCCATAAAATTCCGTTGTGTTTCGCGGATGCCACGTGGTTAGTCAGGATACCGGTCCGGATGTGTAGCAGGGAATATTCATAAACTTTGAGTAATCGACGTTTCCGTTTATGACCTGCAGATTAGAATTTGAAGGACCGACTTTTGACCAATCGAGATTAGCTTCATCAAAGGTTACATGGATAGATTCTTCAACTTTAAAAAGTTTTCTATTGAAGACCCGATAAGCCTTGCTATGAAGTGAGTACCCGACAAAAATCCCATCATCAGATTTTGGTTCAAATTTATTCCGGGTCTCTTTGCCATTGATCAAGTATATAGCAAGTACATCCGAAAGCTCTGAAATGTGAAATTGAAGGTTTTCGACCTCTCCACATCTCATAGGGTGTTTTCATGGTAGATTTATTTATTAGAGTTCCGTTTCGAACATAGCGGGCGATGGACACGACTTCAGCCCATAGACCGAGAGGAAGCATTGCCCCTGCTAACATGGATCTACCAGCTTCAACTAAAGTTCGATTCTTGCGCTCGGCTACCCCATTTTGTTGTGGGGTTCCGGGCGCAGAAAAAGTCATCTTGTATGCCCTGTTCAGAACAATATGATCTCATTTCGGAAAAATCAAATTCTGTACCATGATCACTCCTGATGCATTTAATGCTCGGTCCTTGTGAGTTGCTTATCCAGTTGAAGAGATCTACAAGATGTTCAAAAGTTTGATCCTTTGATTTCAGGAACATCACCCATGTGTATCGGTGAAATCATCGATAACCACAAGGGTATATCTCGCACCTAGCTAGTGATGAAACAGATATAGGACCACATAGGTCCATATGAAGAAGTTGCAGAGGAGCGATTATTGAGTTAACCGATTTGCTCTTAAAGCCGTGTTTGGTCCGTTTACCAAGTTGGCATTCTCGACGAGAGAGTGTCTCTGGAGAACTTGAGTTTGGGTAGACCAGGTGACAAGATCAAGTGATGCTAATTTAGACAAAGTCTTAAAGTTCAAATGTGCGCATCGCTTGTGCCATAACCAACTATCTTCATCTCTTGCTTTCGTGAGGAAACATACAGGGTCGAAGAATTATTTCTTAAGACCACCTGAGTATATGTCCCCATCTCTTGATCCGGATAACTTAACATCTCCTGGATAAGTTTTCTCTTCTTGCACAGGTGTTGGACAAAAAGGAAACAAGAAATCCTTTGTCACATAGTTTATCGACACTTAGCAAATTATGCTTTAAACCTTCGACTAGTGCAACTTTAGTGATTGATACACGCCGTTAGTTAAAGTGCCATACCCGACGGTCTTACCTTTGTTTGTTGTCGCCATATGAGACGGATGGACCTTGTTTATCATTAACTTCTACAAGTAGAGTCTGGTCACCCGTCATATGTCCAGGAGCATCCACTATCAAGGATCCACTTGCTTTGATTTATCTTTAACTTCAAGTGATCCGGCAATTCATTCCAGAGATGCTCCTGAAAGACAACGGTTTACACTTTTGGTGCCCAAACTTGTTTCGGGCGGTTAGAGTGAGCAGCGATATTGTCAACATTTACGGATTTGATTTTGTTAGGACTCTTAGCTTTCCAAGTTGACATTAACTTGTTAGTTTCAGCCGCTTCTTTTATTTGGGATTTCTTGGGAGAGACACTCCTTTTAGATTTAGATTTTGTTTTGCTCGAAGAACCCCTTTTATAAAACTGATCTTTATTTGATTGAAATTGATTACAAAGCCAGCTATCGGATAGACTCCAACATTCATAGTGATAATGACCCATTTCCCTACGGATGGAACAGACACTATAATGTGAAGTACAAACAGGGGATACGGGTCTCTTAGATTTTGCTGATTTTCTACTGTTCCACGTGGCCTAATCCATTACGTTTGGGTGACGCGCTCTTGGCCCTAAATGCGTCGGCCTTAGCCTTGTCTTTCTTTTTGGGTGCTACGATTTTGGCTTTAACTGCACCAGCCTTCCCCTTCATCTTTAGTTACGGGTGCTACTTCTTCGGAAGTGCGATAATGACCTCGGTTCCACAATCATAAACTATGGTGCCACCTGAAATGAAGCCATCCAACGGTTTAGATGTACTAACGGGATATAAGTTGGTTAGTTTAGGAGTGAAATCCGGAGGACACTCGGTGGCTTTAGCTATGGAGGTTGATGGTTCAAACCTAGACCAGGTTTGACTCGAATGTCGTCAGGATCGGTCCTAAAGGTAGAGGCTATTTCCCGGATTTTAGCCACTTACGATTTATTTCCTTTTCCTGTTCCAGTTCATTTTCGAGTCTTTTAACTATAACTTTTAGGCCTGAGAGATTGGTATTTAAGAGATGATTTTCAGCTCTTAGATCATGATACCAAGCTTCCTTTCCCCCGAAGTCGGCGACGTCCTTTTCGAGTCTATTAATGGTAAATTCGAGACGTTTATTCGACTTTCCATATCTTTGTACATTTGAGTTATTATTAGTCTCTCATTCTTTTCATGATCACATGCAATAGTAAGAGATTCTAATTTACTCAGGAGCTCAAGATAGAAGGTACCTCGGTATTTGCCATGAGGCGGACGTTCGGCTTAATGGTCGGCTCATCATCCGAGGATTCCTCCTCTTCTTCCGAGCCACTCATGTATTTTGTCACGAGCGCCTTTCTCTTGCTCTTGCCGTTATCCGAGGTGGAGCGGCGAGAGTTTACCTTGTCACTTTTCTCGGTCACCTTTGCTTTGGACCTGCATTCCTTGGCCCAGTGACCAGCTTTTCCCACGATTGAAACATTCCTGGGAACCGGACTCCGGTCGCTCCTTCCGTTGGAACGATGATGATGAGCGTCTTCGATCCCTTTTCGCTTTTCCGTAGGAATCGCTCAAAGGATTTGACAAGAAGGGCTATCTCCTCCTCCTCGTCGAAATCGGAATTGTCGGATACGTCCGTATCATCATTCCTCGGTATGTTTAGACATTCGGTAGCTTTGAGAGCTACCCCCTTTTCTTTCCGAGCTATTTTTTCATCTCTCGTCGAGTACTTAAACCTGACTTCGTGAGTCCGCAGCCTCCCATATAGTTCTTCAAGGGGAACATCCGCGGTTTTTTGTCCGATTGCATCCGGAGTTGTTTGGAGTAGTAGCGATCCGGCAAGGAGCGAAAGAACTTGTCATTGATCCGGGATTGAGAGTAATGCTCATTGACAGTCTTCGGTTCAAGTATGAGCTTGCCGAATCTCCGATAGATGCTTTCAAGTGATTCGCCCGGTTTATGATTAAAACTCTCAAAGTTCCGTCCGAGAGTACGGATCACATTCTGCATATGGGACCGACTCCCCTCATAGAGGATTGTCGGTTTGTCCCAAACAGCTTTTCTTGTCGTGCGGCCCTGGACGTCCGTGAAAGCTTCGGAATCCAAGGACGATGTAACATAAGCCAGAGCCTTTTCACTAGCGCACCGCCAGGCTCTTTCATCGTTGGTAAGTTCGGCATCGGTCTTTGGCCTCCTTACGCCATGTTCTCCGATAGTCATCGGAATTGGAATCTCCTGATGAAGACATGGCCACATAAGATGATCATGGCAAACCATAAACATCTTCATGCGAGCTTTCCACCTGGGAGAAAAGCTCAGGTGTGAATTTGGGCGGTTTCGTTAGAGTAAACCCGAAACTCCGTGGTTGAGAAGCGGTGGCGGCGACGGGTTGTGGTGGATCGACATTTTCACTGCCGCTTCGATTCGGGATGGGCTCCTGTGCACCTCCGGAGTTAAGGCGAGTGTTGAAAAGCATACCGCTTTCTTCGGCCATTTCGAGATTGAAAGAGTGGGATCTCTACTTAGAACGAAGTAGAACTTGCTCGATACCACTTGATGGTCCCTTGGAGCCTAAAGGGGGGGGGGTGAATAGGCTCTTATTTGAACTCTTTCTTTTCTCTCAAGAAACAAAGACTTATCTAGTTTAAGTGATAATATCACCCGGAAGATAACCAGGATAGTGGAAGTATTTTGTTTTATTATCACAAAGTGATTACAACAAAATAGAAGCAAACACTCTCTTACACTCTGTTTACAACTTTGAATTCACACACTAGCCAAGTGCCTTTTCTATATTTTTGCACTTCTTCGCTCTGGCTCGCTTGCTTTACATGAAGTATAAGTATAAATATTTATACAAAACATTCCTAAGAGACAACCTTGGAACTTGAAGTTCCGGAATGCGTTCCGCACTAACTATCCCTCGGTAATCTATCTGCCTTGTCTGCTGCGGATTGTGGAGCTCAAGATCTTGGATTTGAAGAGTATAAGTGTCTTTGTGAGTTCCGAGATACAATTAAGGTTGTGTCCACATATCCGGATGATCCACGTGTAAGATTCTTCTTGTTCTAAATGCATTCGTCTTACATCGGGACAGCGCGAGCCGATAACTTTAAATGCGGTTTCATTGGAGCAAGTGTCTTCTTGGTCCGGTGTAATTTTCCTTACTCCGTAGTTAATGAAGCTCGGAACCTTACTCCGTGTCGGTGGTTGCTTACTCCGTATCTATTCGGTACTAGAATCCTTAGTCCGTGTCGGCGCTTCCTTACTCCGCATGTAAGTTCCTTACTCCGTATGTAAGTTCCTTACTCCGTATGTAAGTTCCTTACTCCGTATGTAAGTTCCTTACTCCGTGTGTAAGTTACTTACTCCGGGCGAGTAATAAGTCCGGATTCCTTACTCCGCATCTATTTTCCTTACTCCGCACTTATTTTCCTTACTCCGCACTTATTTTCCTTACTCCGCACTTATCCTTACTCCGCATTTATTTTCCTTACTCCGCACTTATTTTCCTTACTCCGCACTTATTGTTACTTGGTTATTTACCAAGTGTTTGACGACACTAACTCTTGTCCGGATCAGGATTATGTATCCTGTCCTTAGCTTTGCTCTCACGAGTGCATCTTTGGATTAGTGACATACCTTCTGCACTGATCAAATAAACACAAAAGATCTCAGATCAAATTACATAAGGCTTTAACGGCATTATCCAAATTCTGGGTTTGATCCAACACATTCATTTCACATTTGAGATCTGTTAAGCAAAGAGCATTTACTCACATCCCAGATTTGGCTGATAGTTCATTATATCTCTTATTATCACCCATGGTCCATATTGTCATTTTCTCCATTAATACTTCCATCAAAGTTATCCATAGAAGAATCGAAATCCAGCTAACAGTCTAGCTTCCGCAAACGAAGAAAGTTTATTCACCCCCCCTCTAGACTCACTTTGGGACCTACAATTGGTATCAAAGCGGTTCTACAACTTTGTAGAGATCCCTAAATGGCTGACATGGATTCCAGCAGTGCAGCTCTAGCTCCCGAGCAAGCTCCAGTTCCTATTGAGGAACTTGAAGCCAATCGTGCTCCAGAAGAAGGAGCGACTGGAGACTAGGAGCAGGAAGAACCGAGTACTAGCAGCAACAAGAAAGAACAAGAAGACTTCTATGACGTTCTGCCTGGCTCATCCTCCCAAGTACCTATGTGCACACCTGCACGTTTTTCCAAATGGAAAACGAGAATGAGAGAACACCTAGACATGCTCGACACGTATCTCTGGGAAACAATAAAGAATGAACCTTTCACTCCAAAGATTATGTAGAGAGGTCGGTTAATGACAAAAGACCCAGACAGTTGGTCTAAGGTGGAGTAGAAGAAAGTAAAGCTCGGCTTCAAGGCAAAAGCCATACTTTTCTCTGCACTCGACGATGACATGTTCACGGATGTTCAGGATCTTGAGACTGCTAAAGAGGTATGGGACAAGCTCTGTCTCATCTACGAGGGAGATGAGCAAATACAGGACAACAAGATCACCATGCTCAAGCAGGAGTATGAAGCCTTCAGATGTGAACCAAAGGAGTCATTGGACAGTATCTATAAAAGGTTCACAGGTCTGATTCAACGGATGAAGACTTATAATGTTGAGATCTCTCAGAAGGACAAGAATGACAAGTTTCTGAGATCTCTACCCTTGAGATTTCTGATAAAGACATCAGCCATCCGTCAGCTGAAGGAATGGAAAACCTATGCCTTGGAAGCATTATACGGGGACCTCAAGACGTTCGAAATGCAAAAGGAAAAACTTGAGACATTTGAGAATCCTTCCAAGAAAAAGGAGAAGTCTGTTGCCTTTAAGGCCACTGCTGAACCAAGGGAACCATCTTCAGAAAAGGAAGAAGATGAAGCTGATGAACTTGTTTCAGATAGTGCCTCAGATGAAGAAGTGGCATTTCTGATCAAGAAACTGCTGAAGAGAAGGGGGAACTACAGGAGAAAAGCAAGGCAGTCATCCTCATCCTTTTCTAAGGGAAAGGATAAGGAGAAGTTGCAGTGTTATCACTGCAACAAGCCCGGCCACTTCGCTTTCGACTGTTACAACTTGAAGAGGGAGAAAAAGGAGGCCGCTGAGCAGAAGAAGAAGAAGACCAAAGGCTCTTTAAGCAGAAAGGATGACAAGAGGAAGAAGGCCCTTGTCACCAACAAGTTTAACAGTGAAACTGAGGAGGAAGAAGAATCGTCTGATGAGGAGAAAAAGGAAAAAGGTCTCATCTGCTTCATGGTTGACCATTCACCTCCCCTCAAGGTAAGAACTTATGAACAACTCTACATTGAATATGAAGATACCTATAGAGCTCTTAAAGAAATAGAGGAACAATTTCTTCCTATGAAAGCTTACAAAGAAAGATATTATTCCAAACTGGAAAGGCTTTCATGTGAATATAGAGACTCTATAGATGACTATGAAAGAACTGAGAGAAGATTAAGAGCTGAAGTGAGTGAGATGAGAAGCACACACAATGATATTTTAGACAAAGCTGGACAACTAAAAATGGCTAATAAAGATATCGAGAGGCTTGAAAAGGAACTAGTTGAAACTAAAGCAGAACTGGAAAAGAAAAGATAAATCAGTCAAAAGTGGCAAGACTCTGCTGAAATTACATCCAACTTTAGGTCCACCCCAGATGTTAAAGGTCTAGCCTTAGGTCTAGGTTTCTCAGAAGACCAAATAGCCAAGGCTCAGACTTACCCTGTGCAGACTAAATGTCTTGCTGGCTTTGTTCCTACTGGTAGTGTACTCCTTGATTGTGGAAAGGAGGTACCTATGGCTATTGCTAGTCCAACCAAACTAGTGACACCGGAACTCAAAGATCAGGGTACTGTTTGTTGGTCCCTGGTAGCCTAGAGGGGGGGGGGGGGGGGGGGGGGGGGGGGGGGGGGTGAATAGGCTTAAATCAAAAACTCTTTCCTCACAGGTGTAACACAATCTAGTTAAAAGATATAAAATCAGTGCGGAAGATAACCAGATAGTGGAAGTATTTTGCTTTATTATCAAATGATAATTACAACAAAATAAGCAGCAATTATAGCTGATTACACTAGCACTCGGCTTTACAATTACACACACTGGCGTTAATGATCTCTATAAGCTCTTGTACAATAACTTTTCTCACGTGCGTATCAGTTTTCCTTCGTATGTGTACGCACACTTAATGTACAACACTGTAGATATATATATAGACATCCTAGGAATCTATCTTGGAACTGTGTTTTCCGAGCGCTGTGTGAACATTAAGTTTTTCTTGGAAAATGCTTCTGCTATAACTGCTTCGAATGTGGAGCTCGACATATTGGAAACATAAGTAAATTAAATAACTTCGCTCACTTCCAATTACATTTGGGACTGCATCCACATCTCCGAGTGGTCCACGCGTAAGACAGTTTAGATCTTCAATGAGTTTGTTTTACATTGGAACACAGCGAGCTGATATCATAAATGCGGTATTGATAAGTTGAAGTAGCGTCCTTTTAGTCCGGTGTAGCTTTCCTTACTCCGTATCAACGAGGTTTGGATCCTTATTCCATGTCAGTTATTGCTTACTCCGTATACATGAAGTCCTGAAATCCTTATTGATGGTCCTTTGGAGCCTAGAGGGGGGTGAATAGGCTCTTATCGAAACTCTTTCTAATCTCTTAAGATACAAACATTTATCCAGTTAAGTGATAGAATCGCTGCGGAAGATAACCAGATAGTGGAAGTATTTTGTTTTATTATCAAAAGATAAATACAACAAAATAGAGGCAAGACTCTCTTACACTCTGTTTACAAAAGGGATTCACACGCTAGCCTATTTCTATCTTTTTAAGTCTTGTGCATACACAGGGTTGATCTTAGCTTGCTTACACACAATTACACAAATGTACGAGTATGAATATTTATACAAACATTCCTAAGAGACAACCTTGGAACTTGTAGTTCCGGAATGCGTTCAGCACTAACTATTCCTCGGTAATCTCTCTGCCTTGACTGCTGCGGTTTGTGGAGCTCAAGATCTTGGGTTTGAAGAGTATAAGTGCTTTTGTGAGTTCCCAAATATAATTGAGGTTGTGTCCACATATCCGGGAGATCCACGTGTAAGATTCTTCAGGTTCTCAACGAGTTTGTCTTACATCGGGACACCACGAGCTGATAACTTTAAATGCGGTAGTTTGAAGTAGCATCTTCTTGGTCTGGTGTAATTTTCCTTACTCCGTTGCTAATGAAGCTCGGAACCTTACTCCGTGTCAGTGGTTGCTTACTCCGTATCTATTAGGTATTGGAATCCTTAGTTTGTGTCAGCGCTTCCTTATTCCGCATGTAAGTTCCTTACTCCGTATGTAAGTTCCTTACTCCGTATGTAAGTTCCTTACTCCGTATGTAAGTTCCTTACTCCGTATGAGTGAGTGGCCCGGATTCCTTACTCCGCATCTAGTTTCCTTACTCCGTGCGAATAAAGACTCGGGTCCTTATTCCGTATCAATACTTCCTTACTCCGTATGTATGAAAGACTCGGATGCCTTACTCCGTGTCTTCTTTAGTTCGCTTGAGGGGAAGACTTAACTTTTTTTAACTCCATGTCAAACCTTTTACTTCGTGCGACCTTGTAGACCAAGACTCTTACTCCGCATCAGTTTGACTTAGTCCGTTTGAGGCATTAGGAACAGATTCCGTAATCTGTAGCTTTTAAGTTCTTAGTCCGCACGAATGTTCCTTATTCCATATGTATTGGTGACTTGGTTATTTACCAAGTGTTTGACGACACTCACTCTTGTCCGGATCAGGATTATGTATCCTGTCCTTAGCTTTGCTCTCACGAGTGTATCTCCGGATTAATAACATATCTTCTACAACGATCAAAGAAACACAAAAGATCTCAGATCAAATTACATAAGACTTTATCAGCATTATCCAAATTCGGGGCTTGATCCAACAATCTCCCCCAATTATGGATATGCCCTAACCCTTTGTAATCTGATCTGGTAAGCAGTGCAAAAAGATAACATACAGAATACGCATCACAACCAATTTCATACATCAGCAACAGAATACAATTCAGCCTTTATACAAGATTTTCATTAAGGTACATAAGGCTTACTATACTTGAAGATCATAGTTGCTGCTTTCTCTCTAAGCTCCATTGTCTGCTTCATCATATAAGTGGTGTGTTGGCTCCAAGATTTGTCCACAGTTAAGAATGACTTGATGAAGTAACAGACAAAGGCCCCGCAGCTATCTCCATCCGGCTGTTGTGGCACTTGCTTCTTGCCCCAGAATGTCGCCTTCAGCTTCTCAGTTGGACTCAAGGGTGTGATGCCCAACTCTTCATATAATCCAGCTTTCTTCACGACTTGATCGGCTGAGACATAGTGGTTCCCATTGATTCTTTCTTACATAATGCTCCACAATCTGATGAGAATCAATCAAAATCATTTGTTTGGACTGAATCATGAAGACAACCATCATGAAATGTGGCGACATGATCTGGTACGGAATGAGGATAGTTGAGAGAGTTTTCCATGGCTTGCTATCCTCAGCAGTTCCGTCGATGAAGGACTGAATGAGATCTACACTGGGAAGATAGCTTTCATTCCAGCACGGCAGAACTTCAAACAAGTGCCCATCCTTGTATAGAGATGGAAACGACCTCATCTCCATTTTAGCAGCCCTAGAGAAGTTGTCAATGTCTTCTTTGTAAAGAGTCCTTTTTTCGAACAAAGGGTCCGAATGTCGTCCGGGGAAAAAGGGTACAGTCGAGAGACATCTTCTCTCGGCGAAGACACGAGATAGGACTTCATTGCCTTACGCACGCTTCCATCCGCATCGAAGGGTCACACGCCGCATATGATGGGAGGAAGGTGTCAGCATGGATGGAGAGGATGGAGGAAGAGCCGCACTCGAGGAGCTTGGGCGAGAGAAGCGGCTACGTTTGGGAATTTGGACTCCCTGAAGCAATGAAGAGGCAGGCTGCTTCTCAGCACGAGTGGATGGTTGTGGTGCAGGAGGAGCAGAAGGATCAGATGACACTTTCTCCCCCGGTTTGGTAGATCGCCGGGAAGCAACGGGAGGGCGAGCCATCGTGTGCGCCAGGTCCGCGAAGGAGGTAGACAAGGAATGGACAGACGAGGCAACGAGATCCATCTTCTGTTCCATGGAAGTGAAGGAATCAGTGAGAGCGGAGAGGAGTTGGGCGCCAAGTGCATCAACCTTGGCGGCGATAGCGGATATTTGGGCGCTATGAGCTTGAGCGTGGCGGTCTAGCTGGGCGGAGAGCACAGCATTGGAGTGGACCGTGCCAAAAGAAGCACGCCCAAGGACCAACTCGGGAGCTTTGGAAGACTCCCCCGCAGGAACAGGAGCAGGAGTGCGCTGGGCAGAGGAGTCCGCAGGAGTATCAGCAGCAGCAGCAGAAGGGGCATCCGGAGCATCAGAGGCATCCGGAGCAGCAGACCCGCTTTGACCAGATAGGTCAACAACGGGAATGGCGGCAGCAGGAGAAGAAGGTCCAGCCTTAGCGGGGGAAGAACTCCGTGTGGCATGGACCGGGCTGGAAGGTGTAGGGAATGGCACATCTGGAATGGAGGCCGGCGTAAGAAAGCCTTGGTCCAAGTTACAGATGATCATGGTCTCCGGGGATTGGGTATGGCACGTGAAAAACACCCGGAGATCGGTGTCAGGAATAGAGGCAGTGTGGGCAAGGCTGAAACGAAGCCATAGGTCCGTTAAGGTGTCGGCGGAGAGATGGTCAAGGTAATCTCGGGGTTGAGGTAGGGGAGGCAAAGGGGCTTCTGGAGTAGATGCTGGGACATCAGCAATGACGGCAGCAGCAGCGGTATCAACCGCGGCAGCAATGGCGGAAGTGGAGGGTGTGGGGACATCCGCAGCAGAAGGGGCTGAGGAAACAGGTTTAGGGACGCTGCGCTGAGAGGGCCCCGCAACCTTGGAAGGGTCGCCACGGACGCTGTGCGGGAAGCCCGAGAAACGGAGGGTGCAGCAACAGACCGAATCCGGGAGGACCGGTGAGCAGAGCTGACCTCTGGGGCATGGCTGGCAGAGGGGTCACCAACAGAATTGCCTTGTTGTTCCGCGGCAGGGAGAGGGCGGAGAGCTGCAGAGGGACAACGGGCTGTCATGTTCCCATCAGGTGTCAGATAGCGAAGGTAATAGGGCGGAGGGAATGAAATAGCATCAGAGCGGGCGAAATGGTCCGGATGAAGATGCCGGAAGACAATGCTGAGTATGCGCCCGAACGAACGGTTCTTGGGTCCAGTCTGCAGTAATCAGAACAAAATTGTCCCCCAGTCCATTGGAAGACCTTCAAAAATGCCGTACATGGCCAAAAGAAGGTCGTACGGAACTGAGTCCAGGGCGGATGTGCGAGCCAGTAAACATCGACTTAAGATGGTCGCCATACAGCGATAGCGACCTTGGAAGGACTTCACCTTGTATTCCTTGCCTTTGTAGGTGCAACCCATAGAAGCTGCCATGGGATCGGCATCGGGGCGCTGTGGTTCACCGGGGGGTAGATGGAGAGTAGCGCGGAGAACGGCGGGGTTAATGAGGATGGATTCACCGCGAACATAGGAAATGATGGAGTCGGTGGTACAGCGAATCCGTTGGTAAAACTCGAGAATGTCATCTATAAGCAGATCGACAGGATTGGAGATCAGGTCGAGTAGGTGAGAGGCTTCTAGAAGAGGGCGAATATCGGAAAACCAGTCTGGAGGGTTGGAGACAGCGCTCCAATCAACCAGATGGCCGGGATTAACGCCGGAAAGAGAGATTCTGGGTGCCATTGTAGATGAAAGTTGAAGGGCGAGAGGAAAGGTGTGGTCTTGGGGATTGAAGGAGCAACGAGAGGTTTAGGGATTTGAAAAGGGTAACGCTCGTGCTTTGCAGGAATGACCAGAATATATAAGACCGAGTCCGTAAGTGTCAGCGGGTCTAGGAATTTGGCGAGTTAAACAGTGAACTGCTTGACAGGCTGATGTCATTAGTCTTGATATCGATGCGCCTCCGAATTATAAGATGACATGGAGGCGGCATGACCAAATAAGGGTAACAGCTGTTCGCCTTCCGGAGAAGTGTGTGCATCCCGAGATATGCATTTAATGAATCATCATGATTCCTCCTCAAAAGCACGCGATATAAAAGAAGACATGGATTATCGCAATTTGACAGTGTCTGGAGTCCGGAGGAATGAACCGACAATCATCCGGAATTAACGATAGTTGTATGACGAGTATCCGGATGAAAAGTAGACCGTTTCCGTAGTAACAAAGTGCGGTGAGAGAGAAGTAGATTCCTTTGCTTGTCAATAAGTCGAAGAGAAGAGAAGTACCACAACACTTCAAATCCAAGACTATGGACTAGATTTACCGATAAGGTTGCAAAGAAAATCTGAACCTGTAGCTTAAAACAAGAGAAACTAAAAATACAAAAGCTTAACAGGTAAGGATTAGGACGGATAAGAGAAAATAGTCTGTGAAGAACGACATAATCCGAACTAATGAGAAACAGAACTTATGCATGACAAAGAATGTAATAGACATATACATACGAGAGAATGATCATATTACTGAATCAGGGCATATGTCAGATAAAAATACACAAGTTCATATAGGTCAACATAGCGAAACCGTCCTGCTGAACGACGTAGCTAAGATTAATTAAAAATCATATGATTTGATCAAACTAGGATTCATGAGTGAAAAAAAAAATGAGGAAGCGGACACATGTCAAATGCAAGCAATTGATTATCCGATTAAAATGCTTGGTTGAAGAAAAGAAAAACATCCAGGCATGCCTCAATTCTGTTTCTACAACGCATGTCCAGTCAGATCCGGAAGTAAAAGTTTAGAGGGGAGAGTATCCGAGACATATTAGGGGGTCATTACTGAGGTAATAGATGAAGCTTAAGCTCCCCCGTAGATCATTTGATCCTCTCATTAAAAGACTCCCCCTCAAATAGACAGCTAGGAAATAGGTCATGAGACATATACGGGTGACCTTTCCGACATATAGAAATTCAGCACTGTCTATCTTTTTGGGAAACTATACTTCAGAAGCTGATCAGACTGCGATTGAGTATTCATCCACCAGGCATTCCAAGCTAACCCATTTCATTTCTTCAATTATACATGTTAATAGAGTAATCTAAATAAACAGGCTTTTGTCGTGATCAGTGGAAATTAAGATCATGAAACCAGAATGAGGTTAATCATATAAACTTTAATCATGTTTGCTTAAACGACTTCAGTCAGGAAACGCAAGCATCCTCCCAATATGAAGTTGATAATAATATCAGAAGCATGAAGCCGTTAATCAGTAAGTATGATCAGCATTAAAAACAGTATGTATCGTCTACTTCCACTAAAAGCACAATGCATGTTCTGATATTAAGTATACTGTTGAGTAATTTAAATGTGAAACTATGCCGAGAAGTCAAGCATACCTAATCGGATGAGTAGTTTAGAGAATCTTGCATCAGGTAGGGGCTTTGTAAGTATGTCCGCGGTTGATCTTCGTTAGCAACATGTTCCAGGGAAATGTGATTTTTGAGAACATGGTCACGTATGAAGTGATACCTGACCTCAATATGCTTCGTCTTAGGGTGCATGACAGGATTGTTGCTGATAGCAATTGCACTAGTGTTGTCGCAGTAGAGTAGAATAGATGACATGTTGAAACCATAGTCAGTAAGTTGACTTTGCATCCAGAGTAGCGTGCACGCAAAACTCCCAAAGAGCTATATATTCCGCCTCGGCAGTAGAGGTTGATACGAGTTCGCTTCTTCTGAACCATGAAATTAATCTATTTCCAAGAAACCGACACGTACCACTTGTGCTCTTCCTGTCAATGCGACATCCAAAGGTCGGCATCGAGTATCCGGATAAGGTGAAATTGGACTCCTTTGGGTACCAGAGTCCCAAATTCATCGTTCCCTTGAGATATCTTAATATCCGTTTAACATGAAGCATATGTGACTCCTTGGGATTCGCCTGATATCGTGCACAGATGCAAGTTGCAAACATAATGTTTGGGCGACTTGCTGTTCGATACAGCAAGGATCCTATCATCCCTCTGTAGTCAGTCACATTTACTGATATGCCATCCACATCAGGATCTAACTTGGCACTGACAGGCATGGGAGTTTTGACGGGAGATGAACCTTCCATACCAAACTTTTTAATAAGATCGCGAGTGTACTTAGCTTGATTAATGAAGATTCCTTCCTTCAATTGTTTAACTTCTATTCCGAGGAAGTAGGACAGTTCTCCCATCATGCTCATCTCAAACTTGCCTGTCATCAACTTAGCAAACTCTTCACAAAGCTTCGTATTCGTTGATCCGAAAATGATATCATCCACGTATATCTGTATGATTAGAGTGTGTCCTTTCTCTTTTCGTAGAAATAAGGTGGTGTCTATCTTCCCTTTTTGGAAGTTGTGAGCAAGTAGAAATTCCGACAGTGTGTCATACCAGGCTCTTGGAGCTTGCTTCAAACCATATAAAGCTTTCCGAAGTTTGTAGACTAGATGTCCTGCTTTAGGTTCAATGAAACTGGGAGGTTGTTCTACGTAAACCTCCTCTTGAAGATCTCCATTCAGGAATGCGCTCTTGACGTCCATTTGATAAACTATGAAGTTTTCATATGAAGCATACGCCAGAAGCATTTAGATTGCCTCAAGTCTTGCTACTGGAGCAAAGGTCTCATCATAGTCTATTCCTTTTACTTGACGATATCCTTTGGCTACCAGTCTGGCTTTGTTCCAGATTACTATTCCATCCGTATCAAGCTTGTTCCGGAACACCCATTTAACTCCAATGACTTGCTGAGACTTAGGCCTTGGTACTAAAGTCCACACATTATTTCTCTTAAATTGATTCAGCTCTTCTTGCATGGATTCTATCCAATTCGAATCCTGAAGAGCTTCATCTACCACTTTTGGTTCTATTTGAGATAGAAAACATGAGTAAAGACTCGTGTTGGAGGTGGCTGCTCTTGTTCTTACACCAACAGTAGGATCACCAATCACTTGATCTGAGGGATGGTTTCGGGTCCATCTGTAATTCTGTGCATGTGATGGATGATCTTGAACAATTTGAAGCTCTGCGCATTAGGTGGTTCGGTGTATCTGCTGGTTGAGCTTCGTCCGGACTAGATGTTTCCGTATTAGAAGGTACGGTAGAACTAGGTGGTTCTTCAACACTGTTTCTTTCAGTGTTAACTGGTCCGGACGGACTTGAAGGTGCTCCGGAATTTTGGGTTTCCGTAGGAGTATGACCGGAGCTTAATGGTAGTCCTGAGTCCGAGTCATCCGTAGCATCATGCATATAATTTCTTTGTGCCTTACTGATGCCACGTGGTTGGTCAGAATGTGTAACAGGAACATTCATAAACTTCGAATAATCGATGTTGCTGTCCAGGACCTGCACATTAGAACTTGAAGAAGCAACTTTTGACCAATCAGGATTAGCTTCATCAAAAGTCACATGGATAGATTCTTCAACTTTAAAAAGTTTTCTATTGAAGACCCGATAAGCCTTGCTATGTAATGAGTACCCGACAAAACTCCCATCATCAGATTTTGGTTCAAATTTATTCCGGGTCTCTTTGCCATTTATCAATATGTAGCAAGTACACCCAAAAGCTCTGAAATGTGAAATTGAAGGTTTTCGTCCTCTCCACATCTCATAGGGTGTTTTCATGGTAGATTTATTTATTAGAGTTCTGTTCTGAACATAGCAGGCAGTGGACACAGCTTCAGCCCATAGACTGAGAGGAAGCGTTGCCCCTGCTAACATTGATCTATCAGCCTCAACTAAGGTACGATTTTTGTGCTCAGCTACCCCATTTTGTTGTGGAGTTCTAGGCACAGAGAAGTCATGCTGTATGCCCTGTTCAGAACAATATGATCTCATTTCTGAAAAATCAAATTTTGTACCATGATCACTCCTGATGCACTTTATGCTCAGTCCTTGTGAGTTGCTTATCCAGTTGAAAAGATTTAGAAGATGCTCAAAAGTTTGATCCTTTGATTTCAGGAACATCACCCATGTGTATCTGGTGAAATCATCAATAACCACAAGGGTATATCTCGCACCAGCCAGTGACGGAACAGAAATAGGACCATAGAGGTCCATATGAAGAAGTTATAGAGGAGCAGTTATTGAATTAACTGATTTGCTCTTAAAGCTATGTTTGGTTTGTTTGCCCAGTTGGCATTCTCGACAGAGAGTGTCTCCTGGAGAATTTGAGTTTAGGTAGACCAGGTGACAAGATCAAGTGAAGCTAATTTAGACAATGTCTTAAAGTTTAAATGTGCGCATCGCTTGTGCCATAGCCAACTATCTTCATCTGAAGCTTTAGTGAGGAAGCATACAGGTCGAAGAATTATTTCTTAAGACCACCGAGTATATATCCCCATCTCTTGATCCGGATAACTTAACATCTCCGGATAAGTTTTCTCTTCTTGTACGGTGTTGGACATAAAGGAAACAGTAAATCCTTTGTCACATAAATTACTGACACTTAGCAAATTATGCTTTAAACCTTCGACTAGTGCAACTCTAGTGATTGATACACAGCCATTAGTTAAAGTGCCATACCCGACAGTCTTACCTTTGCTGTTGTCACCATATGAAACGGATGGACCTCGTTTGTCATTCACTTCAACAAGTAGAGTCTGATCACCCGTCATATGTCCGGAGCATCCACTATCGAGGATCCACTTGGTTTGATTGATTTTTAACTTCAAGTGATCCGGCAATGCATTCCAGAGATGCTCCTAAAGACAACGGTTTTACACTTTTGGTGCCCAAACTTGTTTCGGGCGGTTAGAGAGAGCAGCAGTAATGTCAACAGTTTCGGATTTGATTTTGCTGGGACTTTTAGCTCTCTAAGTTGACTTTAACTTGTTAGTTTTAGCTGCCTCTTTTATTTGGGTTTTCTTGGGAGAGATACTCTGAGGTTTAGATTTTGTTTTGCTCGTAGAACCCTTTTTATTTAACTGATCTTTATTGATATGAATTTGATTACAAAGCCAGTTATTAGATAAACTCCAACATTCATAGTGATAATAACCTATTTCCCTATAGATGGAACAGACACTATAATGCGGAGTACAAACAGGGGATACAGGTCTCTTAGATTTTACAGACTTTCTACTCTATTTCCTGTGGCCTAATCCATTGCGTTTGGGTGACGCGCTCTTGGCCCTAGATGCGTCAGCCTTAGCCTTTTCTTTCTTTTTGGGTGCTACAGTTTTGGCTTTAACTGCAGCAGCCTTCCCTTCATCTTTAGTTACGGGTGCAACTACTTCGGGAAGTACAGTAACAACCTCGACTCCACAGTCATAAACTATGGTGCCACCTGAAATGAAACCATCCAACGGTTTAGATGTACTAACAGGATATAAGTTGGTTAGTTTTGGAGTGAAATCCGGAGGACATTCAGTAGCTTGAGCTATGGAAGTCGATGGTTCGGAACCTAGGCCAGGTTTGACTCGGATGTTGTCAGGATCAGTCCTAAAGGTAGAGGTTATTTCCCCGGATTTTAGCCACTTACGATTTATTTCCCTTTCCTGTTCCAGTTCATTTTCGAGTCGTTTCACAATAACTTTTAGGCCCGTTAGGTTGGTATTTAACAGATGATTTTCAGCTCTTAGATCATGATACCAAGCCTCTTTTCCTCTGAAGTCAGCTATGTCCTTTTCAAGTCTAGTGATAGTAAATTCAAGGCGTTTATTCTGACTTTCCACATCTTTGTACATTTGAGTAATTATTAGTCTCTCATTCTTTTCATGATCACGTTCAATAATAAGAGATTCTAATAGAACATACTGCCAGTTCTTGTCCGATTGCATCTGGAGTTGTTTGGAGTAGTATCGATCCGGCAAGGAACGAAAGAACTTGTCATTGATCTGAGATTGAGAATAATGCTCATTGACAGTCTTCAGCTCAAGAATGAGCTTGCCGAATCTCCGATAGATGCTTTTGAGTGATTCGCCTGGTTTATGATTGAAACTCTCAAAGTTCTGCCTGAGAGTACAGATAACGTTCTGCATTTGGGACTGACTCCCCTCATAGAGGATTGTCAGTTTATCCCAGACAGCTTTTGCTGTTGTGCTACCCTGGACGTCCGTGAAAGCCTCGAAATCCAAAGACGATGTAACGTAAGCCAGAGCCTTTTCGCTAGCGCACTGCCAGGCTCTTTCATCGTTGGTAAGTTCGGCATCCGTCTTTGGCCTTCTAACTCCATGTTCTCCGATTGTCATCGGAATTGGAATCTCCTAATGAAGACAGGGCCACATGAGATGGTCATGGCATACCATGAACATCTTCATGCGAGCTTTCCACTAGGAGAAAAGCTCAGGTGTGAATTTGGGCGGTTTTGTCAGAGCAAAACCAGAACTCCATGGTTGAGCAGTGGAGGCAGCAGCAGGTTGAGGTGGGTCGACGTTTTCACTGCTGCTTCAATTCGGGATGGGCTCTTGTGCACCTCCGGAGTTAAGGCGAGTGTTGAATAGCATACTGCTTTCTTCGGCCATTGCTGAGAGCGAAAGAGTGGGATCTCTATTTAGAACAAATAGAACTTGCTCTGATACCACTTGATGGTCCCTTGGAGCCTAGAGGGGGTGAATAGGCTCTTATCAAAACTCTTTCTAATCTCTTAAGACACAAACACTTATCCAGGTTAAGTGATAGAATCACCGAGAAGATAACCAGGATAGTGGAAGTATTTTGTTTTATTATCAAAAGATAAATACAACAAAATAGAGGCAAGACTCTCTTACACTCTGTTTACAAAAGGGATTCACACGCTAGCCTATTTCTATCTTTTTCTTGTGCATACACAGGGTTGATCTTAGCTTGCTTACACACAATTACGCAAATGTATGAGTATGAATATTTATACAAACATTCCTAAGAGACAACCTTGGAACTTGTAGTTCCGGAATGCGTTCAGCACTAACTATTCCTCGGTAATCTCTCTGCCTTGACTGCTGCGGTTTGTGGAGCTCAAGATCTTGGGTTTGAAGAGTATAAGTGCCTTTGTGAGTTCTCAAATATAATTGAGGTTGTGTCCACATATCCGGGTGATCCACGTGTAAGATTCTTCAGGTTCTTAATGAGTTTGTCTTACATCGGGACACCACGAGCTGATAACTTTAAATGCGGTAGTTTGAAGTAGCATCTTCTTGGTCCGGTGTAATTTTCCTTACTCCGTTGCTAATGAAGCTCGAAACCTTACTCCGTGTCAGTGGTTGCTTACTCCGTATCTATTAGGTACTGGAATCCTTAGTCCGTGTCAGCGCTTCCTTATTCCGCATGTAAGTTCCTTACTCCGTATGTAAGTTCCTTACTCCATATGAGTGAGTGGCCCGGATTCCTTACTCCGCATCTAGTTTCCTTACTCCGTGCGAATAAAGACTCGGGTCCTTATTCCGCATCAATACTTCCTTACTCCGTATGTATGAAAGACTCGGATGCCTTACTCCGTGTCTTCTTTAGTTCGCTTGAGGGGAAGACTTAACTTTTTTTAACTCCATGTCAAACCTTTTACTTCGTGCGACCTTGTAAACCAAGACTCTTACTCCGCATCAGTTTGACTTAGTCCGTTTGAGGCATTAGGAACAGATTCCGTAATCTGTAGCTTTTAAGTTCTTAGTCCGCACGAATGTTCCTTATTCCGTATGTATTGGTGACTTGGTTATTTACCAAGTGTTTGACGACACTCACTCTTGTCCGGATCAGGATTATGTATCCTGTCCTTAGCTTTGCTCTCACGAGTGTATCTCCGGATTAATAACATATCTTCTGCAACGATCAAAGAAACACAAAAGATCAAAGATCAAATTACATAAGGCTTTATCAGCATTATCCAAATTCTGGGCTTGATCCAACACTTATCCCGTGTCAGCGCTTCCTTACTCCGCATGAGGTAGATATGCGGAATCCTTATTCCGCATCAACGCTTCCTTACTCCGCATTAGTTGTCCTTACTCCGCTCGAATGAAAGACTCGGATTCCTTATTCCGAATCTTCTTTTCCATAGACAGCTTGAGCGGAGGACTTAATTCTTTCTCTGCAACAAATCTCTCTTACTCAGTAGGAGGCGTAGACTCGGATTCTCATTCTGCGTAAAATGACTTAGTCCAATCAACAATAAGAGCGTGGAATCCTTAGTCCTTTTGACAGGTGATTAGTTCGTACGAGAGAGTCCTAACTCCGGATGAAGACTTGGTTATTTACCAAGTGTTAGACGACACTCATGATGTCCCGGATCAGGATTATATATCCTGTCCTTTGCTTTGCTCTTACAGGAGTTGGTCCGGATAACAATTTAATCTTCTGCACAGACTTAAAATAAACATGAAACAACTAAAATCAAATTACATTAGGTTTGATCCGCATTATCCAAATTCTAGGTTTGATCCAATAATCTCCCCCAATATGGATGTGCTAAACCCTTTGTAATCTGATCCAGTTAGGCAGCAAGATATACAGAGATAAGGATAAATAAAATAAATTTTCACTATATAAGCAACAGTAATACAAAGTAAGCCTTAGTACAAAAGTTATACTAAGAATTGTAAGGCTTACTGTACTTGAAGATTTTAGTTGCTGCCTGCTCCCTTAGCCACTTAGACTGTTCTTTAGTGCACAAGAAAAAGTAATTCCAGTTGGGATCATACTTCAAAAGATGCCTAATAAAGTAACAGACATAGGCTCCACAGCTTTCTCCGTCAGGTTGTTGGGGAACGTCCTTTTTGCTCAGAATTGACGAATTGAGGAGAGCATTGGGAAGCAGAGGAGGTTGGCCAATTGATTCGAAAAGTCCACTCTGTCTGACAGCCTTTGACAGAGTCCGGAGCAATGGTCCGAGTTGGCTTCTTCTCATCTAGTGTCCCACAACCTGATGGGAGTCATGCAGAACAACTCTCCTGTCCTTAATAGAGAAGACCACGAACAGGTGATGAGGAGTGCTGATCCTGTATGGAATGAGAACAGTTGTAAGATTTTTCCATGGCTTACTGTTCTCAGCTATTCCATTTATGAGGGTCTGAATGAAGTTCACTTCAGGAAGGTAGTGATCAAGCCAGCAAGGTAGGATATCGAACATATGTTCGTCTTGATACAAGGTGGGAAACAACCTCATCTCTTCCTTTATCGCCAAGGTGAAGTTGTCGATATCCTCAGTAGAGAATTGTCCTTTCTCCGACAGTAGGGTGCTTATGTCTTCAGGAGAGAAAGGGGAAAGAGATGACAAGCACCTTTTTGGGGTAGAAGGAGCAGCACTCGCATATGCTAGCATGGCTGCAAGTACACACCCATCTGTATCATATGGATCGAATTCCGCATAAGATGGAAGAAATGTGACTTGCGGAGCCTGATCAAAAGAGGAGGGAGCTGCAGTGGAGGAGCTGGGACGATTAGAAGGAGCGGGAGCAGCACTAGACGGTCCAGAGAAGCGGCTGTGTTTGGGAACCGGGAGACCCAGAGGAAGGCTGAGTGCAGATCTTCGGCTTCGGCTGGGAACGTCAGTAGTGTCAGGGGCAGTAATGGAGGGAGCTGGATCAGATGAGACATTCTCCCCCGGTTTGGTATATCGGCGAGGAGGGCGAGAGGGACGACCCACAACTTGAGTCAGATTCCGGACAGAGGTGGAGAGGCCCGAAAGAGATTGGGCAATAAGGTCTAGCTTCCGATCCAGGGAGAGAGAGGAGTTGGAGAGAGCGGAAAGGATCTGGGTCCTGATGTCATCAACTTTGTCAGCAATGACCTGGGCCTGGGAATGATTGTCCTCCGCAATACGATCCAGCTGAGCGGAGACCGTGGCTTCAGATAAGATCGTGGCAAATGAGGGGCAGCCAAAGCCAGAGGCAGGAGCCTTCGAGGACTCCCCCGCATGTAGAGGGGTAGGAGTGCGCAGTGCGGAGGAGTCAGCAGGTGGAGAGAAGAAGGAGGGACTAGCAGCAGTAGTAGGTGTAGCGGAGCCACTCTGACCAGAGAGGTCAATGAGAGGAATGTCCGTAGGAGAGGAGGGACCAGCTTCAGCAGGGATAGGAGTCCGTGCGTCATGAGCAGGTCCGGAAGAGGTAGTAGTAGTTGGAGATGCGGCCTGAAGCAGAGACGGCATGAGAAAGCCGTGTTCAGTGTTCCAAAGAATCATAGCTTCCGGGGTTTGAGAATGTTTAGTGTAATGCACCCGAAGAGTAGATTCAGAGATGTCTGCAGTGTGAGCGAGACTAAAATGGAGCCAGTAGTCAGTCAGAATGTCGGCGGGAAGATGGTCGAGGTAGTCGTGAGGGTCAACACGGTGTGCTGGAGAAGCAGCTGGAGGAGATGGAGGCATGTCAGCAATGTAAAGACTCGTATTTGGGTAGTTTTGAGAGATAGTCATTCTATGGGAATGCAACTATATAGACGGTAGTGTAGTCGTCGATGTGAGCGTTTTGATTGTACTTGGGCCCGATTCCGAGTCGGGGCCCCGTTTGACCTGATTGTTGACTTTTTGGGGTTTATTGGTTGACTTTGCGTTTGAGCGGTCATTTGGGTGTAATATTATCTGTTTAGTGTTGTGCTCGTCATTTTGAGCGTTTTGACAGTAATTGGGCTCAATTTGGAGTTCGTGACCTCGGGAGGTCAATTATTGCGTTCGGGAGATCAATTATTGCTAGGAGGCCAATTATTGGCAGCAGTATAAATAATTAAGAAACTGCATTATCCCTTTAATTTTGCTTGGTGCGTGCGTGTTTGAGCAAGAGAGAGAAAGAGAGAAGGTGAAGAGCTTCACTTGGCGATTTTGGGGCGATTGGAGCTCGTGGATCGCAAATAATCTTACAGGTAGGTGTCCTTGAACCTCTTATCTCGATTCTGTCTTGGAATATGAGTGAATTTATCATGAATTATGAATTTGAGCATGAACCCTAAGTTTTGGGGGAAACCCAATTTTGGGGTTAGATATGATGATTTAGCATAAAATCTGTGGTTAAGAACTGATTTATATCAGTTTGGGTACGTAATTTTGTACTCTGTTTAGTAAAACGCGTGTTTGTGAGTGCCTGGGGGTTGCTGGGTTGATTCCAGACGAAAATTTGGCCAAAAACGATGATGAACAGTAACCTGGGTGAACTGCAGTGTCGAAGTTTGTAGTTAGCAGCTTCGATAGTTCGGATCAGTAGTCCGGAGCAATTAGTCCGGATCAGTAGTCCGAAGTAGTCAGTCCGGATCAGTAGTCCGGAGCAGTTAGTCCGGATCAGTAGTCTGGATCAGCAGCAGTGATCCGTAGCATCGCTCCGCCGCAAGATGATCCGCAGCGATGATCCGCAACGGCGTTCCGCAATAGTGATCCGCAGGATGCAGCACCGCACTGGACATTTACATTGTAAACTATTATGCCTCTCCACATTTAAGTATTATACGTAAGTTACAATGTAAATAACGAAATACCCTCCATTTGGATTCAAAGAAAAATACTAGAAAAATTAATTCCCACTCTTTCAAAATGTGAAAATTGGGATTTAGTGTAAAATCTCGGAAAAACCCAAAAGTTCGTAGTGGTGAATTTTTGGAAAGTGGGGTTAGACATCTCAGAAAAATTCCCAAAAATCAGATTATCTTATTTATGATATGGGAACCCAATGCCGGGACTTTTGATTTCAAGAAAATAGCTGCTATGGGCACTTCCTTCATAAATCAAGGATTGAGGATTTACTTGTGAAGATTGGCTACAGTTCTAAAGGAAATATTGAGAATGACATGCCATACTAATGTTAGTATGTGGGTGTGAGGTATTGGGGCATGGACTCCGTGACTTGTTTGGGTTCTCACCGTGATGCACCGATGGTGTTATGTGGTTAACGTGGCAGGCATATGCACCGATGGCAGGCCTATGTGGCGACAGTGGCCGGGCATATTGCGTTGTGGACAGGTTAGGGCCTGAGTTGAGCTGTTGAGCTCATGGAGCTAGGGCTGAGTGCCCTGAGCTGGGATCCCATGGAGGATCGTGGACAAGTTGTCCTGTGTGAGCAGGGTGAGTCCTGATGTTTGCTTGCTTGCTTCCTCTTTTTTTTTTTTTGAAAAGGTGTTTTTTTTTTTGAAAGTTTTTTTTAAAACGTTTTTTATATTATTTGTCTAATTTTTAGAAAAGGAAAAAAAAAGAAAAAAAATACAAAAATACAAAAATAATAAACACAAGTGAAGTGTGTGATGATGTGTCATCCAAGACAAAACAAGCTTACCCCTCTTTTTTTTTCTTTTTCTTTTTTTTTTGCCTTTTTTTTTTGGCTTTCTCTCTTCTTCTTTTTTGTTTCTTTGGCTTTTCCCTTTTTTTTTCGATGATGTACATATTACAATGGTGTTTATACAATCTTTAATTACAAATCCAAATCTAACAAGTTGTCCTATGGCTAAAAATGAGAAAAAACACACAACGAGCATTCTTTGTACATGATTTAACAGGATAAGAGTAGTTTGAGCTATCATCAGTCGGGAACTCATCCATCCAGCGCCAAGCACGCCCAACAAACACCAACGAATATAGCACAAACCACGATGAAAGAGATACGGAAGTGAGAAGCATAACGCAGTACAATTGATAATACAAAAAAAACATACAAACAAACAAGCAAACCCATTATGGGAAAATGACTAACGCAAACCCGATGTGGGAAAACAAACAGCGCAAACTCAGCATAGCTCAGTATCAACACAGACAGACTGAAACTAAGAAAAGGAAAGTGCTGCCAGAAACAGGAAACAACCAAATAATAGCCCAGCTGTAAACCAGATTAAAACCCTCACGCATAACCATACTGGAGGTTTAAAAGCTGACAAAACACTCACACATTTTGAAAACCATCAGTGCACACACAATGTAAAAAGCCAATCAAAGCACTCCAAATGGGTTAAGGTGTATGAGTCACGACCCAAATCACACATTCATAAAAAAAAAAGACATTCCTTGTTCGTGGCTCACATTTCTGAAAACGCAAAGGGGGAACACAAACATGCGGGAGCCAAATTTGAAAGCACACACAGAAAAGAAGTGATAAAAAGCAAGCTCTATCCACGTCCAGTCAACACAACAGAAGCAATCATATTCAACCTACGAATTAACTAGCTCTCTTCAAGACGAGAACTCACGCAGAATGTATCGAGATCCACAGGGGCTCGAGCAGCATGGATAACATCAATCGATATTCATAAAAACTTAGACAATACAGCAAGTGAACAAAGCATTACCGAAAAGAAGAAATGTTGCCGAAGATGTGTTTCCTCCTCTTTGATGTAGCACCCGTACTCTCGTACACGAGCTGATACCCCCTGTGTTGACTGTCGACCGGATGATGGCAGCGGCGAACAATGGCAGAGACGAATTGGGAGCCTCCCGTGCCGTCTGGATGTCTTTAGCGCCTTCTTCGCGACGTATCGGAGTGGTCCCAGGAGTCCTCCACCTTCTTCGTGGTGACCAACAGGAGCCTCGATCGAGTCCAACTCCACAGTGACCGGTGATCGGTGCGCCGGCCAAGGGGAACGAAAGGGGGCGCGCTGGAGGTTCAACAAAAGGGCTTTGGTATTGGTCGTCGATGAAGGTTTTTAACAATGGAGGTTAGGGAAAAAGGCTCGGCTTTGCTCCAGAGAGGAAAAGGGCTTCGGTTCTAAGGTTCTTCGCAAGGGAAAGGGGGGATTGAGGGTTCCTTCTCAGCCACCAGAGAGAGTCGAGAAGGATGGTGGAGGGCGACTGCTTTTGGCGAATTTTCTTCGAGAAAAAAAAAGAAAGAGAGCCCTTTTGTGGCTAATCGGTTGGGTTTAAATAGGCAAGAGGGGCTAGGGTTGAGCAGGGGCACGGATCAGCAGCTTCGAGTTAAGGTTACCGGTTGATGGGTTTGGCTTCGAGAGAGGGGAGGTGATCGGGGTTGAACCATGGTTGAGGCTTGAAGGTTGGGATGACCGAGCGAGCTGGCGTCGTCGTGTTGATCGGCTGGCGGGGATGTGGTCCTCCGGTGCACCTGCGTCCATTGCATGGAGTGAGCGATGAGGACGAGCGGGGAAGGGAGAGAGGAAGAAGAAGACAAAGGGGTTTGGTGATGGGGATAAGGCCGCACGCGGATTTTATGGCTGTAAAAATTATTTTCGTTTTTTGTTTTATTTTATTTTTATTTATTTATTTATTTTGTATTGTATTTTATTTTCCAGCCAATCTACGACTGACATGTGGCCTGCAGCTGGCGGGAAAGCAAAAGAAAGAAAGAAAAAAAATGCATGTTTTTGGGTTTTTTTAACTGACGTCTTTCGGTTTTTGGGATCGGTAGGACGACCCAAACTTCAAAACATCTTGAAAAAATTGTTTTTGGACTCGGGGCATCAAGACAAATGACCCCGTGTCAATTTTATTTGAAAACGATCTCATTCTGTACTGAGATTATTTATTACCGAAAAACGTATTTATTTTTAGTTTTTGTCGGAAAAGCCTCGGGAGCGAATATATACAAAATATATGTAAAAATTCTCAGAACGATGAGTAGGATGAGATTATGAGGTTCGTGACCTGATCCAGAGCCCCGTGTGAAAGGTCAATTACCGTTTTGACCCCCGATGGTGGCCCGAACGCTGTTTTAACTATATCTTCTTCATTTGACCTCAGAATTGAGCGCGGTCGATTACGTTGATCCTCAAATTGGATTTTCTATCGCCAGGACCGATTCCCTGGCATTTGGAAGCCTTTCTTGAAATCGGGCATTTGTGACTCATGGGTGACAACTCCATCGCTCCGCAAAATTTCAACAGATCGAGGCGGCATCGAAGAAAATTGAATTTGATAAAATATGTCCAACCCGGACAAATTAGGGTCCAACACCCTTGATGTATGACTGTACAGGGTTGCATATTTGAGACAGCACCCGCGGTGTAGTCTCTATTGGTGCTAGTCACCAACCCCTTGACCTTTCGGGTGTGGGCAAGGGGAAGTCATGTTCTTGGATCCGGGTTTTCTTGGAATTCAGGGGTGTGACAAGTTGGTATCAGAGCATGGTCTAGCAGACCTAGGTTAGTGAGGGGTGGTTAATTGATTCCATGTGACTTGGGAAACTGTAGGGAGGGCGCCTGATCAACGCAGTCCTTACATGTGTTCGAAGTTATTTTGGTGTCAGTTAGATCATCCTAGGAGCATACATGGGGATGGGGTACATTGCTAGTGGTATGCTTGTGTGCATGTAGGGCACTAGTTTGTCCTTGTGTGTGTGATATGATTGCATTTGGTGCCAGGATGACATGTGGCCGTGAGAGCTAGGACTCAATTGTGGTGTGCCCTAAGGGGTGACACGATGCTATATGCATGGTTGAGGACCTACGGGTCATGTGGTGTACCCTGATGGGGGACACGATGCTATATGCATGGTATGGACCTACAGGTCGTGTGGTGAGAACCTACGAGTCGAATGTGCCTTTGATGGCTGTTTGTGCTAGCAGTCCTAGTGTTGATCGTTTGTTGTTTGTTGTTGTCGCCAGTGCGATGGCACCACCGAGGAGATTTGTCCCAGGCCAAGGCCCGGCAGAGGAGCCCACGATAGAGTCGGGACACTAGGGGCAGCAAAGCCCGCAGCAGAGATCGTCAGCTCCTGTTGTGGGACCTGATTTGGCTCAGGTGTTGATTCAGTTGCAGGAGGCCATGCAGGGTATGCAGGGCTCGATGAGGGATATGGCTAGAGAGGTGGATGAGCTGAAGAGGCGAGCGGCGGCCTCAACGCCCACCACGGCCTCGGCGGCGGGAGGCGAGGGTGGTGCGGGATGTGCACCAGGTAGGAGGTCGTGATAGAGCCAGCACGACGAGGAGTGGACTGGGCTGCACAGTTTTTGAAACATGCACCCAGGACTTTTGAGGATGGTTCACGGACAGAGGTAGCCGAGGACTGGATTAGGTGGACAGAGGATATCTTTGATATGAACGGGGTGCCAGATGAGGAGAGAGTGCGCGTGGCAACGCACTATCTGTTGGGTATCCCACGTAGGTGGTGGGAATCCACGAGAGCTGTCCATGGCAGTCAGATGAGTTGGAGAGAGTTTGTTGAGCGCTTCTTTGGGGAGTATTTTCCCAGCTCGATACAGTATGCCCGATGGAGAGAGTATTATGAGCTTCAGCAGGGTGGCCAGACGGTGGGTAAGTATGTGCAGGCCTTCACAGATTTAGGGTGGTTTGCTCTTGAGGCTTGGGAAAAGGAAGAGAGCCAGATGCGGGTTCTTCATCCTGAGCTGTTCGAGGACGATCAGTCCTGAGGTGGGGAGGATGTGAGGACCTTCCTTGAGGTATGAGTTATGTTTTCTGCATTTGTTTTGCATATGTTTGAGATGTGGTTTGGCTTGTTGTTTGTTGGCAGCATCCTGACATCTTGTGAGCCTTTTTGGCTTGTTGTGAGTTGCATTGCACCTGTGTGGTTGGTGATCATGTTGATGATCATATTTTGTGTCTTGTTGTTGTGCGGTGCTTGAGCTTGGATTTTGCTATGTCTTTTGGGCATGTGTTTTATTTTTGAGGACGAAAAGTCCTAAGGTGGGGGGAGGATGTAAAGACTCGTATTTGGGTAGTTTTGAGAGATAGTCATTCTATGGGAATGCAACTATATAGACGGTAGTGTAGTCGTCGATGTGAGCGTTTTGACTGTACTTGGGCCCGATTCCGAGTCGGGCCTCGTTTGACCCGATTGTTGACTTTTCAGGGTTTATTGGTTGACTTTGCATTTGAGTGGTCATTTGGGTGTAATATTATCTGTTTAGTGTTGTGCTCGTCATTTCGAGCGTTTTGACAGTAATTGGGCTCAATTTGGAGTTCGTGACCTCGGGAGGTCAATTATTGCATTCGGGAGATCAATTATTGCTGGGAGGCCAATTATTGGCAACAGTATAAATAATTAAGAAACTGCATTATCCCTTTAATTTTGCTTGGTGCATGCGTGTTTGAGCAAGAGAGAGAAAGAGAGAAGGTGAAGAGCTTCACTTGGCGATTTTGGGGCGATTGTAGCTCGTGGATCGCAAACAATCTTCCAGGTAGGTGTCCTTGAACCTCTTATCTCGATTCTGTCTTGAAATATGTGTGAATTTATCATGAATTATGAATTTGAGCATGAACCCTAAGTTTTGGGGGAAACCCAATTTTGGGGTTAGATATGATGATTTAGCATAAAATCTGTGGTTAAGAACTGATTTATATCAGTTTGGGTACGTAATTTTGTACTCTGTTTAGTAAAATGCGTGTTTGTGAGTGCCTGGGGGTTGCTGGGTTGATTCCAAACGAAAATTTGGCCAAAAACGATGATGAACAGTAACCTGGGCGAACTGCAGTGTCGAAATTCGTAGTCAGCAGCTGTGGAGTCAGCAGCTTCGTTAGTCCGGATCAGTAGTCCGGAGCAATTAGTCCGGAGCAGTAGTCCGGAGTAGTTAATCCGGATCAGTAGTCCGGAGCAGTTAGTCCGGATCAGTAGTCCGGAGCAGTTAGTCCGGATCAGCAGCAGTGATCCGTAGCATCGCTCCGCAGCAGTGATTCGTAGCATCACTCCGCAGCAGTGATCCGCAGCAGCGTTCCACAGCAGTGATCCGCAGCAGTGTTCCGCAGCAGTGCACTGCACTGGACATTTACATTGTAAACCATTATGCCTCTCCACATTTAAGTATTAAGTTACAATGTAAATAACGAAATACCCCCCATTTGGATTCAAAGAAAAATACTAGAAAAATTAATTCCCACTCTTTCAAAATGTGAAAATTGAGATTTAGTGTAAAATCTCGGAAAAACCCAAAAGTTCGTAGTGGTGAATTTTTGGAAAGTGGGGTTAGACATCTCAGAAAAATCCCCAAAAATCAGATTATCTTATTTATGATATGGGAACCCAATGCCAGGACTTTTGATTTCAAGAAAATAGCTGCTATGGGTACTTCCTTCATAAATCAAGGATTGAGGATTTACTTGTGAAGACTGGCTACAGTTCTAAAGGAAATGTTGAGAATGACATGCCATAGTAATGTTAGTATGTGGGTGTGAGGTATTGGGGCATGGACTCCGTGACTTGTTTGGGTTCTCACCGTGATGCACCGATGGTGGTATGTGGTTGACGTGGCAGGCATTTGCACCGATGGCAGGCCTGTGTGGCGACAGTGGTCGGGCATATTGCGCTGTGGATAGGCTAGGGCTTGAGTTGAGCCGTTGAGCTCGTGGAGCTAGGGCTGAGTGCCCTGAGCTGGGATCCCATGGAGGATCGTGGACAAGTTGTCCTGTGTGAGCAGGCTGAGTCCTGATGTTTGTTTGCAGGCTGTGTCCTGATGATTGTGCACACTACACGGTGCACGAGTACACTGAGCATATAGTATAGATTTATATGTGTTGCATGATGTGGAGTTTTGGGGTCACCTACTGAGCTTGTCGCTCACCCCTGCTTGTTGTTTACCCCTTTTCAGGTGTGACCTGAGACTAGTGGAGGACTTTCTTCCAGGAGGACGCCCACTACTCTGATGTATGATACATTTATATTCTGTAGTGTTCTATGTGATATCCTGGACATGGGTCCGTGGCCAGTTGTATTTGCATACTGTATGATGTGATGTCTGTATGACTGTTTGACTCATTGTATGCATGATGATGTATGAGAAAGTACAGGATTACCCTTGATGTATGACTGTATAGGGTTGCATATTTGAGACAGCACCCGCGGTGTAGTCTCTATTGGTGCTAGTCACCAACCCCTTGACCTTTCGGGTGCGGGCAAGGGGAAGTCATGTTCCTGGATCCGGGTTTTCTTGGAATTCGGGGGCGTGACAAGCAATGATAGCAGCAGTCACCGGAGAGGTGGGTGCAGGAACATCAGTAGCAGCAGGAGATATATCAGTAGGGGCATTAGCAGGAGGGGCTGAAGAAAAAGTGTCATGAGGAAACGGTTGAGAGGGCCCTGCAGCATCATGAATACTGTGTTGTGAACTGCGGGAGCGTGCCGGAGCGGCAACGGACCGGATGCATGAAGACCGAGGAGCGGAGCTAACCTCGTGACTCGAGCTGGGGGCGGGGTCACCAACGGAACTATCATGATGTTCCGAGACTACAACGTGTGCACGAGAGACAGGACGGCGGACAGTAAGCGTCCCATCAGAGGTGAGATGACGAAAGTAAAAATTCTGTGGGAAGGGTATCGTCAATTGGTCCTGGAAGTGCTCGGGACACAGATGTCTGAAGAGGTGGGAGAGAATCCGTCCGAAAGACGAGTTCTGTTTACCATTTCGCATAATCGGAAAAAGAAAATTGCCCTAGTCTAGAGGCAACTGCTCAAAGACCATGTACATCGCCAAGAGCAAATCGTACGGGATTGAGTCAAGCGCCGTAGAGCGAGCCAATAAGCATCGACTTAGTATGGTGGCCATACATCGGTAGGGGCCTTGAAAAGCCTTCAGCTTGTATTCCTTCACTTTAGAGGGACATCCCATGGTAGTAGCCATGGTTGAAGCGCACTGCTGCTGGGGAGATGGAAGGCGTCACGAATCACTTGAAGAGTGATCTTGATGGGTTTTCCTCAGATACCAGAGACAATCGAGTGGTCACGGGATTCGAAGTGTTCATAGAAAGATCTGACGTCTGAGATGAGAAGATCAATAGGAGCACAGACGATGTCGAGGAGACCACTGGAGGCTAACAAGGGGCGAACCTCCTCGAGCCAGGCAGGAGGGTCGGAAATGCCAGCCCAATCGACAAGATGGCCAGGAACAACACCGTAGAGAGCAGAAGATGCCATTGAAATTTGAAGATTGAAGGAGAAGGAAGGAGAGGTCTTTGGTGAATAGAGAGCAACGAAGATTTAGGGTTCTGAGTAATGAAAGCAATATCCTCGCGCTCGCGTGAGAGTTCAGTATAAATAGGACCCATTCCGTGGAAGCCAGCGGGTCTCGGGTTTAAGCGAGATGAGCAGTGATCCGCCTGACAATCCGATGTCATTAGACTTGATGTAGTAGCGCCGCCAAGTAAACTAATGATGTGGAGGCCGTGCTAACCATTCAAATGATAGCTGTATTCATACTGCCGAATTTTGAAAAGACAAATTACAGGGCTCGAGACGTGCATTTAATGAACCATCATTAGTCTTCCTCAAAAAGATGCGATGTAAGATAATCACTTGGTTTATCGCAAATTGAGAATTCCAAGGTTTAGGAGGAAACAAATCGACTCTCATCCGGGCTTGATAGTGTATGGGTGAACTATATCCGGATGAGAGACTGACTATCCGTAAAAGCTGAGTGCTGAGTAAAAATGATTCCTTTGTTGTCTTGGTGTCGAGGAAATAAGAAGTACCACAACACTTCAAATCCGAGACATCAAAATAAGATAGAGCATTGAAGTGCAAAGCAAATTTGAACCTGTAGCTGAAGACATACACTAAAGAAACAGTACACTAACAGGTTGAGTTAGTACGGATATGAATCAAATAGTCGTGGTGAGAACATCATTATCCGAACTAAAAGGAGACAGAACTTATGCATATGGAAGAATAGTAACAAGACACATACACATGAATTATGATCAAATTACTGAAGAAAATGCATATGACAGCTAAGTTAAATTAAAAATCATATGATTTTCTCAAGTTAGGATTCATGAGCGAAACTGGAAATATGAACACATGTCAAAAGCAGGAAGATGATTGTTCGATTAAAATGCACAGTTGAGGATAGAAAAACATCCAGCCATGCCACAATTCCGATTTAGCATTGCATGTCCAGTCAGATTCGGAAGTGAAAGTTTAGAGGAAGGAGCATCCGAGACATAAAAGGGGTCATTACAGAAGTAATAATGAAGCTTTTGCTCCCCCTTAGATCATGCGATCCTCTCAGTGAAAGACTCCCCCTCAAATAGACAGCCAGGAAAGGGATCATGAGACACATACGAGGGGTATTACTAGATTTATCAATAAAGCATTTTCTCCCCCGTAGACCATGCGATCCTCTCGATTGACGTTTCCTGCTTAGAGAAAGTGAGCGCTGTCTACCCTTTTAGGAAACTATACTTGAGTGATCGATCGATCATGTCGCATATACATCCGCCAGACATTCCGTGCTAACCCATTTCATAACTTCAACTATACATGATAATAGAGCAATCTAAATGAACCAGCATGTATCATGTGGTGGATAATGGGATATAAGATCATGAGATCCTAAAAAGATTATTCATATAGGTTTTAATCAAGTTGGCTTAAACGACTTCAGTCGGGAAACGCAAGTATCCTCCCAGATTAGGTGGATCTTGTTCATCCACTGATTGAGCTTCTTCCGGACCAGTATTATCAGTATTAACAGGTTCTGGAGTACTCTGAGGTTCTCCGATACTGTTCATTTCAGTAGTAATTGGTTCGGATGGACTGGAAGGTACTCCGGTATTTTGAATATTCGTAGAAATATGTCCGGAGATGAATTGAGGTCCAGAATCCGATTCATCCGTAGCATCATCCGTATCATTTCTTTGTACTTCGCTGGTGCTACGTGGTTAGTCAGTGTGTGTAGCAGGAACATTCATAAACTTTGAATAGTCGATGTTACTGTCCTGAACTTGTACATTTGAACTTGAAGAAGCAACTTTAGACCAATCCAGGTTAGCTTCATCAAAGGTTACATGGATAGATTCTTTAACTTTTAAAAGTTTTCTATTGAAGACCCGATAAGCTTTGCTATGTAATGAGTACCCGACAAAAATTCCATCATCAGATTTTGGTTTAAATTTATTCCGGGGTTCTTTGCCATTGATCAATATATAACAAGTACACCCAAAAGCTCTGAAATGTGAAATTGAAGGCTTTCGTCCTCTCCACATCTCATAGGGTGTTTTCATGGTAGATTTATTTATTCGAGTCCTGTTCTGAACATAGCAGGCAGTGGACACAGCTTCAGCCCATAGACTGAGATGAAGCTTTGCCCCTGCTAACATAGATCTGCCAGCCTCGACTAAAGTGCGATTCTTGCGCTCACCTACCCCATTTTGCTGTGGAGTTCTGGGCGCAGAGAAATCGTGCTGAATGCCCTGTTTAGAACAATATGATCTCATTTCGGAAAAATCAAATTCTGTACCATGATCACTTCTGATGCATTTAATGCTCAATCCTTGTGAATTGCTTATCTAGTTGAAAAGATCTATAAGATGCTCAAAGGTTTGATCCTTAGATTTTAGGAACATCACCCATGTGTACCTGGTGAAATCATCGATAACCACAAGGGTATATCTCGTACCATCTAGTGAAGGAACAGAAATGGGATCACAGAGGTCCATATGAAAAAGTTATAGAGGAGCAGTTATTGAATTAACTGATTTGCTCTTAAAGCTATGTTTGGTCTGTTTGCCAAGTTGGCATTCTCGACAGAGAGAGTCTCTGGAGTATTTGTGTTTAGGTAGACCAGTGACAAGATTGAGTGACGCTAACTTAGACAAGGTCTTAAAGTTTAAATGTGCGCATCGCTTGTGCCATAGCCAACTATCTTCATCTGATCCTGTAGTGAGGAAGCATATAGGGTCAGAAGAATTAT